>JAPDNY010000008.1:49036484-50244818 GCA_029375565.1 Gekko gecko
CCCTCACAACAACCCTGTGAGGTAGGTTAGGCTGATTGTGTATAACTGGCTCAAGTTCACACAGCAAGCTTCCATGGAAGACTGGGGACCTGAACCTGCTTCTGACATCCTAGCCCAACACTCTAAGCATTACGCTGTGTTAGAGAGAATGATTCAATAATGTACAGGTCCTCCTACAACCCACTTGAGTACTTAGAGACCACTGGAGGACTGTTTCCATATTGCTAGAACGCAAGAACAGCATCTTGCTACTGATAAAGGATGTAGATCCCAGGAACTTTTTGCTTTCTCCTGCCCTCTTCCTTATATGAGGCTGGAAGTCACAAACTACACTACAGCTACTTTTCATCTCCTTCCTACCACTAGCAACTAGGGTTGTTATTGAGAAGGAAGTTTCTTTTTCTGAAATTCACTTTTTTTAGTCACTACTTTTTCTTGTTCTCTTTTTTTCTCTCTTAAAAGAGGGATTTGTCTTTCACCTTTCTCTGAAGAGAAGTCAATGCACCCTTTTCCAGCTTCAACTCTGGCACTAGTTTTATGTTCTGCACCACAAGGTGGTGCTCTGTCAGGAGGATAGGAAAGTTTGGGGAGCAGGAGGGTAGGAAAGTTTAATAGTGATTGAAGTTTCAGAATAGAATCTGAGAACTCTACTTTGCTGTGGAAACTTACTGGATGAATTTGGGCTGGACACATGATCTCAGCCTAACCTGCCTAGTAGGATTGTTGTGAGAATAAAATGGAGGAGAGGAGACTGATGTAAGCTGCTTTGAGTCCCATTGTGCAGAAAGGTGGGGCATAAATGAAGTAAATAAATATCAGTATAAACAATGATGGAGGAGTAGAGAAAAAGTGGGTTGGCTGGTGAGTGGGAAGGAGGAAAAAAAGCACGGGGATAAAACAGGGAAAGGTGAGAATATGGGATTCCAGGAGGAGGGAAAGAGGAAATAATTTGTAGAGGGGGATACAGGGGAAAGTAAGGTGCCTCCTATAAGGCCTTGTAAATTTCCCATCACACAACTCAGCCCACTGGCCTCCACTGTACATTTGGGCCATAGTTTTCCCATGTAGAGAATGCAAGTGGGAAGGAAAGGGAGAAGATGAAGATGGGTGTGGGGGGGAGACAGGTTAGCTGCTGGATGCCAGAAATTGGGAGAAGCTATGGAGGCTAACAGAGGAAAAGGAAATAGTGGGGAGGGTTGAATTTATTTATTCATTTGTTTGTTTAGTTTATACCTCACCCTATCCCATGAGATGTCCCCCACATGTCATTGCAGGTCCCCCGTTTGTACATATTTTATTATTCTTGTACATATTATTGTACATATTATTCATCTCAACAAGAGATGAAGAATTTACCATTTGTTTCACAAACAAAGTATTTATGCCAGCAGAAAGTGACTTGCTGAAGGCAAACTTCAAGAGCACATATAGTGCAATGGAGAATGCTGCACTTGGATGCAGGGAAACAGGTTCTGATTCTTTCTCCACTCACTGTCCAGCTTATTCAAGCCCATTTACTGTTCAAGGCATTTTGCTGCCCCAAACAGCCTCTTCCTTTGTCACCCAGCTGGGTCTAAGGTGAGCTCCAGAGGCAGCACCTTTGCAGCCCATCTTGAAAGCAGGGAGTTGTGGCATAGACATGGGGGCCACAAACATCCTCTTGTGCCACATCAGCCTGGTCTAAGGGAACAGTGCGCACTAGTGCTGCTTGTGCAACTTATTTTAGACATGGGCAATAGCCATGTGCATCTGGGATACAATGAGAGTGACACCATGTTGCTGCATTCTGTTAGTCTAGCTTCCAAAGGAATCACTGGCGTGGTGAACGATCCCTACCCAGCCATTTCAGCAGACAGCATATGCAGGGAGACCCTTGCTCATATTGGCCTCCAGCTGATCCAGCCAGGGGATGAACTGGTTGTGTACATCCACTGGCAAAGAGAGAAGCTTTAAAAAACACATTCTGTGGCAAATACCACATTCAAGCCTGATTTCCTTAATATCAATTGTAAAATAATTTCTGCATGCTGTGTCTGTTTTGGCACAAAAAAACTGAGTCACAACATTGAGTCAATTGGTTCTTTTCAGTTGCAAATCTCTACCTTATTTCTTTAAACTCAGATTGCATTTCTTTTACAAAACTATGCTATTATTGGGGATAAGTATGGGAGAACAATTACCTCATTATATCATCTGGCATATGCTTCTATTTTTCTCTCCAGCCTAATCTAGCTAATCTGTAGATAGAAGCATTGCTGGCATGGCCACAAAATAATATTATTAACGTGAATAAATAGAACTCATCATGTTAACGATGCCTTTTGTTGGCTCATATCTATTTATTTCCATGTGAAGAGTTGTTCTATAAAACTACTCCCAGAAGATGACAGTGCTTCAAATGACAACAAGCCTGTGGCATCTACTCCAGTTCCAGGTTCTCCTTGGTAAGCATATGTAAACTGTTTCTCATTCCCTGTTTGTAAATATCATTGTCAAATATAAATTACAGTGCGATCCTAAGCAGAATTATACCCTGTGAAGCAAAGTGGCTTCTCTATCATCCTTCCCCCCAAAAAAAGGTTAAGGTGAACAGTCTTAGGCCTGGGCCTGGCCCATAGGGGCTATTGGGGGCTCTGCCTTCACTTCTTAAAGGCCCACTGCTTCTTCCCAAAAACATTTAAATCATCCCTCCCTCCTGCAAGATTTAAAGGGCCCTCCAGCTGATTGGTGGGCAGTGTGCCTTCTGTCAGTCAGCTGAATGGCCCTTTAAATATTGCAGGAGGAGAGGGAGTATATTACCACCCTTTCATTATGGCAAATAATGGTAGCCCCACCATCAAAAAATTGCCTCACAAGCCACAAAATCCTGGCTACAAGCCTGGGCCTGGGCTGAATTGTAGGTGTTGTTAATTGGCTCTCTGGCCTGCAAGCTACTTATCATCCTCAAGGTCAAAGATGGAGGATGGTTAAATGGTTTCTCATGGGAACCTGTGATCTGTGATGGGAAAGGGTAGGCTGTGAGAGGTGATGTCATCTTCCAGACACATTGTGATTGGATATCGCCATCACCTGACATGCTGGACCAAAGGCTATAATTCAATTGTGGCCCAAAGGGGTAGCTAGCTGAGATTTTCATGGACTATAGGTCTGCACTATGCTTTGCAGTTGCTAAGGATGTAGACAATGCTGATTTGCAGCCTTTCTATTGAAACTGAGGTCCGTGCCACCTAACACAACTTGGAACCATGTTAGATAGTGAAGCTAGCTGTATTGTTTTTTGTTCTGTATGATTTCTGAGTAATGTTTTGGCAATAACTATGTTTCCTTCCTTAATACCTTTGAATAAACTTAATACTATTATATAAACAGCAGTCTGGTTCTTGTGCGCACTCACCCTGAGGACCCATGGGGTTTAACCTCTCGTTTCCTTGACACAGCCTTCTAAGCCCACTGGCTTCAGTTGACTTAGAAGGGTGTAACTCTGCTTAGGATGGCACTGTAACAGTTCTGTAAGCAGGTCTATGCAGAATTCTGCTGAAGTCTACTCAATGGGACTTGCTCCCAGGAAATGTTCTTAAGACTGCACTGTTCATCACCTGTTTTGCCATACCTAATATGAGTAAAAGGAATGAAAAATAATAATACTGAACATGATGCTATTTCACTGTTTTCTTTTATAAACAGCCACTGTCATTGCCATGCTTTGCATAACTGCACAAAAATGGTGGGAAAAGATTTCTTTATGTATTTACTTAAATATTTGTACCTGTAGCCCTTTCCATCCTGGAATTTCAAAATGGATGCTTAATTATCTAAGTAGAAATAAGGCTAAAGACGTATTTGAAATTCTCACACCTGTTTAAACCCTGGGGTCTGTGCAGTAAAGAAATCTAGGATTTGGATTGCCTCTAGGGAAATGCTCTTGAAGTGTCATGAAGGGGGTTGGTGATCAAGAATTACATCCATTGAGCTTCATGCTGATTCCATCAGATGATCCATCACAGAATCACACTGAAACATGGAGCAAACCTTTAGGGAGCATTGTCTTATTTTATGCCTCTTTAAATATAAAAGCAACACATTTATAAGAGTACATTAATCGTATCAAAATCCATGACAAATGGTTCGCTTAAATTAATACACCTACTAAAAACCTGGAATTGATCCCAAACCCTCTCCACTCATAGGTTGGCTCCATGCTTCTGATGGATTCTGTGGTTGATGTGACATCACCCGGCATACGCTGGGATGTCATTCGGGAACAAGAGCAGGATGGCTGAGTGGGATTCCAGGTTGTACAGCTTAAAACAAATGAAAAAGGTGAGTTTTTGATTGCTTCTCTGCAGACTGCCCCACACCCACTGGCTTTGTTGAGCCATTCAGAGCGTAATGCAAATAGTAATAAGTACACTCTCCCCCTCATTTTTGATCCCCCAGTTTCTTTCCTGAAAGCATCTTTGTCAAACACTCCAAAAAGTGTAAAACTTTTGTGAACGCTAGAAAAGGAAACCCCACCCTGAAGAGGCATTGGTGCCTGCCATCTCCCTTGTGTTCCCGCCTTCTTAAAAAACAAATTTTGCATTTGTGACAGGATGTGTGTATTATAATGGGCAAGAGGGGAAAGGTCATTAAACTTGACAAAAAAATACAAATCTTCCCCTCACTTTCTGCCATAGTTGATGGGAACTGGGTTTTCTCAGACTTTGGTACTGAGTCGGAAAGCCCTGCAGAAAGTAGGGTTGCTAGACCCTCAGTGGATCGAACTAAAATATTAGATGAAGCCTTTGGTTAGGATGGGTTTTTTAAACTTCATGTGCACCTGCCCCATAAAAGTTTACTGACATCGTAACCTTCTAAGGTAGTGAAATATACCTTGCACATACTCTCATATTCACATTGTATTATAGCCTGCAAAACAGTATGATGTCCTTTGCTGTTCAGATGTGTTACAAGAACATAAAATAATTGTCTGTGCTTGGTGAGATGCTGAGTGGACAGCATGAGGTTATTTTTAATGAATGCAGGAATTTGTTTAATGCACAATGTACTGCCTTTTTGCCTTGCTCCCTTGGTTTCATAATCTAGATTTTTGCATCCTGCATGACCTGAGTCTGGAATCACAGTCCACATCTTTCAGTCTCTTATTGTAAACATTCAGTAGTCTGAAATCAATTTTAATACAATCAAACATCAGCATGGACTGACAGCCATCTTTTGGGTGCATGTTCATGGATCTGATCCAGCAGGGATTACCACAGACACAATCCCAGAATCTGTATGTACATTTGTATCTCACTCTTTTCTCACTTGCTCTTTTGGGGCTACATCCTGAAAATCATCATGGTCCTCGAATTGAAGCAATTAGTTGAGAACTTCTAAAACAATAACAACAAAAAACATATTGGCTGAGAATAAGTAAAAACAATTCCTATGTTATCTTACTGGGTAACATTTTATGATAGGAATAGCTTTGCTGTCTAGAGCCATTTCATCAGGTATAGATGATTAAGGAAACAATCAGTACATCAGATAATTAATATTTTCATTGCACTTGTAAATATTTTCTTAAAGTATGTTCCTAAATATGTCCCACAAAATTCAGTAGGATATCCATCTACCCTAGCAAAATGCCTAGAATTCCATCCTTAGTTTGAAGAGCATCCTCTGTTCCTCATGCTACCGTTACCACCATTTTTAACTAGCGCCCTGTTATTGAAATTAAATTACTGTACTTTTGCATTTGAATAATTGAAACCTTTATTATGCCGAATAGGGACAAGCAAAGTGTGATGCTGGGAGATGAGACTGATAATTTTTAAATTAAATGTCAAATTGGGTTAGTAATGGAAACGTGAAGAGATTTCTTGAGGGAGCTGCCATTTGGTGCCATTTTTTAATGTCTCTCCAGAGGTGTTTGCTTGGTCTTTCAATCAGATGTGGAAATGGGGCATTTCCATTTTAGCTATTACCTTGCTTTTATTAGATAAATGCTTGGGCTTCAGCTGGCCCAGTTGTAACAGCTCACACAATGGATGCATTTGTAGTAGAAAATGATTTCGCCCATCAACCAAAGTGATGGGAAGAGTCTGAGTCATAGACCAGAGCCTTAGAAATTAGGAGAAAGAAAGAATGGGTTATAAAATGATCAAATATATGATTCTAGAACAGATGAAGGATCAATTATCTTACTTTTTAAATTAATCTACATGAAGTGATGAGAGGTTTTGCTTCAATACATTTTAAATAGCCTCAAGTTTTAATAAAACTTGAGGTTTTCCTTCCTGCTTAGAAACTATGATTCTAAGCAGATGTTTTTCTGACATGGGAAAATATATGTGAAAATTCTTTCATTGGAATACCTGATCCACATGAAAGATCTGCAAACGTAGGCCTTCTGTCTTCTCTTTGATGGATATTATATGTGATTTTTTTAATGTGTATTTATAAATTAAGAATTTAGTACAATGAAATCTGTAAAATGGTCACAGTTGCAAATGGGAGAAGATATATACAGGAAAACGTACAAAATCTCTGTATTCCGCAAAATTTCAGTCCTCAAGAAAGGATAAGTTTCTTATTTGAGATACTCATCTATAAAACTGTATATATAATTTTCATAAGGGCAGAATTTTCATGAATTCTTTTGTATTCTAGTTAATGTGCACAGGTTTTATGTGCTTGCTGTTTTGCAAATGCTGAGCTATTGCACATCACCGATCCCCTTTCCAATAACGGATAGCTTTGTATTGTGCAAAGTACAAGGAATCTAGCAAAACCAGGACTTTTATTGAGCACATGGTAGGCTTCATTCATCTGAATAAGTCACTAGTTGTGTAAGCTTGACAGGATTGACTAGAGTTCAGTCAGCCAGTGGGCCAGAACAAAGGAAGATGAACGAAAGGAGGTTGAGGCTTGAGCATAAGAGGACAGGGCAGGCTCATTGATTACTGACTGGGGAGATCTCTAGAGAGCCGTCATTACAGCTTTCCTTGAGTTTTCGTGATCCTAGTAACAGGAGTACTGTTTAGTATTTATTGATGGCACTTAGCTTACAGCAGATTGGAGTCTATTTGCTTCATAAAACCTTGATATTTTAGCCAAAATGGCCAATTTAAATCAATTAAATACTGATTTATTCTCCGTTTCTAACATCAAATGGTGGCACTTTATTGTGCATGCTTCCATGGCTGTGATATTTATAGAAGCTTTGGCTTCTTGCTTCTAAAGCTTTCTAACAATTTCACAATGACATACTGGGAGCCAAAGACTCTGGTCAGTGATGCACTTACACTTTCTGAGGTGGTTAATAGTGTTGGTGATAGAATTAATGACCATATCATTGAAAAACAACAAAATCCTAATATTTTTTCTAAATTTTATTACATTTTTATGGGATGATTCTATAGCTAGAATACTAACAGTATGTTAAAGAACAACAAATATTAATATTTGAAACATAACCTTCTAAGTTTTGATTCTGATGGCAGGCCAACCTTTTATGACACATAATATGTGTGAAAATGTTTAGAAAATAGCTTATTTCTATAGACAATCACTTATCAATAATTTGTGAGATTTTGGTAACCATTTAATTAAATTACTCAGCACTTACTGTGTGGTAATTTCTTTCCACTACATCAGCTGTGACTTCTGACATTCATAGGATCTAGCTGTAAATTTCATATGTCTTGTGGTTGTTGAATATCTACATTTTCATTTGGTAGCCAGTTACATTTCTCTCTCTGAGACTTACCGGATATGAGGGAAGTTCAGCTGTGTGCATTCCATGTGGAATATTTATGACTAAAGCTTTTAATATTTTTTTTCAGTTCCCAAGTCCATATTTCAGGAATTATTTTCAGGAATTATTTCCAGCTTTTGACCCCAGAATTAATTTTGTCATGAGAATTCCATCCATTAATTTACAGCAGAATCCAGTAGTCATCCCATATTTCAGATGAATGTATTTTTTCATGGTAGAGGTTCAGGGGTTTTCAAGCTTTGCTTTTTCAAATGTAGACTTTCAGAGAAATGGATTTCATCAAAATCATGTTAATGAGTATCATTATGAAATGATAATTATTAACATAAACCTTAGTTTTTCAATGAGGAAATACAATATCATAAATGAAGCTAATGTGGTGATGAGAATGATATCCTAATTATAGCTGCATCAAGAATTCTAAGTAGTAAATTTCAAAGTAATTAATATGAGGCTACAGAGACTGAGTCATTGTATCATGGCAACTTCATCAATCTTTTTCAGAGACAATTACAAGCAGGCTTTTGTGGGCCATTCACTGCATAGAATTGATCACATCCAGTCATTGATTCAGCAGACAGATGATGGAAAACAGCTGGAAACTCCCATTCTCATAGCCTATATGCATTTTGAAAATGAACCCAGATTTCTTTTTCTTTCTTTCTTTCTTTCTTTCTTTCTTTCTTTCTTTCTTTCTTTCTTTCTTTCTTTCTTTCTTTCTTTCTTTCTTTCTTTCTTTCTTTCTTTCTTTCTTTCTTTCTTTCTTTCTTTCTTTCTTTCTTTCTTTCCCTTTCTGTGTTATATTCGCTGGATGTGAATACATGCATTTGTAGAAAATGTTCCGATAATTGAGAATGACATTTTATTCACATACAGAGGTGTTATGAATCAACTTCGTTTGGGGTAACACAATTTTATTCCAGTGGGTTTGCTGCAAAGTCATTGTTCAGACATTTGCAGCCTATTACTGTTTTCCAGTCTACCAGGCCTTAAGGAGTAAGAGCATTGCCTAAGGGCAATTCATATGTCAGAAACCTTGCCTAAAGTTAAAATGAACCCAAATCTAAGTCTCAACTTTCTAACCACTTAATCAGCAATGCGTGTACATATGATGGAATCACCTGCAGAAGCATTCACAATGGACGTATCTTGTAGAAGTGGTACAGCAAGCTATGTTTTGGTGCAGCTGGCAGACACTAAAAAACAGCCATTTAACTACATAGTTAGTAACTTTTGCCCCCAAATGTATTTAAGATTATCTAAGCCTAGTTTGTTAATTAAAATAGGTGTGTAGTCTGGACTGGAGATGACCGAGTCTTCTTCTTCAACCCTACAATGCAGTTGTCAGTGTGGGAGAAACCTGTGGATCTAAAGAATCGTGGTGATATTAACAGAATCTTGGAAGACCCACCTCATAAACGCAAACTGGAAACTTCAGCAAGTAACTAATGCTGTGATTATTTTAATCTATTTAAATTCAAATGGCATATGAAAAAGCTGGTCATTAAATATGCAAAGCAAAATGTTGAATGATTGTAAATTTATTGTTGATTTTTGTGTCAGTTCAGGCTGATATCCTTGGTTGGTGATAAGTTCTGATTTATCATTAAAAGTCTCAGCTAGTATTTTGCTATTTCTAGAAAAGAACCAAGAATTCATTGAGTTCTTGTGCTTAATAATCCTTGATTTACACATTCATCCTATTATTCAAAAGGAAGCAGGCTTCATGGATTTCAATAGGACTTACTTCTGCCAAAATATGATTACAATTGTCTATTAGTTGAAACAGGCCTTGGTAGTTTGCCTTTCATGAAACCACATTTCAAGCAGCCATTTTACAAATGTCTCAGCATTGTTTATTTTACCAAAATGTTTTATTGGCTGTGTTGCCTGGGGGAGCTGTCCTGTAATGAATGATTATTTAACCCAAACAAATCTCAAAGATCCATCTCGGTGGAATGACAGAAGATTTGGAAGAACTGTGGTTACTTAAGTCCAAATATGGCATTGTTAGTCCATCCTCAGATACCAGAGACTCCTGAATGCTATTCTTGGCACTAAGGAAGAATAATTGCTAATCTGCACTGACATATTTTAAATTGTATGTATGTATGTGTTAGTGTGTGTGTAGCTTGTAGCTAAATCAACATTGGGTTTTTATCATCTACTGGAAACAATTCCAACAGTTTTTGTCCTTTTCTGTATTCCATCAAGGTCCTTTTACAACTCATTTAGGGGTTGACTTTCACATGAACATTTTGTCTCCCTGGCTTGTCATTCATAAAACACAATTCACCACCCATGTATAGCTTGCCAGGTGTTTGATAGCTTCCAACCTTGAATGGCAAAAACAGAAAGGGTTAAGATCAATGTATTCACCTCCTCATGGACTGTGTTACTTCACTGGTCATAATGTGCAGACTTGGTGTAAACCAACCCTTAGGATACAATATCATGTACACTCTATTTCTTCTAGGGTATCCCAAATGATGGGACCATTTATAAATTCAGAAATCTAAAAACTTAAAACCAAATAGCATAAGCTAAGAAAATATTTAATAAGTTGCATACAATGGGTGGGATATAAATGTGAAAAATAAATAAATAATAGTGTCCTTGTTGACAACTCCTACTCAGGTAAGCTAATCAAGAGTGTGATGGTAGTGCTGCTTCAAACTCCCCTTGTGGACCCTTATTATCTAGACTAATTTCAGTCTGATTTCTGACCAGGTTGTGGAATCTTAATGGCTTTTTTTACTCTTTGGATTATCAGCAGCCAGAGAATCATGGGTAATGTTCTTGTTGATTATCTTGGCATCTTGACACCTTTTGACATCAGCCGTTGTATTTTTGTCTGTGTTATGGATTGGCAGCACCATACACTTTTGGTTCTGATCCTGCTTTCCAAGTAGGTTCAAGATGAAGAAGAGTTGGTTTTTATACCCCTGCTTGTCTCTACCCTAAGGAGTCTCAAAGTGGCTTACAATTGCCTCCCCTTCCTCTCCCCATAACAAGCACCTTGTGAGGTAGGTGGGACTGAGAGAGTTCTGAGAGAACTGTGACTGGTCCAAGGTCAACCAGCAGGCTTCATGTGGAGGAGTGGGGAATCAAACCAGGTTCTCCAAATTAGAGTCCACCGCTCTTAACCACTACACCACACTGGTGATACTGGTGGACTTTTAACACTGATGCTATGAATTTCTTCAGAGCTCTGTTTGATTTGCCATGCTTTTTAATATCTGCATGACACTACTAGGTGAAGCAATTCACAGGTTTGGAGTGAGGTCTTATTGACATGTATGACTGAGGCTTATGACACACAGCTATATAGATCAGATAGAGCAGTAGACATCCTCCTAAAAAGGTGTTTAGTCATTAATAAATTGAAGCCCAGTCCAGACAACAAGATAGACATTCTTCTGTTGGTAAGTGATTGCTTATCCGAAAAGGTGGAGTTTCTCTCCTTGCGTTAGATGGGGTTACACTGCTCCTTAAAGATCAGGCTCACAGCTTGATTCTAAACCCTGCAACTAGATGCTGAATTGGCTTCTTTTGCACAAAGTACTTTTTGGCAGCTTTGGCTAGTTCACCAACATGCCATAGTTATGCACACTCTGGTTCAACATCCAGTTGTGATCCTTGTAAAGTACTCAGTGTGGTCCTGTTTTTAAAAACTGTTTGGAAACTTCATCTGGTTGAGAATGTGGCAACCACATTACATAGGACAAACTGCTGGAAATATCGGTCTCCCAGTTTATTTCCAGGCACAGCTTAAAAGTGTGCCCTATTCCCATTAAATAAGAGTGATTACTTTCTTTCACATGAATTTGCCCATCTGTTTAGTTGATCTGCTGAGGCCCTCTTCTGTATGCTCCCACATTCAGAGTTTAAGCAAGTGATCATCAGAGTAAGGATATTTTTGTGGTGGCATTCCAGTTACAGAACTCAAGCTGTCTTAGTACCTATGCCATTATCTTTTAGGCATAGTATGAAATCTGCTCTTTTCACCTGTGCTTGTAGCAGTGAAACAGGACATAGCTTCTGATACTGATTCTATATTGTACTTTACTTTCCATTCTGTTTCATTGATATATTGTAGGGTTGCCAGCCTGAGAATGGCAACCTGTGGGAGACTTACCATGTGGGGTGGGCTCTTGCTGGCAACATCACAACGTGGCCAGCAACACAGTGACATCATTTCCAGCATGGCTGAGTTAGCATACTGTGAATCAAAGCCAGTGTGTGTGTGTGTGTGTGTGTGTGTGAAGTGTCATCAAGTCAAGTGATTAAGCAGAGGTGGTTTGTCATTGCAAAGTCTTCCTTGGTGGTCTCCCATCCAAGCAACAACTCTGCTTAGCAAGAAAGAAGCACTACATTCAGATGGAGGTCATCAACTAAAGCCACCAAAAGCCTTCCATAGTGTGATGCCAACCAGGCTGCAAGTGGTCCATAGCAGGGGATTCATCCAAGAAGACCTGGAATTGATGTGTTACTCTCAATCACTTTGTCTATAAAGGCAGATTAGAGCCTGGGCCACATCATTTTTTTTGTATGGATTATTTTTTAAGTAGTGGGCAGATAACAGCCTTTTTGAGTGGCAGAGAAAAGGTGCCCTGAATTAATGACTGATTTATGATAGACATTAAGATCTTGTTAATGCTGTCCCTACATGATTTCAGCAGCTGAGATGGGCAAGGATCCAATGCACAAGTGGTGGCCTTCAAGGATCCCAGGATCCTGTCAACATCCATCATGATAACTAGGTCAAAAAGGTGCATCAGTAACCAAGGTGTTAGGTGTTCCTTCTGCCTGGCCTGTATTACAGTGGCATCCAGATCAGAATGTATTAATGTTATTTTGTCAGTAAAAAAACTTTGCAAAGGCATCACCACTAATTGTCTATTCCTGAGACAATAAAGGCTCAGATTTAGGAGTCAGCAGATATTGAGATACCTGATACTTTTGGGATGGTTGTGATATTGCTAATGCAATAGTTGAAGAGAACTAATATATCTTTGCCACTATTGTTAGCCTGATTGCGCGTTATTATGAATAATAACGAGGGGAATTATATTGATTATTAATAAGCAATCAGCTGCGAGAGCGAACACCAATGTATACAGAGGTCAGCCCCGCCGGGAGGAGTTGGTAACAGACCAGGAGACTTTTATGATTGAAAATAAAGTCTTTTACTGAGGTTTGGCACACACAAACAATTACACAAGCTCACACACAATTATTCAAGTCCTAAGAAATACAGAGAGAGGTAAGCACGTTTGCATTAGCAGGTAAGTCGTTGGTGGGTCATATTTACCAGTCGAGTCCTGTAGAGCGTTCCTCAGGAAAAATGGAGGGGAAAGAAACTAAGAAAAATGGGGCCACGTGGTCTGACCAGCAGATTGTCACGTGGAAACTCGGCCTGCAGACCAGAGTTTAAAGATGGAGGTAAGGGTTGGGGGATAGCAAGCTGGACATAAGAGGGTCAAAGGTTCGATAGGGGTCATAGTAGAGAGAGAGGCCTGTGGTCTGGCATCCCCTTATAAGCAGGAGGGTGGGGGCTGGTTACCTCCCTGATTCCCGCCTCCTGGTAGTCCGTCCCTGGAATCACCCTATTGGTTGGAAGATGTAGGGGAGGTGTGTGGAGGTGTGCCTGAGGGATGGTCAATACTGAGAGCTAGAAACTTACTCATGTCTGACACCAGGTGATAGCTAGGATGAGTCATTCAGCCACTTCTATTGTGTTGTTGATGGCATTAGCCCGGCTGTTGATGGCTCTCAATCAGTAACTAGGCAACGATGAATAGACCCTGCCAGGCTACGTGAGGTCTTGCAGGTGAAGGTGGGGGAGGAAAGAGGCTGCCTGCTGTAGAAGGAACTCTCAATGGCGTTTTTGGAGTTCCTATATCTGGTATTTTACCAAACCATGTTACTGTGCTTTGGTGTGTACTGATTCTATTTCATATTTCCTTTGCGGGAAACAGGCTGGTAACCTCTGCTGGGCACTGGAGCTGCTGGGTTGGTCAGGAGAAACGTCTCTTGCCTGGGTGCAGTCTCTGCTGGCATCTGGGAAGGTTACCATGTGGTTCAGTTCCTTACACACGCACTGGCACAGTTTATTATTTTATTGCAATCCAAAAAGAGGCTAAAAAGCCTTGCAGGGCAACACTATCACTGTCACTTCATAGGGTTTCCAGTGGGTTCTGTAGCACTCAGGGTTGGTTTCAGTGTGAGTTTTCCACCATCAACTTTCTAGACATCTTCCAGTCATCTTTAAGTCACCCAGCCCTGCAGTAAACCACTTAAAGAGTATACAAAGCTATTATTTGCATGGAACTGCTGATATGTCCTAGAACTGGGATTACTATCTCTTCAAAACCAAAATATGTGGTACCTGAATGAGGCCCAAGGATGGACCCTCTGGGTCATCAATCCAGGTTCTTCAGAAGTTAATGCACATGAAGCTTCAAAGATTACAGCATTAGTTGTCACATTTTATGTTGCTGTTGCTGTTATCACTTTATTGTTACTTTATAAATAAAATTCTCAGTACTCCTGAGTCCCATTAGATGTGGGTGTGACGGCCTGTACTTTTAAGAAGCATAGAACTGCTGTACAAACAGCTGAAGGACTGTGGAGGGTTAGTTCTTCACAGAAACAGAGAGCCTAGAATAACAGGCTGCTCCAAGCAATCTGATTGGTTAACATCAGCTGAGCAGAAAGTCTTCTGAACTGGATGCTGAGGAGAATTCAGTCAAATTTCAGCCCTAGCTGAGAAGAGTTGAGTACTGGCAGCTTCAGAATTCAGCCCTGACTGAGAGCAGTTGTAACACAAACAGGAGAACTGGGAAAAGTTGGCAAGGATAAGTGGGTAGTCAGATGGAGACTCCCATTTGGGACAAAGAAAGGGGATAGAACTTCTAGTGAGAGGAGAATTTCCCTACCCAGTAAAACAGGGAGTTAGCTCACAAGAGTACATAAATCCCTGGTCTGGTGTGGTTAGAAACTGCCTTTGGAGTTAAAAACTCAAGACAAGTACTGGTGTTTCAAGATAAGGGGTTTGGGTACTTGGAAGAGGGTACCAGCCTTCTGGAAACCAAGAGTTAAGGAGAATACTCAAAGAAAGTGTACTAAAATGTTTGGGGAAACAATGGAACAAAAGCCTCTCAACGTAAAGATTTTAAGTAGTTGTCGATAGCTTAAGAAACTCTCATTAGCCTGAAATATAAGAATTAAAATCTGTGCATGTACTGATTTTACCTCAGAGGTATCTATACTGAGTTAACTCAGAAATTTTACCCTTGATTTCACCTGATCTTTCCCATGTATGTTAAATAAAAAATTTAGCTAATTTGGAATATAGAATATAGTGGGGTTCAGCTTCTGAACAAACTAGGAACACCGCTGACCACTCAGCTCAGGTCTGACAACACAGATATGGTGTAGCTCAGAGATGTGGAGGGCTATTATAGGGTTAAGACAGGGAGGGAAGGTGTTAGAAGGGAGAAGTATGAGGCTGGGTTTATCAACCAATTGGCTCTCCAGCAAGAAAGCTGTGGAAGGACCCAATTCCTCTTTAGGCTGTGCTTAAAAAAACAAAGGCATAAAAGCTAGGGTTGGGTCCACAGATTCTCTTTTGCTAATAAGAGGTTCCCTCCATTGGAGGAAAGCTTTGTCTGTTAGGGGAGGGCTTCCATCAGAGGAAGAATCTCATGTTGAATTCATCCCCTTGTGGTTAACTTTAATCATATAGGCTAACTTGATATTTCTGCCATTGATTTTGAAAAGTGCTCAACTTCTTTTTTGGGATCCAACAAAAAAGTTGTCCTAAGGTGAATGTGACATTTCACTGTTACCCAGGCAAGAAAGATATGGCGCTCTCTCTCCCCCTTCTTCCAGCCTGCATTGACCATTCGCCTTTAGCTGTTATCATACAATTTCCTAATGCCAGATCAAAACAGTGTGCAACCACTCTCCTTTGTAACCCAACTGTTGGTTTACCTTCCTTAGGATAAAGAATAAAAATCATTTTAGCAAATGATTTCTAACTCCCCCTCCCCAGAAACCCTGTGGTTGGTCGTCTCTCTCAGGTAGTGATTGGCTCTTTCACTTGAGTGGGTAGATACCTTCCCCTCAAACCCTGAAAATTTTTTTCAACACTGGGTTCTGTCTTTCTTTGATGGTTGTAGGTGACAGATGACCCTGCAGACTATGCACATTTTGGATTTTGTGATCCAACACTTTTGGAATTCCAATAAATGAGTGCCTATATAAGGAGGGAGGGGTAAGGATGTATTCCCATCTTCTGCCATTTTTCATGCTATGATTATCCTTATTTAGTAAGAGTGCTGTTTAACCAAATACCAGTATTGCCGTCACATTTTATGAAAATCCTGCCATGAGATTGTTTGCTCATCCACTTTCCTGAAAAAGAGCCTGCTTCTGGATCTCTGTACCAGGACTACCTGACAGACTTAATGGCAGGCAGGTGGCAGCTGTTGAGAAACAGACCTTGCTAACAGATTAAATGGCTGGCTGTGCTTGGAGTGAGTTGTTTGCACCTGGAAATTTAAAAGCAGAGGATAGTAAAAAAGAGACTAAAAAATACCTTTGGCAGGCTGTGGTTTAGCTTAAAAAGGGCTAAACCCATTGATGGGACTGGACTGAGAAGTGTAAGACAGTTTAAGGTGCCTAAACAATAAACTGCATGGTCAGAATGACCTTTTGTCTTAATATTCCATCTGAAGCAATTTTTCTTGGAAATAAGTTCGATAACAAATGTGCTTAGAGTACCTTATGCACAGTAGAGTTCTGGCACAGGAGGCTGTGCCCCTAAACTGTCAGAAGTGTGCCATGAAATGCCAGAAAAACTTGGTAGTTTTCCTCCTGCTTAAATCTATATTCAGGATCTGCAGGTGTTCAGTTTTCAAGATAGAACAGAGACATAAAATGGTCTAGAGCCTTGCCTGAAGCTTCATGTCAAACCTTTTCCCCCCTTCTTCCATTTCTGTTTCCTTTTTATGCAACTCAATAGAATTTGATGGTGTTACATTATCATATATCATTGTAACTTGAGTTGGAAATTAGTAAAAACAATCTAAAACCAGAATTAAAACAAAAATACATTTCATTTTGAATAATATATCAGGCTGACCTCTTTGAACTTTGTATGTTTATTGAGTTCCTATCTGAGAATGTGTTTTCATGTGCTATTTGATTCTGGCAAATGCATGATTCCAGCAGCACCCTTCCTAAACGTTCTCTTTATCCAATCTATCTGTTGTCATACTGAGACAAATAGCTTTTAAGGATATCACAGAGACTGTCTTCTAGGCAGCTCAGAGAGGCCTACAGGGTGATAAAGGTTTTATAGCTGTTCAGTCTCAGATGCCTGCTAATGTGTTGCAACTGAACTTAAGATAGCTCACAGTGGATTTTTGTGTGTCCTCAATGCCCATGGAGCATAGCTTATTTTTAAAAAAACAGTGGCACTATTTTATAGGGATAGGATTAGACTTATTCTCTCATTAGAGAGTCAATATGGAGTAGTGATTCAAGTATTGGACAAGTATCTCAGCGACCCAAGTTTCAAATCCCTGCTCTACCATGGAAGCACTCAGAGTGGCCTTGGGCCAGACACATACTCTCAGCCTAACCTACCTCAGAGGGCTGTGATGAAGATAAAATGGAGGAGAGGAGAACCAGGCAAAAAGCTAATTTTTAAAAAAAAATCTGGATTGCTCCAGTGTGGTGTACACACTAAAAGAAAACCCAAATTGGAGAAGCCAGTTTGCTACCAAACCACGGTCTTGGCAGAAATACAGTGGAACTGCAGCGCTCCATGCAAAGTCTTCTCTGAGTAAGAGGACCCCTCCACAGAGATTGTCAATTCTCACCAGGGCTTTTTTTGTAGAAAAAGCCCAGCAGGAACTCATTAGCATAATAGACCACACCAACAGCAGAAACTCATGAGCATATTAGGCCACACCCCATGCCTTCCCTTGTCTTGCCCGGGTGCCTCATGGCTGCAGGGAGCCCGGGCAAGCTGGCCGTTGGAGCCCGGGCATGCTGGGCCTTGGACAAGCTGGGAAAGGCACAGGGAGACATTTAAATGCCTCCCTGATCCTTCCAGGGCCCTCCCTGGCCTGCTCACCTTGGAGTTGCGGGGGGGGGTGTCTCTCTCCAGGCCTTCCCTCTGTGGCCACTCACACAGAGGTTTTAGCTGTAGTGGGCGTGGCCAACTCTGAAGCCAGCCGGAACTCCATTCCTGTGCGTTCCTGCCCCAAAATAGCCCTGATTCTCATAGTGCTGACCCCTGCTGGGGGGAGGAAAGAAAGCTAAATGTCAGTTTCCCACCTCCTAATTTGTGATTGCTTTGTTCAAAGTGGAAATTGCTGCTCATTTGTTAAGCATAGTACACATACAGAAATTCAAATAAAATGGATTATATAAATCTACAGGTCATGAAAAAAAATCGAGCTAAAACTACATATTCATTTTATAAACATCTTAGTGTACGTTGTGTAACAGGCCCATAGCTAGGAATTTCTAGGTCAAGGGGCATTTAAATTTCTGGGAGGGGGCATTTGGCACTGGTTAATTTAAATAATTTATTTTTTCAAAGGTGGAGGTGGAACTGAGCCTTGCAGATAAAAAGGGAAGGGGGAGGGAGGAATCCTCACCATTCAAAGGTGGGAGACAGAGCTGAGCTCTGAAGAGAAAAAGGGACAGGGGAGGAATGGAAGCAAAATCATGGGCTCCAAAGCTGAGGGAGGGATTGGGCACTGCGGCGCTTGCTTTGCCGGCTTGGAAATTGGAGGGATTAAGGTGTTTGGGGCTTGCCTTGCTGGCCAGTGAGAAGCAAACTAGAGCAGTGGTTTGGATGGGAGGTGGGGCTTGCCTTGCTGGCCAGTGAGAAGTGAGAGAGAGCAGAGCAGCGGCATGGGATAATCCAACCCATGGAGCTTGACTTGCCAGCTGAAGCAGCAGCAGCAGCAGCATGAGAATGGAGGTAGTGCTCACCTTGCCGGCTGGTGAAAATCAAGAGAGAGAGCAGCGTGGGATTGGAGGTCAGAGGATGTGGGGCTTGCCTTGCTGAGAAAGAGCAGCATGAGATTGGAGGGTGGAGGGCATGGGGCTTGCCTTGCCAAGCGAGAGTGGTGGGCAAGAGAGGGCAGCATGAGGCTTGCTGTGGTAGCAAGAAGCGCAATAAATAAAATTAAAAATTGGAAGTTGGGGGCCCTGGTGGTAAGTCAGGGGGCTGGGCTCCGAAAGGCCCCACTGTAGCTATGGGCCTGTTGTCTAATATTTGGTGCAGTAAGTTAAAGCAGTAACACTGGCTGCCAGCAAACTTGCAGGGCCAATTTTAAGGTGTTGATTTTTAAAGCCTTTCTTAGGGATCACCTCTCCCTGTAGATGCCTCCACACCACCTGACTTCAAGCGGGGCAAGCTAGATGTTCATTAGTCCTATGACATGGGCATAAAGTCATGTACTCTTTTGTTGTTTAATTTTAAAAATAATATTTATATACTGCATAACTGTGTAAAAGTGGCATACACATAATAGACAGAGGATAGATTGATGATGATGATAGATTGATTTGAATCTGGTTCTGCATCAAATACTAAGCTGAGAAGTAAAACATATATGGTTCCAGGCCAGCGGTTTCCGTCTGTTCTCCATTTTGTTCTAGCTTCTGTTATGTTCTCACAAGTTTTCCAGAAGTAAAAAAAATACTTCTGCTTAGCTTTGTCTTAGGTAGACAATTGTGATTTCTGGAATCACCAAGACTCTTTAATGGAAAGAAATAACAGCACTACTTACTTCATGTGGGAAATGATTGAACCCATAAATGTAAATTTAATATAGAGGGCAATATTAGGGTCCAAATGGTTTTATTTGTTCTATACATTCCTGAAATTATCAAGTGTCAATATAGATTTTAAAGATGGGAGTGGGAATTAATTCTGAACATAAATGCAGCTATGCTGGATCAGACCAGTGACCATCTAGTCCAGCATCATGTTTCATGCATTGTCTAGCCAGATGCTCCAGATGTCCTACAAGTAGAAGAACAGGTCTCCTGTGATAGCCCAGTACAGTAGCAGGTGGAATTGGTGGAAATGACATTGTGGCAATGCCATGATGTCACTTTCGGTCATATAACCAGAACTGATGTTGTACTGATGCTGCATTATATCCAGCCGCACACTCCAAAACTCCTGGGAATTGCCAGCCTACCTACAAGCAAGGCCTGGAGTCAAAGCTTCTCTCGGCTGCTGCCTCTGAATATGGAGATTCCTTTTAGTCATCATTGCTAATATCCACTGATGGGACCTATCCTCCACAAATCTGCACTTGCCTCATCCCCTTTTAAAGCCAACTGAACTAGTAGTCACCGCAATCATTGAGACTCAATAATATCTAGATTAGCTGCCAATTAGTATGCAGTGTGTCAAGTTTAATTGCAAAGAGGTTTTATATTTCAGCTTTATATGAATGAATTAAAGGAAGTTCTTTGAAAGGAAAAATTATTAAATCTGTCAGCTTCTCCAATGTTCTCCAATGTTACAGGATCATGTTTATGTTTTTACTTTTTGTTTACTTCTTGTCCAAATATCACTACAGAAATTTACAATGAAGAAGAATTGCTTCAACCTGTCAGGATCTGTGGTATAGACTTTTAAAAGATTTTTTTTTAGTGGACAAAGGAAGGAATATATGATTTATAATACAAATGGACAGAAGTTAAACAGCCTGTTGCTCTAAGGGCATGTTGGCCGTTTGTCTAACTACATGTTTTTCCTTTTAGCAGATAAAAGTGACGGCTCTTCTCTAGAAGATATAAATAATGATCACAGTACCAAAACCAAGAGAAATAAGTAAGTATTGGTAATATTGGTAATATACCTAGCACTGGCAAACCACAATTTTCTGCATGATTCCTTTAATTACAAAATATCCAGGATACATTAATTTCCCCTACACAACAGAATAGGTGGTTTCTCTGTATACAGAAATGGAGAAAGTGCTTCAGAATTTCAATAATAGGCATGGTGCCAATGGAAGTCCTGTTTCTTCTAATGAACAAGTATGTCCAAGAACAATTTGTGCAACAGTATGCAGGCCAAAATGGGAATGAATAATTGTGTAGGGAAGCACTATAAATTTCAAAGACAATTATGCCCTTTATATAGTCTCTGTACAGCCCCTCCCATCCCATTTAACTGTAGTTTACAGGGAGCTGGTCTAGGGTTCAGTTCTAATTACAAATGTATAAATTTACTGTGATGCCAAACTATCTTTGTTGAATGCACAATTAGAAGTTCTTAATGAAGCAGGCACTAAACCTATAATAAAACATATCAATTTAGCTGCAATTGCTGATTTTCCCCTTTGAATTGCCTTCCCCAAAACTGTATTGTTAAATGCCAATGAGGTTATTTCACTATTAGAGATGGGGATACCCGCCTAAAATTCAGCTCATTCAAGTTGGGGGTATTCCACAAGTTTGCTGAACCAAATTTAAGGGCTGCGCTGTTCAGTTATTCCCAAGACTCCAGAGCTTCTTGGTGTTGTGCTGTGGAGGTTAAACAGATACTGGAAGTTCTAAAAAATACCCTTTGAGGTCTTTTACACAGCTTTCTCAAACTGAGAGTAGTGCCCAGGAACTGGGGCAGGGAGAATTGATAAAATTTGAAAGACCAGTCAAAAGAGCACTTGTGAAAATGCAGCTCCCCTCCCAAGCATTCTTCATGAAATTTCAGAAACAGTCCAACGGTTCTGAATCAACTACTGAAGATGTAATATATGGGTGAATCAACTTTTAGCCAGGGATGCTGAGAACCTCAAAATAAAAACAATGGAAATTGTCTTAATAGATTGTTTAGCCTTAAATACAGTGCCTCTCTTGCATTTAAAACCAAGCAAATCAGATAGGATTTGTATATGCGGGTTGGTAGCAGTCAACATGGTCACTTACTCAAAATCCACTTTGTAAATATATGTGCTGGTTTTGTGCTTTTGCAGTTCATGCCACTCATCAGTTGGTGCTATTGGGCATGTTGATGCATCCTCAGAATTTGCAGGACTGAATTACAGTTCCCAGTTAATAGTGCAAAAAATATGTCATCGTTTTGTGATCCATACTATGTTGATCATAGCAAATCGGTCAGTCAAAGGAATATCAGATAGTCAAGCCATGTAGTTGCCCTCCACCCCCACTTTACATAATCAAGACTTAGAGTGGGTGGGTGCTTTGGGCAGATGGGTAGAAAGGGAAACATGCATGCACAAACATAGCTATTAGTCTAAGAAGACATTTGAATGTTCAAAGAAAATCTCAAAATTTTTCAAACATTTGACTGTCCGATAGCAATTTTCATGCAATTAGCAATTCAGAGGAATATTAAGCATCCATACTTTTAACTCAGCCTAATATTTTTGGAGCAGAAAATCACATATACAGCAACATCTCTGAATTGTGTTTAGAAATATCTGAGAAAATACCCCTGCCTGCTATTGCCACAATTTTTTCCAAACATAGTTTTTATATATTGGGTAATAAGATGGTTTCATGTGGCATATTTTGGTTCACTTTTAAATAGCAACAAAAATAGAGATTAATGTAAATGTAGATGCTTTTAGTCATTTTAAATTATGTATTTGCATTTTTTCATGACAATGTATGTCTTTATAGTTTTAAGTGTACAACTGCACAAAACATTCAGTTTTCTGTATCATTTTAATTTGCCACATTGAAGAAAGAGACTGCTTTTTCTGTTGCCTTTGCTGGTAGTTTCCGGATTCTCATCTATTGTGCTATATATAGAACCCCTTTGTGGTTACCAGAAATTGGACTGAAAGTTGCATAGATCATATTACAGAATAGTATAATCTGAGGAGAATGAAAATGGCTAATACAATATTGAAGTCAGCCTTATAATATGAAGAGTGACAATTTGATGCCTTTGGAGCTACTAATAACATGCAATACCCATTTTAGTATAATTTAAGAATAAAATTATGTGATGCAATTATTGATGGCAAGAAGATAATATGCTAGGACTCGTATTGCTTTACGACATAATGCAATTTATTAGCTGAAAGCTGTTTTTAACATTTTCCATTTCAAGTAGTACAATTTAGAATCCTTCGAGAATAAAAACATATTTCTGTCTGAAGGCTAAAAGTTTCTAATGTGGTACAAATGTAGTTAGTTGGCTTCACTGGATGTTCACATTGGTTTTGCCACTGAGAATCAGGTCACTTATGAAAGTTTATATAACATTTCTCATAGGATCCCCAGTATACTTAAATCAATGGTTTGAGAGCATGGATATGAGAATACTCTGGATCCAATTTTTTCACAGATTTGGTTCTCTCACTAGATTTTTTATTTTAGATGGATATGTGGATATCTTGAATGGATGGTCAGCTTCATTTATTTCACCAGAGAGATATTTTATGTAGGGCATTCTATTCACTGTTTTGGAAAAGAGGGTCCAAAATTTTATATGTCTTAAGAATCAACTTTTCAAATAACATTAAATTTCTTACTATTTTTTCCCAAAATTCTTAAGATCATTTTAGTAGCCCAGAAATCAAATGTAGCACTTTGTTGTCTAGTAGCAAGTTGTTCCTTAACTCAGTCAAGGAAGCCATGACCTTCAGTTTGCAATTCTTGAGCAAGGCTGTTAATGATAGGATGTTTTGGAAGTCATTAATTCATAGGGTTTCTATAAGTTGGAAGTGACTTGGAGGCACTTAACACACACAGTAAGGCTGAGTTCAGACTAGCAATTTGCCCCACTATAGTCACTTTTCAGCTGCGTTTCCCAAGCAAATTAAAGGGGGCGTTCACACAGGCACATCTGCCTGGCATTCCCCACCCGTAGGCAACCCGTGCTGTTCCGCTTCGCTCCTGGGTCAAAAAATACCTGACAAAAGTGGTAGCAAATCCCAGACATCACCTTTATCCCACGTTATTCCACTTCCCAGAAGTATGAATGCAAAGCCAATAAACCAGGAGCAACCCACTTCTATAGTGTGCACCAGGTGTTTCCGCGCATAAGGCAGCAGTGATCAGATTGGCTGTGCTCCACTCTACCACCCAATGCGGTGCCGGCACAACAGGGTCCACCCCAAATCGGCCAGATGCGCTTATGCGCATGAGCACATATGTGCCCATGTGCCCATACACACATAGAGGAAAAAGCTGTTTAAAGCCATGCCCCCGGTCAGCAGTCTGTACGCTCCCGTGCACCTCCTCCCGATATGCTCCTGCATCTGTCAGCCCCATGTGACCGGGAAAACCTGGAACAGTTTATTCCAGGGCTTTTTTGCCATGACTGGCTCCCGCTGCAAACTGAACTCAAGCCTAAGTCTAGGTGAAGTGTCTGCTGAGCATGCTCAGCAGGCCTAAATCCAGTTAGCCTTGTTGCTATCTTGCTACCGTGTATGAGGCAGGCAAATGAATAGAAATAGGGATGGAGGCTATTGCTTCAGATACTTTGGAAACAGCAGTAGGCAAGCTCACTGTTAGGCACTCCTTCAGATCAAATTCTTCCTGTTCATCCCAGGATTTACCACTTCCTTTAGCCTTTCCTAACTAAATATATAAGGAGGTAGTTAGTCGCTTTGAGGGATCTGTTCAGGGTAAGCTCAGATAAGAGAAATTTATTACAAAACTAGCTGTGAAATTCTATCAACTCCAAGTAGGGGATAATAATTGCATTTCTTGGGAACAGAATGGACTGCCAAAATTTGCTAGAACAGAATATCCTCCAGAATATGAAATGGATTGTTTTAAGGATTTACTGAAATATAGAGAATGAGGGCTCACTCTGTTCTAACTGGAGCAAGGGAGACATATTCCTCCAGAACCAGTCAAGAGACCCTGATCATCCAGGTAAGGCCAATGAACAAGTAAAATAGTTTTAGCATTTCAGCTCCAACATCCCACCTCAAACTAAGTCCATCTTTAATGATTTGAAAGAATGAGGTGACCCCGAAGTTCTGGGAATTGTACTCCTTTGGGCAAAAGCAAAGTTAGCTTCAGATGCCAGATTTAACCTTGGCTAATAGATTCCCAGTACACCATGTACTAAGAGAGGTTCCTTTTTATTTAACCATTTCCCGCTGATGCCAGCAGAAGGTTAAAAATTTACTGCATTCTGTATTTTTTTTATTATTGAAGGCTGGAAGATCCGCAGAATACTGAGCCAGAAAAGGATGAGAAAACTGAAAAAGCATCAGAACATCCGGTTATGCTTCCATTGGAAGAACGTATT
The DNA here is from genome assembly GCA_029375565.1 of Gekko gecko. Classification (NCBI taxonomy): domain Eukaryota; kingdom Metazoa; phylum Chordata; class Lepidosauria; order Squamata; family Gekkonidae; genus Gekko; species Gekko gecko. Next base: position 49,061,537 of record JAPDNY010000008.1, read on the forward strand.
ACCCATTTTCGAGATATGCTTCTGGAAAGAGGGGTAAGGAAAAAAGTTGGGTTACTTTGATTCCAATAAATCTATGAGAACACAACAGAAATCAAGATTTTAATAGGCATATTGCAACTTTGTCCTTGTAAAGTCTGATGGCTCCTGTTGCTCCTGAAAATACATTTAAATGCTGCTTTTTATCAGCATTTTCATTGCCTGATGTTTTTTGTGTTACTGACATTTGTTATACAAAAGTCTAGGTGATACATGGATCTCAAAGACAATGTTATTCCAGCCTTAAACCTTCCTGACGTTTCATGCATCCTAATTCTCATTTGTTTAGTCTGTTTATAAGCCACTTTTTAACTAAAGGCCCTTAAGATGGTTTACAGCATACATCATCAAATACAATAAAATCAAATTTAAAAATCAACGAATCACATTATGGTACCCTATCTAATTAGATTACAGAACTCTCAGTCTCGGACATAGATATAATCTGAAAAATCTGTGACCACAGCACACCTCTTATTTCCGACTATTTTGACCCAGGTTTAACAACGTTAAGAAAAGAGAACAGAACAATCCAACTCATGTATTTGATATGCATTTGATCGTTATTTACCTGTGATTTTCTGAAATTAATGAAGATTTGCCAAATTAATAATCTGGAATATATTTAGCCTGTCATCTGTGAGTTGAACTCCAGAGATACTTGTACAATTGCTAGTTTGGGTTACATTCTATTTACCAGTGACAAGGGGATGATTAATCCACAAGTTGTTTATCTGCTTCCGATCTAATTGCCTCTGTTCACAGGAACAGGCTACTTACAGCCATTGGAATCTGACTGCCCTCAGCTGGGAGTCAGACTGTGATTTCACACTGGGGGAATTTTGCTGTATACCCAGTAAAGTACTGGGGTGGGGGGAGCCAGCTCTGAGCTGATTGCAGAAATCAGCTGTAAGTCAGGTTCTTCTGACCTCCAAGCCTGGAAAGTTGGGGTGGGGGGAATCATCAGAAGATCAGCTGATTCCCTTCTTTTCTCTCCACCTGAAATTGTCAGTTTGGCCTGCTGCTGAAGGTATAAGATTCAAGACTCAGGAGAATAGAAGGCTCATTCTTTTCTCTTCACCTGAAACTGACAGAGGGCTGAGAAAAAAACAAGAGTCATTTGCTCCTATTCTCTGTAGCCCAAGATGCCAGCTTGAGGGAGAAGCAATTCAGCTGAGAGTTTGGGATGAGAATAGGATCAAATCCCCCTCCCTTCCCCCCAAATGACTACTTGGACTGCATGTGGAACAGAAGCAATCTGGTTATATTCTGTGTAAACCAAGTTCTCAGTTTGGGGTGGAAGAAGCAGACCACTGCTTCCCACCAAGTTCTCAGTTTGGAGAGCAGGGAAAGAAGTAGATTGCTTCAAACCCCTCCCTCTCCAGTTCAGCTGCAGAGAATGACACAAATGGCCCCTGATGTCCTGCAACCCAAGCTGTCAGTCCATTTTGTCAGTTTTGGATGAAGCAAAAGAACATTTACTTATTTCATCTCTGCCTGAAGCTAATGCATGGCCTGCAGGTTGTTCTTATCCTTTGTAGCCCAAGACAGCAGCTGGGACAGGTAGGAAAAATGATCTGCTCTTCCTCCCGCCCTCCCTCCCCACAAAACCTCTGGTACTGTAGAGAGCGAGGGTAGGCTGATCCTTTTCTCTGCAACTAAAATGACTGTTTGGGATGGAGGGGGAGTTTGGTTATCTTCTCCCCCTACCCTAAACTTTCCCCTGTATTCTGATCTTGTTGGACTAGAAAAAGAAGCTGGGGTGGTGGGGTGGAAAATGGAGAAGCTCAGCTGATAACAGCTGAGAGTCAGCTTTTTATCTCCACCTCCAAACTTCTCAACTGGACTCTGCAAGGTTACAAGTCAAGAAATCTGAGAGGCAGTTTCTGTTTGGCAGTCGTTTTGAATTGTTCATCAGGAACTGAACAGATTGGGTAATGTCGACTCACCTGTGTTTGGAACAGCTGAATGCAGTATATTCGGCTCTTGAACGTGTTCACCATGAAATTCATAACCAGGGCCCGACCGTCATTGGAAAATTTTAGGCGCTTGCCTAGAGCGCCCCCTGCTGGCGGGTGGCAGAATGGTGGGCGGCAGAATGGCCTGCTTCCATCCAGCCCCTCTCCTCCCTCACCTCAAAGCCCTGCCTGCGCTGCACATGCCACTCCGCTCATCGCCTGGCTGCCTCAGGGTGCCTCAGTGCCTGCACAGCCAATGCGCCTCCTTCATCGTTGCTCCCTGGTGCCCTGGCCAGGCCCCACCCCACCCACCAAACAAAAGCCCTGTGGCTGTGCACTGCTCCACTCACGCATGTGCTGCACACACCGCCTCTCAGCCTCCCACTGCCACTCCGCTGTGCCTCCCACCCTCCTAATGGTGAATTTTGAAGGAATCTGCACCCCTGGCCCCTGGAATTTAAGGTTGGTTGGGCACAGCTGTAAGGGAGAGCCTCCCCACCCCACCCCCAGACAAAAGGGGCTCCTCCAGCTGCGGGGCCTTCCTCCGCCTGCGGGGCCTTCCTCCGCCTGCTGTCAGAAGCCCTAACTTAGTCAGCCAAACACCAGGTCTTGTTGTTCAAGCAAGAATAGTGTTTATTGTTAAGCTGCAATGGAAAGGTTACTGGAGCAGATACATTGTTCAGAATAACTTGGTTACACAAAGCAGGCAGTTATACCGGAAAGGGGGTGAATGGGGATCCCCCCTCTCTACCAATCAGGGAATAATATGCGAATGGGAATCGAAAGTTACCACACTAATGAAGTTCCCACCGCCCCCATTATTCTCAGCAAAGCTGCAGCTTTGAAAGCGATAGGAAAGCTCGCAGCCTGTCTCCTCCAAGGTCAGAGTGTTAAGTCTACCCAAGATAGAGCCTGCCAGACTCACATTCCATTCTCACACACCAGGTGCATAAATCTACACCCCCACGATCCCAACCTCCCGCCCTCCACGCCGCCATGGCGCCCATAGCCATCCTCCCCCCCCTCCATCCATCATGGCAGGACTACCTGACACCTGCCCTTCCCCAGAACTGGAGGCGACAAGTTTGGCCTGCACCACTGCAGCCCCCGAGACTCAAACAAGCCCTTTACCTGGGGATGTACTTAAAGGAAGGACAGGATTGCCCATTGGTAACAATGGGAGACGCTTGAAGGCCCACTGGAAATAATGAGAGCCAGGAATGCCAATTGACTTGCATGGGCTCCATTGAAATACATGACAGTACAAGTAGAGTTGCAAAGAAAACGTGGAATGGATTTTCCATTAGGGTCTCTGGGCCAAAATAGACTACTCTGGGACTGGAATGATAGGCCCCAGCTTTGAATGACAGCCCCAAGAGGCACAGGAGTATTCTGGGACTGAAATGACAAGCCCCAGAGTAAAATTGACAATGGAGGAGGTGGCTCACATCAACCTCACGGAAAGGGAACATGGTGGTCAGGAAAGGAGCAGAACTGGACACTGGAACAGGTGGAGGAACAAGTGCAAGATTTATAACTGACAATGGAGGAGGTGGCTCACCTCAACTTCATGAATTTGTAAGGAAACTAAAGAGCTGACATGCAAGATAATTACTGAGATGGAGCTGATTTGAAAATAGCTACACACGTTTGAGAAATCTTTAAATGTAAAGTGTTTAACTCTACAGTTTGCAAATCCAGTTGCACAGAACTGCCTCTACACTCATGGTCACTCATTCCACTCTAGGGGCTGTCATTCCAGTCCCGAAACACTCCTGCTACTTCCACAGGCTGTCATTCCACTCCGTGGTTCTCGTTCCAATCCCTGAAGTCTCCTGCTACAACCAGGGGCTGTCATTCCACTCCATGGTCTCTCATTCTAGTCCCAGAACATTCCTGCTATCCCCAGGGGCTGTCATTCCACTCTGGGTCCTGTCATTCCAGTCCCAAAACACTCCTGCTACTCCCAGGTGCTGTTATTCCACTCCATGGTGTCTCATTCTAGTCAGAGACCACTCCATCTACATCTAGGAGCTGTCATTCCACTCTGGGCCCTGTTTTTCCAGTCTGAGACCACTCTTACTACATCCAGGGGCTGTCATTCCACTCTGAGGTTTGTCATTCCAGATCACTCCTTCTACTTCCATGGCTCTCATTCAACTCTGGAGCCTTCATTCCAGTCCCAGACCACTCCTACTACATTCTGAGATGTCATTCCAATCTGAGGTCTGTCATTCCAGTCCCAGATGACCCCTACTACATCCAGGGGCTGTCATTCCACTCTGAGGTCTGTCATTCCAGTCCCAGACCATTCCTACTACATCCAGGAGCTGTCATTCCACTCTGAGGTCTGTCATTCCAGTCCCAGACCACCCCTACTACATCCAGGGACTGTCATTCCACTCTGGGGCCTGTCATTCCAGTCCCAGACCACTCCTGCTACTTTCTCAGGCTGTCATTCCACTCTGGGGCCTGTCATTCCAGTCCCAGAACAGTCTTGCTACCCCCAGGCACTGTCATTCCACTCCGTGGTCTCTCATTCTAGTCACAGAACACTCCTGCTACCCCCAGGGGTTGTCACGCCACTCTGCGGCCTCTCATTCCAGTTCCAGAATGCTTTTGCTACCCTCTGGGGCTGTCATTTCACTCTGGGGAACTCTCATACCAGTCCAGTGGGTGCGGAGGGGGGGGGCACCAGAAGGTAGCCTCACCTAGTGTGCAAAAAACCCTGGCCCTGGCCCTGTTCATAACAACCCTATTGAACTATTGGGAGGTGGCATTGTTTTGGCCAAAGTTTTCCTACAGTTGTGGAGTCCCCTTTGAAAGAGATTACATTGGTTATTTTCATATATTTACAGTGATATATCAGTACTTTTCTTCCCAGATATCTATTGTGGGCAAGAACTATGGGATCATCATGTGGTTCAATAATTTATGTTCAACTTTCAGCCATATGGGATCACACTGTGGGGAAACACTACATATGAAAGTCTCCTTGATAGAAAGGGACTGTTCCTTTTTAGGAACTGGTACGTTTTGAAATCAGTTATATTACTCAAAAGCTCTTTGCAGCTTTTTAGTATTTGAAGTGCCATTTATTTTTTTATTACTTGTACTCACACATGGCTTTGAGGGTCCAGGTGATGGATTTGTTTCATGTTATCTAAATTTTGTGTCACCATTCCATTTTTATCTATTTGGAGTTCAGAATTTTTGTACAACATTTTGAGTGACAATGAAAGGTCTGCAAACAAATCAAGATTAAGAATGTGTGCAAGATGAAATGAAAGCTGTAATGTATTCTGCAGAAGTGTAATGCACCCATAAAGAACCTATGTTAAGCTTCATTCCTAGACAAGGATTGAAATCCCGCACTTCTGATTGGTTGTCTAGGAATCACCAGCAAATCTGGACGAACCACAAACTCTTGGGGGGAACAAACTTTATTGGTTCTTATCCAAGTAATCACGTTGGTTACTTTCTGTAAATAGGCGTGGCTACATTAGCTGGGAATGTTTAAAAAAAGCAAAGCTCCATTGTTTGTTTGTCATCTGTTAGGTCTGTTGTTTGCTGTTCTGGTTGACTTTGAGCTGTTTCTGAATAAAGCTGAATCACTATCTGAAATCATGTTAAGTGTCATACATTAGGTGTTGACCCTGCCATGGATCTATAATCTCTATGAGGCAAATGGATCTATAATTATGTTAGCAGGAGCAAAAATAAGACAATATTGAAGGCCTGAAAATGAACATAAGATTAATTAGGAGATGGATATAGTTGCCAAACAGGAATTCCTGTTAAATAGGGGAAAGAACTGAAATGCCTAGAGAAGTGGGTGTGCAGCATGTCTCATATTCATTAGGTGTTGACCCTGCCATTGAACTTCTGGGCAAAAATGCCATCTTTCTCTATTTTTATCCCAGTTGATTATGTACACACATTTGTTCTGTATCTCAGTTCTCAGAGCCAGGTATCCTTTAATCTTGATTCCTGTGATTAATATTTATTCCTACTTCTTATTTTAGCTGCTATCCATGAAATAATTGTGCTTGTGGCATTCCTTCAGTGTACAGTTATAGGTGAAGACTGACATATTTCTACCAGGGGTGGAAATGGTTTGAACATTCTACTTACCACCCTGAAAAAAAATACAGCAGAGAAAATTTGAGTTCAAACCATTTCCATCAAGCCACTTCCATCAAACTCTTAAATATTGATTCATTTGTCTTCACCTTTGCTCTGAAATAGAATACCGCTTTCAGGTTAACCCCAGAGCCTTTGCAAAATGATTTAAATCTCTTTCATTCATACATTTCTTCAGGTGTCTGCATTTTCCACGTGGGAAAAAGAGTTACATAAAATAGTTTTTGATCCACGCTACCTTCTGCTTAATTCAGAAGAACGTAAACAGGTAAGTTAGATGACTGTTAAGAAATCATGTCCCAATTCAGATGTGCTTGCATTTTGTGCCGTTGATGTCTCTACTAACTCCATGGGGGAAGGGTGAGGTAAAAAATAAATAAACAACTAGTGTCCCTGATATACTTGTGAGAGGGAATCCCATTTCACCCTCACCATATGATCTCTTCTTTTCCTCTTTGCTAACCCCTACAGTCTCTCCTCTTTCTCGTCTCCCTTCTTTTCCTTTCTACCACCCACATATTAATAGTTCTTTCCTTCCCCACCTGTGTTCAGCTTCGCCTCCCATCCCCCCTTCCCTCCACCTGGCAGCTTTGCCCTTTCTTTCCCTCCCACCCACTTTTTCTGTTATTCTTTCCTTTACCTCCTCCTGTCTCTCCTTCTGTTCCCCTGCTTCCTGCTTTCTCTCTGTTTTATCTTCTTTAGTCCTTCCCCCACAGTTGACACTAATCAAAACAGCAAAATGGTTTGCAAGATCACAGTTTGTATTGTTTTGTTTTAAAATTGCAAACATTGCTTCTGTTATTTGGAGGGTTTTAAAAAAACCTTTTCTTTATGATTTCAATATTTCTGCAGATCTGGAGCTCTCCCAGACTTTTAAAAAGCTTCCTTTCTATACCTGGCCCCACTATGTAGAGTGTTTGATCCACACTTCAATTATTATCAGAATTATTATCAGAATTAGATAAGACTGGGAAAATTTGGCCATATAAACACGCACACATCTTTCAAACAGGGTTGTGCCTGTGTTTATAGTACTTTATGTAGCTAAATTTAAAATTTTAGATGACTTCACTTATTTCTAATGGTGGTAATTAAAATCCTTTAATAACATCTCTCATTTCAGGAAGCCCAAGGTTTTATGATCTCACTATCCTGAAAGGAAAAGTTTATACAGAAAGGAGAACACTGTATTTATCCCTCCAGTGACTTCCACAAGGGCACAGTTTAAATTTTACCCAGTCAATCAAGCATTACCGTCCCTTTCATTTATCAACCATATACATGATATAATAAAATTACTTAATGAACATTCGGTAGTGCTTATATTGAGATTAGCTTTGAAACATTGGTGATATAGGCCTCATTTGTAGAATATATTACATACTCAAGGAAAATTACTATAAAAGCAATTTTCATTTCTTTTTTCACATAGAAGATTAAAGTTGTGTTCATGCCCTCCTTCAAATAGGCAGTTCTCAAGAAGCAAAAAATAGAGATAGTAAAAGTCAGAAAAGGTAGTCCATGGTTAAATCTTTCTGATAGAAAATCTAGCTTCCCAATTCAATGAATTTCCAGAATGGTTACTATTTGGGTGAAATGAGGGATTGACCATGGGGAACATGGGACCTTACTCAGGTGAACATGGTCTCAAGGAGTTCATTTCTTCAATTTAATTCCACCACCACCTCCTGCATGTATCCAATTCCTTTTCAATGTCATTGACAGACTAAGAATCACAGTTCTTATCTGGTAAACTGAAACTCAGACTCTCTATTTCTGTCTCATAAGAGACCATTCTTGACATCAAGAATCATCCTGCTACTCCAAACCATGATGCATGGCCGGAGGAATTCATGGAAATGTCAGTTATTAGTTATTTCGGTAGACATTTCCTAGACTTCCCACTGTATCTTGGTAAGCATGAACCAAGTTAGCCTTTTATACATGGATGCAGAAACTGACCACATAACACTAATTTCAGGAAAAGAAAAATAAATTGCATGAGCAATTACTGGCTTCAGAAAAGAAAAGCATACGTTGAATAACACCAAAATAATAACATATGTGCAAAGGAAACTAAAGTGAGTGATAAACATAGCCTCTCACCGTGGCTCTAAAATGTTGTGATGGTGAATTAGGAAATATTAGGAGAAGGGTATTAAGGTTTCTCAGCTTCTGTTCATGTCTGTCTCTTTCTCTGCCATTTTGTTGGCCCCCTTCCTCCTTGAGCTTTGACTTACCTCAGCCCTCCAGAAGAACTCCAGAATCGCTCTTCACATCCCACTACATGTTCTGAATGCTCTCAGAAGGACAGAGATTCTCTTTGTAGTATATGACCTCACCTTCATAATGGAGAATTACCAGCCAGATTCCAGAACGTTCCAGCCATGACTGGCTACTTTCCTTAGTCCCCAGCCCAAGGTCTTCTATTATTCTGGCTAACTTCATCAATATATAAACTTGCACCCTGCTACCTTTGCAAACTGTAAGATAAAAGGAAAAACTTGTTCTGCAGCCTTTTGCCAGTCTGTGAAGGTAATTTTAATTCTGAACATTAACCTTTACCTTCCATGGTTGTAAACATCTTCACCAATACCTGGGGTAAAATGTCATTGCACCAAATGCACTATGAAAAATAAGTGATAGAATTATGGACATCAGACTGCAGGTCCTACTTTTTAAATACAGAATTGTTTGGTGTATAATGTGCTGAATAATTGATGTGATGTCTTTCTTTAAGTAAAGAAAAGATTAGAAAAGGTCATGTTTATCACTCCCTTTATTGAAAGGGTCTGTCTGCCTAGGAAGAGAAGGGTATATTCTCACTTTATATCTTGGTTATCCAGAAGGCCCAGCAAGTCAAATTTGAGCTTTTCCAAGGATTTGTTTGCTATACCGGCAAATAACTAAGCACAGATCTCTTGCAGTTATCTGAGGACTGGTCTCCTTTTGATTAAACACAAGCTCTTCCTCTGCTTTTTCACAGGGCCATTATTTATTGATCATTATTTCCCAACAGATTGCTATCATCATTGCCCAAACTGATACTACTGTCCAGAGAACAGAGGGATAATTGAATGGGTGGACTTTGTGTCTAGAAATAGTGTTGCATTCAGGGGTTTAAACACTGAGATAATGAGCCATTTATTAAATTCAACCTGATGTGGGCTTCTATTTTTGCCCTAACAGAGGACTGCTTCCTGGAACTCTAGCAAAATGTGCCTGTTACTACGCTACTCTTTAGCAGGCTCTGGAACAGTAGAAAAGAAATTGAAGATTACATTCTGGTTCTGTTTTGTGGTGTTTCCCCCCATACACAGTACAGAGAAGGTTTCAGTGAAAATAGTATTTTTTAAAAAAAACAACAACACTGTAGCTCTACTAAAAATTGTTCTCAGGACAAGATGACAATTGTGTGTGTTCCAAATAAACTTCAGTCCCAATGATGATCCATTGGGGGAGGAGGAAGTTATGAACAGGGTAATCTCAATCCCCCTCCCCCACCTCCCACCTCATCCTTAATGGCCAATCAGTGTGAATGTAGCTTATTTGATAGGACTCCAGTGCACACAGATGTACTGGATTCAACTGTTTGTGCAAGTAATTCCTCACCAGCTAGATATAAAGACATGGAATTCTGCTTTTGGACTCCAGCTGAAATAGGGACACCTTGTTTTCTCTTACTGAATTGTAGATCGAGATGGGTAGCTGTGTTAGTCTGTCTGTAGCAGTAGAAAAGAGTAAGAGTCCAGTAGCACCTTAAAGCCTAACAAAATTTGTGGTAGGGTATGAGCTTTCGTGAGTCACTGCTCACTTCTTCAGAATGAGCTGCTGACTCTGAATGAGCTACTGACTTTCAGAGTAGCATTGATTCATTGTGGTTATGTTGATTGGGTTCATCAGCCTATGACCTTGGTTGTAAAAAGAACATTATTCTTAATTTGGAATGTTGGGTTTTACTTTTAGAATTCCTTTTTTTGTTATAGATTTGGATTTGCCTTTATACGTTGTCAGCTTATCCCTTAATATGTCCTTTCTTCAATGCCAGTCCTACAAGGATTCTGTTTATAAATGGTCTTATTTCAATGAATCTTGCAATGAGTCTTGTAGTTCTGTGTGTGTGTGCGTGTGTGTGTGTGTATCAGTTTGTTATGCCAGCTGCATGAATGAGGCAAGTCATCAATCTTGGTGGGGAAATAAGCCAGACCCAGGAAGCTTCCTGGTTACTCTTCAGACCATGGCTCAAACCCAATAGCTCAGCCCCTGCTATGGAACATTTAATTAACTCCAGCATTAAATTACTTGCTGTACTAAACATAACTATGATACTATCCCCATCTGAAATGTTTACCATCCCCATTCAAAGATATTCTAGCACTAAGGAAACCAAAATTGGGTTGTAGATCGAAATTTATGCATTGTTTATCTTGTTTTACTGGTATTTCACATCATCTCATGCATCAGATGAGGCAAAAGGGTCATCACAGATTAAGAAACAATTACAAAAATTTAAAAGAATAATATTATGAGCCTTTTTTAAAAAAAGACCATGAGTTGGATCCATCCAATTATTTTACTCAGTCTCATCCATTTCTCCTCCTTCCTACAGCCCCCATCCAACATGGATTTTGTCCATGCAGGTCCCATGACCTAGGCCTAGCCTAGCCAAGCCTTCTTTCTTTATTTCTTGTTCTTTTCCACCAATAAAAAACTTAGTTGGATTCAGGGGTCTTTTCGTAGAAAAACAGCTGCAGGAGCTCATTAGCATATGGTATGCTAATGAGCTATTAGGCTATTAGCATATGCCACGCCCCCTGACATCACCGGAAGTAATGTCAGAAGGGGTAGCAAAAGGGGGAGGCATCTTCAAAAGCCTCCCCTTCCCTTCCCCAGCTGGTCTGGGTGGGGGAGCTAAGAGAGAAGGGGTTTAAAGTTTAAACTCCTTCTCATGAGAGTTGGGCCACAGAAGGAGGAAAGAGGGAAGGAAAGAGAGAGAGTAGAGAGAAGGAAAGAAGGAAGGAAAGAGGGAAAGAAAGAGAAGGAAAGGGGAGGGAAAGAAAGAGAGGGAAGAAGGAGGGAAACAGGGAAAGGAGGAAAAAAGAGAAGAGAAGAAGATGGGAAAGAAAGAAAGAGAGAAGAGAAGAAGGAGGGAAAGAGGAAAAAGAGAGAAGGAAGGAGGGAATGAAAGAAATTTGGCAGCAATTTGGCCCCATTATATCCTATGGGCCATTGAAGTCAATGGTGAAAACATAGGGCATATTCTGGGAGCTGGAGGGGAGGGGTTTGAGGTAGAGGCTCCAAATTCACAGGATAGCTGATGGAGCCTCTTCCCAAGATACCCACCAAATTTCAAGAACATTGGACCAGGGGGTCCAATTCTGTGGGCCCCCAAACAGGTTGCCCCTATTCCCTCCATTGTTCTCTATGGTGGGAAAAAAAGTTAATTGGACTCCACTTGAGTTCTTGATATTTGGTGTTGCCTTTTTTTTTTTTTTAATCCCATTGCCTTGGGATCCAAAAACTACAACAACCAATGGGAAGATGCAATTTGAAGAAGGATCACTGTGTTTACAAATGAAGCAAACAATATTTTTCTTTCGAGATTTTTGAGGTTTAAAATCTCCATACAGCTGTATTGATTTGTGACGTCCCTTAGAGCTTGTTTTGTTTAAAGAAGGTTGCATGTATATTTATTTGTTTTCAACTGAGAAGAAATGGCACTGACTAGGATGCATGGGGAGGGGTTTGATTTAACAGCTAGCCTCCCAGTTTCCGAGTCTGTAGAATTCTAACGAGTTCTGGATTTCTCATGTATTTTTTCCCCATGGATGTTTGCAGTTGATAAACTTATTCCAAATTTTATTTTATTTCTTCCCAGAGGGGACCCAAGGCAGCTGACATTGTTCTCCTCTCCTCCATTGTACTATTACAACAGGCCTCTGGCATGTTAGGCTGAGTGGGTGTGACTGCTGTGGCAGAGTGGTGATTTGAACCTAGATCTTCCAAATGGGTGAAAGTGCATCCACTCAGAAACAAGCACACATTCACACATAGAGAGGTGGTGACATGAATGCCACTTATTTTAAATCAAACAATTATGTGTGTCTCTCAGGTGGTTTGTCTTGTGTTCTCAAAGCAAATATAAAGTTAACTGATACAGCTCTTTGAAGATATCACTAGTTTGATGATATTGTATGATTTATTTGAAGATCTTTGAGCAGTTTGTCAAGACCAGAATAAGAGAAGAATACAAGGAAAAGAAAAATAAATTACTACTAGCCAAAGAGGAATTTAAAAAACTGCTGGAGGAATCAAAATTATCACCCAGGTATGCAGATTCTTCTTGAAAGTCTTCTAAATGAAAATGTTGGCTAGATTTAGCTTGTGTTCTGGTGACCTAGAAATCCACACTGTATCAAATGTGGATGTTCAGAATTTACAGCTTTATGTGCAATGCATCACATCTTGCTGTTGTGGGCAGACTTGTGCAAGGAGCATAATAATGAATAGTGTCTGTGTGTCAGCTGTGCTCCTATATTGTAAAACTAAAAGACGCGGTCTACCCATAAAGCAGAATGAGGTTACAAAGTCCTGATATTGGAAGTGTCATTAAAAAAAATAAATGATTCCCCCTTTTTTCCAAAATTATCCCCACCAGAAAAAAACCTAGTATTTAAATTGCCAAGGAATCACAGCATAAAACAGCCCTAAGGAATCATCCTTGTGTGTCATATATCTTCCTATTCTATACCTTAATGATGCAGAAAGAATTAAATTTTGTGGCCAGAATCAGTTCTGTATGTTAAATATTCACATATTTATACTGAGCATACTGCTTGATGGTCATAGTCACAAAATATTCATGTTTTAGTTCACTGTCGACACTGTCCTAAGAGCACTTTCGTGTGAGTAAGCCCTACTGAATAGAGCTGAGTAGGATTCTAAGCAGACATATTTAGGTTTGCTCCTTAAATATTCGAGACAGTTTTATAAAACCAAGACCTAATTTGTAGCCATATCATAATGTCATAGACCTTATCCATCTCTGTTACTTCACTGTATTAAATACTCTGGTCCATTAAAAATCCATCTTACTAGTTTATTTTGCTATTAAGTAGGAAGCCAGTTGCAGATGTGATCAGCACCCCCAACATGCTTAAGTCCAGTAACTAGGATATGAGTCTTTATAATGTAAAATCACTAATGTATTTTTGTTGTTGGTCTTTTGACAAAACCCAAATTACATTGAGTCAAGAATATATTATTAGCACTTTCCCTGTACTGTAAAAATCCAGGTTTGAATTGTTGCTTGCTTGCTGTTCTTAGCTTAGTTCCTTAGCTTTTTACCATGTGCCAAATGAGAATTACAAAGTTTAGAAAAGGTGAATTCTGTCTTTTCTAACTTGTAAATCATCAAGATGAAGTGGTCTATTCTTAATTTTAATGTAGTTTATCTGATGGAGATAAGTAAATATGCAATGATTGTTTACAATAATCATGCAGTTCTGCCTCCCTTGGCATAAACAAATGTATTTTCAGCTTCTGTTGATGGTATAATTATAAGCCAAATGGAAATTACTCTAGAATAATATAATAGCTGAACAAGAATGGCAGAAGCCAATTTGTGTTCCTTTTTTACAAAAAGAAATCCTCACTTAAAACTCTTGCAGTATTCATAGCCAACATGAGAGACCAGAATTTCATCCATGCTGAGTTTGCCTAGTTCTGCTATGCTTTTTAGCAAAAAAGAAGTAATATTCTCTTCATTAAACATTCCTTGGCCTGCTTCTGAAACTGCAGTGAGAACACAGTGAAGAAGAGCTGGATTCCAAAGTGATTTCATGCATCACAGAAAACAAATGCTGCTATAAAACATGGACAGAAAGCCCTCCAAATATTTCCCCACATACACCTTGACCTGCATCAGACCAGGGTGGTAGTGATAGAAACAGGAAAAAGTTGGCTGGGCAGTAAACTGGCAATTCTCAGCTTATTTTTTCCAAGCACCTTTCTTCCTAATGGAGGCAGACCATTGCTTACCTGGGATGGCATGAAGGCAAAATGATGCTCCATCCCATCCCAGCTCAGCTCAGAGTGGAAACTTCTCTCCATCTCTCTGACTAGTGATATTTGCCCCAATCCAACTGAGCAATTATGTGAAGGAACATTGGGCTGGATGCCCCAGCTCCCCATCAGCAAAGACTGTGAGGCAAAAGTTGGGCAGAAAGACCCTCTCATGCATCTTCACAATGACCCCTTCAGTGGCTGAGATGCAACAGGGGACAGAAACCATCTCTATCCACTAGTCAGAGAAATGGTAATGGCCTTCCTCCTCCACAGTCCGGTCTGTGGTCTTCCCCAGTCTACATTGTCTGTAGAATAGAAAGTGGGTGATGGTAGCAATTATTTGAACACCTTGTTGGCTCTGTGGGGTAGGGCTTCCCTGTCTACTATTTATTTATTTATTTATTCAACTTTTATCCCGCCCTCCCACCTAAGTGTCTCAGGGCAGCTTACAACAGCAATAAAACCAATATCGATAAAAACACAAACAATCCATATAAAACAGTTTAACTAGAAATACAACAAATATAAAATGGCTCAATATATATATGTGCAGTCATGAGGAGGACTTTATATCAGGATCTCGAAAATATACTTAAAATCAGCTTTCCCCTCTTTTTTATTTTGTAATATGTGGCCTAATGAAGAATTTGGTAGGAACTCAAAAGCTTGTGTCATAAAATATAGTACATGGATCAAGGACTGAGAGTGCGAGTGAGGGAGTGAGGGTGATGGGAAGAATACCAGAAAAAAGTCCAGGGCCACTGCTTGACTTCAGGGCTTTCTGTTCCTGTTACTGCCTTATTAAAGGTTCTGGCACCCATTGCCTTCAAGCAACAACAACAACAACAACAACAACAATATATTGGATTTATACCCTGCCCTTCACTACCTGAAGGCATCTGAGCAGCTTACAATCTCCTTTCCTTTCCCCTTCCCACAATGGACACCCTGTGAGGTAGGTGGGGCTGAGAGAGCTCTCTTGAGAACTGCTCATGAGAGAACAGCTCTGAATGAACTTGTAACTGACCCAAGGTTACACCAGCTGCTGCATGTGGAGGCATGGGGAATCAAACCCAGTTCTCACAGATTAGCGTCCACGCTCCTAACCACTACACCAAACAGGCTCATGTTCCCTTGCTAGAGAATCTGGGTTAATTTAAGGCACAACGTTAACTTTGTTATATGTCCTTGGGTATATAAGCCACAAACCCCAATTCCTCTTATTTCTTACAACAGCGAAAGGCATAAAGCTACTGGGCTACTGGCTTTATTTTTGGTACAACGGTATATGGCAGGTGTCCTGAATACCCCAAACTGGCTCTACACTGAATAGTCCTGTCTTTTGGTCCATTCCATAATAACCACAAGGAGCTATTGCCAGTTTAAAACTTGCTCATGGCTAAGCTTTGTCAAGTTTAAGGTGCCCCATAGCAATAACAAAAGTTTGGTATAGTGGTTAAGTGCGCAGACTCTAATCCTCACTCCTCCACTTGCAGCTGCTGGGTGACCTTGGACAAGCCATAGTTCTGTCAGAGCTCTCTCAGCCCCACCTACCTCACAGCATGTCTGTTGTGGGGAGGAGAAGGGAAAGGAGATGGTAAGCTGCTCTGAGACTCCGAGTGAAGGGTGGGGTATAAATCCAATCTTCTTCTTCTTCTTCGTGATTTTTTTTATTTGGAGGGCTCATAATGTGGTACGCTTAACTGTAGCCTACATGGCTTATGCATGAATGTAGGTCTGTGAGGAGCTCAGGAATTCTTGGTTCTTTGATATAAAATATACATTGTGTCCCACAAGTAGGTGCCTGGGGAGGAAACATTTCTGGGGTTTTAAATGGATTGTGAACTCAGCATTTGATAATCCTAATTATCTGTGCCATACACAAATGATTGCTTAGCCTGTGGACATTCTGTTAGTTATTTATGTATTTATCTGTGCTAAGTTATGGCTGCAACTTTCTCCTTTTTCAACCCAGGGCAAAGATGCCCTTCCCACCCCACCCACTCAATTAGGAGTCACAAGACTCGTCACTATAGTGACTGTGCAGTCCCCTGCAGACTGTTAGTCTAACAAAAATCTCTGTCCTCGAATCTTCACAATATTAAGGGAAGGAGGAAAACCAGCCAAAAGCTGGTGGAAAGCTTAAGGTAAAGAACAATTTATGATCTCATTTTTTTGAGAGTCCCATGTAATTACGCTGGATGATCCCCAGTGAACTAATTATTAATCAAGCTTTCCAGAATCGATACAGGTATATGTGTTCTGTGGAATGGAAATAATGACTCAGAATAAAATGTCAAGTAGATCAATGAGTACTGAGAACTTTGACTTTCTTGTTCTGCTGCCATCATTGCTGGTGGCACTGTGACACAGTCACAACCTTTTCAGTGACAAGAGGTTGAAAGTATATATGAAGGTAGAAGTATATGAAAATGTATTGATGAGCATAAAGCCCTGTGACATCATAGCTTATGGTTATTCCTTCTTTCCCAAGGACAACATTTAAGGAGTTTGCAGAGAAATACGGCAGAGATCAACGATTTCGTCTCGTTCAGAAGAAGAAAGATCAAGAGCATTTTTTCAATCAGTTCATACTTATCCTTAAAAAGAGAGACAAAGAAAACAGAATACGGCTACGGAAAATGAGATAAAAAAAGAGAAATTTGCAATAAGAATGCAAATCAAATACTGAGGTTTCTACGGTGGACAAAAATGAAGGGCATGCGTTATGTGTCATCTCTTTTGAGTTCATATCCCAGCAATTTTAAGAAAAGGCAGATAACCTCAAGAAGGTTCAATGAACGCATGTTAAGTTTAAGGCTGCACTGCAGGAATCTGTAGGATATTTCATTCTCAGAGACTTAATGTTTCATATTGAAGCTCTCTTTTTTACAACATTCAAGTTTGATGCATTTCTAATTACCATGATATGTCAGTCCCTTAATTGTTTTAATTATGCAAATTACCTGTAATATACACAAATTCTAAATCCAATGTGATTTGTAATTAAGCAGCAACAGCTGCCATCCATAACAATCGCAGGACATTATTTTTAACCATGTAAAATAGTTCACTGAGTCTGCAGTCTTGTGCACACTTACTTGGAAGTACATCCAGTGAACCCAGTGGATCTAATTTCCAGGTCACCATGCTTAGGAGTGCACCACACTGCAATGTTTTTTTGAGCTTTGTACATTAAACATGAACGGTTCAGAGGTCCAGTGAATTGAGGATATCATTACTCAGTGTTCATAGGTCTAAGTCTAGTTTTCTGAGTAGTAGTAGTAATAGGGTATTAATTGTAAACCATAGTGAAGAGTGTGAATATCTTGGCACCTTTCCCGTAGAACAATGTATAAATCTTAATTAAAAAAAGAAAGAAATGAGTTTGTAAGTAAATTATTCTGGATGGTGCTCCAAGCACACTGAAAAGAAGAGCACTTCTCTATTAAAAGCTACTATAAAGAAGTTATTTTGTAAACCCATCCTACTAATATTTGAGTTATTTTTATTGTATGCAAAGAGTTTGCATGAGATTTGTCTCATCTTTGTATAAACAAATATTTTAACTTTTTTTTAATTAATAAATATTTTAAGACTATTTGTCATTTTGGTTCGTAAAAAAATGAAACCATCTCTGAAAAAACAGTCAATGGGAATGATGTTTTAAGACCTGATACCTGAGGGATGCAGCATGGGATCTCTTTTGACTTTCTACATCATTGTCAGGACTCTAGGGTTGCCAGCTCCTTACTGGCTACCAGCGGGGGGCTCCAGTCTTCTTGGCTGGATCTTGTTCGGAAGTGATGTCATTGCATTGCCAGCATCGGGGGGTGCCACTCTAGTTTTTGAGCAAAACTCTTATGGTTTTTGCCATCAAAACCATAGAGTTTTGCTCAAAAACTAGAGTGGCACCCCCCCCCGATGCTGGCAGCAATGTGATTATGTCATTTCTGGGTGATGTCATTGTGATAAGGACATTGCGTGGTGACATTCCTGTTTGGGATGGGGCTTCGCCTACCAGCCAGCTGGCCAGCAGCAAATCAAAGCCACGAAAATCAGGGGAACCTCTGGCTGGACTGGGGGGTTGGCAACCCTATAGGACTCAGTGTATTCCAGGCTTAATAATAACCACATGCCTGGTACCCTGGTATAAGTAAAATTAGTCTTGATTTTCAGACAGGAAAACTTTTGTAAACGAGAAGGCAGCTTGATGACTCCAGATCAACCAGGCCTTATGTGGATCCTAGATACTTGAGCAAGTCTCAGGACAGGCAGTGTATAAATTTTTCCAGTACATAAATATATACCTGGCATTCTCCACTTATCTGGACAACATAGCAATCCCTTCTGCTACTGCTGTTTTTGCCTCCAGGTTAAATTTCAGCGGCTATTCTTAAAGACCACAGGGACGGAGAATATAATCATATAAGTGACACCCCAGTGGCACCCCAGTGCTGAGAGATCTGCACTGGATGCCCATTTGTTTCCAGCACAATTCAAAGTGCTGGGTCTTACCTTTAAAGCCCTGCTCTCTGGGGCCAGGCTACTTGAAGAACCACCTCTCCCCATATTGTCCAGCCCACCAGTTACGATCTGCCTCTCAAGACCTGTTCTCTGTGCCCCTGCCTCCAGAGGTAAGGCGGGTGGCAACCAGAGAGAGGACTATTTTCAGTGATGTCACCTCGCTTGTGGTATGCCTTGCCCCGTGAGGCTCCCTTGGTGCCTACATTGCATTTGTTTAGATGCCAGGCCAATTTTTTTCTGTTCACCCAAGCTTTTTATTAAGGGGGCTGATTTTTTCACATAAATTTTAGACTGGAAACTCTTGTTTTAAGCTCTCTGTTTTATGCTGGACGGGAGGTGTTTTTAATGTTGGGTTTTAATTAATATCTTTTCATATTTTGTTTTTATTATTTTTTTATTTTGTAAGCTGCCTTGGTTTTATATTTTTTCCTCAATAAAACAAATAAATACTATGTCTGGATTTGGCCAGCCACTGCCCTAGATGAACTGACAGATTCACTCTATATCCATTTTCCTTTTTCTTAAAATTCTTGTATGTTGCCTTTCTTCAAAGGCGGATCCAAGGCAGGTAACTTGGCAGGATCATTTTATGCAGCACCTCATCATACAAATTAGTATTTCCCAAGCCATCACAAACAATCAAAAGTGTGGCCCTGATCCTCTTTCTTCCAATTCCATTGGATACTCTGAAGCTTTTTGACTGTTTGGGATCAATCTTCCTTGAATTCAAGCACACAGGCTTATAAATACAAAGAGAAAATATGAATATCAATCAATACAAAGGGCAAATAAGGTGATATCACTATCAAGTTTTACAATTCTAATTGTACTCAGATCAAAAGAAAGAGGCAGGTAAGTATTGTGGAAGAGTGTACTTAATGAGCTCAGCAGCGTCATGTGAAAAAAGCAGACTTTGCCTGGGAACTGAAGACATTCTGTTGCCACGTCCTTAGATCTAGTTTTACCCACTGATGCTTTTGTAGTTGTTTTCTTCCTCATTTCCTTTGAAGAATTAAGCTTTTCACTACCACAACAACAGTGCAGTTTTCTTGGCTCAGAGTGCCGAAAAAGAAGAAAGAATATATTTAACTTTAAAGAGCATTAGCAGTAAAAATAGCAAACATCCGAGGACGATCTCACTGTAAAGGCAGAAGGTTTTGTGTGTTAATGTTTGTGTTTTGTTTTGATTAAAATTTACTTCCTATAAATTGTTATTTTCCTCCCCAAAGAAGACGGTATTGATTTAATAATGGTGGAGAAATGTTATGTAAGCAGCCAGAGGTCAGACATCAAAAAAATACAATACATTTTTCATGTATTCACAAGAGTAAAAAAAATAGACATAAGACTCTTTTTGCACAAAGAGAATCCTAGGCATGTTCCAGCCAGCCCTTGATTGTACTTCATCTATAGATTGCTGGCTATGGTAATTGCTGGTAGGCACAAGAATTTATGGGAACTCTAACTTCTTGGTGTTGCTGCAGCAGAACTGTGAGTAAGCACTGATATCATTAATAAAAGAAAAAGGAAAATCTATTTCTTCCTGAGTGTGATGGAGGAGGCTGATTAAAGAAAACACACAAACAGAAAACTTATACTTTACTGGCCTCCCATCTACATTTAGAGAAATAAAAGTGTGGTGAAACCAGTTTCACCAGTCCCCGTCCCCCCCCCGCCCCATAATAGTTGCTAAGAGGGAGCAAAACAAGAAGCAGAAATTCTCGACTTCAGTTTTTCAGCTCATCCGTGAACTCTTAGGCCAGCCACCCTCTTAGCCTTAGCTGACATCTTTTATGTGGTGGTGTGAATATTTCTCTATCAACCACATTTTATTCCACCTTTCCTCCAAGAAGGGCAGGGCAGAATCAATAGTTTCCTCCCTCTGTTTTGTGCTCACAGCAATCCTGGTTAGGCTGGGAGAGAAAGAGAAAGCAGGCTGAAGTCACTCAATAAGCTTCATGACTGAGTGGGGTTCTGCACACGGGGTTCCCTGATCATAGTCAAACACTTTGATTACTATGCCACACCAACTGTCTGACAGGGCTGTTGCAAGGATTACTGTGAGTAAGGCCCATTCTAGGGCTACCATCCCCTAGGTCCCAGCAGGGGGTTCCCCAGTTTTGGGGGCTCCAATCTGCCACCAGCCAGCTGGTCAGTGTGGGGAAGCCCCGCCACAAGCACTGCCCCCAAACCTGACCGCCAACAGCCACCCCTCTCCTTCCCCCCTGCAAAATTTAAAGGGCCCTTCAGCTGATCAGTGGGGAGCATGTGGCCTGCTGGTCAGCTGGAGGTCCCTTTAAATCTCACAGGGGGGAGGGGTGCATGCCACCCCCTGCTTCTTCTCAAAAGCATTTAAATGCTTTGAGGAGAAGTGGGAGTCCTATGGCATGGAGTGCAGATGTGCATGGCTCCCCCTTTCTTCCCCAAAGCATTTAAAGGGATACTTTAAATGCCTTGGGGAGAAGCAGGAGGTGCACCTGTAATCCAAACTGAAAATTCACAGTTTGGAGTGCAGGTGCTGGTCCCCAACATCATGATGTCACTTATGTGTGATGTCATCCCTTTGTGCCCCCCCCCCCCCGGGACACCCTCCAAAGTCCCCTGCTGGGCATTCATAGGGACCAGGCAACCTAGTCCATTCAGTAGATTTCAGTAGAATTCTGAGCACACCTGCTTAAGACTACACTGTGCACATATGAAATGTTTTTAACTATAACACACTGATGAAATGACAACATCTGCATTTATTCATAATCAGTGATGCTATATACAGGATTCTGTAGTTTGCTTGCTGGTCATCTCTACCTATTGTGATCAGCCTGCCCAAATCCTTCTAAACAAGTTATGACCTATACAGTCCATGACCAGGTCTATTTGACCCTCCCCCTGGCAACATGAAACAGGAGATAAAGGCACCTTCTGTGGCCAGTTAGAGAAGACGCCAACATTTCCTGCTTGCCACCTAACCACAACCAGTTAATCCCATAATGCCTGAAGGGAGGGAGGGAGGGTGGGCAGCAGCCAAATATATATCAAAACTAAATGTGCCTCTCCATTGGCAGCCAATCCATTTTAATCACTCAATAAGTCTTTGTGCTCCTTTGAATCTTAGTGGGTCAGGGCAAACTGCTCCCCAGCAATAATGGTAGGAATTCTACTTTACATAAAAGATCTGAGTGTAATCAGCCCCAGCCCCAGCCTTTCTTGCACACTAGGCGAGGATACCTTCTGGCGCCCGTCCCCCTGGTGCGCCCACAAATTTTCAAACATAAATGCATTTTTCTCTGCCATTCATCCAGCATTCATGCTGGCTTACCCATGACAGTAAAAAAACACACACGCACACGCACAGAGAGAAATACCACAGAAATTGAAGTCTCCAGGGAAAAGCAACACAGCCAAGAATGGTAGGCAGGCTCTACAGAACTCAAATACAAAAGCTCTAACCTCCCCAGCAGAAAATAACTCAGGCAGTTATTTTTACAACCCCCCCGCTGTGCCTTCCCTCTGGGCTGGCTAATCTGCCTAAATTCATACAATCAGCATTGCCCATCTAGCCTCTGCTTAAAACCCCCCAAAAACCACCTCCCCAGGAGGCCTGTTCACCAAGGATCTGCTCTGCCAGGAAATTCTTCCTAATCATCCATCATCGAAAACATGGTCCCCAGCTCACCATGAGTTGGGTTAAGATTGCCAACTTCCAGGTGGTGGCTGGAGATCTCCTGCTATTACAACTGATCTCCAAGCAAGAGAGATCAGTGCATTCAGAGTATATGAATATCACAGTTTGTTGGGAAGTAAGGTCTAAGGAGCTGGGAAAAGTTCCCACCCTGGTCTTCAGCAGAGACCCACCAGGAACGACACCAACCGATCAAGGCAGCAGCACTCTGATGAACCGTGGCAACTTTGGCCTCTGCGCCTCTTTGCAGGGCGGCACGGCCTGCAGCAGCAAGGGGGAGCGAGGCTGATGGGCAGCCCTTCCCTACACCCAGGCAATGCCCTCTCCGTCCAGGATGTGGAGCAGATGGGTGACCCCGAGAGGCCTTGAGCAGCTGTCCTGTGCCCCAGCTCTTGCCATCAGACCACCACCAGGCAGCTTCCCCAGCGGCGGCTGGATCATGCCCGATGTGGAGGCACACAGGCTTCTTTCCCCAGGCCACCTCCCCCCGGCCAGAGAGGGGTTTGAGGCTGCCCCTTTGCCCTCTTGCACCAGCACCCCCTTCTGATGGTGAGCCTGCTGAAAAGCAGCTGGATGGGCTGGGAGGCCCAAGTCTGCTCAAAGGTAGGCTGCCACAGTCCAGGGAGGCCCCAACGGCAGCCTGGCTGTGCCCCGGGGGGGCTGCTCCTGCTGCTGCTCCTGCTCACCTTTCCTCTTGCCCATGCTGGGGGCACCCACCACCCAGCTCATCCAGCTTGGGGCAGCACAGGGAGGGGAGGAGAGGAGGGGGCGCTGGCCTGGTTGGCTGGCCTGGCTGGCTTCCTGGTTCTCGGCAGGGGCAGCCTGGCCGCTGCACCCACCTGACGCCATTGGGGGGGCTTTTTGGTGTCACCTGGCCAGGATTCTTTGCCTGACTGCAGGGGCGGGACCGGCACAGGTGCCACCACCTCTGAGCTCCTGGCCCGGGGCAGGGGGGTAACTCAAGGGCCCAGGAGCGGGGAGTGGAGTGCAGCTCCGGGTGGGGTGGCGGCCCTGACCATTGGGCAGGAGCCAAGAGAGCCACTCCAGCAAAGACATCCTGCCTGGGGGGCTTGGAGGAGGGAAGGAAGGTCTGAGAGAGCAGCAATGAGTGTTCTATGCTTTTGGTGGGGAGGCTTTTGGTAAGGGTGAGGGTGGCAGTTCTATCCAGGGCCCACCCTAGGAGAAAGTCTAGTTTGCCTAGTGGGTGGGCCGGCCCTGAGTGTAAAACCAAGGCTAGGAGAATTCTTCTATGAGTTGGATCAGCATCTGATCTGAGAGGAATTCCTAGCAACAGGAGTTGTGACAGGTTCCTTGCCCTACCCTAAAAGATTCCTTTATCTGCTTATAATGTACGTATGAAATCCTGAATTGCTGTTTTTTTCTTGCACCGATGTGTGTAGCAGAGCTCTGGTAATGACAGGTTAAACATGTATATTGAATAAAGACTTGTGTATTTCAGATACACAAGCCAAAGTTAGTGAAATAAATTGGAACAATTTAAGTGTTTGGGCTGCATTTGGCTCATTGTACCTATACACAATTGTATCATTATGTAGGGATGGCAAACTAACACCTTTGTCACCCCTTGTTTCTCTAAATTGTCACTGTGAATTATTCTAGTCCAGCCATTTTCATTGCTAATGTTTGTGATTCATTTGTTTAGTTTGAATGCTGAAGTATTTAAGCACATATAATGCTGAAAACTGTATACATTCTCTGAGAACAATTCAGAGTGTGGAAATGGAACACAGCTTCCAAATAAAAGACTTCTAGAATAAAAATAAAAACCATATAATCAGCAAAGGCTTGCGCTTTAAAATTTTCTCCTTTGATTTGCAGACCATTAATTTCTCTTTTGTTTCTAACCTGGACTAATAAAGTTTCTAACGTAAAAATAAAGAGTGGAGGAGATAGGGGGCATCCTTGTCTTGTGCCCTTTTGGATCTCTATACTTTGGGTCAAATCTCCGTTTATTATTATTTTAGCTGATTGCTTGTCGTATATTGCCCTAATCATCGTTAGGAAGTTTTTTCCACATTCCCATCCTTTTAGTTTTTCCAATAAGAAGTTCCAGCTTAGGATATTGAAAGCTTTTTCAGTGTCTACAAATATCAGAGGCATGCTTTTTTCTGGGTGTCATTCATAAAATTCCAAAACATTGATTATTGTTCTAACATTATTTTTAATCTGCCTCTTTGGTAGGAATCCAGCTTGATCCTTGTTTATGACTTGTAGCAGCACCCTTTTTAGCCTCCCGCCTAGTATGTATGCGTAGATCTTATAATCAACATTGAGGAGAGATAATTTTTAATTTCATTTCTTTCTGACCCTTGTTTATGTATTAATGTGATTTGGGCTTCCTTCCATGAATATGGCATTTGACCTTTATCTGTAATGTTGTTTATTACATCTTTCAATGGTTCGTCACCTCCTCTTCATAGATCTTATAAAATTCTATGGGAATCCCATCTGGCCCCGGTGTTTTCTTCTTCTTCTTTTTCTTATTGCTTCAGTTATTTCACACATAGAAATTGGATGGTTTAGGATTTTTTTCTGGTCTTCAGTAAATTTTCCTTCTGAATATTTTTCAAAATATTGTTTTGTAATATCTGGCTGAATATCTTCGTGCTCATACAATCTCTTTTATGAGCAAATAAAAGACTTGTAGGTCAGTTAACATAAGGGAAAAGCAAAATTGAAATGGGGATTTTTGAGCTGAATCAATAGATCTGAGAAATTCAATAGCATCCCAAGAAATAATAGGGATGTAGAATATGTACCTTTTCCTGTGTCTTTTTTTGTTTTTGTCGTAAGCTGTCATTCCCCTACATTTGTTGATGGTGTCCTGGGTTTGTTTACATCATTTTTATTGCTATATAATCAATGCACAGAAATAATGCTGAAAATGTTTGGATTTTGCAGGAATAATTTGGCACAAGGAACCAAGATGACACAAAAATAAAATGCATGGGTTAGATTCTCACAAGGCAGAAACAAAATTGCTATGGGGAGCTTTGAGTCAGATCCACAGAAATGGAAAACTCAAGCGTGTCCCTAGAAGTATGGAGTGTGCAAAGTCATGGTTTGTGGGCACATTGTACTGCCTAAAGCCATATGAGCCTTGTGGATCACTTGTATGCATGCAAAGTTCTATCCATGATTTTTCCAGCCAAGTGGGGGCAATGCAGTATACTGAAAAATCTCAAGTCACTCTTAACACCCAGTGCATTTCCTTAGAAACAATGAGAATAAAACCATAGACACTGGGGATTGTTTCATTTGCTTTCCAATTTCTAACTGTCAGATGTTGCCAACAAATTAGGTTATCTCCTTACCCACGAGAGTGAGAAAAGTACTGATTTCATTAAAAATGAAAACAGAAGGACTCAAGATTCTAATAAGAGCCCATAGGTTAAAGAAATGTGTCTCAGGGGCTACTCCAGAGTTGCACCATTAGCACAACCTTTGCCTTGGCTTTTCCTCTAGGAATTTTATGATGTGCAATAGAAAATTGCAAGGGTAGAAACTGTGCTGTTAAAAAAACATATCCCCCTACACAAGTAAATCCAGCAACCAACCAGATATTTTATATATTTATAAAAATATATATTTTTAAAAATCAGTATCAGTCATGCATCTCATGCTATGTTAAGAACATAATGAGTATGCTCTTAAAAGTCATAGATGTTAAAAGGGCAATTTGTACCATGTAAGTAACATCTTTACATGTACTGTTATGATTGCACTGAAGTCTGGCACATCAGTGACAAAATCTGCATTGATCGACTTGAAGGTCATGCATCTCAGTATTCTCATCTTACTTTGCAGATATTTGGCTTCTAATACTACAATATTAATGCTGCCCTAAGCAATGGACTTAGTAGGTGTAACTGCTTAGGATTGCACTGGCTATTGTTTAAATGTAGTGTGAGAATTATCACTAAATTTGTTTTTATATATCCTGCAAAGGTCACAAGCTTGCATAGAGCAAGTTAGGAAGAGTGACACATTGCTTTAACCAGGATCACAGATTGCCTCCAACCCATACCTTCACAATTAGTTGCCTAAAGAAGGGCTGATGAGATCCAGAAAGTCAGGAAAAATGGGCTGCTCTAGGATCCTATAGGTCGCCTGAGGTTTTTAATCTATGCATCTATCACTGGATTGTCCAGCGGCAGCTTTTGGTTGGCTTGAGATCAGCAGTTAACTTCATCAATTAGCCATCCTTATGTTTCATCATTTTGGAAATTGGTTCCTGGTCCCCTGAATTAGGGCTCCTTCCACCTGTGGTGGTGGTCATCTTCCCGCTTTCTTGTCTCCACTCAATGTACTGCAGCAGGGACTTAAATTCACAGCCTTCCCTGGTCATTAATGTTAGCCATGTTAGCTAAAGCAATACCATCCTTATGCCAGTGGTAAAAGGTCTAGGAGTTCCCTGTATACAACAGCAAACTCATACATTAGTGCCCCATCATGTAAGTGCAGAATCCAAGGATGCCCAGCTGGAGGTAATGCAAAGAAGAAATGATGTTTTATCCTGTGTTTATACATGATGCTTTTTACAGCCCCCGCCCCCAGGGTCATCCTGTATACTGAAAAGAGGCAAGGAGTCAAAGGGCTGTTCTCTCTAACTTAGTTAGATCCAAGTCCAGTTGCACCTTAGAAACCAGCAAAAATCTTGGTTAAAGCAATGTGTCACTCTCCTTCATCAGACACAAGTAGGAATGGAGATCTCTGTGTCTGAAGCAATCGCTCTAACTCAGATTTTCTCATCTTCCTGCCAGGACAGCCCCATGAGAAACCAACAAGCCCAGTAACTTTCAAAGATACTGCACAAAGCTGCACTCTCTCTGCATCTGTTAAATAAAGTCTAAGATATTCTGCATTGCAGACCACCTTTCTAATGAAACAAGGTGTTGTGTGTGTGTGGGGGATTCTTTTTGGTGTGTTTTTTTTGTAGAACATAACATTGTAGATATCAGTGTTCATTGTTCTGTCCTTTGTTATGTCAAGCAATGCCTAAAGGGGTTTGTTTTGGCTCATAAGGTGATTGTTTTTTGTCTGCATTTGGTTTTCAGCTATCCTGTTTTAGCACTGGATCTAACTTATTGAATTGCAAAATAAGCATATTAGTGAAATGTGACTGCATTGTCACAACTATGTTAAATAGGCACCTCTATTTAACATAGGTGGGCACTTCCATATGAACCTATTGCTCTACAGAGAAAATGTGTGATCTCTTGTGCTGTTGCCTTAGGATGTTTCACACAGGAAACATCTTCATATCCTTGTCCAATATCAATATGTTTAATAGTTGTTCACCATCAGCATGAGTTGGTGGGCTGTGAACATTTGTTTTCCCAAGCTGAGCACTGAAGTGTTAGTTGTCTAAGAGACAGAAAGGTAGCTGTTGAAAAAATGATGCTATGCAACTGTTAAAAGGACAAGAACAAACTCTGATTTTTAGTTATTGTTTGCAGACCTCATCTCTGATCTCTAACTTTGTTGGGTTTCAGCCTTTCCCAAACACAGCAATTGTGAGGTGGGTTAGAATCCATCCACCATGATACTGATGGCTGCCAATGAGACTGAGTTATCAATGTCAGCATATTTGTGCATGGACAGTTTTGTAAAAACCCAATGCAAACCAGTTAGCAGGCTTTTGTGGCTGTTCAGTATGAACCAGAAAAATCTGGTGATTGACTCGCATCTGATCGACATGTTCAAATATGGCAAGTTCAACTGTCAAACATGTTCATGATGAAATCTGCAGGATCCCTACTGATGCTTACCCCCCCAAGTGAAAGATATTAATTATGAGCATCCCCTATCACATCTTGTTCAGCCCCAGGACACCAGTTGTTTTTAATAAATAAGCAATAAATAAGGCATAACATGAAATATATCTAAAGATGGTTCTGTTATTTAAGTGGCAAAATGCTCCCTAGTAGATCATGTTAAGATCAAGTGTTTTAACACATGCCACATATATTCATTTACATTACATTACAATATACCATTTACATTACATTACATTACATTACATTATATTACATTACAATATACCGTTTACATTACATTACATTACATTACAATATACCAATCTATATATCAATCTAGCTTAGCAGAAGTTCACCTTATGATACAAAGAAAGATCCTACTAGATCTTGGATCAATCACGGTGCCATCCTAAACAGAGTCACAATGTTCTAAGTTCTTTAACACTGATCTAAGTTCATTGAAGTCAATCGTCTTAGAAAAGTATAACTCTGTTTAGGGTTACTGTGTAGCCATGTAGTGTGGCTAGGCTTCTACAAACCAATTCCGAAGGCTGATAGGGCAGAATGTTAGAGTTTCTACCTACCTCTAAAGATCAGGTTACCGTATGAGCCACATAGTTAGATGAATGTTGATATTCAACAGCTCTGTTGTCTGTTACAAGAGTACCTGTAGTTATATAATCCCATTTAAAGTTAAGAGTCACCCAGTTAAAGTTCATTGCACTAACATTTTCAAATGAGAATCATATGAAGGGAACCTCTTCAGCACCTTCAAGGGTATTCACTATAAAATATGTAGCAACTCTAGCAGTGCACTGCATTTGTTAGATTACATTGTAAGAAGATGAAATGTATTTATTCATAGAATCATAGAGTTAGAAGGGATCTCGTCATCTAGTCCAAACCCCTGAACAATGCAGGACATTCACAAGTACCTCTCCCCCACACTTCCATCTAGCCTCTGTCTGAATACCTCAATGGCCCCGGTCACACGGGCCAGATAACGTAGGGGAGGGGAGGCGTGGCTCTTCGCCCCAGAGCAAAATAAAGTGCAGTAGCCCGATCACATGGTCCCCCAAGTCTCCACACTTAGGATGTTAGCTGCTGATCACACGGCTGTTAGCTGCCAATCTCACAGCCAATCATACAAGTGGTGATCGCAAGCCACCACTTCCGGATCAGATAGGCAATTTTCTTTTTCCAATGGAGTCCCCACATGTGCATGATTGAGGAAGTGGATTCGCAGAGTGCTGGGCATGTGCCCAACCAGAAACTGACCACAGACACCCGATCCGAACAGGGATATAGAAGCTGGGCACATGGCTCTGAGAACAGGGTGACAGATGCCTCTGGACCCCAATGAAACCAACGGAACTGCTGCCAATGGAGAGGGAGGTGGACCTTCTGGTCATAGTTGTCCTATCTGCCTGTGTAGCAGTGGGTGCACTCACCATTCAGAGGTGGCAAGCATGGCAACAGTGGGAGGGGGTGACAGGTGCCAGCAGTAGACAGAGGAATGCCATGGCCACAAGATAGGTAGCCAGCCGTCAATGTTGGTCCAGGTGGCAGCAGGCCAGTACAACAAGGGACACCCTCCAGCTAGTCTGTCTCACAGAGGAGTGCCCAGCCTGCCGCTGGTGGGTGTACCCAAGGCCCAAGGAATGGTGGGCAACCTTCGTCACCCATGTCTGGGGTGATGCACAGTGGCTTGAGCACTTCAGGATGTCCAGGTAAGGTGTGGAGGTTGTACAGAAACCCCAGTCACGGGGCCATGGCATGCTGGGTACAAGTGACAGTGCGGGACAGGCACCTACTGCCCTTGACCCCCTGCACAAGAGGGATTCATGGCCAAGGGCACATGGACACCAATCAACCAGCCAGGCACAGTGCCATCCCAGCAAGGCCTGCAACCATCAGCCATCCTGCAGACAGACAGGGGTGGAGCTATGACATGGGCACATACACCCCCACATCTAGGAGCCCTGGCGGCACTGCAGCACTTACTGCTCCATGGCCCTGGCCAAGCTGGGAACGCAGGCATGGTGGCACTGCTGTAGACAAAGCCTGGTGGAACTGTGGTGTTGCAGTCATCACATGCCATGGAGAAGGGAGGGGGGTGGACAAGCAGGCCTCATGACCACAACATGCTAATCAAGTCACTGTGACATGACAATGTCCCCACAGGTCAACATTCATGTAGCTGGTGGACACCCTTCGGGATAGTCTCCAGAGACAGTGGACGGGGATGCATGATCCCATATCAGTGGAGGAACGTGTTGCAGTCGGTGTGTGGTGGATGGCCAACACCATGTCCTATAGAACCATTGGACAGCAGTTCGGTCTAGTGTGGTCCACCGTGGCTGGCATCGTGGTGGAGGTCACACAGGCCATCACACGGGAGCTCCTCCATAGAGTGGTGTACCTACGGAACCCAGATAGGGTGAGGACAGGAGGAGATGGGCTGCAACGTGGGTTGGGGGGAATGATGGGACCGCATCTGGTGGAGATGGGGGTGTTGGAGGCCACCGTGATATAAACAGACAGCTCCACAGAAGGCGACATCTGTTGCATGGCCTCCCGTGGCTCCTGAGTGGTTGTTAGACCTCTAACTGTCTGCGTGTCATCCACAGGTGATGAGATCCTTCGCTGCCAGGGGCTTTCCGCAGTGCATTGCTGCAATGGATGGATGCCACATCCACATGCGAGTCCCAGTCCACCTAGCTGAGTACTGCATGAACTGCAAGCACTACTGCTCAGTACTCCTGCAGGGCACCGTTGATAATGTGGGTCGTTTCGTGGATATCATTGTGGGGCAAAGTGGCCAGAGTCATGACACTTATGTCCTGTTGCGCTCCAACATCATGGTTGCCATGGATGTGGGACAGTTCGTTCCCGGAAACCCAACCCACACAATTGAGGGGGTCGAGGAGCCGCCACTCATACTAGCAGACATGGCATATCCCCTGCATGCTGGCTCATCCCTCCCTACAAAGGGCACCTCAATGCACAGCAGGCACACTTCAATAAGGTACACAGCAGGATCCACAACGTTGTGGAATGAGCCTTTAGCCGTCTGAAGGCAGGGTGGCAGTGTCTGCTACTGCAGGTGCCACTGGAGCTGCAGAATGTCAAGCATGTCATTCTGCACAATGTGTGTGAGGACTGTGGGCATGCAGTCCCAGAACTGCTTGCAGAAGGGGAATGAAGGGCATTCCATGAGGACGAGGAGTGCCCCACAGGAGCCTGAGCTGCACGCGGAGGACGACACAGGCGAGGCAGTTCATGAAACCCTAAACATATGGCTCTGGAGGCAGGCCTGGATCCACTAGGGGAAGTTCATACACCCCTCCAACGCCATCCAGCTCTGACTGCACCCACCCTCCACCACCAAATGCTGGTCCCAGTGCTCCCTGGCACCTCGGAGTCCCATGACACAGGGGCACGTGTATGGTGTTTTACTAAACCATCTGCTGACGTTTTGCTCCATCTCCGTTCTTCTGAATACCCCAGAGGCTCTACGAGCCCCAAGACAGTGTGTTCACGGGCTGTGGTGACCACCAGCTGCACAACAGTGCAAGGCCCCCAGAGCTGCCCTGGTGGGGGACTGGTCCCCTGGTCGCCCAACCTCCAGAAGGCACTCATGCTATGCAGACGCCTGCCTGGGCCAAGGTCCGCCGTCCCTGATGGCCAGGCGTCTGAGGCTTCAGGGATGCACTCAACCATGCATGCACATGATCTGGAACATTGGAGGGTCCATCTCCAGACTTGCATAGTCCCTGGGGGGCTGGAAGAGGCACCGGCATGGGTTCTGGGACCCAGAATTGGCTATGCCCCCAGAGGTGTGCTCCTCAGGTGAAGGACAGGGCCGGGCCAAGTTTAAGCAGAAGACGGCCATCTTTTATGATGTCCTAGAGGACTGGGAGGGCATCCTGCCATGGGGGGAGCGCACTCTCCAGTTCCACCTCCTCAGGGCCCCGAACAGTGAGTATCCCCTGCCCTGGCCACGTCTACCCATCCTGTCACTTACTGTGCCACCTTATCTGCTGTTTCCCCACCCACAGGGTGACCCTGTGTGAAATGAGTGAGGGAGCCCTCCCCCACCAGTGGCGAGGAGCCTGAACCCCCCCATGACCAGGGCCAGGTCCCAGAGAAGCAAGGTGTGCTTGCCACAGTGGCATGCAATGTTCCACATGGGTGTGTGTGTCTGGAGACCCTGGCCATGTGCCTGCCACTCACATGGCAGTCGTGGTTGTCCACCATCCTAATGGACTTGGCTGGTGGCTCACTCACCAGGCCACCATGGATGGTTGCCAGTGTTGCCAGCTGGGTGGCAGCCAAACACCTGTGCCACCAGGTGTGGGGCATGCATAGGGCATGTAATTCACTGACCTCATGTGTAGCTGCTTTGCCCTCCTCATAGAGCAAGTGGTGGTGAGCTCCCTGCAGGAGTCTCTGGGCCATGCAGGAGGGTCTGAGGCAGGTGAGTCACAGCTGTTGGGTGGCCCACTGTGTGCTGGTGGGTCATGTGGTTGTCTCCTGGGGATGAGGGGGGTTGAGGGGCTAGAAAAGGCCCTTGGCAGGACCTGGTGGTCTTGGCTGCCAGGGTGTCACCTGCTGTGTGCTGGTGTTGGCCTCCACCCTTTGCATATGTGGTCTGGTGATGGGTCAGATGGCCAGCTAGGTTGCATGGGCACTGGCAGGAGTGCCCTCAGGGCCCACCGCAACCCCCAGAGGGTGGGTACCCAGAGGGCTATCGGCCCTGTGTGGTACACAAACTACACCAGCGCCTGTCAGTGTGGTTCCCATCAGGGGCCTGTGGTGGCATGGTGGCCTCTCATGGATGACCAGACCCCATCACACCCTCCTTGTTCCCTGCAGGTGATCTGGCAGGGGAGGATGCAGCAGTGGCCACAGGAGGGTCTGAGGTGGTCGTTAGTTCTGCACCGGAGTCGGATGCAGGTAGGCCTCCCCCCAATGTGACCTAACAGGAGCAATGCTGCTGGATGCTAATCTGCTGCTTTGTCTCTGCAGGGAGAGGCCACGCTAAGTGCCAACAGCAGGGCCATCCTACCAAACGGTGTCCCAGCAGCAGGATGCCCTTGAGGGAGTCGTGGCTGATATGTGGGTGACAGGTGGGTATTCCATGGCCACGGGGAACTGTTAGTCAGGTGATTGATGGCACTCTGGGGGTTGTGCAGCCTGCCCTGGCCCCTGGCAGTGAAAGATCCATCAGCATGCACTGTGTGGGTGTGCTGAAGGCTCAGATTGGTGCCCCGGCTGGCCATTTCTTGCCTTGCAGGTGCTCTTCCCTGGGTTTCATTCAGTGGGGGATGGGTCGGCTCCGACATCTCCTCATCCACTTTTTTCCCACTATAGAAAACAATGGCGGGAATAGGGGCAACCTGTTTAGGGGCCCATAGAATTGGACCCCATGATCCAATGTTCTTGAAACTTGGTGGGTATCTTGGGGAGAGGCTCCATCAGCTACCCTGTGAGTTTGGAGCCTCTCCCTCAAACCTCCTCCCCTCCAGCCCCCAGAATATACCCTATGTTTTCACCATTGACTTCAATGGCCCATAGGATATAATGGAGCTGAAATTGACATTGGGCTGCCTGAAAGACTCCCCGGGATGCCGGCTGGGGGCAGGGCTTGGCTCCTGAGCTCCCGGAGCTGTGCTCCGGTGTGCTCCCCCCCAAAAAGACCCCTGGAGGGGGTGGAACAGGCTTCTCTGGGCCTACTGCACCCATAGAAGGCCCAGAAGATGGTGTGTGTGTGGGGAAAGGGCTTCTCTTGGCCTACTGGGCCCTGAGAAGGCCCAGAGGATGGTGGGGGGTGGTGAAAAAGGGCTTATCTGGGCCTACTGCCCCCATAAAAGGCCTAGGGGATGGTGGGGGGCGTAAAGGGCTTCTCTGGGCCTACTGCACCCATAGAAGGCCCAGGGGATGGTGTGTGGGGGGAAGGGCTTCTCTGGGCCTACTGCACCCATAGAAGGCCCAGGGGATGGTGTGGGGGGCAGAAAAGGACTTGTCTGGGCCTACTGCACCCATAGAAGGCCCAGGGGATGGTGTGGGGGGTGGAAAAGGGTTTATCTGGGCCTACTGCACCCATAGAAGGCCCAGAGGATGGTTTGGGGGGGGCAGAAAAGGGCTTCTATCACCTGCCTTGGCCTTGAGGGCCTGTCCTTGTGCTCACTCTGCAGATGGTCCTCTCCTGTCAGAGGACTGGAGCAGACTGAGCCGAAGACACTGACCGGGGCTGACATGGGCGGGACTTTGCCAAGCAGCCAGTCAGCCCTGGCCAGTGTCTTCTGACTGCCAGTTCTTGAGCCCAATCAATTATGGTGACCATGGAATGTTGTGGAACCAAAATTCAAATATTCATAAGGACAGGAGATACACACACACACACACACACACACACACACACATACACATACATACATACATACATACATACATAATTTTTAGCCTGCCTTTCTCATTGACGCTCGAGGTGGATTACACAGTGTAAGTCAATGCAATCAAAAGGAGAAGAATCAATAGAATCAGCAGGCGGGGATGTCCAATGAGCAGTGTAAAAGGATTAGGACTGCAGAAATCTGATCCAACAGCACAAACCGAAGGGATCACAGGTATCCAACAGGAAAAACAACACACAAGCAAACCCTGCGATATGAATAACATCTGTAAGATTTATATTGCTTTTTAAAACTTTATAAGATTACAAAAATTTGTCCAACATTCTACATTCTCAATTATACAATATTGTAAAAAAGTCCAACATTCTCAATGAGCACCCGGTTATAAACTCATTTCAGCTTTGCAGACTTCCTCAGGAATAATCCTATATTGTAAGGAGGTGTCAGTTTCTTAATCCAGCTCAGTATTGTAATTTCTTAATTTCCTTCATAGTGTCCTGGAATAAACCATGGTCAATGAAAATCCACATGAAGCTGAATGGAAAATAGTTATTTTAAACTTATAATATTTAATTGTAGAAAATTTACTTCTGGTTCCATTATAAGTGTTTATATTGGGAGCAAGCCAATCCTCTGTAGGTGCAAAAAAGCCTCCTGGATTTTGCTGGCTGTGTTCTCTATAAGCACTATCTATTTTAGCAGTAGCAAACCAGTCCTTATTTCTCCCCAGCTGGAAGCCTTCATTTTCTGGCTGGCAAATGCTCTCTACAACAAACCAAATCCAGACTCTATAAAGACTGTACTAGTTAATGCCATGCAGCTGCATGCTGAACATCTCTTTCTTAAAGTAACATGACATGATTGCAGGCTGAACCTCTGTAAATATTTCAACTATTAAATTTCTTATAATGATTGTTATAATTAATATATAAATACTTATTTAATCCATCATGTGTACATTTATGTCTACATCCCCAGTAGAAACAGCACAAATCAAATGGTGCATAGCATTGACCATCTCAGAACATCTAGCATACAGACCAGTATGCTAAAGGTGAAGTCAGTAAGTCTTGACACTGAAAAAGCTCCTGAACTCTTAAGAGTTGGTCATTCATTCCTATTCTGTTTCCTTGAAACACAAAACAAAGTATTTAAAAAGCTATAATTTGAATTATTTAAGTTACAGAGGAGCAGTCGTTATTAAAATATCTATAAAAGAGATCAGCATCTTTACATATTGTGTGTTGGGAGGGATGAAGGCTGCAGAAAATATTTTCAATTTTGAATTACTAATATGGTATCTACTCATATTTTTATTTATTTTTCATAGTGGTATTGTGGACTTGTTTAGAATTATTGGAAAGCTATATTGTGATACATTCACATCATGCCATTCATTTAAATCCAACTGTGGTTCTGTTATTATTATAAAGTATATAAAGAAAACATTAAAGATTGAACAATCTGATAACAAATACATTTATTGCAGCAAGGGTTTGGATGTTTAGTTTTTGGAAGCAAAGCAAATAAGAGATATGTAGGATTTGGCTTGTATCAGTAAGTAAACTGACTTTCTCTAAACATCTTTGAGAAGAGATTATTGACTTTAACTTTACAAATTGTGAACCAACAGTATCCTTTTATCTGATACCGGGACAGTACTATCCCACTGGAAAATGTTAGACAAGAAGTATTAGCTTTCATTGAATTGATTTGGTTTGTTTCTTGAACACTTCAGTCAGAATTTCATATATTTTGTATTACATGATTAGTTTCTGACAAGAACTATTGACTTTGATTTAACTGATATGGTTTATTTTCCAGTATGATACTCTTTGAACTATTATACGTTTGTTAACAAAGCACTGGCAGAATTATTAGTGCTGTGTGAGTCGCTCTACAATATATTTTCCCTCTGGGGTCTCCCTTTTCCTTTGCTTCTATCTATTAGCCACTCTCTATAGTCTCTTCCATTCCCAGCACATTTCACTTCCAGCAGTTCTGTCAGGGAAAAAACATTCTCTTTTTTTCTGCTCGTGAACATGCATTGGAAGGCTTGCCTATGCTGCTCAGAGAGGTCATTTTTATTAGTGGCATCTGTTCGGAGAGTAAGAGGGGGCATCATCTATTGGCTTCCATGACTCTGAATCAGTGTCAGACGGCATGGTAGCTTGTAGCCTTTAGTTGATCTAACGGTACAGTTGGCATTTATGCCCTAAGCAAGCCATACAGAAAAAAGAAAGCACGAGCAATGGGCAATGTTAAGCAAGTGAGTAATGATAACAAGTCAGTAATAATTGGGCAGCAATTCCTGCAAAAAGAAGATAAAGATAGCCATTCTGAGTAGGATTTGAAGAGGCAATGAATTACCAGCCAAGACAAAGGCTGGGGTTTCTGCTTGGATGTTTTCCCCCTTTATGCAGCAAAATGGGAATAGGTTATAAACAAACTTTTAAAAATGGTGGCTTTCACCTCTACAAATGAAGATGAACCATCCATCTCCATTCCACACACTGCATAGTATTAACTACAGAAGACAACTAATTGCCCCAGGCAAGGAACATTAGCATAGATGGCAACAGGTAAATATGTTCTTCCCCGTAAGATGCTGGTTTGTTGATGAAGCTTGCCCCTATTCATTTGAGAAACGCATCTTGCAGGCATTATACTGGCAAAGCCGAGGCACAGAGATCAATGCTGATAATTGCAGGAATGACCATTGTCCAGCACCAGGTCTATGTATAAACTAGTTTTCCTGTTCCATTTCTTTGGATATATAGGTTTCTAATTTTGTCAACCATTTCAGTTCTGTTTTTCACAGGTGATTTTGCAAATTTGTTTGTGATGGGTACATATAATGTACACATTTCTGTATGCAGTTTATATAGGCTTTATATGTACAATGTGTGTCATTTATATGTAAATATGCATATTCTGCAAAGTTGATTCATTGATGCACAAAATCGCATTTAAAATATGTACATTTTTATGGAGGAAATTTGGTACAAGCAAACAGAAAATGGTGTGAGATAGAACAGAAAATCCAAAATCAGTTCACACAAGGCAAAGTCTAAATAGAAATAGGTATTTGGGAGGTGAAACAGCAGTGATAAGAAATTTGAAATTGTCCTAGCCAGATCACATAGATTCCTTGTATCAAATAAAAACTTCTGCTTGAGACTCCAGGAAGCAATAGTCAATCAGATTAGGCTATACGTGTCAGTGGTCTTACTCAGAATAAGGGCTAGACTAGATGTTATGGTGGGAATAGGTCCTATCCATGGCTATGAAACCATTTAGTAGACAAATTCAGATATTTTAAAATGTCTCGAGGGCCTGATCCTGATCAGGTCCGTGTCATAGCGGGAATACCGGATCTTGTCTGCCCCCCACACCTTTTCAAGTGTCAAAACAGTCATACCTTTTGAGATTGATGATGAACAGGGAATCTTCTTCCTACAAGCTCTGATGAAATTGAGGTGGGGCATGGAAAATCAACCCATAGCCATATCTGGAACCTATCAATCCCTACCTAGAATAATATGTGTAAAAAGTGTTAACTGGATCACTTTCCATGGCAGGAGAGGCACAAAAAGTGGATCTTTCACATGCACAGCACAAATTTCCAGTTTGGCAAATATTTCTCCCTGAAAAGAAGGGGACAGATGCTTAATCAGAAAGTAATTTTATTAACCTAACCAAGGTGCAGAATAAAACAGAAAAGCAAAATGGTAGCAGTAGGAGACAACAAGAGTAAAGTATTCAATGGCAACAGTACAGTAGCAATCTACTTGTTGCAGTCCAATAAAAACAATTCAGTTTTGTACAATCCTAGTGTTTAGTTGCATTACTTTAAGCTAATACCCAATTAAAGTTACTTTTGAGCCAAATTGTGCCCCTTCCCTGTGGCTTCTCTGGAGAAAACAACCTAAAGAGAATAAATAGATGTAGGGATTGCCCAAAAGTTAGCTACCCAAAGATGTAAGGGAATGATTATGGAAAGATTTGAGGCATAAGAAGGGAAGAACTCTCTAGGGATGCTATGGGAAGGCTGGCTGTAAGATTGACCAGCTGAGAATGGGAAAGGGAAAAACTAAAAGAAGAGAGCAGGTAGAAAGATATGGACAGTCAATGGGAGAAGGAAAGAGTATACTATGCCTGTCTTGATGAAGAAGCCATGTGAATTAAGTGTCTGCAGTAATGGAAAGAGACTTGGGAGCACAACCAACTACAAAACTAGATGCCCATATCTTCATCTAGATTGACCTGGGTGCAAACATGGAAAATAGTGCCGAAAATAACATAGAACTAGTATCCACAATTCCATTGACATGAAGGGTCAGAATCTGAGTTGTCATAATATTCCATTGTAAGAGGTATTCATGAGAGATACTTAAGTGATGTAATGGGAAGGAAAGATATGTCTGGTTGCAAATGATTCAGGTAACCTGAGTGTTGGGCATGACTCACACTTGCAGATCTGTTGACAATGGACCATAGATAGGTTGTTGGTCCTTCCTGGGTGTTTAATTAAATTTCCAGGGAAGACTACACTGCCAAGGACATTCTAAAGGGGCTGGTTATTGCCCTGCAAGCATGGGTTATTACTTATTGACAGGGTATAAGGAATTTTTGTAGGACCACACAGAAGAGCCTTGATTAATGTGCCTCTGGAATTGTAACGGCAGTGAAGTTACATGTTCTTGAAAGGATCCAAGGAAGTATGTGCCTTAACTGAGAGACTCTGACTTGGCATCAAAAGATGGCTTCATTGAAACCTCTGACTTCACAATGCCATAGCATCTTGGGGTGCAAAAAGACCCAGTCTCAGGAGGGCAAGTATGTTAAACGAGTATGCTTAAGTATATTGATTCCAATGGATGTAAGCACATCTAATTCTGTACGGAATTGTGAGCTATGCAGTCCATGTAGGGTATATCACAGGAAATCAAGTCAAAAATTCTAGTTGAAGGAGTTGGAATGATTTTCAGCCCCAAACATGATGTGTTTTTCCCAAAAGAGGATAAAACTCTCAGATACCAAATAAACTTGCAAATTACTATTTATTTTTCTCTTCAAATAGCAGCAGCCAAATTACTGGCACACATGAAGTCCCCAATGATGTTACAGCCTCTTTATGAAATTCAAGTGTCTTATAAGGACTGCAGATGTTGAAGAGTTAGATATGTCTTTTGAGATGCTTCATCCACCTGTATCCAATTAGATGTTACAAGCCCATTCAGAAAGGTGAAATCCATAGTTGGATTCTGCATCGTCAATCAGCAATTCAGATGCAGGGCAAAACTGCTACGGGCGGGAAATATTCCCAGCTATTGATGTTGCTGTACTCTGAAAGGGTGAATAAAAATGTTCACAGCAGAGACATATGCTGAATTGTAAGCTGTCCTCAAATGCTATCATAAGGCTTCATGGCCTCTTAGGCTACATTTGCAATGTGTCAGATTTTCTGTCTTCATGCATAACAGCTGAAAAACAACTTTGCTTGGATTATTTTTTCCCACAAGAAAATAACCTTTTTTGTTAGGTAATATGACTATTTTGGTAAAAGTGTAAGGAAACAAGAAAACATGTGACATGAAACATAGTTTGAAGTCTATGTTTTGTTTTCATACATAGAGCCAGTTTGGTGTAGTGGTTAAGCATGGTGGACTTTAATGTGGAGAACTGAGTTTGATTCCCTGTTGGGTGACTTTGGGTCAGTCACAGTTGTCTCAGAACTCTCTCAGCTCCACCTACATCACAAGGTGACTGTTGTGGGGAGAGGAAGGGAAGGAGATTGTAAGCCACTTTGAGACTTCTTAAGGTAGATAGAAACAGGATATAAAAACCAAACAACTCTTCTACAAAGTTGGTCTCTTAGGTATGTCTCTTAGGTATGAGAAGAAACTTTGCTTTCTTGGGGTTTCAACATTTTTTACTGATTCATCCTTAACCCTATTCAGGAACTCAAAACCATGAGTAGAATCCTTCCAGATTAAACTTTCCACTAAGGGCTGAGGTTATTTCTAGCAGTTGCCTTTTCCTACTGCAGTCACATAATCAGTGTCTCATGCTGTTGGGTTTCCTGTCCCCCAGGAGCAAGCATGCATTTTAGGGAGATACCAGTGGGCCGCAGTGAGAGGGGGAGAGGCAGGAATGTTCTGATCCACCTACAGTAGTGCTTTGCATCAGCAGAAAATTTAATCTGGATTCAGCCTCATGTATGCTTAAAGCATGTATAGAGATGCATGATTGCAGTCACTGGCTCTGCGCCTAGAAGTAGGAACAGACCTGCAGCTCCATGCATTCCTGATCATGTGGTAAGTTCCATTTCATTCAATAGGGACTTAATCCTATTTTTTTTAGGGTTGCAGCCTAGGTATGCCAAAATGCTGGTAGGAACTCTACACAGAGATGTCCTACTCTGTGTGGATAAATCTGGGGACAGGGGCAGTGAACATGAGCCCATTGCTTTCCAAGTACATACGGAACACCAGAACTAGAGTCCACCTGTACTATAGTTGTGTATGGTTATTCTGATGCCATATTTTAACCACACAGTTCTTACTTCAATAACAGTAATAACACAGAGAACCACGGTCACATTCTCTGGATACGTCATTGAAATGTTGTGAATTATGGGGTCTTTACTCCATAGAACCAACACATTTTGGACTCTGTTGTTTCATTTTTAAAAATGTTTCTGATTTGGTAATGAATGTTGTGCTTGCAGGCTTGTCAAAGCCAGGGCTGCCAATGGGGAGGTGGGGGACTGAGGGTACAAAATCCCTAGGTTCCAAGTCAGCTTGAGTGCCCAATGAAGTTAGAATCAGCCTTCTAAATATATATTAGTGCAGTTCTTCACTGCAGCCATTAGGGGCGGAGGAAAGACAGAGCAGAGAAAACAGCCAGAAGCTGTGACTTCCTAGCTGGTGATGGCTTGCTGCTTTTTTTTAGCAGCATTAAAAAAAAAAAAAGTTCTCCATGGTTGCAAACTTTTTTAAACTTCAAGGGTGAGGAAAAAAATTGCCTATCATGAGATGTTCCTTAGCCCATCAACCAATGTGGTACATCTTTGTTTCACTCTCCCCCCACCATCTAATTAATCCGTTATTTGCCTCATTCCTTCTCATCCCTACCCTGACTGGGGAGTTAAAACATACTTAATAGTAGAACAGAGAACCTCTGTGTCAAATTAATATTTCCCAGAGTAATGAAAGGGTGCTTCCTCCCTCTGCAAACACAGGTTTTTTTGGGAGTGGGTTGTATTTTTGTTTGTGTGGGCACACCTGCAAGTGACTGACCCCTACTGGGGGCCTGGAGGATATTCAGAGAGATGGCTGAATAAAGCCTGCCCCTACCTCCCACCTCTGATATTTCAAGGAAGTCTCCCATCCAAGTACTTACCAGGGTCAAACCTGCTTAGTTTCTGAGATCTGATGAGATCAGGCTTGCCTGGGCTATCCAGGTCAGGACCCCAAACACACATTTGACATATATTGTGATCTGTATTAATCTGCATTAGAGGTTATAAACGTGGAACGGTAGATGCCTTAGATGAATGCCTTAGTTTCAGGTGTTACCACATGCTGCATAATTAATTCATTGAATAACTACCATAAAGAGATAAATGTGGATCTGATGGCTACAGATGTAGTCCCATGGTCTGACAACTTCACCCTGAAGGTCCAGCTGAGCATACCATGCCTGCCCTGTTTAGGCAGCAAGCATATTTATGCTTGCCCATGGAGCCAAATGGACCCTAGGCGGCTTCAGGAAGCTCTGTGGTATCTGATGACCCCTGGCAGCTTGTTGGATGAGCTGGTGGAGGACTGGGAACAGCAGCTCTCTGAAGCCATCAAAGCAGCACCTTGGTAGACCTTGGAACTGAGGAGGATGAAGCAGGAACTAAAACAGCTAGCATGAAGGTGGCAGCGTGCTTGCGACAAAGCATCACAAACATCTTATAGGATGCTGATGCAAGCCTAAGAGATGGTGGTGAAGGCAGCAAAGAAAGATTTCTATGCAGTCCAATTATTTGTACTCAGTCCAGTTATTTAGGATTACAGGGTCTATTACAACTGTCACAAGGCAGACCAAAGAGTAGGGAATTGGCTATTGGCTGTGAGGCATTTGCAAGTTCTTTCACAGACAAGATCATGACACTCCACCATGACCTCCTGACCACAGTTGAGACAGTAAGTGTACTGGAAATCCCTTGTTGGTCTTCAGGTCCAGTGCTACACCACTTCAACTGACTCTCCCTGGGCGAAGTCAACAGGATCTTGGTAGCTGTGAGGCCTACTACCTGTCTCCTTGACCCATGTTCTTCCTGGCTAGTGAAAGCTTGTGGGGAGAGCATTTGGGTCCCTCTTGGAGAAATTATCAACCTGTCCCTCGCCAATGTTATTTAACATCTATATGTGCCCCCTCGCCCAGTTAGCTTGGAGGTATGCAGATGACACCCAGCTCTATCTGTTACTGGGTGACCATCCATCTTCCACCCTTGACAATCTTGCTGATGCACTGGAGGCTGTAGCAGAGTTGGTTAAAGTTTAATCCATCAAAGACGGAGGTCCTGTTCCTGAGTTCGAAGGGAGGAGATATGGGCATTAGGCTCCTTACACTGGAAGGGACACCTTTGGTGCCAGTCCAGAAAGTGAGGAGCCTAGGAGTGACCCTCTTCATGGAGGCCCAGGTTACTATAGTTGCCCAATCTGCCTTCTTCCATATGCGGCACTGCCTTCTTCCATATGCGGCAGATTGGGTTGCT
This sequence comes from Gekko gecko, assembly GCA_029375565.1. Classification (NCBI taxonomy): domain Eukaryota; kingdom Metazoa; phylum Chordata; class Lepidosauria; order Squamata; family Gekkonidae; genus Gekko; species Gekko gecko. Next base: position 49,104,919 of record JAPDNY010000008.1, read on the forward strand.
GAGATCTCTCCCACCAAGATTTGGCTACAGTGATCCATGCAATGGTCACTTCCAGGTTTGATTACTGCAATTCGCTCTATACAGGCTAACCTTTGAGGCTGACCCAGAAATTACAGCTGGTACAAAATGCAGTGGTATACCTGCTAATGGCAACACCTGTGCAGGCTCACGTTTGGCAGGTGCTCCACCAATTGTATTGGTTGCCAGTTGAGTTCTGCATTCACTTCAAGGTGTTGGTAATAACCTTTAAAGTCTTGCACACAGCCTGGGACCAACATACTTGAGGGACTGCCTCTTCCCATATATGCCCTGAAGAACATTACATTCAATGGATTAGCATCTCCTGGTGGTCCCAGGCCTGAAAGACATCCATCTTGCCACGGCCAGGGCCAGGGCTTTTTCTGCCCTGGCCCTGGCCTGGTGGAACATGCTCCCTATTGAGATCAGGGCCCTGTGGAATCTTCTCCAATTCCACAGGGCCTGTAAGACAGAGCTGTTCCAGCAGGCCTTCAGCTGAGGCAGCAGGTGTCCATATAATGCCTCCCTGAGGTTTTTGCCACACATTTTAACAACTGCTGGTCTTTATCTGTATCTTCTTATAGCCCAGACCTCTCGCAACCATAAAAATCTTTACTGTAAGATTGTGACCACCATATTAATGTATATGATACTTTTTAAATATTTAAATTATTTTATTAATGAAATGTTGCTTTGTATTGTTGGCATGTTGTTATCCGCCCTGAGCCCACTTGTTGAATGAGCAGGCTATAAATATGAATGAATGAATGAATGAATGAATATCCACTGGTTTAGAAGGCTTTAGCAGGGGGACTAGAGAGATTCATTGAGGTGGCAATGTCCATAAGTCACCATGAGCTATGATGACTAAATAGAACCTCCAATATACTCTTGAATGCCACTTTGGAGGGGGCAACATTTTGACCCCACTAAGTAAAATGATAAGCCCCACTGAGTAAAAAGGAACTTACTTCTAAGGATACCTACTTAGGATTGCTTCCACAAGATCTAGTCAATTCTGTACCCTTTGATCTACTAATCATCTGTACCTTCAACCTACGGTAACTGCAGGACTGCCTCTCCTGGTACATCCCCCAAAGAGCTTTACCCTTGGAAGATTTTATTTATTTATTTATTTATTTATTTATTTATACTTTCAATTTATATACCGCTCTAACCCCGAGGGGTCTTTGAGTGGTTTACACAATTTTTAGTTCATTTCTATCTAGGGCCACAATCTATAGGGGGAGTGACATCCTACCAGCACCCAGGCAGGGCTTTTTGTCTCTATTCCAGCGGGCCTCTATTCCAGCGTCAGCACTCCATCCTTGATGTCCTTGATGTCCTGGCATAGATCTTTTTTCCTGGCTCAGGAGCGTCTTCTTGGCAGGCCCATCTTCGGTGCACGGCCTTGCGCCTTGGCTGCGGCTCTGGCCAACATCCCTTCTGGCTCTGCCGCGCCACACCGTCGTGCCTCCTGCACCTCCGTGGCTCTGCCCTCTGCCAGGTTCAGCCACTCAGTGCCATCTCTGCCATCGCCGCCATTGCCACCGCACCACTGCCGTATCGCCGCCGCCGTCGCCCTTGCTACACACTCCAAGGAGGGAGGGTGCCCCCCGCCACCTACAGACAGGTACCCATTTATCTACTTGCAATGCTTTTGAACCGCTGGGTGGGCGGGAGCTGGGACTAGGGCCGGGAGCTCAGCCCGGCCGTGGTGGGTCTCAAACAGCCATAGTGGCTGTTCACTGATGTTACAGCAGGCATGCTTTTACTGCCTGTGCCACCACTCCCTAGATCAAAATCTACTGGTGATCCCTGGTCCAAAAGACATCTGGCTGTCTTCGGCTAGAGCCAGGTGGAACTCTCTGCCTGGAGACATCCACACCCTGAGGGACCTAGTTCAGTTCTGCAGGGCATGTGAAACAGAGATTTTCCACCAGCAACAGCCCACACCATGGCCTTTCATCTTGACCTTACCACGATCAGTCCCTGATCCACCTTAGGGAGGGAGCGAAATAAAACATATGCCATCGATTACTGTTTGTTGATTTTATCTGTAATTAGTTATTTATTGTACATTTTAACCATATGTCGATTATGTTGTACACTGCCTTAAGCCCTTCAGGGAAGGGAAGTTTATAAATTTAATAACAACAACAACCTAATCAGGAACATGGATTGGGCCACTCTGGAAATCAAGGTATTTCAGTTTCCCAGTCTGCCCCTGCTGCCGTTTTCCTCTTTAAGAAGCCAGCAGCAGGGGAGGAGGGGATGGAATGGAATGGGAAGAAAGAGCTGGAACTAGCTGGAATTTAGCATTCAGGGACTAGAATCACTTTCTAAAGTTCGTGTAGGTCCAGCAAGACAACACCATCTGGAGACTTGATTCTCCTATCTCCTCTCCCTGGATGAAGAAACCAACATCTCACATCTCCACAATTTTTCTTCCCCCATTAAGTATCCTGTGAGTCAGCTTTCTTTTTGTTTTGGGTTAGTGGAAATGTTATTAAACCTTTTTTGCAATTTAGTACTGCTTGAGAGAAGCTGATGTCTCAATTCAATGGGGCTTATTTCCAGGCAACAATTATTACTCTATTCCCAGTAACAGAAAGTGGTTTGATTTGTGATGATATTTGTTTTGGATCAAGATCATGAAGTGCCCAGGTGGAATTTTTGTCCCGGGGGCCATGGTGGCTCTTGGCAGTCCTGATAATTGATTTCCATTCTTTCAATTCTCATTTTTTGTCCTCCTCTACAGTACCAAAAAAAGTGTATCTTAATTAAACACTGCAAAATAACCACCAGTCTCATTGGAATTGTATATACAGTTGCAACTTATATCAGGATTCTTTATGTGTAGTGTTTTGTCAATGTATAGGGAGTACATACACATATCAGTAAACCACCACATAAAAATGAGTCTTCATGCAATTTTGTGTATGATAATGTCCCTTTTGCAACATTTTACCAACATGCCTTGGCATATCGATGCAGTAGAGAGGGGACAATGCTAACAAACTGAAGGAATGAAAAGTGTGGGAAATGGTGTATGCTGCAATTCTGGAATTCATTTGAGAGTTTCTCCATATTAAACCAGAATTAAGAATGAAATGCAGCCCAAATCAAATTTCCAACATCACAAAGAAATAGCACAAAGAAATATCTCTATTATAATCTAGTGCAATGTCTCATTGTGCATAAGGGTTTCTATATATAAACTGGCAAACTCTGAGAAATGTATGATGTCTGGCAGAAGAACGGTGGGATTTCTTAGGATAGTCTACAGAGTGCTGATTTTATACCAAGGAGACTGATGTTCAGATTCTCACTTAAGTCTTCCACTTTGGCTACACAACATCTCTGTTGGCCTAACTGATCTCACAGTGAAAATAAAATATGAAATCTCTGCACATACCCTCCTTGAAGAAAGCTTTTGAAAATCATGTATTTTAAAAACCTTTACCTTCTTTCTGTCAGTGGAGACCAAGATCAAGATATGATATTTCCTCTTAATATGTATGGATATGAAAATTGGTCAGTTAAGAAAGCTGCCAGGGAGTAAATTTCCATTTGAAATGTGGTGTTGGAGGAGAGCTTTTCAGATACCATGGACCAGCCAAAAAAATAATAATTGTGTTCTAGATCAAATCAAGCTTGAATTCACCCTAGAAGCTAAAATGGCTAGATTGAGGTTATCATACTTTGGTCACATCTCGAGATGACAAGACTCATTGAAGACAATAATGCTAGGAAAAACTGAAGGCAGAAAGAAAAGGCAGAAAGAAGGCAGTGTGGATTTGTGAACACAGTAAGCATTACAGAGTCAGTCTAGATGGGGATCCCAGCTTGGGCTGGGAGAATCACTAGACATCACCTGGCTGGGCTGAATGGGTATGCACTGAGAAGACCAGATATGAACCCTCATTGGCCCAATCTGCATCTAGCATTTTTTCTGCTGTCTTATCAAACCCACACTGGAACAGAAATTCCCATCTACGTTGCATGCCATGCCACTTTCACTATGATTGAGTGTTGTATTTTATGGCAGTGTCCAGACTGCATGCTGCTTTCACTTCATTTGATCTCTGGTTTTATGGTGGCTGTCTGCAGTCAGTACAGTCTTGGCCTGCGGTAGATGAATGTGGTTTTGAACTGCATCTTTTTCTGTTCCAATGTGGGTTTGGTAAAACAACTGAGCAAATGCTAAATGCAGATTGGCCCACTGAGGCTGCCGCACACCATGACCATCCAGATGATATAGTAATTCAGCTGGGTGGAAATGACTTAGGCAGAAGAACAGGTGTCGCCCTGAGGTGCTCAGCCCATGCTGAACTGGAGCAAGGCCAGCAGCAATTCTTGGGCACACAGATAATTTGATCCAAGCTGCTGAAGCTGTGGCAGTGGCAGGGTATCTAGTATCCCAAGAAAATTGATGGCACACAGAGGAATTTGAACAAGGTACTCCAGGCCTTTGTTTTAGGGGGGCAATAGAGCACATGGGAATTTCCCACAAATAGAATAGTCTTTACAAACCAGACAGAGTTCATCTCTCCACAGAGGACAACAACGAGTCGCTTGGTGATTTCAGAACTGGATTAATGGGCATATTACAGCTTCCTTGGGTTTGGCAGTAGAACAAGGCAAGCTAAGCTGCCTTCCTCCTGTGGTGTTTAGGCATTGCCAGAGAAACATATTACAGGCTGTACATGACCCTAAAGGGGTATCCCCTTAAGGGGCTCTGATGTACATTTGCTAAACTTAGGGATGATGAATGGACCAGGCCCCAGGAGGATGGGCAGGCAGAGTGGCTTTTGCCACTTCTGGGCTTAATACCAGACCTCTTTCCTTGGTTACGCCAACAGATGGGTTAGACTTATTGCCAGCAATCTGGCTGTCTGCTGCACCCATTGTTCCCAGCTTATGCTCTGCCAAGATCAGAGGAATGTGTAATCAATAAAGCTGTGGCCTGATTCTCCCCAGTTGTGTCTTGATTTTTGTCTTCCCCCTCCACTGGCTGGTCCCTGCTCCGGGCATAAAATAAAAAAAATGTTTTATACTAACTCTTCCTAACTGAAAGGCAAATGCTTGGTTTTAAAATGAAACCTTTGGGCTTCTTTACACCATTGAATTTCTTACTATTGTTGTGTATGCAGGTACATGACTGGGCTGGCAGGCTAGTGTGACTCATCAATAGCTGCTGCATGACAAAGGGAAGAGTAAAAACAAGTGAAACCAAATCAAATGCTTTTTTCTGCTCTGAATAATTGAAAATCCAGACAAAACCATTTTTTTAAAGCAGTAATCATATGTGCTTGAAAAAAAATCATACAAAAGAGAGAACATTTCAATGCTAACTTAGATAGAGCCACTTGTTACTTTAGCACAAACCTGGTCCCAAACTTATGTTTGCACCTGTGAATGAATATAAGTCATTTGAAGGAGGGTGGGTGAAAGAGATGCTTAACTCATCGATGCATTTCTTGATTCATCCCTGAAAATGTATACCCTTCCTTGCCACTTCTGCTCCATTAGATGATTTAAAAGTGCTCAGTACTTGAAGGGGAAAAGAATCAAGCATCCTAAGGGTTAAGCAACCCAATCTCCTCTTCCAACTCTATTTTGCGGTTGCCTTTCCCCTGCATTTGCTTTTCAAGGAAAATACTTGGTATGGAGCCTCATGTTTTCTTTATAACATATAGTCTACCCTCAGACTCTTCAGATGAGAGAACACTTGTTTATTTTCCTCACCTGGCATTTACCACCTTGGTGTTCATCTCTGTGGAATCAGAACATTTCGGCCATATTATAAGGGGCACAAATACCCTTGCTTACCTGTCAGGAAGATCGGGTTTTTCTTACTAGGAATGTAATCAACAAAAATCAGAAGATGATTTAAATTCACATACATTTATGTACAGTTAAAAAAAACTATTTGTGTATAATCTTTTTATGGGAATCATCTTACTTTTGGGTCATCTTCCTTTCAAGTAAATATGATTCTTCAAAGATGACATTTTCACTGTATTTGGGCACTAGAATTTTGATAACTAAAACCATTGCTACAGGGACTCAGAAAATCCAGCAACCATTTTACACACAGATGTCCTTACAGCATATCTTTCAAAAGTCTAGTCAACAGGTAGGAAAGTGTGGCTGAATATGCAGACAGATCCATAATTTCACATCATGATCCCAATCCCAATCTGTTTGTGTATCTGTACTCGTACTTGATCATATATGTGTACTCATACTGCTATAACCAGACATCTTCCCTCTCTGCTTCACAGAACAGAGTATCAGTACTGTTTGTTGTGACGATGCAATCACTGTCAGGGAAGGAGAGTGAGAAGCATATAATCAGCTGAGGCCAGAGGGTCCTCTCCACAAGTGATAAATCCTGTCAGAGATGACAACACTGATCACCTCTTCGGCAATTTGCATGCAATTTACAGAAACTGTGCAGAGACTCAGGTGATGGCTGTGGGATTTCCTCCACCTCTCAGAAGCAGCAAAATCAAAAACAGAAACCTGTTTGGTGTAGTGGTTAAGAGTGGTGGAGTCTAATCTGGAGAACCGGGTTTGATTCCCCACTCCTCCACATGCAGCCAGCTGGGTGACCTTGAGTCAATCACAGTTCTGTCAGAGAGCTCTCTCAGCCTCACCCACCTCACAGGGTGTCTGTTATGGGGAGACCAAGGGAAGGAGATTGTAAGCCACTGTGAGACTCCTTCAGGTAGTGAAAAGTGGAGTATAAAATCAACTTTTCTTCTTTCAGAATTTTCCCTCAATAAATTGTAGTCAATTGAATGAGTGAATCAGGGTCAGCACAAATGATAATTTTAGTATAACCTAATACAAAATAAGACACGTTCCGAAGGCCTTGATCTGAACTACACACCTGTATGTTTTACTCACCGGTCTTCCAAAAAAAAATACACATGAGCCCAATCTTTCAAAAATCTTAGCGGTCTTGGTATTTAAGGCTCCAAGTATATGTTTATAAGTTTAATGGTAGAATAAAGATTTGACACTTCAGCACAAACAAAACAACTATTTGAAGTGGGCCTAGAGGAAGCACACAGGCATCAGGTAAGAATGAGCAATGATACTTTTGATATAAACCAGGCACACAAATACAAGCTTTGCCATAGATGATCAGGACATGAATTAAATCTCATTTCTCTAACGAGCTTCACTCTCCTGAATTTCTTTATGTGTTCATAAGAGAGACAGTGGGTAAAGGTCAGTATAAATTTTATGATAATGTTGCCCTGGTAAAATGATAATCTATCCCAAGGAATGCCCAGGAACAAATGGAATCCATCTTGAAGTAAAATGGAAGGTCAATGGAAAATATATGAGCTTATGAGAGTTGTCCTGAAAAACTGTTTGCTGACAGAGTGAAGTGATAGGGTTATATGTGCCACTTATCTACTATTTATTCATTATGACCAATTAAACATTAGTTGCATGTAATCGACATGGGAAAAATGTAGAAAAATGCATATATTTTATGGGCAAAATTTAGCACAAATCATGCAAAAAGACAGACTCTTGGATTCAATTTTCACCAGGAAGAAGCACAAATCAAAATGGGGAATTTCATGTTGAACGAACAGGAATGAGAAATTTGATAACATCCATAGGCCTTATCCAGAATATATGCTACCATTCTACTGAGTTATGTTACCTTCCCTTATTTAAGGTATCATTTCTATTGTCCTCATTGTAGGAGGTCTGGCTATTAAAATAATCCACTGCCCAGTTCTGAACACTATTCTTATGGGAATAGCTGTAATTCTGGCTTTTGCTGGCAGCAGTTCCTATAGCTAGTGTTATCTCTGGATCAATAGCATGATTCCGGCAGCAATATATTTGCTGCAGTAGCTTTTTCTTTGACTTAGAGCCAGTTCCAGAGCCACAGTGTTCCTCCCAAGGTGATATACTTAGAAGGATCCATTTGTGGGATCAAACAGGATACAATGTTATGTCAAAAGTGAAAATCTGCATGGAGCCTTCTGGAAAGATCTACAACCAACCAACAGGAACTGAGCCTCTTCCAAGATTCTGTCTGCCTAACTCCATAAAGTGCATGTGGATTTTCAGATCTCATGTGAACTGTTTTGTTCATGGGAATCATTCCCATCCATTTCCATTGAAGAATATTTTGTATTGAAATTGGCCCCTAGGCAGGATTTTAATTTCATCTTGATAAATTTGTCTCTCATTAATTACCAGAAAATAATTTATCTCACAAAAGGTGTGCTCATTTAATGAGCCCATGTAGTAATGAAAATGCTTTGCTATCTCAATAAATAAATCATTTCTCCAAGTGTCACACACCTCAGTGCTGGTTTCTTTTTTTCTTGACTCTACCTTGAAATAGAGAACGTCTTGTGTTCTTTGTTTCAAAATTCAGTGTCGGAGACTGAACTCGGGCAGGGATTTGAAGCTGCCTGACTGGAATTATATGAGTAAGTAGCTTTCACACATGCTAAATAATGCAGTTTCAATCCACTTCAGTGACCGTTTGCAAGTGAATTTTGCCATTTCACACAGCAAAATTCAGTTGCAAAGAGCATTGAAAGTCAATTGAAAGTGTTATTTAGTGTGTTTGAAAGCGTCCTATGCCAAAACGTTACAATGCATATAAAAAGGTGGTACAGTTACAGTGAAAGTAAATTTCTGTGCCAGCTGCTCATCTGGCCTCCAGCTTCCCCCTTTGGTAAATCTGGGAATCTTGGATCGTAGGGAAATAAGTCTTTGCTCTGGGCTGGCCCAATTGGCCCTGATCCCCTGATCACTTTAACTCCAATCAGCTGGCTGGAAGAGCATGACAATGGCTGTCAGTAGAGACCCTCATGGGCAAAAGCTTTCACAGAAAACCTTCACCTATTGCCCTCCTGCCTGTTGCACATCTGGTGTACCCACTCATGACGGAGCTGAGATGATAGCCCAAAATGAACTTCTGTGCATCCTTACAAGATGGGACATATATCCTGAAGTCATTGGTCTCAATCCAGAAATAACTGAAAATGGTGCTTGTGTTCCACTTTAATGAAGATATGCCTTCAACCTTGGATATAATGCAGACAGACTATTTGGAAAGATTGGACTGGCTAGCTCCATTATCATTTTTGTCTGCATGTGCAATGTCTTACGTAAAGCAAGCTTAAGCAAGTAGAAAGACTGGTGAGTAAAACACACAGGTGTGTAGTTCAGATCGAGGCCTTCAGAATTTGTCTTATTTTATATTAGGTTATACTAAAAATTATCATTTGTGGTGACCCTGATTCACTCATTCAATGGATTACAATTTATTGAGGGAACATTCTGAAATAGAAAGAAAGAGGAGGAGGAGGAAGAGGAGGAGACTGGATTTATACTCCACCCTTTACTTGGCATCTCAGAGAGGCTTACGAAGTCCTTTCCCTTCCCCTCCCCACAACAGACACCCTGTGAGGTAGGTGGGGCTGAGAGAGCTCTGACAGAAACTGCTCTTTTTCAAGAACAGCTGTGCCACAACTATGGCTTGCCCAAGGTCATCCAACAGCTGCAAGTGGAGAAGTGGGGAATCAAACCCGGTTCTCCCATATTAGAGTTCGTGCACTTAAGCACTACACCAAACTGGCTTGGCTACACCAAGCTGTAGATCCTGCAAATCTAAACCAAATTCCTTTGTGACATGCATGCAGTTTGATCAGGCTTGTAGCCAGGAGTTTTTAATTTGTGGGGCCTTTAAATAAGTCAGGGGGGACCCTGCACACATACCCAAGGGTGTGCCTACGCTGGATGGGAAGTTGGGGGGGCTTGGAGGTAGGTCAGGGGGCTGGGCCCCAAGATGCCCCACTGTAGCTATGGGCCTGAGTTTGATCCCCTTCAGGTTTCTGTACATAGGAGGTGTCATGGCAAACTGTTTTGGTATTCCAAGCATGGTGAGTTCAGATTTGCTCTTCTTCACATGGAGTGTGTCGTCGTCGTCGTCCCCCGCTTTATGTAGAAAAGGCTTGTTAGTTTGAAGTAATTTGTAGCATGTAGGACATCTATCAATGCCCAGGATTTTTCTTGTTCTCCTACAAAATTTATTAAGAGTGAATACATGCTGTGCCAAGTGTTTTTTTTTTCCTTTTTCCTTCTGTGCGAAGTCTTTCTGTAAAGAATTTAAGGTGGCACATTATAACTCTGATTGAATTTCAGTCTTCTGCATATAAGTGAGGGTAAAATAAATTGTTAAGCAGCACAAGCTAGGATATGTTTTGAAATAAATTACATCTGAATTGTTTTTTCCATTCTGTTGTCACTGTGGTCACCAAGAAACTATAAGTGCAAAAAAAAAAAATAGTAGAGAGGTAACATAGTTAGCATATAAACTAATGTGGTAATACAGCTTGCGAAGACTGTTACTGCATAAAACTGTAGGTGTGAACATGGCCTTGGGTAGCCATCTTCATGTTTATGAAATTAATTGCAAGGGGGGAAAGCAAGCAAGTAACTATTTTTAAAGCTCCCCCCCCCCAAAAAAAAAATAAATCTCTTGCATTTCAGGCTCATTATAACTTTGTCCTCATTGAGCTTTGCTGGAAATGTCTTATTTATTCAGGACAAATACAGTAATCATAAAAGAAAATCATTTAAGTTTTGTAGACAAATATTTTTCTCCTAAAGCTGACCTTTTGTGTTTGTTTCTTTCTAGTGTGTGTTTGAGTCTCCTTTTGAAATGCTGAGAAAAATACTTTTGTGAAAGAGTTCTTTTTTCTAGGTGGTCATTTTGATAGTAGCTTTCCTTCTCAGACGGCTTTTAAAAAATTTGACTGGCTGCAAAATCACTCGGGTGAGAAGAATTTCGCTACTTACTATTATACAGTACTTGATCTCATGATAGGGCTGTATGATTCTTGTCCAAAGCTGGCTAGCATTTGATGAGATGCCATTGTAGCTGAGAAGAGTGAAAATGTTTAGAACTCCTTAACAGAAAGGTGCAAAAGAAGTATTGATGTGACCATCTTTCCCTCTGGGTAAAAAACAGGTTTCACAGTTAAGTGTCATTACTATTGGCACAATCAGGTTCCATAATGACAGATGGAGGAAATTTACTCATAGGACTGACGCAGATTCTGCAGTCTTTTTTAAGGCATTTCTGATCAGTCTGGACTAATTTCCCTTTTTATTGACATCATGCCACAGAGTAATCCAATCACTTCATTAATGGCTATATGTCTCCAGTCAAATGTTCTTTTCTCCAGTTCAGCAGACTCTCTGGAGTCTTTTATTTTTGAATTAATTTTGCCAAATGGATGCTTCTCTCCCTTAGCAGTGCTTGTAAAGTGTGTGCTAAATGAACGTGCTGTTTGCCATGCTTATATGGCTGCCCTGCTACAGTCTCCCATGCAATTTGTGGATAATCTAGATACTTCATAATGTGTGCTTAATTTTCCTTGACAATGTGTATCTTCTCAAACATACAGCAGAGCTGTGAAGAGTGCAACTGTTTTTATCTACATGGCTTTTGGAAACCTCTTTAATTTCCATCCACTTAATTTCCATCCACAAATAGAGAGGGGGAAAAGTGGAAGTATGCATTGGCCTTGAACAGTACTGAGGTCAGAGACTCAGCATAGTGAAATCAGCTCAAGTTTATTTAGTTACATCTGAATGAAGATAAAAAAGCTGGCTTATATTCATGCCCATAAACACCCCAACACACCCCCAATGCCTGTGATAGGTTCTATGTATATGGCCCCGGTACTACAGGCTCCCTGCAGGATCCTGGCACTCCCATTGGTCCGTGCCTAGGATCTGCGGTGTCTATTGTTCTAGGACTGAAGGTCTGTAGGTCTGTTTGACCACATGGCCAGGTGCATGCGGTCGCAGCTATCTTAATACATAACACCCCTCCCCCTTAGTTCCAAAGTACTAGCATATATAGTCCCGCAAGTACTCCAGGCACTGTCATTCTCTCATGGAGCAGTGTGGCTCCATTGGGGTGCTGTTAGGCATGGTTGGCCCACTTTGTGGCTCAGAGACAGCAGCTGGTGAAGTCCCAGTTGCCAGAGCAATTCCACTGTTGGGCTGTGGTGTGGAACTTGGGGCAGGAGTTGTGGCCATGCTGGACTCTGCTGGTCCCAACGCTGGCTCCTCCAGGTCCAGCTCCTCATCACTGTCCTTGGCATCCTGTACCTCTGGGTCGTCTAGGGGCAGTAGGTGATGGTGTAGTTGGTCTATGTGCCTCCAGAGGAGCTGGCCATCTTCTGCTGAGACCTCATATGAGAGAGGTCCTGTCACTCTCACCACCTGGGCTGGGATCCATGGTTTGCCTCATGTGTAACTATGGGCATATACTGGTCCTCTGGAAAGAAGTCTCGGGGTGTCTCCTGAGTTACCGTGCCCGGGTTGTGGTCGGGTGCTCTGTCCAGGTGAAGCCGGTCCAGTCTGGTCATTAGGTGCTGGCCCATTAAGAGTTCCATGGATGTGTGTGGAGTCATTTGTTGGCCGAACAAGAAGGCGGCTAACCTGTAGTCCCAGTTCCCTTGGATGATCCAGCACAGTGCTTCCTTGGTTGTGCGTACCCTCTGTTCCACCTGTCCATTGGTTGCCGGGTGGAAGGGAGTGGAGCGGACGTGCTGAATCCCATAGTACTGCACAAAGTCCAGTAATTCTGCTGACGTAAATGCAGTCCCATTGTCTGATATCAGGGTGTTGGGAATGCCATGGGTGCTGAATATCTTCCACATGGCTTTGATCACTGCTCTTGATGATGTAGAGGAGACGGGGACCACCTCTAGCCACTTAGAGTAGGAATCCACAAGAATGAAAAATGTCTGTCCCTGGAATGGGCCCACAAAGTCTAGGTGTAGGCGGGCCCATGGTTTGTGTGCAGATTCCCATTGTCTCACTGGAGCCCTGGGAGGGGCCAGTCATGTTTATTGGCATGTCTGGCAGTGTTTAACCAGGTCATCTATCTCCCCATCCATGCCAGGCCACTATACATAGCTGCACACTAAGGCTTTCATGCACACAATTCCTGGGTGGGTCCTGTGCAGTGCAGTGGGTATGTGTTTGTGTAGGGGCTAGGGATGATGCCTCAGCTACTCCACAAGATACAGCCTTTGTGGGTGGACAGTTCATCCTGGCAGGATGAGAATGCTGCAAACTCAGGGCCCACACTCCCTGTGGGTGAACCCCCCACACTCAGTCCCAAATATGGCAGAGGATGTGGTCCTTACTAGTGTGTTTGGCAACACCTGGCACCTGTACTGGACAGTCAGGGAGGTCTTCCAACAACAGGATCTGGTGTGCAGGAGCCAGGTTCAGGTCGCAGATGGGTAGTGGAAGGCGGCTGAGGGCATCAGTGTGTCCCATTGCCTTGCCAGGCAGGTGTTGCAGGGTGTACTCATAACCTGCGAGAAAGATAGACCACTGTAGCACCCAGGGGGGACAGCATCTGGGGTGTCTGGTGGTCCAGGGCCAATAGGTCTAGCAGCAGCTTGTAGTCTGTGAAAATGGTGGAAGGGCAGTCATACAGGTAGCTGTGGAACTTATACACCCCTGCCACAATCGTCAGTGCCTCCTTGTCGATTTGAGCATAGTTCCACTCTGCTGAAGACAAGGTGCACGAGTAATAGGCTACCGGGACCTCACGGCTGTCAGCTAGGCTATGACCCAGGACCACCCCACCTCATAGGGTGATGCATCGCCTGCAAACACTACGGGGAGGGATTAATTGAAATGGGCCAGGACAGCATTGGAGATTAGGAGGTCCTTTACCACCCAGAAAGCCATGGCCTGCAGTGGCCCCCACTTCCAATGTGCATGTTTGTCCAAGAGGCGGTGCAGGGGCTTGGCCATGGCTGCTTTGTGTGGGAGGAATGTGTGATAAAAATTCAGCAGGCCAAGAAAAGCCTGCAGCTCCAGTTTGGAGGAGGGGGTTGATGCATTGACTATGGCTGCAATCTTGTCTGGCGTGGGGTGGATGCCACAGGCGTCAACTTTGAATCCCAGGAACTCAATGCTGGGGACCCCAAGAAGACACTTTTCTTTCTTTACTTTAAGCCCGGCCTCATTGAATTGTTGTAGGATGGCTCGCAGACAGTTGGAGAAGACTTCAGGAGACACTGCCGCAATCAGAACATCATCAAAAAAGGGTTGCACTCGGGGAACCATTTAAGCAAACAGTCCATTAGATTCTGGAAAATCCCCAGAGCTACACTGACCCCAAACTGAAGACGCTTGACTTTAAATGCCCCCCCTGTGAGTTACAATTATCTGGGCTTCCGCTATAGCATCATCTACCGGCAGTTGCTGGTAAGCCTGTGCCAAGTCCAATTTACTGAAGGTTTTGGCCCTGGCCAGGGATGCTAGGACGTGGCTCACCATGGGAAATCAGCTCAAGTTTATTTAGTTACAGCTGAACAAAGATTAAAAAATAGCCATTCCATAGCCGGCTTATATTTGTATCAGCACACACACCCAACACACACCCAACACCTGTGATAGGTTCTATGTACATGGCCCCGGTACTATAGGTTCCCTGCAGGATCCTGGCACTCCCATTGGTCTGTGTCTAGGATCCGCAGTGTCTATTGTTCTAGGACCGAAGGTCTGTAGGTCCATTTGGCCACATGGCCAGGCACACACGGTCACAGCCATCTTAATACATAACAGGCCTACACACCTGTTGTTTTGTCATTTCACTTGCTATGTTTTCTCCTCCTAACTATGCAGCTTTCAACTGGTTAAGTTTGTGGAAATATGAGATGGAGGGCACCAAGTCATTAAGAGTAAAGCCAGACTTTGGAGCATGGGTAGACTTTATTATGCTCATAATGGCTTGTGTATTCCTAAAATGGAAAAAATGGGGTTGCTGAGTCCATCCTGGCAACTGGTTGGAGAATGGGGGGTAGGGTTGGTGACTCAAGGTTGGGAAACTGCTGGAGATTTTGTGATGGAGCCTGGGGAGGACAGGGGCCTCAGTTGGGTACAATGCCATAGCATCCACTCTCCAAAGCATCCATTTTCTCCAGAAAAACTAATCTCTATAGAGATGAGCCATAATTCCAGGAAACTGTGACTCAGTGGTAGAACATCTGCTTGGCATGTAGAAGGTCCAACATTCAGTCCCTGGTATCTCCAGTTAAAAGATCTGGCTGTAAACCATGGAGAGCCACTGCTGGTTTGAGTAGACAATACTGACTCTGATGGACCAAGGGTGTGTGATTCAGTATAAGGCAGTTTCATGTGTTCATGTATGTTCATTTCTGATTTTTTCCCCCTATCACTACAAGCAGAATGCTGGAGCGGATGGACCCTCAGTATGAATTTGCAGGGATACTCCTGGCTTCTTAGAATGGGTGATGTACCCTGAAAACTCATAATGTATTATTTTCTCTTAGTCCACATAGTTATTATGTACTAGCTATTTTACATAAATATTGTGCTCCTGTCCAGGCAAATCCAGAATATGAAAATAAATTACATTCCAAAAATAGTATGTTCCAACTCGTTTTGCAGACTTCACACTGTGTGTTACTGTGAATAATGTGAAAACATTACCTGGCTTTGTTTACTCATAATGATATCCAATATACCATGCTTATCCAACTGCTATTCAACTCTGTATCCCCAGTGTTCATAGAATGTCTTAGATACACCTGATGAAGAGGGAAATCATAACTCCATCCTCCATAACAAGTAGCAGGTGATCAAACAGAAGAAGAGTTGGATCACAGGTTGAGAATAGAGATGTTACAGCCTTTGCCCTGAATAAATTTTTCAGAAGAACTTACCATGTCAAGCTATTGACAAATGCAATACCTCCTTGTTAAAGAAGCTTCACTCCCTTTTCCCATTTGTATTATTTTGTGTATTCAACACTTGTTATTCAACAGGTTTAAACTGGATTTTCACTTTTCATTGAATGCTTGACTGTCAAAAGAAGCAAAATTCCACATCAGTCCTCATTCAGAATAGCTTATTCAAATACATGAACAATGGGAAATGTTTTCTATTATTCAAAGTAGACAATGAAAGATAACAGATTCCTGTTTTTAAAAATCCAGGTAATGATTCTCAGTAAAGATTTTCTGAATAGTTGTTTTAAGTGAGCATTGACTTGGGATATGGGGAGACAGAAGACCAAACCTGGAGTCAATGAAAGTCCCCGCTTTATAAAATAAATGTAATATGGAAAGGGAGAATGAATGCCTACTGGTTCAGCTTAAAACCTGTTCACAAACTATGATAACTGAAGTCAAATATATTTTTTAAAAAACTATTTGCCTGTGCTTGTGTGATCACATCCTATTTTGCCACATCTGTCTTCTCCCCTCAGTCGCTCACTCTGTCTCTCTCACGTGCACAGAACTTGCACCTTCATCTGCCTCCTTGTCTGCTGTTGTCACATTATTTTTTAAAAACCGTTACATAACTAAGGGCATGATCCATCCTGCACCTGTGAAAGGAAATCAATAATGGGCTTAATCTCTCATTCTATCCAACTTCTAGGATTGTTGTGTTTTTGTTTTTTTTTGGGGGGGGGATGTTGTTTTACAATTTAGGACCATGTTTCATTTCACAGATATCCTTCCCTGGGAGAAGAAAGAGAAGTCACTATTAGGTATAATGTCAATCCCCTCTCACTGGTATAGCTGTGGTAGATGGATCAATCACAAGTTCTATCTCA
This sequence comes from Gekko gecko, assembly GCA_029375565.1. Taxonomy (NCBI): domain Eukaryota; kingdom Metazoa; phylum Chordata; class Lepidosauria; order Squamata; family Gekkonidae; genus Gekko; species Gekko gecko. The sequence goes on from JAPDNY010000008.1 coordinate 49,121,618, forward strand.
CATACACTCAAAATCAGCTCTTGATTCAAATAATTCTTTATTAATCAAATGATTGCTTTTAATTTTTAATATATCAATGAGAAATGGATGTCTGCTTAGATCATCTGCTCGGTTATGATGTTAAAGGATCTGACTATGGTAACTATATATTTTTTTCTCATACTAACAATGCATTCTCTATGTTCTCAAGCACTTTGGACAAAAGTATCAGGTCAGGGACTGCCTCCTCTGGTATGTCTTCCAAAGAGCATTACACTCTGCTGAGAATAATCTGCTGATGATCCATTACCCTAAAGATATCTGGCTGTCCTCAACAAGAGCCAGGGCTTTTCAGCCCTGACTCCGACCTGGTGGAACTCTCTGCCAAATAACATCAGGGCCTTGCGGGATTTAATGCAATTTCTCAGAGCCTGCAAGACAGAGATGTTCTGTCAGGCTTTTGGTTGATGACAGCAACGGTTTCCATCATGGCTGTCACCTCATTCATTTGTTCCATCTTTCTTCGGCCTCCTCCCTACCTTGCCTGTGAGGCAGCAACACAGTCTGGAACTGGCTTAAAATTTGATCTATGGATGCCATCTGGGAACTGTTTTTTTTTAAGATTGTGCTGAATGGCTTATTATTGTAACTTAATGATTTTTATATTGCATTTTATTTACTGTTGTAATTCACCCAGAGCCCTGTGAACTCAGGGACTGGACAATTCATAAATTTAATTTATAAATAAAATAAGTAAAAATAGAACAAATTTAGAGTCCTGTGGCACCTTTAAGACCAACAAAGGTTTATTCAAGGCATGAGCTTTCATCTGTACACACACACAAAAAGTGTGTGTGCACACGAAAGCTCATACCTTGAATTAAACCTTGTTAGTCTTAAGGGTGCCACTGGACTCTAAATTTGTTCTACTGCTTCAGACCAACATGTCTGACCACCTGGATCTATAAATAAAAATATGTATTATTTTCCACAGTAAAGATTTGCCAAACAGTTTTAGAACTATAACCTGCTTTCTGAAGCTCAGCATCACAGCAGAGAGAATGGATGAACCCTTGTACTATAAATATTATGCCTGTTTCCTCTTATTTTGAAAATGGCAAACCCATAATCAAGACTATTTTATGGAGCATATCTAGGACTGGGTGGACCAATAAATCAAGAGTAATGGAGTGTTAAACAACAATAACCTCTTCTTACAGCAGATCCAAACTATTTCCCCACCCTGTGAAATGCAAGATTATCCCGTGGATTTTTAAATTTTTCTTTCATTTTTTCATCAGCTCTGCTTGGATCTTAAACCCAACCAAGAATAACTATTTGGATAATAAATAAATTGCATTTGCATGAAGAGTCATCAATATTGTGTGTCATGCAGATAACCATGTGAAATGCTGATCAAATAATAGTCATTGACTATCAAATCATTTATAGATCTCTAAAGAGATTAGAAGTTTCAGGGGAAGCCCCACAGAATTTCTCATCCTTTTAGACAGAAGATCATTGGAGACTTACAGTGATTATTGTATTATTTGTTTATTTAAAAATAAACAGTAACATCAGCATCTGTTCCCTAAAGCAGTGCTTTTCAAACTAGGGTCCACTTTTCACATGAAGACCTTTACAACAATCACCCAAAGCACAGTTTATTTTAATGATTCCAAATCCTGCCCTTCTTTCACAGTAGTTCAAAGTGGTATACATTTCTTATCTCCTTGGATTTATCACAACAACCTTGTAAAATAGTTTAGGCTGAGAGAAAGGGCAATTGGCTCAAGATCACCCAGCAAACTTTGTGGCAGAGTAGGGATCTCCCAGTCAATGCTCCCTCTAAGCTGTGGAGTCTTGTGAGCAAAAATTCTACTTTGTGAGCTACTGGCATTAAAGTTGTGAGCAAGCGATTTAGCTACTGCATAAATGAGTTTGCTCTGGAGCCATCCTTCCTGAGCTAAGGCAAAAATGTGTGAGCTGGAGGCAAAAAACCTGTGAGCTGGCTCACACTAACTCAGCTTAGAGGGAACACTGCTCCCAGTCTTAGTCTGACACTCTAACCACTACACAGAATTATATTTTAGATTGTGGTGTATATCTTTAGCCTTATGATTCTTTTCATAAAATGAAAATTGTATAACTTTTTTTTTAAGTCAAACTAGAAAAGCTGAACAAAGATCACCTAGGTCAGTACAGGTCTGTGACCTTTGGCTGGTTCATCTTCTCATGCCAAAAGCTGTATTATGTGCTGAGGAATTCCATACGGGTCTTCATTTGAAGTCAGTAAAGCTACAGTGCACATAGAACTCATTTGTCTGTGTATGAATGTGTCCAGAGAGCTATGTCCTAAATTTCCTATTCTATCTGAAGAAATGTATGAAACTCTATAGAGTCAATGTTCTTACCAGCGGATGCCGGTCAAATAGACATTCTACCTACTTTGTGCCTCTCCTGCCACCTAACTGGATGAGATGGTTAGACAGTGTCATCGATGCAACAAACATGAAACTGAGCAAACTTCAGAGGACAGCAGAAGACAGGAGGTCCTGGCATGATCTGGTCCATGGGGTCGCGAAGAGTCAGACTTGACTGTGCGACTGAACAATGACAAGATCTGTTTTGTAATAGTTAAAAATGTAGGTAAGGGCAGTAATTAAAGTTCCTCCTGGGAAAGAAGAAAGACCTTTAGGAACCCCAAGAGCAAAAGCCAAAGAGAGCAAATGTTGGAAATATGTGTGTTACAAGGTCTAAAATTCAGTCATTATAGGGTTAGTGTGTGTTTACCTTGTGTGCTATTGTTTAGACTGACCTGGAAGGGAACCTGGCACAGATCCAATGGGAAGAACAAGCCTGGGAAACTGAAGACTATTTACTAACAATAATTGGTTAATGCATTCAAGTGATTTCCTTCTAGGGGTCAAGAAGAAGAATCTCCATTGTTGTAGACCATGTGGTCAAAGTGTAAAGATGTAGTCTTAGGCAGGGGTCTTTTCGTAGAAGAACAGCTGCAGGAGCTCATTAGCATATGGTATGCTAATGAGCTATTAGGCTATTAGCATATGCCACGCCCCCTGACATCACCGGAAGTGATGTCAGAAGGGGAAGCAAAATGGGGGGGAGCATCTTCAAAAGCCTCCCCTTCCCTTCCCCAGCTGGTCTGGGTGGGGGAGCTAAGAGAGAAGGGGTTTAAAGTTTAAACTCCTTCTCATGAGAGTTGGGCCACAGAAGGAGGAAAGAGGGAAGGAAAGAGAGAGAGTAGAGAGAAGGAAAGAAGGAAGGAAAGAGGGAAAGAAAGAGAGGGAAGAAGGAGGGAAACAGGGAAAGGAGGAAAAAAGAGAAGAAGGTGGGAAAGAAAGAAAGAAAGAAAGAAAGAAAGAAAGAAAGAAAGAAAGAAAGAAAGAAAGAAAGAAAGAAAGAAAGAAAGAAAGAAAGAAAGAAAGAAAGAAAGAAAGAAAGAAAGAAAGAAAGAAAGAAAGAAGAGAAGAGAAGAATGAGGGAAAGAGGAAAAAGAAAAAGGAAAGGAGGGAATGAAAGAAATTCAGTGGCAATTCAGCCCCATTATACCCTATGGGCCATTGAAGTCAATGGTGAAAACATAGGGTATATTCTGAGGGCTGGAGGAGGGGGTTTGAGGGAGAGGCTCCAAACTCACAGGGTAGCTGATGGAGCCTCTCCCCAAGATACCCACCAAGTTTCAAGAACATTGGACCAGGGGTCCAATTCTATGGGCCCCCAAACAGATTGCCCCTATTTCCTCCATTGTTCTCTATGGTGGGAAAAATATAACTTTTTTTCCCACCATAGAGAACAATGGAGGGAATGGGGGCAACCTGTTTGGGGGCCCATAGAATTGGACCCCTGGTCCAATGTTCTTGAAACTTGGTGGGTATCTTGGGGAGAGGCTCCATCAGCTATCCTGTGAGTTTCGAGCCTCTCCTCAAACCCTCCCTCCATCCCCTAGAATATACCCTATGTTTTCACCATTGACTTCAATGGCCCATAGGATATAATGGAGCTGAAATTGACATTCGGCTGCCTGAAAGACTCTCCGGGACGCCGGCTGGGGGCGGGGCTTGGCTCCTAAGCTCCCGGAGCTGCGCTCCGGTGCGCTCCCCCGAAAAGACCCCTGGTCTTAGGTGTCTTTGTTGTTTTGTAGATTTCCTGTGACCCTTCCCTTAGAAATAAAGATTTTTACATAGAAGAAAATGTCTCCTCTCCAGTGAAGCAAAGATCCATTGCAATCTCTGAATATTGAACTATTTTGCCAATTTTTCCAACAGGAAAAACACTTAACTAGGTGTATTGGAAACAAAACAAAAACCACCACGTTTTTGCCCAGGCTCATAGCTAGCCTCCTTGATCGATACACTTGGCTTCGTAATACTAAATGGCAACTGTGATGGAGATAACCAGGGGTCTTTGGGGGGGAGCGCACCGGAGTACAGCTCCAGCAGCTTCTCAGGGCAGAAAGGCTCCTGCATGTCAGTTTTGGCCGTACAAGTGGATTGGGGAGTCTTTCGGCCAGCCGAATGTCAATTTCAGCCCCATTATATCCTATGGGCCATTGAAGTCAATGGCGAAAACATAGGGTATATTCTGGGGGCTGGAGAGGAGGGGTTTGAGAAAGAGGCTCCAAACTCACAGGATAGCTGTTGGAGCCTCTCCTAAAGATGCCCACCAAATTTCAAGAATATTGGACAAGGGGGTCCAATTCTATGGGCCCCAAAACAGGTTGCCCCCATTCCCTCCATTGTTCTCTATGGTGGGAAAAAGTTACTTTTTCCCCACGGTGCTGTTAGTAGCTCGGGGGGGGGGGGTTGAGGGAGAGGCTCCAAATTTTGGGGGTAGCTTTGGGAGCCTCTCCCCACATGCACCCCATGTCTCAAAGCAATTGGACCAATGGGCCTAATTCTATGGGCACCCAAACAGATTACCCCCATTATCTCAATTGTTTCCAAAGGGGAAACCCAGCCAGCATCATTTAAGGCAAGCGAGCAGGCAGTCACCCATCAGTCAGACTCTCCCAGAGAATCTCAGGGAAAGTGAACTGTCTTGGGAGGTGCTTGTTTGCCATGAGAACAAGTGGCACACTCCAGAACAAGTGGCACTGTGGCAGTGCAAGCATGCCACAATGCCACACAGAAACCCCAAAAGACCAAAAGGAACATCATTTATACATGGATAAATTGATGGTGCAACCTCATTGGACCACTCACACCACACACACCTCAAAACGAATATTGGGGAAACTGGGGCAGTCTGCAAAAGATACCGAGACTGCCCTGCCAGTATATGGAGACCTAATTGAATCATTGAGACCTTTCCTGGTCAAGAGTGATAGAATGTCTAATGGTAGAGGGCAACCTAAAAACAACTTGTTTGCTAGAGAATGCTTAAATATATATATATATAAAAAAACCCCTCAGACATGATATTAGGGTATATAAGCAAAAAGAAACATCTACTCAGGAGAAAAAGACTTGCTTCAGTAAGAGACTCTTGGCAGGAGCTTGCCTTGGCTTTAACTCAGAAAGACTTGATGAGGTTTTGGCATATACTTGCCTCCTTCTCTAGTGACCTGCTTGTAACTGACTTGATTTAAAAATGCAGAAAACTCAGCAATAGAAGGAACAGTAATACAAAAAAAATTCTACAAACTGCTGGAAAATAACAGTGCAGAGAATCTATGATTCTTAAATTTAAATATAAATGCATACAAACACCAGCAAACATTTGGAGCTATGAGCTTTGATTATACATATTAAATATCTTTCAGATACAGTCATCTTATTTAGGTACAATAAAGCCTGTGTTTCAAGCTAGTGCTCAAAAAGTACCTAAATTCTAGGAAAGGATCTTACTGAGCTTTGTATCAGTAGTGGTACAGCAGGAAGCCATTATATGTTCCATATAAAAGCAGGTTCCTTTTGAGATGCCATACATGACATTCTGTAAGGCTCCTAAATCAACCCCTGCATAATAAAAAAGGGAAAATGTTTGCACGTGTCTCACATCTCATCTGATTTGGCCCTAAGAGCCAAGCTACATGTTATACTCACTGTCAGCCAAGAGATTGCTATTGATCATTCTGATGACTCCTAATGCACAGGCAGAAAACGCTGGAGGAAATTGCACTTTTGTGCAGGGAAGGAGTAGTCATTGGTCACATTTCTTCATTCCATTCCTCAATTCAGATTTTATATTCACTGTAGAGCATCACATAGAGCTTTGTAGTGAGGAGGCAGAATAACACAGGTTAATTAAAATCTGGGTTTTGTAATTTATTTATTAAAACATTTATATTCCACTAATATTTCCTTGTGGTTCAGGGCAGCTTACAATAATAGTTTAAAACTTTTTTCAGTTAAAACCTAAAATAAAATAAAATCAAATAGCAAACACCAAATAGATTTTCCAATGTTTCATTGGTCCAGTACCCCAACTCATGACCCAAGTGGGAACAGGATCTCCATTGTAAAACAATGTGATGTCATGGTGAGAAATGGCTATCTGGACCCTTACTAATCTTCTCTATGGTAATGAAGACTAAAAATAATAAATTCCAGTTCATATATTGACCTATGGAAAGGCAATCCTCTAGGCCTTTAGAAAGATGTTGAGTACAGTGATCTTACATTCTGCAACAATTCTCCTGTGATGAAAGCAAACATGCACCAATGTTTTTGGTTTGTTTTATAGCTATGCTTCACTTACAAATCAAGAATACAATACAAAAACAAAGAAGCCCAGAACACTATCTGTAGTAACATGTAAATGCTTTTAAGGATATGTTTCTCATGTCTCATTGAGGAAAAAAATTGAGCATCTGAGAGGGAAAAACATTTTGAGTGTCGCTGGCAGGCTGTAGAACAAAAGCTGCATTGCTTGGAAAGACAGACTTCAGAAAGCTTATGTTCAGAATAAAATAACCTGTGACCCTTTCAAACCCAAGCCAAAAATGTCTCATGAAATTATTTCACACTTGGTGTTAATACTGCTACAACAATCACATTATCGCAAAGCATTATCTGATAATACAGTTTCAAACAAAGAGTTTCTCTGTCACACTCTCAGCCTTATAAGCTTAAGCTTCTAGTTGTACCACTTAGTGGAGCAAAAATAATTTGGAAAATCATAGTCCAGGGATAATCATCCTTTTCACACATGCCAGAACTCTGATTTCTCTGCAGTGACATGGAACATGACGACTGAGACCTCAGAAGGGGTGATCTGAGGGGATTTGTCAAGTTATAGTTCTTTCCTAGATGGAACTATGGTATTGGTATAGATTTTTGCTCCTACTTCGTAGCCTGGGGGAAGGAATTCCATCTGCATCAATACATTTCAAAAATCCCCTATGTACAGCCATTTATTTTGACTGTTCAGAGACCAAGATTAGGACCAGAAGTAATAACATATGACAAGATGCCCATTCATCAAGAATACAGGATTTGCCATCTTTTATCAGATTTAGGCAGCATTTTTTTTTTTTGTTAAATATTGTGTTCTATTATTATTCTCCTTCCTCAAGAAGTATGAAAGTTGGGACAGCTCATCCCAGTCCATTTTATTTCAGAAACAATGGCCTTCAGTCCAGTGGTATACCTAGCCTATTGGTGCCCAGAGCAGATAATTTTTTTAATATTCCCTCCTCAATATTTTTTTTTAGCCATCAAGTCACAGCTGACTTATGGTGACCCCACAGGGTTTTCAAGGCAAGAGATAATCAGAGGTGGTTTGCCATCGCCTGCCTCCACATCGGCCCTGCTTAACTTCTGAGATCGGGGGGGGGGGGAGGCACCCACAGAAAAATTAGGAAGACAGAAATGAATGAGAAATGTGTGGAAAAGAGGGGGAGAAATTAAGAGAGGGAAAAGTTGTTTTATCTTGAGGCAGCACCCTAACTACTGCTTTGCAAGAGCTGGTTGAGGTGGGTGCAAGGAAAGGGAGAGAGAAAGGCTAGACCAGGGGTGTCAAACTCATTTGTTATGAGGGGCAGATCTGACATAAGTGTCACTTTGTTGGGCTGGGCCACATGTGCCATAAACTACAATGCCAGGTACTGGTGATATAAACTTTATAAAGGTAATTTCAGATGTTGAATGGCAATAATAGTTGAATGATAATAGCAGGCTTGATGTCATGGGTCCAGGTCTGGCTGAGGCTGACTCCTCCTCAGATGAGGAAGAGGCAGGAAGCAACTCAGCCTCCTCTGGAGTCAGCCCAGAAGAAGAACCCTCAGCAGTACCTGAGGAGGAAGAGTCCCCAGTAGCTGCACGAGAGGTGCAACCAGAAGGAGACATCATTCCTGAGCCTGGGCCAGCAACCCCAGCTGCAGACTCCCCACCTAGTTCTCCTGAGTGCCCCAGACGTAGGGCACGTCAGAGGCTGACTATGCAGGAGTGAAGGAGGAGTGCCAGGCTGCAGCTCCTGCAAAGGCAACGGGAAGAGTTGTAAGCTTTTGCAGACTCAACTCCCAGGGAAGGAAAGATCTGTTCCAAATCTCTTGGTGTACCTGCTTCAGTGTGGCAGCAACTCTACATAATCAGACCTGCTTCTGAGAGTGCAGCAGCTGCTCCTTGCCCTTGGAAACCTGCAATCTTGAAACGACTCCCCAGCTATCTGACCTTTGGCTTTGTTACTGATCTTGATTTTGACTTGTGTCTCCAGCTTCTAGTGTATAGTCTCAGTGGCCACCAGCCAAGACAGCACACTTGATTGGGTTAGATGTGATATGGAGAGAGGTAGTAGGCATGAAGACATCAGCATTGTTAATGGCACCTAGGTCTCAATTCAGTCTAGGAGGATACAAAGAATAAACGGACATAAGTCTGACATTAGAAACATTTGAAAATCAGTGAGGGGAACATTCAGTTGCTGACCTAAGGGTAGCAGTTCTCTTACAAAGGAATTTCAAAGGGAGATTAGAAAGAGACGCTGCTGAATTGCAAGTGATAATAAAGCTCAATGCATTCTCCTGAGTTAAATTGAGACCTAGCTTTCTTCTCTCATTACCAAAGACTGCTATTGTCATTTGGCCTCTGAAATCACTCTACTCTCCAAGATATAAGGACTCACATTCTAGCTGTATCTGAAGAAGTGAGCAGTGACTCATGAAAGCTCATGCTCTCCCACAAATGTTGTTAGTGATTAAGATGCTATTGGACTCTTTTCCACTAATAAATTTTGCAAGCTTTGCTGTTAGGTTTCTTTCTCTCTCTCTTCATCTGTTAGAATTGGAGAGGGGGATCTCTCCAAGTCAAATAATGTGCTGATTTCAGACTGGGCAAAATCCACTCAGTGCTAGTAATGATAATAAAACAGTTTAAAAAGCAAAGGGGAAGGGGTATGTGAAGAAAGGCAGCCAGCGGGCTGGAAGGGGAGAAAGGGAGAGATGGAACCCCAAATGTATTTTTAAATACTTAGCCATCTACTTCCAGTCATTAAACAATGGAATCCAATCCAAGTGTTGTAATTTCTAATCAGGGTCTTTTTTAAAGAAAATAAAATCCAAGATAAACCCAGAGAAATCTAATTGGGGGGAAAAAAACCTTTTCAGAATAAGCCAAAATAATATCCTTTTAATTTCCCTTTCCCCTTATACCAACACATCTCTTTCCTGCACCCCCTTCCTTTCTTATAATGTGCATGTGTGTGATCAGGTCTCAAAGTATACAGCAGAACAGGGTGATCTTAATGTAAACTTTGCTTATCAGAAGAATGTTGTTGTTGTTGTTCAGTCGTACAGTTGAGTCTGACTTTTCATGACCACATGGACTACATCACGCCAGGCCCTCCTGTCTTCCATTGTGCTCTGGAGAATCTGCCCCCCTTAAGAAGCGTTCATGCACATGAAAGCTTATACCTTGAATAAAACTTTGTCAAGCTTAAAGGTGCCATTGGTCTTGAACTTTGTTTTCTCTCTGGCAATTACTGTTGCAACTATCAGCACAATATATTAAGGAGTCTTGGAGAAAAGGAAAGCTTAGGCAATCCTAGAGCTTTATGCTATGCTCAGACTTCCCTGAGCCCCTAGTGGCTGCAGCCAGAACTGAATTTTTAAAATAAAAGGAAGACATTCAGCTGGAGGCAGCAGGAAGATGCTGGCTTTATTTATTTATTTTATTTAATCATACTTCTATCCCGCTCTCCCAGCCATAGCCCACTCAGGGCAGCTTACATAAAATACTCAATACATTAAACAATTAAAACAGTTAAAACAATTAAAACAATTGAGCAACCCATTTAACAATATAAAGTGCTAGTGATTCATATTGCTGTTAATGATGGCAGCTGATTTCCATAGCCCATTATAATGATGTTATAAGGCTCCAGGGAACATGGCCAATATGATCTGCTTTAAGGTCCCCCTTCAAAGGCCTTCCTTAAGCTGCGCCTGGGGCAGGCTGCACCCACCTTGGTATGCCACTGCTTAAGTCAGTGTAAAAATTTATCTCAGGTGGAACTTTATCTCAGTAACTATTTTTTGCATGCAAAATGTTGATTGCCAACTTAATACTCACCTAAATATGGCTTTTGTGACATCATGGCATAGGAGAATGACTCCTGTCACAGCTGTAGGCACCCTTCCTTGGGAGTCAGTCCTACTGGATTCAGTGAGACTTACTTCTTGGTAAATATGGTCAAGATCATGTGGCACTCATTTCACTCAGCTTTAAAGTTACAGCTGTACAGCCATAAAAAATACCTAGGCTTTAGTTAGCATGGGGAATTTGCACAGTTGAATCCAATGATGTGCAACTTGAACCCACTAAAATTAAAATAGTCAGCTAAAGTTTCTGTAGAAATCTGCTGTTCAAAGCAGAAAGTAGAAATGCTCCAGTGACTTTTGTGCTTGCCTGGTGAGAACGAGTCAGACATATAGGCTTTCTGTTGGTTCTTTATTTAGTATTAACTGAAATATTCATGGAAAAGAAGAGATGCACCATAACTGCAAAAACTTCAATATATCATAAGGACCGTATATTCTATTGAAGTATTGTTAATATCCTGACACACGGGTCACTAGGATCTCACAGTGTGTTCCTGATTATGAAGCTCTGCAGGTAGCTGCTTCTTGTTGGTTTTAGAAATGACCACTCTGATGCTGGAAAAGTTGCCATTCTAAAGATAACCTGGGAAGTAAGTCACACTTGAACAATTCATTCAAAACTATACTTTAAGAATGAGTTAAGCTTGCTTAAACCAACCTATTTCAGCAAATTTAAATGTTCTTTAACTCAGTGTTTGATAGTAGCCAGAATATATATCATGTATCCAGTCACAAAAATCAGTGGTTGTCCACATTTGTACTACTTTCTTTGTGCTAGGGATGTGCAACAGAGCTAGATCCCCGCATCCATGGATGTTGCACTATTGTCTTGAATAGTAATCATTCACAACTGAATTCTCTTGTGCTAACAAGCTAATGGAATATCCAGCAATATTGCAGCCAGAGTAAGGATTGGACCTGAACCACATACTTTTTATCACTTGGTTGATTCCAGCATTTTCCTCCCAGCCACACTTCCAATTCTGTAGCTGGTGGGGGGAGCTTCAGGATCCTGGACAGGGTCAGGGCTTAACTCTTCTTATCCATGCACTCTGGTTTCCATTAAAAATAGACCTCTCCATGGCCATTTCCCATGTTTTCAGAGGTAACTGTCATTAATTTTAATAATCAATTCGATAAAAGAAAAGAGGGAATTCAGTTTTGACTTCCATTAGGTAAACAGCTATTCTTTATTAGACATGCCGGGCAGTGGAAAGTACCATCAAGTTGCAGCAGACCTATGGCAACCCCATAGAGTTTTCAAGGCAACAAGCATTGAGGTGGATTGCCTCTGCCTGCCTCTGCATAGACTTCCTTGGTGGTCTCCCATCTGAATACTAATCCGGCCGCTCCTGCTTACCTTCTGAAATCTGACAAGATTGGGCTAGCTTGGACCATTTATACTTTAGCTCAATAAATTCAGTTTGGTTACAACCACTCTGTTTTAGGAGATGCTTGGCAGATCTGTTTTAAAAAATCTATATAGCACTGCAGGCCTCAAGTTGTATACTCCTCCCCCTTTCTGTACTTTACCGTAAAAGCAAACACTCTGTATCTCTACCACCAATTCAGTTGTTGAAGTCAAATTTGCATCCAGTGAGCCTGCTCCATTCTAATTCTTCAAAGCATGAATATTCATTGGTTAATCCCCCCGCCCAAAGTACCACTCCTTGGCTAGGCATGTTTAATGTGTGCTTCCCAGGTAATTATAGTTTTGGCACAGTGTTGTGCATCAGGTGGCTATTTCATTCTCGAAAGCACAGAATGGCATCTCACAAATTCTCAGGAGCCTTTTTGATCAGCTTGGACTAGCTGCATCTCCTAAAGTAAAAGCCCAGAAGGCTAAGATTTTCCTTTTCACCAAAGACTTTTTATAATGGGATGCACTGAGGATCCTGTCTCAGGGTATGTTTGTAAGGCCTTTGCTGAATTAATACAATCAAATGTGAATTGTTTCATGTTCTAACCAAACCTAGTTTAGTCTGGTTTTATTCTAGACGGGGAAGGGGAGGGATTGTTTTTTTGCATTCTGAAGAGTCATGGCTGCTATGACTGTAGCTGAACCTCATCTCTTTCTTTAGCCTTAATAGCTATCAGCTCCATTCAGATCAAGGTTGCATTTATGAAGTTTCCAGGATGTCTGCCATCCAAGTCCATCCAGACTGGGGCCTACTTAGTTTCAGTAAGGCTGCAGCTGCATCATGCACCTTCCAACAATACATACAGAATAAGGGACTGAACCCTGCAGTCTTCAGACACAAGGACTGCAGAATTTTCCTGCATTCCCCTTTCCCCAGCAGTTCTTTCTGACCATGGGAAAATTTATTCCTGGAGTTGCTGGACCCACATTTCCAATAGCCATGCAGATCAGGAGACAGAGGTGGGAAGGACGAAGAGAGCAAAATCCTTCTCTCCAGTCTCTGCCTCCACTTGCAGATTCCATGGTTCAATGAGAGAGAAAACTAAATCTAAATCTGTAGTTGAGAGTTGCCCCAGATCGAGCCTCTGCATTTGACCTGGAATGATGCCTGTCCTGGTAAATGATGAAGGATATTTGCAAGAGCAGACTGAAATCAAACTACAATACAAGTGACACTGTGGGGTGAAGCTTTCAACTAGGAGCTGCCCCCACTACTACCAACAAGCTGGCCCACAGTTTTAACACCTGGCCTCTACCACTGTGCTCAGGAAGACCATTGAGTGGCAAACTGTTTGGTTGTATGGTATTTCCAGCTTGCCATCTTATGTACCCAATGTATCAGCACTAGCACTTTATGAGTTATGTTTTACTGTATTGAAATTTTAAACTGTTTTTATGTGAATTAATGGTCATTGTAGACCAATTATGTAAGCTGCCTTGAGCCTGCAAGCAGGGAGGGTGGGGTATAAATTAAATAAATAAATAAGAAATAAATATAATAATAACTCCATGCCAACAACTTGCAACTGACATAGGAATTGGCTTCCCTTGTAATCTTCCATCCAAGTCCTAACCAGGGACAACACTGCTTAGCTATCAAGCTTTGATGAGCTTGGGCTAGTCTGTAAAGGAACATTTATTTTTCTGGATGAAAGTAACACAATGAAATTCACAATGATACTAAACTTACTCATTGCATTGTGGTGCTTCTTTCGATTCTTAAACTGAGACAGATTTCAATTTATTGTTAAAATATAATTAAGTGGAAATCTACTTTGAATTCTCAAGTTCTGCTTCGAGTAGCACATGGCCTTTTTATTTCCTCCAGTCTGCTAATGCCTCCTTGTGTTGCTTTAAAAGTGAAAGGCCTCTCCTAGGAGAGCGCAACCACTTTACTTAATTGATTCCTAAAGCTCAAAGTATCAGCGAGTGTGAATCAACCCAGCTCTTTATCAGCAAAATGCGCTCTACCTGTGATCAAAGGCTTGCTCCTAAAGGCCCTATTGGACTTTACTCTTCTCGCACAGTAATCTGTCTCCTTCCTCTCCCCAAAATGGGTAATCACAAATGACAACATGAAACAGATGTATATAATTAATAATGGCAAAGGCAGTAGCTGCACCAATTACCATATATACTGTATCCTTGCCAAACGCTGTAGCTTATCTATAGTGGCAGTCTGCAAAAATTAACTCATCTATTTCTGGAGTTGTAATAGATTTTTTTTTAAAGTAACATTAGAAGTAAAATAAGTACTGCAATGTTGTTCAAGGATGTTTAGCTTTTAAACACACAGGATAATGATTCTTTTAAATAGCTTAATGCTTTAGTTGGTCCTACTCCAGGTTTCCCAATATGCTATACATTATGTACATTAGAGACAATGAATTTCAAATGAATTGATAGGCAAAAACCCTTGTGGGGGGGACAGTGCGCAAACTTTTCAAGACTGATACAACCATTATAGAATCCTTTTTCCTGTAAACTAGGTGTTTGATTATTTAATCTTCAAGGTGCCAAATAAATGTTACGGTTCCTGCACATTATGACTGATAGAGCCTCTCCTTTTGAAATATGCTTTCCAGAGAAGTGTAAAAGTTTACTGTCACCAATAAAGTTATTCCAAGTGGTCCCCTGTGCTACTCAGCAGCAATTGAAACCCATTTGATTTCTAGAGTTCAGCCATGATTTTCTGGTCTACTTCAGAGATCAATTGTTTGCATTCCTATGCATTAACTGAGTTTTCAGATAAGTGAAATGCCAGCCATGTTCTTAGTTTAAGAGTATAGAAAATTAAATCAATCAGCTTTTACTTGTTTCTCCTATAACCAAGCTTAACAGAAATGCTTTTTTATATCTTTATTACACATTACCCTTTCCTTTGTGGATCTTATTCTCACAAATTCTCCAACCTACTTTACTTTTTTTTTTTTTAGAATACAATTTTTATTGGATATTTTTCACACGTTCATACAACTTAAACAAGTAAATACATATCCCTTCTATTATTTCCCCTCTCCCCTCCAAACAAGGCTTCCCGCAATGCTCCAACCCCGTTAATATCTCTCTTATTCAGTTACATTAACTAATAATTTTACTTTCTTTGCTAATGGTAACAATTTAAAAATCTAATCACTTTAAAGTTTCCCCTTAATAACTATCGAAACAAATCAAACCATGTTTAACATCCCAACAAATTCTCCAACCTACTTTACCATCCCATAAGTCACACATTTATTATATGTCTTTGTTGTCATGTTCCCCTACGTTAAGTTTCTTGGGTTAGATTGCAGTTATTATGATTCCTCCCCAGGCTCCCTCTACCTTCTTCTTGGCTGGGCAGCCCCTTTTTTTGTTTTTCAGTCTGTCGTACTCAGTCATTTAAATGTAAGTAGATATACACTGTCTTGGTTTGATAATGGCACAGAAGAGGCCAATGGTAATTCAAAACAAGCAGACTTTTATTTTACTACTAGCCTGATACCTGTGCTTTAAGTTACATAAATCCAGTTATAATACCGATGTGAAATCTGAAATGTGGCATTTGTTGTAGGAATTCCAATGGAGAAGATGGTAGTATAAGAAATGAAGTGACATACATACTTTTTTTTTTTTAATCTCTACTGAAGGACCTCTCTCTAGACCACATTGGTGGTTCTGCCCTCAGGTGCTGGGATCACCAGGCTGCTTGATGAGCTCACTCTGGAGCAGGACACATAGAACTGCACATTTGAGAAGCAGTCATCTTATGTACCCAATGTATCAGCACTAGCACTTTATGAGTTATGTTTTACTCTATTGAAATTTTAAACTGTTTTTATGTGAATTAATGGTCATTGTAGACCAATTATGTAAGCTGCCTTGAGCCTGCAAGCAGGGAGGGTGGGGTATAAATTAAATAAATAATAAATAAATAAATATAATAATAACTCCATGCCAACAACTTGCAACTGGCATAGGAATTGGCTTCCCTTGTAATCTTCCATCGTCGCTGGCCCGGGTCCCTACCGGGGCAAATTGCCAGTCTGAACTCAGCCGGAGATTGTGTTGTTCTGAGCACCTCAGGGTGATCTTGCTGCTACTTGGCCTGTGCAGCTCAGTGCACTGCAGGAGTACTATACAAATGTCTTTGCCGCATTACTAAGTTGCCTCCTCTTTGTAGTGTTGGTGTATCTGGCTTGACGTTTGCCAGGAGCTTTCTTGGGGGCAGTAAGAGGTGAGAGGTTGCTAGGAGTATTCTTGGGGGCAGTAAGAGGAGAGAGGGGGAGTTGGTGTGAGGGAGTGGTGATGTGGTGGACATTTCTTCAGGTTCATGAGGGAGGTACGCATCAAAATGCCTCCTAGAAATGTCCTTTACTATCTCCCCATAAACAGTTATACCCTGGCCCTACCCCTGCGCCTGACAGACATCGGCCTGTCTGGTGTTGGGGGGGATTGTATTTAAAGGCATCGGGGAGGCTGGGCCAGCAGCAGTGCTAAGGCAATCCTGCTGAGCAAACCTCCCCGATGGCTGTAAGCATCCCACCTCCTCTCCTACACGTGACAGGCAGCTGCCTATCCGGTATAGGATGGGGAGGGCGGAGGAGTATTAGAAGCCACTGTGGAGGCAGGGCTGGCAGGATCACTAAGGTGTTACTGCTGGAGCAGTCTCCCTTATGGCTTTAAGCACCCTGCAACCACTGCTGCACCTGACAGACAACTGCCTGTTAGGTGTAGGAGGTGGGGGAGTGTGTTGGAAGCCATCAGAGAGGCTAGGCCAGCAGCATTGCTAAGGTGATCCTGCTGGGGTGGCATCCCTGTTGGATTACAGTGCCCTGGTCCTGCACCTACAACTGACAGACACCGGCCTGTCTGGTGTTGGGGGGAATTGTATTTAAAGGCATCAGGGAGGCTGGGCCAGCAGCAGTGCTAAGGCAATCCTGCTGAGCAAACCTCCCCGGCAGCTGTAAGCATCCCATCTCCTCTCCTACACCTGACAGGCAGCTGCCTGTCCAATGTAGGAGGGGGAAGGGGAGGAGTATTAGAAGCCACTGTGGAGGTGGGGCTGCACCTGACAAACAACCACCTGTTAGGGGTAGGAGGTGTGGGGAGTGTGTTGGAGGTCATCAGAGAGGCTGGGCCAGCAGCTTTGCTTCACTTCACAGGTGGTTGTTGGCCACTCCTGATTTCCTTAACTGTCATTAGCTCTCTGCAGTCCCTTGTAACTGTTTGTTTTTTTTTACCTCAGAACACTGAGCTCTGCAGCTGACCAATCAGACAGCTGTGGGTTCAGGGCGGCAACTGCCTGGCAGCTGCATAGGAATCAATAGGGGGAGCACATTTTACCCCTTTTGACCCACTTAGGGGTCAAATTTCTAAAAATCCCTTTTTAGCGAGTGCCTATGCCATGGTAGGAGTGCTGTCCCTGAATTTGGTGTCTCTAGGTCCAGC
Source organism: Gekko gecko (assembly GCA_029375565.1). NCBI lineage: Eukaryota > Metazoa > Chordata > Lepidosauria > Squamata > Gekkonidae > Gekko > Gekko gecko. Next base: position 49,139,008 of record JAPDNY010000008.1, read on the forward strand.
GGTTTTGCCTGGGCATTGATTTTACAGTGAGGGGACTTTCTTTTATATAGAGAGGAAGAGAGAAGGAGGGGAATGGTCAGGTAGATATCAGGTTTAGGACTTGAAGAAGCAACAGGAATAAGATTTCCCTCAGACTGGACAGAGATTATCCCTCTTTACTAGAAGGTATTTCCCTCAGAGTGGATAGGAATCACCCCCCTTTACGAGGAGCTATTTCCCTCAGGTTTGAATGGGGATCCTTCTTGCTCCTCTAATTCTCTTAGCTCCCTTCCCAGTCAACTGTCATTCTTAACTGACATTCTTAACTGCCACTCCTAACTGCCACTCTCAACTGTAGAATTCTGTTTGAATCCTCTGCCACTCTGATCTAGCAGTTTTCTCAGTGTCCAGGGGTTGACTGACAGGGTGACAGGACTCACCAGGTATGGATTTAATGAAATTTGCATATCCACCATTTTGTCTGCCTCCCCCATTTAAATTTTGCTTCTCCCTTGTGTGAATTGAAACTGTGGGTCTTAAGTGCCACTATTTCCTTTCCTTAAGCTGATTTTTTCTCAGTTAGATTTATAGCTTTAATATTGTGTAACTGGCATAACAATTGTGTAAAATGTTGCAATAGAAACAGATCAGGAACAACAGCATAAAAACCGGTAAGGGAAAAAAACAAATGAAAAAAGGATGCATTCATCTCTCCTTATATATATTTGAGTTTTGGTGTCTCTTCTGGACACACTTCCACAGCCTTTCGCCTGCTCAGCTACCACTCTTACAGTCTCTTAATCCTGTGGCTGCATTGGCTTGCTGCGTTGGCTCGGCCCCACCCACCGAGCTGGTGGGCAGCATTTCTCCCTCAGTCTGGAGGGAGCCGGCGAAGGGGTGGACGCTCCTCCAAGAGAGCAGCAACCTCTCCATGGGGGAGAAGGAGGCAGACCTAGCTAGCGGCAGCAAGCAGGGGAAGCACTCACCTTCGCTGCCCCTCAGGGCCCTTCAACCTCGACTGCAAGGCCTGCACTACAGAGAAGGCTGCCCAGAGCCTTTCAAAGGCTCCCCCACCTTCCTTCGGCAGTGGCAGCAGCACCAAAGAGGGTCTGTCCTAGAGGAAATGAGCTGCAGTTCCTGGAAAGCCGGACTCTCTTCTGAGGAAGACACTTCTCTTGACTCCTTTGTGGGACTAACTGTGATTAATGGTCTCCTCAGTGGCTTTTGATAGGCAACCAAACAACCAAGCTTGCTTCTGTGAGTAAAAAAAAAAGGATTTTCAGCATAACCCCCTTCCCTGCTTGGACACTTTCCTCACAGAATAAATTTAACATGCTTCTCGCTCCTTTTGGGTTCCACCATGGCTGGCTGGCTAATGAGGTGGGCCAGCGACCATCAAACCATTCTCTTCAACCCCCTACTGTGTGACTGACTTTCCCCTAGGGTTGCTAATCTCCAGGTGAGATCTGGAGATCTCCTGCTGTTACAATTGATCTCCAGATGGCAGACATCAGTTCCCCTGGAGAAAATGGCTGCTTTGGAGGGTAGACCCAATGGCATTATCCCCTGCTGAGTCCTTCCACCCCCCCCCAATGCTGCTCTCCACAGCATCCACCCCTCAAATCTCCAGGTATTTCCCTAATCAGAGGTGGCAACTGTGCTTTCTCCTCAGTGCCTGTTGCTAGGCAACCAAGTTCTGTCAGTAAAAGGCCCTTTCCACACCTGTTTTGGCCTTTGGGAGAAAACTCATTGGGGCCAGTCCTGATAGGGTTGCCAACTCCAGGTGGAAAATTCCTGAAGATTTGAGGGGTGGAGCCTGGAGAGGGTGATGTTTGAGGAAGGGTGGGACCTCCGACAGGTACCATGCTATAGACTCCACCCTCCAAGCCAACCATTCCCTCATGGGGAAACATTGTTCCCAATCTCCAGGCGGGGGCTGGAGATCACTCAGAATTTACAATTGCTCTCTAGGAGGGAGGGGGAGGAGATGGAAAGCTGAAGCCAGGGGGCAGATAACAGTAGGTTGATAGTTGGCTGGAAGGAAGATTGGGTTGCCAGCTCCAGATTGGGAAATTCCTGGAGATTTGAGGGGTGGAGTCTGGAGAAGGTGAGGTTTGAGGAGGGGTGGGACCTCAGACAAATACAATGCCATAGACTCCACCCTCCAAACCAGCCATTCCCTCATGGGGAACTGCTGTTGCCAGTTTCCAGGGGAGGGATGGAGATCATGAAGAATTACAACTGCTCTTCAGATGGCATTGATCAGTTCCCCTGGAGAAAATGGTGGACTCTGTGTCATTATACCCTGCTGAGGTCACCACGGCAAATTGGTGCTGAGTGCCCAAGGCCGGGGCACTCTCCCGGAGCCTCTTTCCACTCATTGTATTTATTTCCACAATGGGCCTTATTCCTAGTACATCTATAATACAGAGTTCCTTTGTTGACTTCAGTGTGGTGAATGTAGTGTATACATTCAGAAATATCAGTGAAGCATTCATGAAAGCACGCTGTGTCCAAATTAGGTTGTCAGAGTCTCATTCCTACCTTGGGCCAGCTAGTCATTTGATCCTTATGAACATGTGGAACTCTCCCCTATGGAGTCAGATTACTTGTCTGTTTAATTCAGTCCTGTAATTCTAAAGTCAGAGCTTTCTCAGCCTTCAGCAATGCTAAGGGAAGAATTAGAGGTGTTCTGCATGCAAAGCATGCATATTACCACCAAGTAATGGCCCATCAATTGGTCTTTCAAACAGTGAAACCCTCCAAAGAAAATCGCACTGATATTACCACTACTGCTCAAGGTGGCCTTGTGATTCGACTAGTCCTCCAACACATATATACACACACACACCGCTCCATGAAATAGATGTAACAGCTGCTCTACTTGGTAATGAACTTTCAAATTATAAACCTTTTTAGAATGAAGCAAGTAGTCAGTTGACATGTGTAACAGCTGCTACCAAATTTTTCATCATTTTTTTATTAGACTCTGTTACATCAGGCTCAAAAGCACTACCTTGATTCTTACTGTAGATTGTAGAGAATGAAAAGACAGTTTTCCAGATGTATTGAAATTGAAATTAGGGAAAATCCTAGTAGATTTAGGTGGATGATGAAAGACAAAATTGTGAAATCTTTCATAAGGTGCCTGTATGTATTCCCTCAAGTTATGCAGTGATTTCAAAAATAATTGTGTCCCCCTTTTAAAGGAATTCCTCTCTGCTAAGCTCAAAGGCAGGAGCATTATGATAAGCAGAATTTCAACAGAAAAGAAAAAGAAAAGCCTGATCCACCCACTTTTCAGCCTAGAAGAAAATATCAAACTGATCACATCTTGCTAACATTTCTGGGTAAGAGCGGGGAAAGCAATGGGTATGATTTGTAATCTGTTTTTTACATAGAAGTCCTGTCTGTGCCTCTTGTCTCCACTCTGTGGTTCTATCGTTATCCATGGGGAAAGAGTTTGAATTTTAACTTTTGTTTTGTTTTTAATTAGCAAACATATCAGTATAAAATTTTCACACAAACCTTTGTGGGATGGATGTTGACCAAATACAGGCAGGCCTTTCCTTCGATTGAATACTGAGATATAAGAATGAAATTTAGTGTGCATTTTCAGGGCACGATTCTATCTTTGAGGTCTGAATATTAGTTCAGTCTCACTACCGTAGAGTACAGTAGTCAATCCCTTGAACATCAAGTTATCATAATGGAATTCAGTATGCAGGCAAGGTCTAAGAGATTTAAAACCAGTTGTCACTTTCATCCCATCTGATGCCCAATGGCAGGGACTGCTCAGAATATGCCTAATGCAGTTAACAACAGTGGTTCTAGGCGACAACATAATTCATTTGATTTTTTTTCCTCATTCTTTCTCTGTTATATTCCGAAATTTCCAGAAGATTTTGTGGGTTTTGTTGCTCTTTGCATGAAATAAAAGCAGCGTCTCTGGGATGTTTGGATGGTCTTTGCACTACAGTCTTAAAATCAGCACATTTCCTTACCTTACCTGCAAGATCACGGTAGTGCAGTGATACGTGCTGCAGTCACAAGGGTAGTTTAAAAAATGTATTGGTGCTGTAACACCATTAAGAATCAGTGCAATTCTTCATTGCATGGCTTCCTAAGAAAAAGGCTGGATTTGAGAAAGTATTTCTATGTAGACAATTCTCTCGATGGAGGAAAGAAGTGGACCCTCCCCCTGCCAAAGGGTTGGTACTGGGGTCAGCACTAATTTGTTCATAAATGATCCAGAACTGGGGGTTAACAATGTCATAGCCACATTTGCAGGTGGGTCAATATTATTCAGGAAAGTGAATCCAAGGCAGGCTGTGAAGAACTCCAAGAAGATCTCCACAAATCGGGTGAGTGAGCACCAATGTGGCAAATGAAGTTCAGTGTTGTTAAGTGTGAACTAATGCACACTGAAACAAAAAATCCCAACTTTAAGTAGACACTAAAGGAGTCTGAACTTGCTGTGACTACAAGGGAGATAGACCTTGAGGTTGTAGTGGATAGCCCAAAGAAAATGTTGACCCAGTGTGCTATGGAAGTGAAAAAAGCAAACTTTGGGGATTGTTAGGAAAGGGATTGAAAATAAAATTGCCAATATTATAATGTTCCTGTGTCAATCCATGGTCCAGCCTCATTTTGAATACTGTGTGTACTTCTGTATGTATCTCAAAAAAGAACACTGAAAAGCTTTAAAAAGTAGAGAATTAGCAAGAAAACTGACGAAGGAGCTGGAATACCTTTCCTTTGATGAAAGTGTCTGGGATTTCAGTATAGAAAAGAGACAACTAAGGGGGACTTGATTGATTGATTCACTGGTATGGTATGACCATAAATCTCTATTGATATCAGGGTTCACTAGGCTTACATGCAGCAGCAGTGTCTTGGTACTGTGTGTGCTAGCCACTTGTAAGTTTCAAACTAATAAGAGTTCTTTATTTAGGGAACTCCATTCTAGATAGTATAGGTGAGAGACAGGAATAGAATCTAATCTAACTAGCTAGGATGGATGCAGATGCAGAATGCATGTCCTGCATCCATGGTGCCAAAGAAGGAGAGCATGTTCCTTCTTTGTGTGTGTGTGTGTGAGAGAGAAAGGTGTGTTAAGCTAGAAGGAAGGAAATCTTGTTCCTAAGAATAGCATTCTACTTCAAAGGGATAGTATCAGCTGGTAGGAAGAAAAGGATGCTTTATGATGCCTGACCCCTCTCTGTCTATCTAGATCTATGATGCTGTCTCTGAAGTTTGAGGTAGGAGACAGTGTACAGTCCTCCACATCCAACAATGATAATGTTTACAAAATTATGCATAGGATAGAGAGAATGGACAGAGAAAACTTTTTCTCCCTCTTCCCGAAGATTGGAACTTAGGGGACCTTAGAGAAGATGAGTCACTGGAAAAGACAAGTGTAAGGATGTATCACTAGTGACAAAGGTCAAGTTCATTCATTCCATAGTATTCCCCATTACTATGTATGGGCATGAGAGTTGGACAATGAAGAAAGCTAACAGGGAGAAAGTTGATTTCTTTTTTCTTTTTTCTTTTTTCTTTTTTTTTGAAATACAGTGTTGGAGGAAAGTTTTACAAATACCATGGACTGCCAAAAAGACAAATAAGTGGGTTCTTAACCAAATCAAGCTTCCAAATCTCCCAAGAAGCTAAAATGACTAAACTGAGGCTATTGTACTTTGATCCCATTCTGAGAAGGCAAGACACTCTGAGAAGACAAGACAATAATGCCAAGAAAAATTGAAGGCAGCAGGAAAAGAGGAAGGGCCAACATGCAATGGTTTGACTCAATAAAGGAAGCCATGGCCTTCAGTTTGCAAGACTTGAACAAAGCTGTTAATGGTAGAACATTTGGAGGTCATTAATTCATAGGGTCACCATAAACCAGAAGCAATTTGATGGCACATAACACACACATAAGGCACCCAATGAAAGTGATGGGCAGTAGATCATGTGTTCATCAACTGCAATAATGGGAGAGTCAGGATGAACAAAAGGAAATAATTCTTTATTCAGTAAGTGATTAAAATAAGGAAGTTGCTGCTACAGGCATAGATGGCTTTAAAAGGTGGTTAGACAGATTCATGGAAGATAGATCCAGTTGGTCAACTGTATTGGTCTGAAGCAGTACAACAAATTTAGAGTCCAATGGTATCTTTAAGACCAACAAAGGTTTATTCATGATATGAGCTTTCATGTGCATGCACACTTGATAAAGTGTGTGCACATGAAAGCTCATACCTTGAATAAACCTTTGTTGGTCTTAAAGGTGCCATTGGACTCTAAATTTGTTGTCACGGAGGATAGGATATTGCCACTGGATATTGCTTTTTCTTCCTATTTGCAGGCTTTCAGGGGGCATCTTGTAGGAAACAGTAGGTTGGACTAGATGGACCTTCTGTCTGCTCCACCAAAACTACATCTGTTCTTAAACTGATGTAGTGATCATCAGTACTGGAAGATACCAACATTCTTGCCTGTAAGAGTAGATGAAACAAAACAACAATAGTACAATGAGATGAACTTTATAAAGTTAACTTTCTTGATACTCATTTCTCCACCTTTGGGACATTCTTGCTTGCCTGCCATCTATTGCTATTAAAATCCTGAGTAACAAAAATAAATCACAAAACTATGTAATGTCTTATATGAAGATTTATACTCTTCTTTTCAAAAAGAAAAAAGAAGAGCAGAACCTTGTACAGCAGTACAACCATGAATCATATTGTTGTCACTGCTAGGACAGTGGCAATTTTTTTAAACAAATGGATACTTCTAAAACTTTCTTTAGATGTATCTAATTCTGTTGTAGCTAATTCCATGCTACTCTTCACTGTACAGGGGTATTGGAACTCATCTTTAATTAAGTGACTATTTTTTTTAAATCAGAAGACTGTTCATTTTATTGGTGTGTGAACAATCTCATTAATAACCTTTGATAATATTCATAAATAAATATCAGGCTGCCAGACTCACTGTTTAGTTATCAAACTCCACTCAACCAGTCTCCAGTGGAGGAATTATTTTATTAATTTAAAATATTTTTTGCTACCTTTTCACCCAATCATGGTCCACAAGGCAGTAAACACAAAAACATTTAAACAATTAAAATACAGCTAAAGTTTTAAAATTAAATTAAAAACACATAAGCACATAGCACTAGAAGGAGGGACAATACATTTATTGGGGGTATGCCAGGTGAAGATCTTCACCAACTGGTAAAAGACATGATAGAGGGAGGGAGACAAATATCTTTGGGGAGGGAATTCCAAAGTTTTGGTGTCATGATGGAGAAGGTCCTTTCTTGGGTTGCTTCCCATCTAGCCTCAGATAGCAGGTGCAACTGAAGCAGGGCCTCCAAGGATGACCAGAGTGAGCAGGTAGGTCTGTACGGAAGACAGCAATCTTAAGGTATGTTGGTCCTCGGCTGAACTGAGCTTTAAAGGTGAATACCAGCACCTTGAATTGAGCCCTGGAAGCAAATTGGAAGCAAATATAGGTGAGTCAAAGTGGAGTGTCATCTGCATATTGGTAGTAGCTCAGCCCAAATCTCCAGGTGACCTCCCCCAGTGGCTTTATGAAAAGCATTTGGGACAAGGCAGAACCTTAGGGAACCCTGTAGGCCAAAAGCCAAGAGGCAGAGCAGCAGTCCCTCAGTAGCTTCTAGTGAAACCTACCCTCGAGGAATTAGTGGAACCACCAGAGAACAGTGCCTCCCAGTCCCAATCTCTAAAGGAGATCTGGGTTACAATGACTGATGGTATCAAAAGACTCTGAGAGGTCCAGGAGAATTAACAGTGTCATACTCCCCCTGTCCATCTCCTGCCACATGTCCTCCACCAGGGCAACCAAGGCCATTTCAGGTCCATAGCTGAAACCAGATTGGAATTGATCTAAAAAATCTTTATTCAGGAATCTCTGAAGTTGGCCAGCCACCACTCATTCCATTACCTTGTTCAAGAATAGTACATTTTAGACTGGATGGTAGTTATTCAACCCACCCACCCCGGGGCCAGAGTAGTTTCTTTAGGAGCAGAAACACCACTGTCCACTTCAAAGAAGGAGCAACCACCCTGTCTCTCAGGGAGGCATTTACTGTCTCCCTGAGCCAGGCTGCCAGGCCCCCCCCCCGATTTAAGCAGCCAGGAGAGGCAAGAGTCATACAAACAGGTGATAGGTCTCAAACTTCCAAGAATCTTGTCCATATCCTCAGAATGAACAAGCTGAAAGGTACCCCAAACAACTGGACAGATTGGCATCCCAGAAATATCTGATCCTGTTGCTACTAATGTAGAGTCCAAGTTGGAACAGATGCGAGAGATTTTATCCACAAAGTGCTTAGCCAAATGATTACAGCAGGCTGCAGAAAAGTCCATCTCCTCCTATTAGCCAGAATCCAGAAGGCATCTGTGAAGGAAGGTATATTCCCAAAGATTAAGACTGTGATCCAAAATGTACTTAATTAGGTATGTCTTATTGAAATCAGTAGAATTTGCTTCTATGTTCCAACTCTAAGGGTTTGCTTATATAAGCAGATTTGTCTGTTCTTGGTCAGTAGAAGTTTTGAAACACCAAATCAAATCTAGCCATTCTCCAGCCACATATATTGGCCTTATAGATGTTGACAACCTTCTCTGTTGGATCCCAAGCAAGGAGGAGAAATAGGACTATCAGCCCATGCATGACTGTGAACTGAATTCAAGTTTGATGGGTGACAGGTTGGGTATACCTGTCTATAGACAGCAGCTGTAGTCCCACAATCATGTGGGGGAAAGCTAATGGATTTAGATTGCTATGTGAAGAGAGGTGACATTTCCAGTTCCACTTTTTCCAACTGCCATGATCACGTGGTTTCTTCTGAGTGCTGCCCAATTCTCTTTAATGTTTCCCTCACATATTTGGAAGCATACTTGTATCTGAGAAAGGGCTACTGACACGTAGTGAACCAGTCCTTAACATCAACACAAAATGTATCCATCGGAGCTTTAATTACTCTTGATCTCTGTGAGTAGCAGTGATATAAATGTAGGTACAAACAGCCTGAAATTAAAGACACATACTAAATTGATCCATTTTTTCTTTAATATATCGCCAGATGTAGCTCCTTGCTTTTAAATGAACACAAGGATGTGGAATGACACTTAACAAAGCTTTATGGTGCTAATTTTTACAGACTTAATAAAAGATTTTTCAAATTAGCAACATAATAATGTCCAGGGAGTTATTTTAATATCCTGATATATTACAAGTCTATTAACGTATTCACTGAAGAAATTTTTTGACCAGGTTTTATGATCTATGTTTTTTTAAAAATTGTTATCCATATTTGAAATAAGTTCTTTGTCTTCCAGAGTCATAACTGACTCAGTAAGTTTTATTGATGCTTCAAGTATTCATCTGTATCCAGATGACAGGGATTGTTATGCCTCCGGGTAAGCCTTGAATCGAGATTCATCTGCTTCACCAAAAGAAAGAAACACACTTGAGCATCCACTGGGTTTGTGAGAGAGCAATGACTAATGGCCTGGAATTTAAAGTTTCTTAGTCTAAGCCTGGTTTTCTTTTCATATTTGTATGGGTTTCCCAAGACTCCTCTTCTTTAGAGAACAACATGGACAGTAGAAATGGAATAGGATGTGTTTATTTTTGTCGTGTACAAGATATCGGCTAATTACTGGAGGTTGGCAAAGCATAAGGGTGGCAATGAACTGATGTATACACTCCCTGGATTTTTGTTCAGTTTCATGTTTAGCAACTCCCATTCTAAGTCCACATATTGCCCCACAGAAGTTTAAAGGACACTGAGGGGACCTGCTGAACAAGAAGTCAAAAGAAAAAAACAAAACCCTAGAGAGTGCACTCTTAAGTAAAGCAGGCTGAAGAATGATTCATCCATAAATATGTCACTTGCTGGCAGCCCTCTCTTCACCAAGTGGCAGCTAGAGATTATTTTGAATTCTGTGCTCCTGTTGATTTCAACCCCCAAATTCCCATTTTGGTTTCACTTTTCCCTTATACAGATAGAACAGTCATCCTTCATTTATGCACCATCGTTTGTGCCACTGCCCTACAATTTCGCCATCAAATCTGTGCACGAATAAATCAGCATCACACATTTACATGTATATTATACTGAAATCAAATGGCAACTTCAAGATTAACCAAGTTTATTTCAGCATAGGCTTTTGTGAGTAAGTTCATATACTCCGGGTGAATTAAATGCTGTTGTCTGGAGAGCCACTGTAATTTTGGAAGATCTCCAGGCCCCACCTGGAGGTTGGCAACCCTGAGTAAACTTGTATTTGCACCATGTCTCCTTGTTGCTATATATGAACAGTGTCTGACTTAGTTCTCATCAAGGGCTGAACAACACATTCCTTGCATTTCAATGTTTTTTTAAAAAGGGTATCTATACATTTTACCCAGAGGATCCCCAAGCAGCTTAAGAGGGAGTGCAATTTTCAGCAAAAATGGCCTGAGATAGAATGATTAAAAAGCTCCTCTTCCCCATGCTCCAAATCACAGCTCCAGCGGTTGCACTTGGTAACACAAATCATTTAAAAATAATGGAATTACACATTAAGGTCTCATTCTACAATGAGTTGCAAACTTGTGCTAGGACTGAACAATTCAGATTGGAGGTAAAGGCTCCTTGAATAAATGCTCATCTATTGGGGGGGGGGAATTCCCTGTACACATACAAAAAAAAAAAAAAAAGAAATATCAAGAAAGTTTTTAGCATCCTTTACCTCCTGACCTGCTAGTTTTCTGAGGGTATGAGGAGTCTGAGTATAGAGTTGCCAGCTCTGCCTGGCCACTAGCAGGGGATGTTGTTATTGTTTTGCCAGATCCAGGTTGGGAAACTCCTGAAGATTTAGGGATAGATCATGGGAAGGACAGGGACTTCAGTGGGGCACAATGCCAAACAGTCTACCCTGCAAAGCATCCATTGTCTGCAGGAGCACTGCTCTCTGTAGTCTGGAGATGAGTTGTATTTCCAAGGAATCCCCAGGTTCCACCTGGAGGCTGGCATCCCTATAATTTACATGAGCAGTCTGAAGCAATACAAATTACTCATCTGCTGTTTGTAAGAAGTAGGCCATTCTAACAACTGGAAACTAAGTTAAATTAATCCCGAGGTGGACTTCCATGCCTATAATTCTACGTTAAGTGCTACACTGTTGATGACACTTTCATTGGGGTAGTGCCATTGATTCATGAGTACTGCAGAGTGAGTGAGCACGGAGCTAGAGTGTCCATTGACATGTCTGGAACCTGAACTGTAATCACCCCCCTCCCACTTCAAATTGGCTACAGTTAGTCCACTCCAGTGATTGCTGAACTCCAACTGTGCTGCCTGAACAGCTGGTCTCTGGATCAAGTTGGAAAAGATGTTTAATGAGTTGGCCCACCCTAATGCTTTGGAGGAAGAATGAGATGCATCACTCGTCTGTTTTATATATCAATAGAAACGGCACAGAATCTGTCACCAGAAAAACAGGCCGCTGGCTGATATTTGCTTTTTCGATGTGTCCAGAATTAATTGGCATCAATATACACTGGCATACTGAAGCCTTGTTGGATGCTGTGGCAGGCAGAAGTATTCAGAAGAGCTTGTTATAGTTCCTGATGTCTGCTTCTGTATTTAATTGATGATGCACCAGCTATTAAAAAAGTAGTCAAGAAGGAAGTAGAAATAAGTTGCGCTGGAACTCACCAACATCTCTGGCTTGTGGGTAGAGATGTGTTTTTTCACAAGTGTTTGTGAGGAAGCAGGGCCGGTCCCAGGGTTTTTTGCACACTAGGTGAGGCTACCTTCTGGCGCCCCCCCCCTCTGCACCCACTGGACTGGTATGAGAGTTCCCCAGAGTGAAATGACAGCCCCAGAGGGTAGCAAAAGCATTCTGGAACTGGAATGAGAGGCCGCAGAGTGGCGTGACAACCCCTGTGGGTAGCAGGAGTGTTCTGTGACTAGAATGAGAGACCACGGAGTGGAATGACAGTGCCTGGGGGTAGCAAGACTGTTCTGGGACTGGAATGACAGGCCCCAGAGTGGAATGACAGTCCCTGGATGTAGTAGGGGTGGTCTGGGACTGGAATGACAGACCTCAGAGTGGAATGACAGCTCCTAGATGTAGTAGGAATGGTCTGGGACTGGAATGACAGACCTCAGAGTGGAATGACAGCCCCTGGATGTAGTAGGGGTCGTCTGGGACTGGAATGACAGACCTCAGAGTGGAATGACATCTCAGAATGTAGTAGGAGTGGTCTGGGACTGGAATGAAGGCCCCAGAGTTGAATGAGAGCCATGGAAGTAGAAGGAGTGATCTGGGACTGGAATGACAGGCCCCAGAGTTGAATGAAAGCCATGGAAGTAGAAGGAGTGATCTGGGACTGGAATGACAGACCTCAGAGTGGAATGACAGCCCCTGGATGTAGTAAGAGTGGTCTCAGACTGGAATGACAGGGCCCAGAGTGGAATGACAGCTCCTAGATGTAGACAGAGTGTTCTCTGACTAGAATGAGACACCATGGAGTGGAATAACAGCACCTGGGGATAGCAGGAGTGTTCTGGGACTAGAATGAGAGACCATGGAGTGGAATGACAGCCCCTGGATGTAGCAGGAGACTTCAGGGATTGGAGCGGAATGACAGCCTGTGGAAGTAGCAGGAGTGTTTCAGGACTGGAATGACAGCCCCTAGAATGGAATGAGTGACCATGGGTGTAGAGGCAGTTCTGTAAAACTGGGTTTGCAAACTGTAAAGTTAAACACTTTACATTTAAAGATTTCTCGAACGTGTGTAGCTATTTTCAAATCAGCTCCATCTCAGTAATTATCTTGCATGTCAGCTCTTTAGTTTCCTTACAAATTCATGAGGTTGAGGTGAGCCACCTCCTCCATTGTCAGTTATAAATCTTGCACTTGTCCCTCCACCTGTTCCAGTGTCCAGTTCTGCTCCCTTCCTGACCTCCATGTTCCCTTTCCATGAGGTTGATGTGAGCCACCTCCTCCATTGTCAATTTTACTCTGGGGCTTGTAATTTCAGTTCCAGAATACTCCTGTGCCTCTTGGGGCTGTCATTCAAAGCTGGGGCCTATCATTCCAGTCCCAGAGTAGTCTATTTTGGCCCAGAGACCCTAATGGAAAATCGATTCCGTGTTTTCTTTGCAACTGTACTTGTACTGTCATGTATTTCAGCGGAGCCCATGCAAGTCAATTGGCATTCCTGGCTCCCATTATTTCCAGTGGACCTTCAAGCGTCTCCCATTGTTACCAATGGGCAATCCTGTCCTTCCTTTAAGTACATCCCCAGGGAAAGGGCTTGTTTGCGTCTCGGGGGCTGCAGTGGTGCAGGCCAAACTTGTCGCCTCCAGTCCTGGGGAAGGGCAGGCGGAGGAAGGCCCCGCAGCCGGAGGAGCCCCTTTTGTCTGGGGGTGGGTGGGGAGGCTCTCCCTTACAGCTGTGCCCAACCAACCTTAAATTCCAGGGGCCAGTGGCACAGATTCCTTCAAAATTCACCACTAAGAGGGTGGGAGGCACAGCGGAGTGGCAGTGGGAGGCTGAGAGGCGGTGTGTGCAGCACGTGCGTGAGTAGAGCAGTGCACAGCCACAGGGCTTTTGTTTGGTGGGTGGGGTGGGGCCCGGCCAGGGCAGCAGCGAGCAACGACGAAGGAGGCGCATTGGCTGTGCAGGCACTGAGGCACCCTGAGGCAGCCAGGCGATGAGCGGAGTGGCGTGCGCTGCGCAGGCAGGGCTTTGAGGTGAGGGAGGAGAGGGGCTGGATGAAAGCAGGCCATTCTGCCGCCCGCCAGCAGGGGGCGCTCTAGGCAAGTGCCTAAAATTTTCCTATGACGGTCCGGCCCTGTGAAGAAGGAATGCATACATCTCATCTTAGCACACTCCAGTGGATGTGTTATTCTCTCATGTTGGCTTAGACATGTGAGTCTTTTCATACCAACAGACTGGTAGGTGCCTTATCAAAGTTTGAAGCTTTTCCCCAGTCTAAGAAGCCATTCTCTTACTTTAATAGCTTCTAAGGCTAGAGGAAGGCTTCAGCCTTTGATCAGTTTACTAGTAGGATACATGCCTTTGTGATCATTTTACCTCCTGAATATTCTTGCCTAGAAAGGAAAATCCTGGAGGAAAGAAAAATTAATAATATTGCAACATCCAATGATATGTTGCTTCAAAATAACTCTCAGTCTTCCTTATTTCAGCAGTCACTGCATGTATAAAGTAGGGCAAGATTATGAACTACTAATCTCCTTGAGATGAGGTAGGATACAAAACAAATCTACCAAAGAAGCGCCACTGGAGTTGGGCCATCATTTTGTTCCTCTGTCCTGGACAGAGTCAGGCAATAGAGCTGTATAAACAATCTAATCTCCAGCTCATGCAGTGAATGTTATTAAATCATGTGAGAAGCTCACCACTATGCTGATTTTGAGCCCAACTAATAACATTAAAGAGATAAGATGAAATGTTTGTACATGGTGAGAAAACAGAGCTTGTATAATCCTTGTGACAATTTTCAGTTTGTTTACAAACATTTTTAATTAAGAATTAAGAAAGGTTAGAAAATGGGCTGCATTAGTGAGTTCTCCATATTAGCAACCATGACCAGAATGTTAATGTTATTGAACTCATCATCTCTGCAGCAGGCACAAATCCAAACACCTAAACATATCGTTTGTTCTAGCTTCAGAGAGACATTTTTTCTCTGAAGGGTCATTATTGAACAAAAGCAAGTGCAAATCAATAAATATTGGCAGTGTTTAAGTTTTCCATATTTGAACAGCAAGATGCCATGGAGAAGTGTTTAAGGAGGTTGTAATGCATTGTTTATATATGTGTTTGAAATGCCTTTTTTGTTTCTGTTGTCGAAAGGTGATTATATAGAAAGCTCAGTGTTTTGGGAAAAGCTTTTGCCAATGGAAGGAAAGATACTGATTTCAATGAATGATTAGATGATTGCAAAGTTCCCTAGGTAAAGAATACACTGGTCATAGACTTAATGAGTTGGAGCCAAAGATCCCCTTTTTCTAAGTGACAGACTCTCCCATAGAGATGGGCACGAAGGATTTTGGCTGGTTCGTGGTTCGCAAACCGAAGTTCATGACAGGTCAACCAGCATGAACTTTCCGCAGATGTTCAGCAGTTTGTGGTGGTTTGTGAAAGGATACATTTCCAGACAGACTGTCTCTGCCCAATCAAAATGTTTACCAAATTTCAAAGCAAACTTAAGCAACAGGGGAGAAATTGTAGAGAAACCGGTGTTTTCCTGTGCCTTTGATGTGTGTAGCTTGCACTTCTGAATCTGTGCCTGACATTTCCCGCAAAAGCACTTTCCTGGGGGCATGTTCTTTGGAGGACCATAACTCAGGCTGCCTAAGTCCAACCTGCACATATCTTGGAGGGCATGTAGAGGAGCATCAGTGGTAGGTCCACTGCAAGCTTGATTTCTCTAGCTTGCACAGGGTCCATTCTATACACTCCTGAATCTCCGGAATCTGTACCTGATATTTCCCCAGAAAGTACTTTCCTGGTGGTTTCATGGGGGGGGGGTAACTCAGACCTTGTAAATCCAGTCCTCATCAAACTTGGAGGGCTGGTAGAGGAGAGTCAGTCAGAAATCCCTTGTGAGTTTAGTGTCCTTAGCACACTGGGGGGTGTTCTGCCACATCACAAATCTCATGAACCAAATAGGTTCATTTGGCATCTAAAAGTTCATGAGGGTCTGTGGTGCATGAACTGGGTATGCCACAACCCACAAACCAAATCACATTTTCTAGTTTGTGCCCATCCCTACTCTCTCAGCTGGAAAGTTCAATGAGAACTGTTAATTAATAGAAAGGAATATTTTCCAACTCTGTGTCTCCAAGGATGCCATCCTTCCTTCCTTCCTTCCTTCCTTCCTTCCTTCCTTCCTTCCTTCCTTCCTTCCTTCCTTCCTTCCTTCCTTCCTTCCTTCCTTCCTTCCTATCTGCCCACCCATCTGCCTGCCTGCCTGCCATGTGCACACAAATATCAGTTTATCACTGATACTGTCAAATTCAAAATTTGGTACAAGAAAGTGAAGTATTCATTACTGGGCTGGCACAGTAGGAGTCTTTGGGTATTTGGAGGACTTACTCAAAGCCAAACATCACAAATTAATCTGGAAATTAAAGGAACAGCTGGAATTATACTGAACACTAACTGGTAAAATTATAAACCATCTACTTTAAAACAAAGGATAAAAATGTATGGGCAGCTGCCAAAATGGCAAGCTTGCTCAATTTGTCCTGAATTTGTATAAACTCAAAATGGGAAGAAAGAAGATTAGGCTTTTCAAGAAGCATGGACAAAATTTTTTGTTTTAAGGAAGTCCAATATAATACCAAATGTAACCACACTTCACAGACACTACCACTACCAACCTCTGTCCACAGGTACAGGGTTATAGGCAGGTCACAGTTCACCACTTGTCTTGCATCTTTTAAAATCTATAGAGAATCTTAACCCTTTCACACACTTCCTAGAGACACTACCAGACAGAGCAGCCCAGTGGCCTTATCAATGACCCCTCACTCAGAGCTATGGGAATATCTCATGCTTCCATCCTCTATTTATATGTATATGCATAAAGAGAGGCCAAGACTTGACAGATTTATGTATGTGCATTTCTTTCCCTGAGACAGTATACATTCAGTGAGCAGGGTTAACCAGAACAGAGTTAACTTTTACTGAAGGCTTAAAACAACATTGGAGTGATTCATACAAATAGATATAACACTTAACACCTGAATTTTTGATCCCTAACTTGATTCATGCTTCCACGTTTATCCATTACAATATACTGTGCTTTCAGCTAGCTTCAAGTTTTCTTACCAGCTCAAGCTGTCATCCACACCACCCTAGCTCCTCTTCAAATGCCTTAACAGGTCTAACTGCCAGCTCTCCTCTTAACTTTCCATCAGCTCCCATTGGTTGTTTGCAGAGAGAGGCAGAATTGCATCTGTCCATCACACAGTTTTATAGGATGCATTTTGTTATGATTTATTAAATTATGTTATATTAAGATCTGTAAGATTTGTGTTCACATTTCTGTGATATAATTATGTATTTCAAAAAAAGGATTTCCAGAATGATAACTTCAGATTATTTGCTTGGTGCTAACCCTATTTTTAACCTAGAAAAAAAGCTTAATGTTAATGCATATACACATTATGTTTAATTTATACTAGAGTAAGTTCCATCCCAGTTAAAAACATGTACAGGGTGGTAAAGGATGTTGCTCAAACTCTACAGGTCAAGTATACAGTCTAGATTACTAGTTCGTTCCATCTTTGTTGGTTTATGCTTGCATATGCCCCTCTAAATACTATTTTCTTTTACTGTTTTGAAGTCACTCCTGACTCTTCAGCATTAATGCTTAATGTCAACTATACTTGGTTAATATACAAAATCACTCTGTCCCTTATGTACTCTAATGACTTAATTCCATCTTCTGATGAGTGCTAACAACTTTCATTGGTTTTTCACAGCAGTCCATGGAGCATAAATGAAAGTGGAGTTTTGCTCTAATTAGGGAGAGAGGTCTTGGATAAAGGAATTTAATTTATCAGCAGGAAGTTTCCCATGGATTTTAATTAGCTTTGAATAAGAGAAAAACATGTCACAATAGCTGAAATCATTTTCTATGGGATATTCTTAATCTATCCTATAGTTTCAGCCTAATTGGTTGGTTTAAAAATTACACTCACAGATGCTGTCTTTCCATTGACTGTAAAAGATGTGAATAAAGGGTTGGTCCAAAGGTTCCATTCTGCTAATGACGAGCCTTCCACTTTTCAAGTAAGCATTAGCAGAATGCTTCCCCTAGGAGCAAGGCTCCTTACACTAGTAGAAGTCACCTTACATTGAAGGAAGGCTCCACCACTAGTAGAATGGAAACTTTGGATCCAGCCTGTAATGATTTCAAGTTATAAGTGTTTGTTTCTTTAAATGGTTGGTGTCAGAAGAAAAAGGAGGGTGAGAGGGAGATGAGTAAGTGAGGTGATTGGTTGGTGACTGAGAGTGTATGGGCAGAGTTAAATATGTATGTGAAGAGAGAGAAGGCAATGTGTTCAGTCAGCAGCTGTCAGTTGTGGTCAGTCTACAGAGTCTGAGAAGCAGTCTTCTAATTTGAATCCTACATAAGGGCTGTGAAAGGCATTAAAATTCTGAAGGAGAAAGTAAAATACTTCTGGGGGGGCATATTAGTCAAAATCTAATATTGTCAAAGTATTATAAGAGTGTGAGGGGGGAAAGCTGACAGAAACCTGAGTTAAAGAGGGAAAGATTTTACTGGGCAACATATAATAAAGATTGGAGAAGGTATATTCACTGAAGAGACAAGTAAAAAACATCTTGTAACCAATACACTTCTTGTGCAAATGAAGTTTTATCTTCTTTATTGTTAATTCAGAGTCATATGCTGTTTAAAATATAAGAGTGTCATCCTCAGGACCACATAATCCAACAAAGGAGCCTTAGAGCTTGGGCACAATATTGTGGTAAAGGTTAATTAATAAGACTGGGATAAAATTCTGGATGGCAATGTTACATACCTTGAGTGAGAGAAAGAAACAACAAGAAATTTAAAACCACATCATACCTAACCACACAAATTAAAAGAGAGGCAGTGTGACACAGCCCAATGTCTTTTACTTGGAATAGGCAATTTATACATCTGGTATGTAATCTATACCATACACAAAATGAGTGGGCAGCTAAGTGTTGTGTTGTTGCTGAATGTGATTAACTTTTTTTATATGTCACTTGCATGAATATGATACTCCCAAAGACATTCTGCAGCAATTTTATACAGGCTTTATTTGCTTACATGTGGAAAACTATTGTACAGTTTAAGAATTTCTTTTATTCTTTAGATTTTTGTTTTTTGTAACTGGCAGAAAGAGCTTTAATCAAAAGCATATGTGTAATCTATACCACACACACAGAAATAAACAAATTGGCATGACCCTTTTTGGTCTCCCCCGGCAAGTCAGTAGGCTTTCTGAGGTGTCATTACAGAACAAGTGTGGTATAGTGATTAAAGTGTCAGACTAGGATCTGGGGAACCTGCATTAAAATTTGCACTCAGTCTAGACTTCCACACAAACAGGGCCAGTTTAAGACAGGTGGAGGCCCTAAACTACCTCAAGTTTACCAAATACCAAATTTACCAAAATGTGGTTTAAAAAAAAACACAAAAAACAATAATGTGAAATTCAGTCATCTTCTTTATTTAGTCTTCCTTGAGCTGTTTCATCCTTAGCTTGTGCATATATCCAACTCTGTTTGCAAGGCTGTTGTGAGGATAAAAGGAGGAAGGGGAGATGATGTACATAAAGTCCTTGGAGGCAGGGTGAGAAGAAAATGTACAGTTCCTCAAGAAGATTCCACAAACTTCAAAGACATGGCTGACTTTTTTCTCTTTCCACAGAAACTTTTTGAAAATCTCACTCCTTAAGAACATTTCAAAAAAAAAATTTCTCTGTAGCTGTTTTCTTTATTTTTTATTTGTTCTTCTCTCTCTCTTTTACCTTTATTGGACAAAAATATACATATCTAAACACAAGCCAACAACACAAGAAGGAAACAAAGCAATAATGAACAGATTTTCCTCACTGGTTTTGATATTGTAGAATTATTATTAACAGTGTCTCCAATAATAATGTAAATTACAAAACAGGCATCGTTTTTTTTTCCTTTCTGTCTCAGAGAGAAGAATAGATATACTCTGAATGACACTCACGAGCAGTAGCATAATAAATGACCTTGAAGATTCTTTTGATAGAAGCGATATCTATTATTGCATGGTATTATTTTACTTTTATCCTTATTTTCAACAGTCTGATAAATTAATAATTACCAAGTGTTAAAAGTAAAAGTGATAGAGAAATGCAAACATTAAAAAAAGCATTGCTGAAAAAGAGGGTAGTGGAAAGTAGTTGACTCAGCTCTATTTGGGCTGCTACTGGAAGAGAAAACTTTCTTCAAGAGTTCACTAAGATCCTTTTTTCTTTTGATCAGAGTAAGAATCTCTGCAGAATGGCTTCTTCCTGTGCCCTCTGTAACACTTGTAGCTCACAGTCATAGGGGCTGAATTTGCACCCAGAGCCCCATGGACTGAGGCTACTGGAAGAGTCCAAAAAGGGAGACCTGACCCCTCTAGAAGACTCTTTTCTGGGATCCATCTGCTGACATCACTGGAGATGTATTCACTGTTGCCCTTCTCTACTACAATCAACAGTGTTCTTCCTTTTTTCATAAGTTAGGCTGATGAGAGATCACAATAGGCTTTTCTTTTGTAATGGTTCTGCTGACCCTGTGGGACTGTGCCCTAAAATGTCTCATGTATTCCTTCTGCTACATTTAGGGTTGCCAAGTCCAAATCCAGAAATATCTGAGAACTTTGGGGGTGGAGCCAGGAGACTTTGGGGGTGGAGCCAGGAGACTTTTGTGATGTCACTTCCTGTGATGTCATTTCCAGGTCAAATGGCAAGTGATGTCACTTCCCCTTCCAATGGTGTCACTTCCAGTACACTGCACGAAAACCTCACCTTCCTGTGATGTCACTTTCCAGGCACTCCCCCATACCCACCTCCCCCTCTGAAGTAACCTTCTTTCAAAAAATAAAATTTAAATTCAGTGTCATATATCAATTCCCACCCCACCTTTTCCCCTATGTTACATTACCAATAGGCTTTTAGGCCTCCTTCCAGGGCAAAAATAACAAAAAGCTTTAAGAAACATAAAATGCTTTAAACATTTAACAATCAGAAGGAAAAACAAGCAAACAGCACATGTCAAAAGTGAAGCCCTTTTCACTTTTTTCAGTAGGAAAGATAAGCACACACTGAAACATTACACTGAAATCAATAGGATTCAATGTGCTTAATTCTGACCAAATGAGACTATATGTATTATAATGAAAACAAAAAGTATGTGTGCTAGGTCCTAGAAAAAGATCACCAGACAACATTCCTTCACACTATGCAAAATACACAACAGAATGGTCTAAGAACTGAAGGCTGAATACTCTGCCAAAATCCTCTACCTAAAACCCTGGAGAATCACTGCCAGTCAGAGTAGACAATGCTGACATTGATGGACTGATGGTAGAGAGACCATGCTTTGTGCGCATTGTGTGTGTGAGCTGAAGAGAAGCCTTTGATGGATGAGGCCAATGGCCCATCCAGTCCAACACTCTGTCACACAGTGGCCAGAAACACCAGGGGCCATCAGGAGGTCCAGCAGTGGGGCCGGGACACTAGAAGCTCTCCCACTGCTGCACCCCCCCCCGAGCACCAAGAATACAGAGCATCACTTGCCCCAGCCTGAAAGTTCCTCTCTATACCTTCTGGTTAATAGCCACTGATAGATCTCTGCTCCATATGTTTATCCATAAAACCTGGAATTGGCTCGGGTATTTCTGGAATGTGTGTAGCTATCACCAGATCAGCTCCATCTCAGCTTCTTTGTTTCCTTACAAATTCATGAGGTTGATGTGAGCCACCTCCTCCATTGTCAATTATAAATCTTGCCCTTGTCCCTCTACCAGTTCCAGTGTCCAGTTCTGCTGCCTTCCTTACCTCCATGTTCCCTTTCCGTGTCACACTCTCCCAGATTTCTTTGCACACTATTGCCTACTCTGTTGACCACTGACCCAGAGAACCCCTTCCATAGTCTCTGTGAAATATCCCAACCTGTAGTCTAGCTTGGGGGTCTCCAACCTTTTTGAGTCTGTGGCATCTTTGTAATTCTGACACAGTATGCTGGATGCAGACACAAAATGTCTGCTGCAGGAGCCAGCCAGGAATAGATGGCCACAGCATACCTTCAGTCCTATAGTAACAATCCTGTAAGGTGGGGGCCAGATTCTTCCAACTCCTGCTACACCCTGGGGCTGTCATTCCACTCCATAGTCTCTCATCCCAGTCCCAGAACATTACTGCTGCACCCTGGGGTTGTCATTCCACTCTGTGGTCTCTCATTCCATTCCCAGAGTAGTGCATTTGGGCCCAGAGACCCTAATGGAAAATCCATTCTGCATTTTTATTGCAACTCTGCTTGTACTGTAATGTATTTTAATGGAGGCCATACAAGGCAATAGGCATTCCTGGCTCCCATTATTTCCAACGGGCCTTCAAGTGTTTCCCATTGTTTCCAATGGGCAATCCTGTCCTTCCTTTCAGTACATCTCCAGAGAAACTCATTAGCTCAGCTTTCTGTCGTGAGCAGTCAGAAAGGGGGGGGTCCTTTCTTTTTAAAAATAAAAGTTAAGTAGAAACAATGAGTGGAAAAGCTGGAGAAATCCAAAAAGGACTGGGGGGGGGGAGTCAGGAGAGACGAAGGCGAGGGGGAGGGGAAAATGGAAGCCACATTCAACAATTTGTACTGCAAATAGTAAGAAGCCTGATTATTGTTTTTAATTCATTTTTTTCTACTCCTTTCTCTTTCTCTTTCTGTCCACAAACACACTCCACCTTCCTTTCTTCTTTGGCGTTCAAAATAAAAGGGAAGGGGGACCGGCCATAGGAAGAGCTGTTCTCCATCTCCAAGGATTTCCACATTTACAACACAAAAGAAGAAGCAAGGCTTTTGGGTAGAGGACTCTGACCCCCCCCCCCACACACACACACTATAGGGAAGCTACTGCTTGACTCCTAAGACATAAAAAAGAGGGATTTCTCACCACCACTCAAGCAGGATATCGGAGAGGCTGCAGAAGGAAAGAGCTGCAATGCCAGAGGCAAGAAGGAGGGAAATTTCACTGTACCTGAGTGGAGCAGAGCTTCTGAGGAGGGAGGGGCTGCTCGAAAATCAGCCAGAACTGTGCTCCAGGTGGAGCACACTAGAGGGAACACGCTCTAGCCCTCATCTCTATGGTTTTTATAACCATAGACTTGGAGGACTTAAGTGCTAGAGCGGCAATTTCCGGCCACCATTTTTTCCCCCGGGCTGGAATTTTTAAAAAGCGGGTAAGGGGCTTTCAAATCGGGGGTTCCCCCGCCCTCAGCGGGGGCTTGGCAAGCCTAGCTACATTGTATAAACCTGCTGTTTGTGAAAGAACTCCAGGGATATCTGAAGCTGATTAGCAACTTTCTTACAAGGATTTTAAGGTGATTAAGGTTTTTGAGGGCTTTTTAAAATTTGGTTGAATTGTACAATGGCTTGAGTATGCAAAGAGAAGTACACTCTATGAACAATAATGATAACATAGTTGCTATGGAAAAGGTAGATTAAAGTAAGGAAGGAACATTATATAATTTGTTGATTATTGTTATCCAATTAAACCTCTTATAGAGAGCATTTTTAAACCTACCTTTGTCTTTCAGTTCCTTTTCTGTCATTTTGTACACTGAAAATGTGTTATTTCCCCTAATGAAATTGTGTTTTCTGCCCACATTGTTTCAGACAGGTGCTATCTTACAGCTGTGTCTCAGGTGGTCAATGACTGGACTCCTTTGGGTTCTCCCTGTCTGCATCCTTATATCCATTATAATGAGTTAACCAACTTCTCTGTTGACAAAACAGCTCATACTCAATTTGGAATTGTTATTTAAAATACAGAATCAGAGTTTGAGCAATTCAGTTATTTAGACTGCTATAGCTTGGTGCTTGGTTTTTGGGCCACCACTTCCAAGCTGCATCATGAACACTTTGGTTAGTGGTAGATCTCTCATTTCTATGTTAATCTTCCAAATAGTCAATATTTCCCTCCTTTTTCAATAATTATATCCCATTCCATTAGCCTTTTCCTGATAAAGGTTAATATCATTTAAGTAGGTCCCCTCTGAATCCTTTCCAGTTCCTACTTGGCAAAATCTTTCTCAAATTCTGTTGCCCAGAATGGGTATTCACAGACATACTTCAGACTGCAATTACAACCAGTGTGAAAGTCAGCACTTTTCCTATGTTTAGTTGGATTGTCTGTTAGAAATTGAAGAATATTAAAAAGAAGAAGAAATTGAAGAATGTTGCTTCTCACTCCCTACTTCCCCATTTGTTAAGAAGTTCTGCAGGCACAGTGAACACTCTTCTGTTTGGTTATGATTTTATTAAAAATTGTGAGCAGCATCCTCAAACACAAGGAAAAAACCCACACTCTTTTAAGTGTGTATTCTGAACTGAACCACAAATATGATGTAAGTGTATGTTCCTTTATTGGCACTTACAAATGATGGGGTTGTTACTGCCAATGGCCTGCCTCACCCAAAAAGTGATTATCACATGGAATTCACTGCCACAGTTATTTAGTTATTTAGACTGCTTCAAGAGGGAATTGGATAAACGTATGATCCATCAGAGGCTATTAGCCACAAGGTACAGATAGGAACTCTTGGGCTGGGACAAATGATGCTTGGGGGGGCAACAGTTGGAGGATTTCTAGTGTCCTGGCCCCATTGTTGGACCTCCTGATGTTACCTGATATTTTTGGCCACTGTGTGACAGAGTGTTCAACTGGATGGGTCATTGGCCTGATCCAACATTGGCTTCTCTTATGTTCTTATGCCTCGTTGTTTGGGGAAACTAGCAGGGGAGGCCAGAGGGGTACAGGGATTGCACACCAGTTTATACCAAGGTGAAGAGTAAATTAAATTGTTTTTATTGAAGAATTTCCCTAATTACAAGCACACTAAGCATTCAAAAAGAGCAAGCAATTCAGAACTAAGAAGGCAAAGATGATTGATAGCGAATAGAGGGGTCAGTGATGGGGTGATACTACCTGTCCAGATGTGCAGAGGTCCTTGAAGAGAATAGTGCCAATGGCCAGCATTATGTCCTATGGGAAGGCCCAAAGAAGAGACTCTAGTAGTGTACTCAAACTATAGGTGCCATCCTGAGTGCACACCTTGATGGTCATGTACATGGATGGATATAGACCTTGGAATACAATGCAGACCAATAGGATGTCTTGAGGGGCTTGTCTCAAGTGAAGACAAAAGATTACCTGGACAAATCAGGGGTCACGGGGGGTGTGGCATCAGGAGGGGCAAGAGCTAGGTGTAACCAATGAGGTTTCAGAGGGGCAGGGTCTGGATTCACAATAGTGTTGAATGGGTTTGATGATCACTGATGGTCCTGCCAGAGTAGGTTGATTAGGTTCCCAGGTTTAGACAAAAGGTGGGAAATGATTCCCTGATTAGTGTCAAGAAGGACTGCTAAACATTTGAATATATTATTGGTTTATCTTGGTGTGGAGACAAAGGATTCTCACATAGACATAGATGCACACAAAAGGGCTAGCTGAGGTTCTGGAGACAGAAGAGCTATTCACCAGGTGACTTCTGAATAGCCTTTAGAAATGTAGATGGAACTCATTGCTTCATATGCATACCTTTCTGGGTGGAGTGGGAAGACTGGAGGTTTGCTCTGAGGGCTGCCTTTTGCCACCTGAAAATGGAAACCAAGTGGCTAGCTCTGTGTTTTAGGCCAGGAGTGCCTTTCTTGATCTGAGGTTGTGGGTCTCTGATTCAGGTTAGAAGTGGGGTACCCCATTGTTGGAGATACCCGAGTAAGGCAGCACCTCTGGGCTATAGAGTTATGTAGAGGAAAGTGCTAGTACATAATGAAGTGGCAAAACTGATACCTGCTCGCCAAATAAGCATGAACAAATAAGGGGAAAGTACTTACTATAAAGTTGCTTTGCTTTTTGTAGTGGACTTGGGTTGCCCATTTTGCCTGCCTGAGGGTTTTCTTTAATTCACAAAATTTCTATCTTGCCTTTCTGCCCTTTCAAGGGCCATCAAAGCAGCTAATAATTCAAATAATACATGATAAAATAACATTTTAAAACCACTAAAATCAATGCCCAATGTACACTATTAAAAAACAGAGTTAAAGTTCATACAAAAAATTTAAAAACAGACATTAAAACTCTGGTTAGGAAGGAGGGATCATTGAGGGAATGCCAAATGAAGCAAAATAGTCATCACCTGCTGGCAGAAGATGGCAACAGAAGGGTATAGATGGATCTCCCTAGGGAGATAGTTCCAGAGCTTTAGTGCCATGACCAAGAAGGTCCTCTCCCATGTTTCCACCTGCCTAATCTCAGAAGAACAGGACCTCCAAAGATGATCATAGTGGTCAGGAAGCTTCACAAGGGAGTGGGTGGTCCTTCAGGTATGTTGGTTCCAAACCATAAAGGGGTTAGAAGGTCAAGACCCATTCTTGATCCTGTTGGCAGGGGAATATCTTGCTGCATGGATTTCTAGACATTTAGATTACTTTACCTATTTGATCATCTAAAGCGACAGATCCATAGTGGAGGTAGGTGGAATATGAGGACTTATTTGGTTTTATTAATTATACCACAAATACTTTCTACATGTACACTCTAGCCACAGGAGGGGGCGGTTCTAGTTATCTGAAAAATGTGTTTTTTTCCTACAAGAGAAATTTGAACAACTTCTGTTTTTCATAACCCCATTCTCTTGTCACATGCCTGGCTAGACCGAACATTGGCCTTTGGCTGGTAGGTATGAATTGAATTCCTAGTTGACCATAATTCCCATTCATCAGCATTAATTGTTAATGGCTAGGTCAATAAGCAGAGCAGCATAATGTAACAATACCAAAATATGCTTCCTAAATCCCTTTAAACAGAACCTCTGATCTATTTTCTTCCTTGAGTCCAATATGCCGACTATTTTTCTTTCCAATTGGCATGTGCAGCGTTACATTTAATTCATCATCCTTTTTTAGAATAAGTAATTGCAGAAAATAAAAGATGTATATTTAGAAGGGGAATGTGGATCATTGATTTAATCAATGTTTTTCTATGGGATGATGCCCAATTTTTACAATCAATGTACTACAACTAATTATCAAATTTTATCTAACTTGTGAAATATTCTAAGTGGAACTATCACACAGCTCCTTTCTCAATTGTGATCTATCTAAGGTACAATTAAAACTGCATAGAGAAATTGTAGGACAGACTACTCCCTGCTCTATAGTCTCTTCCGAGAATGACTCAGTTGCCTCTGAAGCTATCATTAAGCAATTTCTCATCTGTCAAAGGCAGATAGGGACTCACCTGATATTTTAATTTAAGATTCTAATGTAAGATTCCACACATCCAGTGTGTGATATATTCCAGTGCTCCCGTGGAAACAGTTGTAAGGAAGTCAGTTCTATTATAATGAAAGAACAGTTAGAGGCTGAAATTTGCCTTCTAACGCAGCCTGAGGATGAAAATAAAAATGAGTGACTTCCTTCATTTGGAAAGTGTGGTTCAGGCAGAATGACCAAGCTAAGGTAAGTTCTATTGTTCTCAAATGTCAATTGGCTTAATGAAATGTAGGGGATGGAATCTCTTCTAATTTATAGCACCATATAAATCCACAGCATCGCTGCTCAAGGCATTTGCTGTGATTGAGTGGCTTCTGTGCCACATGCCAAGAACTTTCATTGAGGACTCCTGTCTTGGAGGCTGCAGTATTAAAGTAGAACTGCTTAAGGTGTTTGCCGTGATCCAGCAGCTCCTGTGTATACACCAGGGAGTGTTATTCTGAAGGCTTATCATGCTTTCGGCTGCGATCCAAAACACTCTTACATGAACATATATTTCCACTGGAAATCAATGCCAGTAAATTTGTATGAGGTAGTTTTGCCAGTAGGTAGGATGTGTAAAACCCTGTTTGAGAAATTGCATTTGTCATATTGAGATTTGTTTGGTTTCTTTCAAAGTTGCTCAGTAGTTTCTTTCGAAGTTGCTCAGTAGGCTGCCAACTTTTTTAACCTGTCCTTGCTCATCTGTCCTGGTTGTATGTGTTTGAAGTGCTGTCAAGTCAGTTTAGACTGACGATGACACTATGAATTAATGACTTCCAAAACATCCTAGAGTTAAAGGCATTGCTCAGGTCCTGCAAACTGAGGGCCGTGGCTTCCTTTATGGAGTCAATTCATCTCATGTTGGGTCTTGCTCCTTTCCTGCTGCCCTCAGCTTTTCCTAGCATTATTATCTTTTCCAGTGAGTCTTGCCTTCTCATAATGTGATCAAAGTAAGATAGCTTCAGTGGTCATTTTCAATTCTGAGGAGAGTTCAGACTTGATTTGTTCAAGAACCCATTTATTTGTCTTTTCAGCAGTCCATGGTATTCGTAAAACTCTCTTCCAACACCACATTTCAGAGGAATCAACTTGCTTCCTGACAGCTTTCTTAATTATCCAACTTTCATACCCATACATAGTAATGGGGAATAATATAGTATGAATTATCTTGATCTTGGTCACCAGTGACACATCTTTACTCTTCAGGATCTTTCCTAGCTCCTTCTTGGCTACCCGGTCCCACACTCAGTCTCCTTGGCTGCAAGTTCCCTTTTGGTTGTTGGTGGAGCCCAGGAATAAAAAATCTTGAACAATTTCAATTTCTTCATTGTCAGCCTTAAAGTTGTGTAATTCCTCAGTAGCCATTATCTCTCTCTTCTTGATGTTCAGCTGTAATCCTATTTTCATACCTTCTGCTTTAACCTTCATCAGTAGTCATTTCTTCACTATTTTCTGCCAGTAATGTGATATCATCTGCATATCTCAAATTTTTAATGTTTCCTCCACCAATTTTCATTCCACCTGCATCTAAATCTAATCCACCTTTCCTTATGATATGTTCTGCATACAGATTGAACAGGGAGATAAAACACATCCTTGTCTGACACAGACAGTAGCCTCTTGTCCAGAGTATAAGTTGCACATCAAAACAATCAAATATTGTGGCATACCCATTTCTATAAAACCAGCCATATCTTTACATGCTCCAGCAGTCAAAAGCTTTGCTGTAATCTATAAAACAAGCTAATTTTCTTCTGAAATTCTCTTATGTGCTCCAGAAACCAAAGTAAATTTGTAATTTGATGTCTGGTGCCTCTTTCTTTTCTAAATCCTGCTTGAACATCTGGCATTTCTCATTCCATATATAGCAACAGTCTTTGTTGTAAAGTTTTGGGCATCACTTAACTTGCATGAGAAATTAATATGACAGTCCAATAGTTGCTGCAGTCTTTGACATCTTCTCTTTTGTAGATGTAGATCGAGCATTTCCAGTTTGTGAGGCACTGTTTTGTTTTCCATATTTGTTGGCATATTCTTGTTAAGGTTTTGATGGACTCCATTTCTGTGGCTTGAAATATCTCCATTGCTATGCCATCTATTACCGGTGATTCATTTCTCCCAATTGCTTTGAGTGCAGCTTTTGCCTCACTTTCTAAAAGTACACGTTCTTCTTCAAAAGATTCCTCTTGGAAGAAAGCTCTTTTCATCTCTTTTATATAGTTCTTCAGTTTATTGTTCCCATCTTTTCTTTACTTTGTCCTGTTCAATTAATGTCTTTCCATGTTGATATTTCAGCATGACTAAACTTGCTTTAAATTTCCCTTTGATTTCTTGGATCTTGTGGAGCAGATCTCTTGTTCTTCTTTTTTATTGTTCTCTTCTATTTCTGTACACTGGTTATGATAGTAGCTGTCTTTGTCTCTGTATCCCAATTACTGTAACACTGCATGAAGTCTTCTCATTCTATTTCTGTCACCTTTTACGTTTGCTTCTCATCTGTCTTTAGGAATTATAAGATTTTAATCAGTCATCCATAGAGACTTTTCCTTTATTTTTATTTTTTTTTTGGGGGGGGGGGTTATTGCCTACAAGGACAGTCTTTGTGCTGTCTTCTTTGATAATATCTCTGATTTCAACCCATAGTTATTCCAGTTCATATTCACTTGAACTTACTAATGCAAATCTATTCTTTACTTGGTCTTTAAAGTCTTTGGGAATGTTAGAACAAATTTAGAGTCCAGTGGCATCTTTAAGACCAACAAAAGTTTATTCAAGGTATGAGCTTTCGTGTGCATGCACACTTTTTCAAATACATTGGAAAGGAAGCTAGATTTCAAACTTATAGATACCGGCTGAACAGAAAATTAACATGTAACATAATGCAGATGCTTTAAGATATTCCAGGTGAAAACTAAATAACAAGCTATGGTTATAAGGTCAACAGTTGTTTTGATTTAATTAAGAGGGGGGGCAGAGCATTGCAATTAATGGCGGACACAGTTTGAGCATGCTCCCAGCCCTTCTTCCCTGCAAATCGACTTCTGAGAGGTCTGGTAGCACTTGCACTTTACTTTACTCTCCTTATAAGAGAGGAAGCCTTTTATTCAAGCATCTTTAAGGATCTTATCCCTGGACCTCGGATATAGAAATTTTGCCAAAATATCCCTTGGGTGTCCTTTTCTAGCTGTAGCAAGGGAAAGGGAGATTGTTGAATCGCAACTTATTACAACACTGTGAACAAAAACCTCCCCAGGACTCAACAGGGATATTGGCTTCTTATCTCATTACATATGCTATCTATTCAGTCCTCACATATGTATTCTCAACAAGAAGGACTATACATCTTCTGTATTTTAGTGTATTTCTTTTTCAGAATCGTTGTAATAAGTTGCAATTCAACAATCTCCCTTTCCATTCTGTTCCTGAAGTTCCTTTGTAATAAAACAGCTAATTTGAGGTCATTTATTGAATGTCCTGGAAGGCTGAAGTGTTCTCCTACAAATTTCTCAATCCTGTGATTCCTGATGTCAGATTTGTGTCCATTTATCCTCTGGCGTAGGGTTTGTCCTGTTTATCCTATGTAGAGAACAGAAGGGCACTATTGGCATTTAACGATATATACCAGGGGTGTCAAACATGCAGCCCATGGGCTGGATCAGGTCTTCCGAAGGCCCCCATTCAGCCCCCAAGGCCCTGGCTGTTTCCTACTTCCTTTTCCAGTTCTCTTGCTGCTGCTAGGTCACAGTTTACTTTACCAGTCTCTCTCAATCACACAGGAGAGATAGATAGGCAAGCCTCTCCTGTGTGATTGAGTCTGGTAAAGACCTGGCTGAGGCTCCTCCCCCTCCTATTCCCAGGGGGAGGAAGGGAACAGTCAGAGCTCACTTCCTGGGTGGGCTGCAAGAGACAAAGGGAAGCCTTTCTTTCCTTCCAATGGCTGAGGCTCCTCCCTGAAAGGAGGCAGGGAACGAGGGAGAGTTTTTGTTTTGCTGGGCTGCTTCAAGCACATGGGAGAAATACCAAGCACCTTTAAGACCAACAAAGTTTTGTTCAAGGTATGAGCTTTTGTGTGCCTAGCTACAGTGTGTATGTGTTTTGTTGAGCTCCTTATGCCAGGGCTCTCCTGGGTGAACTGGATTCCTTCCCCATTTTCACTGTATTTATGCCCTCATGATCCACTCTTTCTCAGTAAGAAAGCAATGTGAACTATTTTAGAGGAGGAATAACAACAAGCCAGTGAGGTGGATTAGGCTGAAAGTGTGTGTCCAGACCAAGTTCAGCCAGCACATTTCCTTTTGTAGGAAGTTGTAGTTATTTCTCTGGGGAAGAGTATAGTTTTGTAGATAAACTCATGGGCCTCAGTCTGTGTAATGATGCCTTCTCATGTTCTTGACCAGCACATGAAGCAACTTATGTACAAAGGTTGCAATGCCCTGCCATGTCATGTTTTTCCCTGGGTCCTAGGCTAGGAACACTGAGCATGAGATTTCTGTAATGAATGTCAATAAATCAAAATTAGGTTTGTAGCTTACAGATACACACCTGAACAGCATACACAAGTTTGCTTCAGCACAGACATTTTGATGCAATAATTCAGAGCAGAGGTATCAGCTATCAGAGACTGTTAAATAGACAAAATATTACAAGAGTGCTAGTGTGTTAAGCATGTTTTATTTAAAGTTTTAAAATCTTTAATTGTGTTTGTCTGTGTCTTTTATAAAGTTTATATCTCCACTAACTGAAATTACATTTTATGACACACAAGGCCCAGCACAACAAGGTCTCATTTATGTCAGATCCAGCCCTCATAACAAATGAGTTTGACACCCCTGGTAGATACAGTGTTAGAGGAGCAAGTGAATGAGCCTCTGATGGTGTAGTTGATGTTATTAGGTCCAGTGATTATGTTGTCTGGGTGTATGTGGCAGCAAAGTTGGCCTTAAAGGAGCCACTGGACTCTAAATTTGTTCTCCTGCTTCAGACCAACACAGCTAACCACCTGGAACTATCTTCAGGAATGTTGTTTAGGTTGTATTTGGTTCAGTTAATGCTTTAGTGTTTTTCTTCAGCTCATGGCCTCTTCCACATTCTCATTTTCCTCATTTGTAATTTCCAGTTTCTTTGTTTTGTTTTTCCGTTCTGTACATGGTTTGCTCCCTCTAGTGGTCTATTCATTATTACACTGATTTATGTCCAGCATATCTCCCTAAAGATTTAAAACTGCAGGTTTCTATGTGGAACATAAACTGGTGTAAACATTGAATCGACCACTAGAGGGAGAAAGCCATGTTTGGAACAGGAAACCCCCCCCAAGTGAGGACAATGAGAATGAGGAAAAGCCTCTTGTCTTATTTTAGTAGACAGAAGAGCACTTTTCCATCTTCAGCTTCTCATTATGTAATCTATTTGATTTCAATTTGAGAGATGCAAATGGTTCTCATAGAATCAGGTGTATAAACACGAACAAAAATTGCAAAGATTAATATCATATAGTGATAACCTCCCAGTAGTGGGTTATCCACCATTTAGACCTTCTCCCAGCAATAGGCCATCTACACATGAGATAGTGTTCTCCCTGTTACTGGAGTCATGTACCCAGCATCATGGAGACCTTGTTCATTATCTGATGGCACTCAGACTATTAGGCACAAGCTTCTGTTGCATTTTCCCATGTTTCTGGATTTTGGCATTGGCTCCCTTTGTACCATAATGCTTGGTCTGACTATCACAAAATAGACAGCCAAAGGATAAGACCTGCAATCTTTCAGGGTGAGAATAATTTTAGTGCATAAAAGAGCATAAGTATTCCAAAATGGTGGTTCTTCACCTATCCTGTTTCCAAACACAGATAAACGTTAGCATAATGTTCTCCAGCACTGATTCATCATATGAGTAGCATCATGTTTTATGTCACACTGATAGCTTTCATTGTTGTTGTTGTTCAGTCGCACAGTCGAGTCCGACTCTTTGCGACCCCATGGACCAGATCACGCCAGGCCCTCCTGTCTTCCGCTGTCCGCTGAAGTTTGCTCAATTTCATGTTCGTTGCATCGATGACACTGTCTAACCATCTCATCCTTTGCCGTCCCCTTCTTCTTTGACCTTCAATCTTTCCCAGCATCAGGGTCTTCTCCAGTGAATGCTCCCTTCTCATTTGGTGGCCAAAGTATTTGAGCTTCAGCTTCAGGATCTGGCCTTCCAGGGAACAGTCAGGGTTGATTTCTTTTAGGATTGACTGATTTGATCTCCTTGCAGTCCAAGGGACTCTCAAGAGTCTTCTCCAGCACCATAGTCGTTCAAAAGAATCTATTCTTCGGCGCTCGGCCTTCCTTATAGTCCAACTCTCGCAGCCATACATTACTACGGGGAATACCATTGCTTTGACCATGCGGACTTTTGTTGGCAGGGTGATGTCTCTGCTTTTTATCATGCTGTTTAGGTTTGCCATCGCTTTCCTCCCAAGGAGCAGGCGTCTTTTAATTTCATGGCTGCAGTCACCATCTGCAGTGATCTGGGATCCTAGGAACGTGAAGTCTGTCACTACTTCTACGACTTCCCCTTCTATTTGCCAAGGAGTGATGGGGCCAGATGCCATGATCTTAGTTTTTTGATGTTGAGCTTCAAGCCCACTTTTGCGCTCTCCTCTTTCACCCTGAGCAAGAGGCTCTTTAGGTCCTCTTCACTTTCTGCCATCAGAGTGGTATCGTCTGCATATCTGAGGTTATTGATCTTTTCCCCAGCAATCTTAACTCCCGCTTGTGATTCATCCAGGCCAGCATTTCGCATGATGTACTCTGCATATAAATTAAATAAGCAAGGTGACAATATACATCCTTGTCGTAGTACTCCTTTTCCTATGCTAAACCAATCAGTTGTTCCATATCTGGTTCTAACTGTTGCTTCTTGACCCTTATACAGGTTTCTCAGGAGACATGTCAGGTGGTCCGGTACTCCCATCTCTTTAAGAACCTGCCATAATTTATTGTGATCCACACAATCAAAGGCTTTAGCATAGTCAATGAAGCAGAAGTAGATGTTTTTCTGGTACTCTCTTGCTTTCTCCATAATCCAGCGAATGTTGGCAATTTGATCTCTAGTTCCTCTACCTCTTCGAAACCCAGCTTGTACTTCTGGCAGTTCTCTATCCACGTACTGTTGGAGCCTAGCTTGCAGGATTTTGAGCATGACCTTGCTAGCGTGTGAAATGAGTGCAATTGTGCGATAGTTTGAACATTCCTTGACATTGCCCTTCTTTGGGATTGGAATATACACTGACCTTTTCCAATCCTGTGGCCACTGTTGTGTTTTCCAAATTTGTTGGCAAATTGAGTGCAGCGCTTTAACAGCATCTTCTTTTAAGACTTTGAATAATTCAGCTGGGATATCATCACCACTCCACTAGCTTTGTTGTTAGTAATGCTTTCTAAGGCCCATTTAACTTCGCTTTCCAGGATGTCTGGCTCGAGGTCAGTGATTATACCATCGTGGTGGTCAAGGACATTGAGGTCCTTCTTGTATAGTTCTTCTGTGTATTCTTGCCATCTTTTCCTAATCTCTTCTGCTTCTGTTAGGTCCCTACCGTTTTTGTCCTTTATCATGGCCAGCTTATAGCTTTCATTACAGCTCTTCAAAACACTTATTTGAAAATACACCAAGTCCTAGCATCACCTGTAAGCCTGTATACCTTCTGGGTGACCGTGGGAATAAGGTTGTATTGTCCATACAGTTGGATGACCTATTTATTTCGAGCTACCAAAACTGTATTACAGAACCTGAAAATCCATTTGTACTTTCCCTTCTACATTACTACAATTGTAATAAATAAGGGGTATCTGGAGGTTGCTGTTCTTGTAGGAAGATGTGATACTGCAGCATGACAGCATATTTCTTTAGAACAAAGTTTGAGTCCAGTGGCACTTTAAGACAAACAAAGCTTATTCCCAGAATTAAACTTTGTTGGTCTTTTTAATTTAATTTCTTTTTTTTTACCATTTAAGGCGGGTACAGAATGAAAAGGCAGCAAAGGGAAAAGTGAGAAGCATAAAACATCATTTCTTAAACACATTTTAAGGACATTGCATAATGTAAAAATATAAAACATGAAAAAGTAACATAGCAAAGAATATCATAGAAAATCAAAACACGGTAAACTAATCAATACTTCAGCACAATATGTTTCCATGTACATTTCCATTATTTCCTATCTAGAGGGCTAGGTACAAAAGCATAAGCAAGAAATATAAGAAAGGAGTAAGAAAACATTTTTTTCTTTATACAAGGTTAATACTATCATAAAACTTTGTTGGTCTTAAAGGTGCCACTGGACTCAGCCGTTGTTATATTGCTTCAGACCAACATGACTACCCACCTGAATCTATTTTCATGGAAAGTATATTTCTCTGATGGACATAGTTTGAAACTGAGGTTTTGTCAAGTGAAATATAATACTTGAACATGAACAGTAAATCTGACAAGCATGAATCATTTCAGGTTTAACTATGACACTGCATCTGAGGCAATTGGATTTTTTTAGTAAAATATTTTAATATGTTTTCTGTCTTGAGAAACCCCCGATGAATAAATGAAATGTATTTGCCAAGAGTCTGCAAACAAAAGAAGTTAGGTGGCAAAATGTGCTGATGCCACGAAAATGATCTGGGTTAGTCAGGACGATTCTTATCTATTATTTATATACCACTCTATGTGTGCAGATCCTTATTCTTTTTAACAGAGGCAAAATGGATGCAATCTCTAACTTACAGCACACACACAATAACAGCAGTGGAGGGATGTTATTATATTGAGCTCACACTGTGTTGCCTTGCAGCAAGGGAGGTGGTACTTGACATAACAAAGAAACAGACCCATGCTAATGCCAGTCATTGCAATATTTCTGAATTTTAGGGAAAGTAACATTCAAGTTTTTTTAAAAAAAATATTTATAGACATTCCTACATGCTACTATGAAGAAGAGAGCCATGAATGCGAAGAAATGAATGGATGAAGCCCTAGGTTTTCAAACTAAGGGATGGATTCAGGTAGGTAGCCGTGTTGGTCTGAAGCAAATGAACAGAAATTAAGTCAAATGGCACCTTTAAGAGCAACAAAGTTTTATTCATGGCATAAGCTTTCATGTTCACACAAAAGCTTATATCATAAATAAACCTTTGTTGCTCTTAAAGGTGTCACTGGACTCAAACTAAGGGATGGAGAGGGTGAATCCTGGAAGGAAAGGAGACACTTGCAGGAACATACCTCTAGGGACAATCCATAGCTCCAGGTAGCAATAAGTAAATTCTCCCTCTCAGAAGCTTGCTGTTCTAGGCAACCCAGTCCTTAACTCAGCAGGTAAAAGGGTGAAATGAGATCCAGCTTGTAGTGTTAGAAAACAAGTAAAGGGAATGAGAAATAGCTCTTACTATTTCCTTTTACCTACATTCACAGATCTAGGATTAAGAACATATATGAATGCATACAGTTCTTCCCACATCAGTTGTTGAACAGATGGGGTGGGGGTTGAGGACATGGCTGATTCCCTGGAGCCCAGCAGATGGTTTTTCAGGTGGTTGAACAGGTGAAGATTGAAGAAGGAGCTCCTAAGTGACAGGTTGCTCATTCCGAGGAGCCATGCCAGAGTCATCTGTTTTATAGAACCAGATAGGACCCTATGTGTATCTTGTGTTACCACAAGTCTGCTGGGTTGGAAGCTGCAGAATCAATCTTTGGTCATCTGTCATGGTGGCATTTCTTCAGTGGAGCTAATAGGAGACCAGCAGCTTCTACTGCTTAAAGCTGCCATGTTCAAATAAATTGCCAGGGCCCTGATGCCAGTCTTCGGATCAAAACCTTTCATAGGGATTTCATTCTTGAAGCAGGCCTGAATTTAATATTTCAATTAAACAACTGATTTTAAATAAATGATTAAATAAAAGGGCTGCATCTTAGCAATGATTGATAAATACTGATTTAAGGTTAAGGTCAGGATCTGTCTATGCTTATTGGACATTCTTCAAGGCATCAGAAAGGTGACTTCAAAACAGTGCATAAAAGGGTTGCTCATGGAAATGGCAGGTGGAAAGGCACTGCTATGGTATACCCAGCTAATAATGAGCTACTCATTGGAGTTTTCCAGTAGAGGAAACAAGCATAGGATCTTAATCTTTGTAAGAGCAGTAATAATCAAACAGTGCAGTCTTAAATAGAGTCACACTGTTCTCAGCTAATTATCTTTCATGGGCTTAGAAGGGTGCAATTCTGCTTAGGATTGCTCTATAAGGGCAAAATATATGATACAGTCAGCATATGTACATGGATGGAACATACTGGCAAAATCAGCACAGTGGCATGTAGACAAATACCCAAGTCTAACAAGGCAGAGATTCTCTGGGTTAGTAGAAAGTCAGACCAGGGACTTTGTATCTGTCCTGTCATGGATGCGGTCACACTCTCTGTGAAAAACCAGGTTCACAGCTTGGGAGTGCTACTCAACACAGGAATCACCTTAGAGAACCAGTTGGCTGAAGTGGTTTGGAGTGCTTTTGGCGAGCTTCAGCTGGTGTGTCAGCTTCACCCATTCCCAGGTCAGTCAGATCAAGGCACAGTGATTCATGCACTTGTTATGTCTAGACTGTACTACTACAAGGTGCTCTGCTTAGGGCTATCCTTGAGAGTGTTCAGAAGCTACAGCTAATGGAGAACACTGAGGCTAGACTGCTGGTTGGGAGCATGTAACCCTGAAACTACAGCAATTTAACTGGCTACCAATCCACTCCCAAGCTGAATTCAAAGTGTTGGTGTTGATATTTACAGCCCAAATGGCTTTGGAGCAGGGTATCTGAATAGGCTTGCCAACCTTCAGCTGGTGCCTGGGTAGCTCCCAAAATTGCAACTGATTTCCAGAAGATAGAGATTGATTCTCCTGGAGAAAATGGTTCCTTTGGAGGCTGGACTCTATGCCATTGTACTTCACCGAGGTCCCTCCCCTCCCCAGGCTCCACTCTCATAATCTCTAGGAATTGTTCAGCCCACAGATGGCAACCCTGTATCTGAAGGACTGTCTTCTCCCGTTATGTTCCTGTCCAAGAATTAAGATCCCAGGGAGAGGCCTTCCTTACAGCCCCAACACCAAAGGAGCTCATTTGGTGGGTCCAAGAGAAAGGGCCTTTTCAGTGACAGCCCCATGATTATGGAATAGCCTCCCCAGGGAGGTGTGCCCGGCCCCCTCACTTTTCATCTTTAAGAGGCAGTTGAACACAGCTATATTTAGGACAGCATTTGGTTGAGTTTATTAGCAGTCCTCAGTTGTGACTTTTTGTTTTTTGTGTGCTTTATATATTTTATCAATGTTTTGTGGTCCTGAGCTCCACTAAGAAGAAAGGTAGCAAACAAACGTTTTAAATAAAATGGATGGATGGATGGATGGATGGATGGATGGATGGATGGATGGATGAATACTTGGCTGCTGCCACTGAGCACATTCATGGGACAGGGTGCTCAAAGATTTACTAGTAAGGTGACATTGGAGGCAGGAGACAAAGGGTTTCCAAAGAGCACCTAAAAGATGGTAGGACAGAGCTAAACAAGGAATTCCACAATCTGTATACCACCGTTGAGAGTGCTAGATATATGATGGCAGGGAAACATAAAGTAAGACAGATCATGATGTAAATGCAACTATAGGGTGTCTGTGTGTGTGTGCATGCATGCACATACATAATGTAGCATTTTTTGGCAGAAAAGCAAATCCTGTGAATAGAAATGCATATGCATAGAAAGCTCAAAAGTTCTCAAAATAAAATGAGATAAAAATGAAGTGAATTATGGAAAGAGTAGCCACCTGGCCACACCTTTAGAGATGGATCATGCATTGTACAGCAACAATCTTCAGTGTGCTACAGGATGTGCTCACTCAGTAAGGGAACTGCAGCCATTCCTAGAGTTCTAAGTGTGTTGTCGTATGACGGCTTTCTAACACCTTTTTCACTCATATATTACATTTCTGAGGTAAATTAAACACAAACAAACTTAGATGTACACCCTGCTCCCAACACACATTGGTTTGGATCCAAAATACTATGAACAGAGCAAAGCTCATTGGTTACAACTTCACTTTCCCCTCTGATGCAGCCCAATGACATCCCCTGATTCTTCTGGGGG
This sequence comes from Gekko gecko, assembly GCA_029375565.1. Classification (NCBI taxonomy): domain Eukaryota; kingdom Metazoa; phylum Chordata; class Lepidosauria; order Squamata; family Gekkonidae; genus Gekko; species Gekko gecko. The sequence continues at coordinate 49,178,253 of JAPDNY010000008.1, forward strand.
AAGGGGGTCTTTTATGAATAGAGCTGAGGGGTGGGGGCTGTGACAGGAGTGAGCAACTGTCAAGCATTGCCCCCCCTTCTCTGACAATGAAGCACCATTCCACTGGTGTAAGTGACATCATTCCGGTGGACTGGTATCTTTGGATCCAATCCACTGTGTCAAGAAGCTCTTAGGTTTCTTTCCTCTATACAGTTGCCTGTTCATTTTACATTTTGCCAAATAAACATCAAGAGTTTATACACTGAATCATTCTCTGGCTATTTTCATGACCCTTATTCACATTCTCACTTTTTGTGACAATACAGATGGATGGTTACCTGTTTACTTTTTTAAAAATCTGCAGTAGCTTTGCTTTTATTTTTGTGTTAACCTGAAATTGACTCTCAAGCTTAGGAAGCCATTTACAAACTAAACAGGCTGGTTGTTTGTCCAGCTGGTTTTCCAAGAGGCTGAAAAAACAGCAAAACAAATACAGTTCAGCAGCTATCTGTCTACCAACAAAGGGACTGATTCACCTTTTTTCTGGCATCAGGCCACATGATAGCATGAGGATCAGCGAGATGCTCCAGGGCCCTGTCAAGAATACATTTGATGATCAGCAATCATATCATGTAGTGAAAGGTTTTGACCCTTAATCTGTGGAAAATACTTTGGCACTCATGTGGAACAGACAATTTTAAGCCTTCAAGACTGAACACTGGACACTGAATTTGATACATACTCCTTGTAAATCACTGTGTTTGATCATACATGTGCACATGGGAGCTTCTTTCGTTTCTTTCATTTTTTGTTATTAATTCCAAAAGTGACTGTTTCGTTATTGGTTTGTTTTGTATGGTTTTGTTTCATTGTTGTTTCATTTTCACGACTGTATTTCATTATTTCCCATTGTTATAAATGGAAGACCTTTCCCCCTTTGCTCTGCTCTGTTATGTACATTCATTGTTTCCCTTTCAAATTAGACCAAATTGCAGGTAGACAGAATAAAGACGACCCCATTTTGATGCCATGAAAGGCATCCATGTTTAATGTTAAGGGCTATGGGAGAATTGATAGGAAACATTCAAAACAGCAACACAGCTTAAGCAGCACTTAGCTTGGAGCTGGCATGGTGTAGTCTGTAGTGGGTGAACTCTAACCTGGAGAAACAGGTTCGATTCCCTACTCCTCTGCATGAAGCCTTGGGCCAGTCACAGGTTGCTCAGAACTCTCTTAGCCCCACCTACCCCATAAGGTGCCTGTTGTGGGGAGAGGAAGGGAATATGATTGCAAACCACTTTGAAATTCCTTAAGGTAGAGAAAACTGGGGTAGGAAAACCTATTCTTCTAGCTTGAAGAAAAGTAGAGCAAGGAAGAGGTAGACTGACAAGACAAGGGCTTTTGTTGGCACAAGGAGGATAAGGAGTCTAGGCAGGCAGGAAGTCAGCATAGGAGAACCTAGAGGTAGATTTGTTTGGGCAGAGCATAAAATTTGGAGAACAGCAGGCAAGAAGAAGAAGAAGAAGAAGAAGAAGAAGAAGAAGAAGAAGAAGAAGAAGAAGAAGAAGAAGAAGAAGAAGAAGAAGAAGAAGAAGAAGAAGAAGAAGAAGAAGAAGAAGAAGAAGAAGAAGAAGAAGAAGAAGAAGAAGAAGAAGAAGAAGAGGAGGAGGAGGAGGAGGAGGAGGAGGAGGAGGAGGAGGAGGAGGAGGAGTTTGGATTTATACCCCGTCCTTCACTGCCCAAAGGCATCTCAGAGTGGCTTACAAACTCCTTTCCCTTCCCCTCCCCACAACAGGCACCCTGTGAGGTAGGTGGGGCTGAGAGAACTTCTGACAGAAACTGTCCTTGAGATAACAGCTGTGCCAGAGTTTGTGACTGACCCAAGGTCACATCAGCAGGTGCAAGTGGAGGAGTGGGGAATCAAACCCGGTTCTCCCAGATAAGAGTCCGTGCACTTAACCACTACACCAAACTGGCTCTCAAACAAAACAAAAAGAAATCCAGGGGAGGGGGTGTTGATGTTGCTGCTATAGGCTATTTCGATGGGGCATCTGTTTCATTTTCATATTAATTATGATAGATACAAAACATCCCACTTTAAAAATCATTTTAATTAATAATTAAAGCAACACAGAAATATATTTGATAGATGTCTCTCACTATTGCATTGTTGTTCTATTTCTTTAGATGACTTTCTAGAGTAAACTTGTAAGTGATCCTACATGAATATGTGTGTTTGTGTGTATTTTAACAGGTACTTTAGTGGTAGTTGGCATGAATTAGGCTTGCCAGCCTCCAGGTGGGGGCTGGAGATCCCCCAGAATTACAACTGATCTCTAGACTACATAGATAGCTTATTTATTTATTTTAAAAATTATTCCACTCCTGCATAAAAAGGCTGCTTTGGAAGGTGGACTGTATGGCATTATACCCTATTGAGGTCCGTCCCCTCACTAAAGCTCACCTTTTCTGGCTCCACCCTTAAGAATAAACAACTAGTCCACAGAACAGGAACCATCCTTGGGAGAGTGTAGTGCACCGGGCATCAGACGGAGTAAATTCCATCAGGTTACACTCGAGTTGATGGTTGGTAGCATTGAGGCTCTGCTGACTGAATCTGAGTGGGAGGGGCGGCCATGCAAAGAAAGCCTCCAGTTTTGCTTATATTTAAACAGAGTACTTCTGAGAATATAGACAGTAGAGACACAAAACAGACAGGCACAGATAAATATTAACCATTAAAAATCTTAATTGCTGACTAAACTGAACTGAAACAGGTAATAAGTTAAAACAGGCTCTAATGAGAAGGGAGCGCCTTGGTTCTAAAATAGAAGACTTACACTGGTTTTATCTCCCACCCAAAAGAGTGAATGCTTTTTTCGGCTGTTCCTGAAAACTGGTCTAAGTCGCTGGAGTCCTCATGGGTTCTCCTCTGCTGGTACTCAGGCAAGATCGCTTTTTCTGATTCGCCAATACGTTAAGGGAGAGCTGAAATCTGCTCTTGGCGTACCAGCCTCACCATCCTTGATTTTCCAATCCAGCGATAATGCTCCTTGCCATCAGTAGGGGAAATCCAGCATCTGGGTCACCAGGTTCTGATACACAAATCTGTGCCTGTGTGCTCCTGTGCCAATTTGGAAACACACAGTCAGAGTCCAATGAATTAGATGAATATCTGTTTAATGCAGTGAAAACAGGGAATACATGGTTGAGTGCCTTGGCACCTCAGCAATTCCAAAACTGTATTCTGCCATAACCAGGAAGGGCAGAAGGTCTTATACCCCAAATGACATCACATATAGTTTACACATTAAATAATCTCTAATTGGTACCAACCAGTTAACATCATACAAGCATAATTTGACTCAGTGCATCTTTCAGTGGTGTTAGTAATTACACTTGTTTACCTTTTCTTCAGAACATTAGGAACCTTAGAGAACACTGGGTCCTTTCTGGGCTCGCACGTGGAGAGCTAGCTAATAAGGGCTGTGAGTCACATTCAGCTTTGCTCTTGACGTCCTTGCAATTTCTTCAAGACACATTCCATTCTTATTGCTTCCTAATTCTATCCCCAGAGGCCTCTAATAATGTTTTTCCTTACTACTATAGCTTCATATACAAAAGGCACATTTGTAAAACATATTCTACCATACGTTTCTCTAATCAGAAGATTCTAAGTTACATACCAAGATCTGGATCTATTATAATTAGACTTTTGAAGGCACAGTGACAGCTGTCAGCATACAAACATGTCAGAGGAAATATCAGAACCCACATTCAAAAATCACATTCATTTTTCCCTTGTACTACACCCTCAAATCTCCAGGTAGTTTCAAACCCACAGTTAGGAGTTAGAAACCCTAGTGAGAATGTCTCTATGCTGGAGGTCACGCTGGCATTTCACAGTTTGTTCTATGAGAATTGTAGGACAAGTTTTTCCATGAAGGAATCTTACATTCAGTTCTTCTGGCAGACTGGAGAAAAATGAATGCAAGATTCCTTTGAAGGGAATCTTAAGCAGGTGGGCTTCCAATGTATTCCTATTTACTCATGTAAGAATAACCAGGGAGAGTTTCCCTGGTGAGTTGATTCCAGTCGTGGTGGTGGCGGCAAAATAATTAGGATTGCAAAATCCTTAAAACAATTTTAGAGCAATGCATTGAAGTTCATTAAAATACCAGTATAATTACATTAGTTGGTTTGTTTCTTAAATGCTTGGTGGTGTTGGCAACATGTCTGACCTATAGTTTTATAAATGGAGATGACAGATATTTCTGTAAAATATAGTGGTTTACTGATAATTTCTCATAGGACTCTCTTAGCACTTTCTATAAGAGATGGAAAAGGAAATAATTCACCAGATACAATGAATAAGGTTGTGAGTAATCTAGGAATAATCCAGCAGATGGATTCAGATGCCAGTTTATACTTCCTTGTGCTGCCTCCATAAGTGAGAATTCTAGTTGACTATAGAATAATGCTATCTCCCATCCCATTTTAGGGTATTTCTACTGCTAATTGCTTGCCAGGGGAAGACTAGGATTGTCACTGTTAGGAGCAGTGGGATTTCTTTTTCCAAATTTCACTTCACTCACTTTTTAAAGATATTGCTCTTGGTACTCTTTTTTTTCTCTTTCAAAAGAAGATTTTCTCTTTCATTTCTCTTTGTAGTTTCCTGTTACACTTCTATACAGCAACTTCAGCCCTTTGCTTATAAAAATGTTACACACCCAGGGGTCATTTCATAGAAAAAGAGGTGCAGGAGCTCATTAGCATACCTCATTAGCATAATTTATTTGAATATGCCAAACCCCCTGACATCACCGGAAGTGTGTCAGAAGGCAACACCCACCGCCCAGGCTCCACCCCAAAAATCTCTAGGTATTTCCCAATTCAGATTCAAACTTGGGTCTCCCAAATCCTTGTCTGGAACATTAACCACTACATAACACTTCATGGGGCAGTGGCTGTTGAGCAGTAGCAAGCAGCTGGGCCTGCATGAGTTATGCAAGTTTCATAGTGGCTGCTGTCAGGCCTGACATGCTCTCTCTCCCTACATTTTACTGCAGAAACAAATGCTTGAAGGCTGGAAAGACTGCTGTGGTTGACAAACAAAGGCCACTGAGAGAATTCCTTTCATATAGCTACAGGTGCTGCTTCTATTATAGGTGAGGGTTGACCCAATGTATTTTCAACTGCCGTCCATCGATGATGGACAGCAGTTGGCTAGGTGCTTCCCTACTGGTCCAAATCAGAACAGAATCATAGAGTTGGAAGGGACCTCCAGGGTCATCTAGTCCAATCCCCTGCACAATGCAGGAACTTCACAAATACCCCCCACACACCCCCAGTGACTGCTGTTCCACACCCAGAAGATGGATTTTGGCTTGCACTGAACTGAGTATGTGCCCTTTGACAAGCTAGGGGCATTTGGCCTCAGCCCTGCAACTGCAATGGGGAACACGGCAATATTAAGGTACTTTATAGGACTGTTTTGAGAATTACTGACAACGTGTTCCAAAGTGCTTTAGGCACTTCAAAGTGCTTCCTAAATGCCAAGCATTTATTTTTAATCAAGATGGGAGACAGGTTTGATATCCCATTCTGCCACAGAAGCTTGCTGGGTAACCTTTGGCCAGTCAGCCTAGCCTACCTCACAGGGTTTTATAAAAATAAAATATAGGAATGAAAGAGGGGGTGGAAAGATGGAAGGGAGGAAAGAGGGGGTGAAAAGAAGGAAGGAAAGGGTGTGGCTGTGGGAAGCTGTGAGAGCCATGTTGAGGGCAGCACCTTGAGTCACCCGGGGCGGGGGGGAGAGAAACTGTGTGGCCTGGCTGGGGCCCTCTCCCAGCCTGGCAAAAGGCTTCTCCCCAAGCACCCCAAACCCTGGTGATAAGGCCCTTGAAGAGCCTCACCATGGCATTTATATTAAAGAGCATGTCAGGAGGAAGGAATCACATGACCTGACTGGGTCTCTCTCGTGGCTTCCCTCCCACTCTCCCTGGCAAAGGGCTTCCCTCCACCACCACCCCCGCACTGGCAGTGAAAAGCCCTTGAAGAGCCTTGCTGCCACGTTTCCCTTAAAGAACCATGTGGGAAGGGGGAAAGGAATTGTGTGGCCTGGCTAGGGCCCTTTCCTTCCCACCCACGCACCCGCCCACCGGGCTTCCCCCAAGCCCTCTCCAGGGCACTGGTGGTGAGAGACCTTTGAAGAGCCCTGCCACCACATTCTATTTAAAGAGCCATTAGGGGAGAGGAACTGTGCGGCCTGGCTGGGGCCCTCTCCCTCCCTGGCAAAGGGCTTCCCCACACACACACCAGCAGAGAGGGTCAATTGACTCACCTGATATGGGGCAAGGCAGCAGGTTTTCTTCCGCGACAGCATGGGCTCCAGTCCTGACTCTCTGAGGCCTCACTACTGGCTGGCAAAACAGGAGGACCAGTGCAAGCTCCTCCAAGGACCTCCTCCACCCAAAACAGTTGACCAGATGAGCTGACTCTGAACCAAGCAAACTGCTATGTGTGCAGGGAAGGGAAGAGGAAAAGAGGGTGGAGCCACTTCCTTCTTGGACCTGCTGTGCTGGGATGAAAATCCCTGTGCTGAGCTCCATGAAACTGTGCACTAACGCAGCCTACAAGGAACACTGGTTGGGCCCCTGGTGGGCCAGGGTGAGGCCATTTGGCCCTGCCTTGGTTGGAGGGAGGACTCTTCTGCCAAGCAAGCAGTGGCGGGCGCCAGTTTGGTGTAGTGGTTAAGTGTGCAGACTCTAATCTGGGAGAACCGGGTTCGATTCCCCACTCCCCCACTTGCACTGGTTGGATGACCTTGGGCAAGCCATAGTTCTGATAAGAGCTGTTCTTGAAAAAGAGATGTTTCTGTCAAGAGCTCTCTCAGCCCCACCTACCTCACAGGGTGTCTGTTGTAGGGAGGGGAGGGGAAGGGAAAGGAGTTTGTAAGCTGCTTCTTTGGGTAGTGACGGGAAGGGTATAAATCCAATTTCCTCCTCCTCTTCTTCTTCTTCTTCAGCCACAGAGATTATGCCACAGCTGAGCTGAGTGGGCGAGGAGCAGGCAGGGGAGCAGGGGGGCATGCTTTCCATCACTGTTTACTGCCAGAGCAGCACTCCCCCTTGCTCCAGCTTGAAATGATCCCTGTACACACCACAGGGTGCTCTAGTAGGAAGATAGGAAGGTTTGGGAAGACATTGCCTGCCTTTTGAAACATCTCCAGAATGAACTTCTGAAATTTTGTAGAAACCTCCCTTCCTGCCTCTCTTTGCTTTGGATTTCTCTTTTGATTAAAACAGAATTGATTTGAAATACACTCCCGTTTCCTAAATACAGGGAAAGAAGCAGATTGTTGGATTTCAGGGAGAAAATGAGTAAAGAGAAATTAAGAGAATTCCTAGTAACAATGCTACTTTGGACCTGCCTTTATTGCTCCCTATCTCTGCAGCCATGCCTGACTGCAGCAGACGAGTTTTGCCTCTATACTCCCCCCCCCAATTCCTACGACACAACATGCTTGTTAAAACTTGATTTCTATGCAAGATCAATGCGAGCTGGAGGAAAAGATGGCAACTGGCAACTAACTGCCTTTAGAGCTCAGCTTGCTTTTGTTTTTAATCTTTTAACTTTTATCCTGTTTCAGCTCTGTTTTAATTACTCAGTCTCTCCTCTTCATCTTAATGAAGGATTAAAGATCACTCCCACTGCATATCTCCTACACAACATACTCAAGCAACTGCTCTTGCTTATGTGAATTAGTCTGAACTTGGGGGCTGAGTCCACTAAATGGTAGTGGGTAGAGCACCGAAGATAAAACTGACTCACATAATCAAGAACTATGCTTATGTAGATTCAGGTAGCTTTCCCAAAACCAGCGAGACAGTGCGATGATTTTCAGAAAGTGGAAATGCTTTTAAAGAAACACCAACTGAGACAATCCAATTAGTAAGAATATTAGCTAACTGTTCTGGCTGGAGATAATCCTTACCATCACATATCGGCATATTCACAGTCTCCCCTTCTGCTATCCAGGAAAATGAACACAGACAAGAAGTCAGAAGAATAAATGAGTGGATTAGAAAACTTCCAAACACTCCCAAACAATTGAAATAAGTTTCTTTGGATAATTTGTCATGAACAAGTAACTGTTTCTGTAATTCAGACAGGTCTTTAAAACTTGAACTGGGATTTCTTGTCAGGCTCTGCTTAAATACACAAGCACAAGCTTCTTTGTCTTTCAGATGCTTAAGTTGGTGAAGGCATGAACTAGGGATGGGCACATGAATTTTGGCTGCTTCATGATTCCTGAACTGAAGTTTAAGAACTGAAGAACCACAATTAACTTCCATGAATTTTGGCACAATTGGTGATGGATCAAGGTGGTTTGTAAAGAGCAAAAAGCAAGAGTGTACCTCTGCTTTTTGCTCTTCATGAGAAACAGCTGAGTGACTGGAAGCAAAGGTATGCTTTCTGCCCCCCCCCCCACAGCTGGGAGCCATTTAAACCCTGCTTTTAGCTTTCTGTGGCTTTTCACAAAGAGCAGAAAGCAGGGTTTAAATGGCTCTGAGACATTTAAACCAATAGCAGAGAGGTGGGAAGAAGCCTCCCTGCTGGCCAGCTTCAGGCTGTCTTCTGAGACCAAAGGAGGCCCATGGACAGGGAAGCCAAAAGAGCTGAGCCCATGGACAGAAGTCTTACTGCTGGCCCATTGGAGCCATTTAAACCCCTGTTTTCTGCTCCCCACCACTTTCGTAGTTAAGTTAGTGAACCAATTAAGTTGGTGAACTGACATTGGCTCATGTCATGAATGACAAACCATATCAGCCATGAACAAAATTGCAAAAATGTGGTTCATGCCCATCCCTAGCAGGACCATTCAAACAAGTTCCTTCATTATCTACTGGGTAGGGATCATTCCTCAGACTTGTTAGGGATGGGCTAAGCTCCCCACCTCCTTAACTCAGTATCCTTCTTGATTCTCTGCTTCAGACAGGACAGGGACCCCCCCTTTCTAGGAGCTATTTCCTTCAGGCTTGAATGGGGATCCTTTATGATCCTCTCACTCCCTTAGCCTTCCTTCCCTGTCAACAGTCAGTTTTTAACTGTCAACTGACTTTCTCAATTGATGAATTCCATTTGAATCCCCTGTCACTTAAGGTTCTCAGACCAGGTTACATCATTAACCATTTACTGCCTGTCACATGTACAGTCTCACAGAATCTTTTCCCCTGGAACAGAGTCCAAATCCAAGATTTCAACAACCATCCCTTTAGTTCAAATGCATATGATAGCCATTTTGGTGTAGTTGTTAAGTGCACGAACTCTAATCTGGGAGAACCAGGTTTGATTCCCCATTCCTCTACTTGCACCTGCTGGATGACCTTGGGCAAGCCATATTTCTAGCACAGCTGTTCTTGAAAAAAGAGCCATTTCTGTCAGAGCTCTCTTAGCCCCACTACCTCACAGGGTGTCTTGTTGTGGGGAGGGGAAGGGAAAGGAGTTTGTGAGCCTCTCTGAGACTCCTTTGGGTAGTGAAGGGTGGAGTATAGATCCAATCTCCTCCTCCTCCTTCTTTTCTTCTTCTTCAAAAACTTCTACAATTCTGTTGGAATGCTGTTTTACAGTAATTACTTATGACCTATCAATGGATCAAGTGCATTTCTGCAACTTGTTTTGAACAAATATGTCCCCAAAGTTTAGCCCCTTTGGACTTTGGGTATGAGTTCTTTTTAAGTGAAGCAAGCTCTGTAGCTTTTAATTTATTCCCCTGGATTGGATTGTAGAACAGTTCGAAAGAAGAACATCCCTGCCACTGTGCTATTCACCCTCCTCTCTTCAATTTACTTGCTGCTGTTCCTATGGAAGCATGCTGTGGCAGTGGAGAGTAGGTCAGGCAGCCAGGTAGCTAACAGAATCACTCTTCACCTTCCTCATTCTGTAGGTGATTGAGTTGCATAGCATCTGTCCTGGGAGATATTTTTCCAAAAGTCCTCTGTGCCCTGTGGTTGATTTTCCAGAGGAACTGGTTGGCCACTGTGTGAGATGGGATGCTAGACTAGATGGACCAGTGTTCTGATCCAGCAGATCAGAACAGTGGTCCATGCTCTTCTTGTGCTCTTAAGAGAGCACAAGGCATTTTTGAGGTGGTAAGTCCAAGAGCCTGGAAAGCAGAGGAGAAGATGATGGGGGAAGCAAGCAGAGTATTACCTCCTGTCTGGCCATCTATACGATGGTCCTCTTACATGCTACTGCCGGACGAATCTACGGAAGCAGAAGCAGCATGTAAATTGTATGAGTTGTGCTTGGAATATCCTGATTTATTGGCTAACGGCTCAGTTTGTTTGAGATTGGTTCTGAGACAACTTGGGGAGGCATGTTCCCCACTTACTATCTTTGAGCTATTTGACTTGCAAAGAAACATAATAATGCAATAAGTAACACAGTACTCTAAGTAAAACTCTTAGGATCACGAAGAGCTTCCAAACATTGTGTTTGGGGTTCATCTGAATAATACCTCTTCAAAGAATATCTAACTTATAAAAATTATAATTCTTGCCCCATTGGTTAGACCGTTAATTATTTTCCCCAGCAATTATGTATGGCTTCTGTATTAAATTGAGTTAATGTTGTTCATTATTAGATCAACTCTCTTTCTGTGTTGTATTGAACTTTTTGGTTGTGTTTCTTCTTGCTCAGTTTTTTGCCATGTTATGAAATGGCACCTCTTTTAAATAAAGACCTGAGGATAAATGAAAGTCCTTAGGCCACAAAAGAGACAACCTGGAAATACTTGCGTTGTCCAGGACATCTGAAATTAATTTTAGGAACTCCCATGATAAAAAGTACTATGGAGACAGAAAGACTGCAAGGGAGTTTGAATTATATAGATCCCCCCCCCTTCTATTAAGATAGGTTAAAAGGCCTAATTGCTTTTCTTTGAAAAGAAATGAGTTCCTCTTGGTTACTTAGCAACTAGTGACAATTTGCCTTTCCTTTTTAGTACCACAAAACACAATGCAAATTTTGTGAGCACACTTATCACTTAATATTTATGCTTTTCATAAAGCAAACGCAGCATGATACTGTTAGCTTAAAAAAATAAACTGTGCTACAAGGATGGCTAATAACCAGCTATATTGCTGATTTAGTTGAATGTGATAGTATGCATAGAATTGTGGGAGAGAGAAAAAAACTGATTTGCCATTTGTTCTCTTTTACTAACAGAGGAAATAGTAGGGCAGCTGCTGTAGTGGCATTAGAAAGGAGCCAAGCTGTCTCAAGACACTTTCAGACACTCTAAATATCCCAGAGTCTACAGGCCTGCTATTAGGCTATGGAAGCAAATGTAAGTGTCTCGTAAAAAGCTGTACTTCTGCCAATAGCACAGCTAACCCACCACCCAGTTATCATTCTATCCTCCATGAGCACATTGATCTCTTTCCTTTCCGTCTTCATGAAGCTTTGCCGAGGTTCAAAATGCGTCACTTTCGACGACATCCTGGAATCTATGAGCCTTTCAGAGCTAAAAGCATCTTGAGTGTTGATTTGACTATTTTCTTCTTTTTGTGATTGAAGAAGAGCAGTCAGAGAATAGCAATAAAAAGGTGGATGGGGAAAATCATCCAAAGGAGCTCGGCAGGAGCCAGTCCTCAGACCCATGCCATTGAACAATCTGTACTAATAAGTGCTTTAATGTTGTCTCATATGCCTGAATTGAGGAAAGAAGGTTACTCTTAATTTACAGCTGTCTGCCACAGCTGTCTGCAAATGGCAGTTTGAAATGGTTAAGTATTCACTGGGTTTGTTCCGGGAAGTGTGAACGCTAACCCAGAAAGAGGCATTTATTTACTACACTTAGCTTATAGCGATCTCGTTTCTAAGGCAGTTATCGGGTTTGTACCTGACTAGTTTCAACAGTGGTAAAGCATCTGGGTATATGAAGTTGTCTTATATTAAATTAGACTCTTGGTCCATCAAGATTAGCATTGTAGAGCACTAGCACTGTGTACTGGTTAAGAGCACTTGACTCTAATCTGGAAAAGTGGGTTTGATTCCCCACTCCTCCACATGAAGCCTACTGGGTGACCTCAGGTCAGTCACAGTTCTCCCAAAACGCTCTCAGCCCCATGACCTCACAAGGTGCCTGTTGTAGGGAGAGGAAGGGGAGGAGTATGTAAGCTTCTTTGAGACTCCTTAACATAGAGGAAAGTGAAGACAAAAGGACCTGCTCAGACTGGCAGTGGCTCGTCAGGGTTTCAGGTAGAGATATTTCTCATCAATGATTACCTACTCATTTTAACTGGAGACACCATGGATTGAACCTGGGACTTTCTGCATGTCAAGAAGATGCTCTACCATTGAGCCATGGCCCCTCCCAAGTACTACCAAACAGATAATTCATTTGGCACAAAGTACTGCCAACCTAGCAGTTTGAAAGCAAGAAATTGCAAGTAGATAAATAGGTACTGCTTCGGTGGGAAGGTAACTGCGTTCTGTGTGCCTTGGAGTTTAGCCATGTGAGCCACATGACCACAGAAACGTCTTCAGACAGCGCTGGCTCTTCAGCTTGGAAACGGAGATGAGCACCACAACCCTAGAGTCGGATTCGACTGGCTTTCGAGCAAGGTTCAGTCTGGAGTTATTCACAATGCCATGCCAAGCAGAGTTAACACCCATCTAAATCCACTGAAGCTTAGAAGGGTGTAGCTAAGCTTTGGATGGCATTCTTAATTACTTGGGTTGTGATTCAAATCCTTGCTCTGATGGTCTTCAGCCTAATTCAATTCACAATGTTGTTTTAAGCTGGGTGATTGTGAAGATAAAATGTTAGTCATCCTGAACTCCTTGGAGGAAAAAAAGTTGGAGGCAAATGTGAAAAATTAGTGAAAAACAAAATGCATAGCCTAATCATTTGAGACATATAATCAGACTAATGAAATATGAGATTCCTTTCCATTCTCTGATCCTATGATTTAGGTGACTTTTTTGTTCCAGTTTGGGCTCCCAACTGCAGCATCTTATTTCCAACCTCCCACACAATGTTCTGTGCTTTCTCAAACTATCTTTGATCCTATGTCTCCTGCCACTGTCATGTTTGCCTTCTTTGTGGAAGGTATGATGTGCTTCAAACGGTGCCACCCACTCTGGCACAATTTGCCCTGCTGCATCTCTCCACAAGGCTGTGTGTTGAGCCCCCTGCTCTATACCCTCTACACACAGGACTGTACCCCCACTCACCCCAGCAACACTATCATCAAGTTTGCTGATGACACCACTGTGGTGGGGCTCATCTCTGGGAATGACGAGTCTGCTTATCGGGATGAGGCGGAACGGCTTTGTGTTTGGTGTGGGGAAAACAATCTGATTCTCAATACTACCAAGACCAAGGAATTGGTGGTGGACTACAGGAAGAACAAAACAGAAATTAAGCCACTGTTTATTGGTGGAGAATGTGTGGAGAGGGTGGCTACTTTTAAGTTTTTGGGAGTGACTATCGAGCAAAATCTGACTTGGAGCGCTAACACCACTGCTCTAGTGAAGAAGGCCCAGCAGAGGCTTTATTTTCTCAGACTCTTAAAGAAAAACAACCTGAGTGAGAAAACACTGATGTCTTTCTATCGTTGCTCAATAGAAAGCATTTTATCATACTGTGTCTGTGCCTGGTTTGCCAGTTGTATGGCTGCGGATAGGAAGGCACTCCAGAGAGTTACCACCACAGCTCAGAAGATCATTGGCTGCCCTCTCCCATCCCTGGAACAACTGTACAGTTCTCGATGCTTGAAAAAGGCAAAGAACATTTTGCAGGACTCATCACACCCTGAACACTCCTTGTTTGAATTGCTGCCTTCGGGCAGAAGATACAGGACAATTAAAACAAGGACAAATAGATTAAAAAACAGTTTTTATCCAAGAGCCATTATTGCCCTAAATGCTGCATGAGATTGGAATTGGGGACATCAGTGGTTTAGTTGCTATGTGAACTTTAGGGGAGCTATGAAGCAGTTGTGAATGGCTGTGTGAGCGCGCATGGTTATTGTTGTAGATCACTGAAATGATTGCACTTTTAATTTCGTTGTACTATGTACAATGACAATAAAGTATATTATTATTATTATTATTCCTCCACAGCCATATACTGGGACTTAAAAAAAATATTTGGCAATAGCTATATCACTGTAGTGTTGTAATGTTGTAATGATCTGTTAGGTCTTCTGAATTTCCAGCTTTTACCTTTTTTTGTTTAAGTAAGTCTCTAGCTCTTTTCATTGCCTAGATAATTTCCCCCTTCTAGATCTGCAACAATAAAAGCTGGAAATTCAGGTAACCTAATCAATTGTTATCATGTTACAATGCTATAATGATCTAGCTATTGCCAACATTAAAAAAAAAAACACTAAAGAAAGACCTTTAGTGGCAGAAGGGGAAATCATAGTTGGGGAGGAACAGAGCAGGGAAATGCAGGGAAGCCCACCATCAGGAAGTCCCATTACCACTGAGCTGAACTGGTATCTGCAGTGGAAACAAGAAAACTACAGGGAATCACTGCCATCAGAAGACCCTAAACAGAGTTACGCCCTCCTAAATCCATTGAAGTAATTCTGCATGGGACTGCACTACAAGTTTTGCTGTAGGGATTCACTATAATTTGCAGCTTCCAGTATAGGAGGAATATTGCAGGTTGCTTTCATTTCTGATGCTTGGACTGAATTTTTATAATTGTATTGAATTTTCCTGTTGGATGATTATATGAAACTGCCTCATGCCCAGTATTGCCTACACTGACCAGCAGTGGCTCAAGAAGTGGCCTTTCCCAAGACTTGCTGAACTTGCTGAGACTGAGATGGAAGAAGATCTTGGGGTCATAACAGATAGCTCAATGAAAGTGTCAACCCAGTGTGCTGCAGTGATGAGAAAGGTAAATTCTATGTTAGGGATTATTAGGAAATGGATTGAAAATAAAATGTCCAATATTATAATGCCCCTGTAGAGGTCTATAGTGTGGTCTCATTTGGAATACTGTGTACAGTTCTGGTCACCATATCTCAAAAAGGACATTGCAGAGCTGGAAAAAGTACAGAGGAGGGCAACCAAGATGACTGGGGGGTTGGATCACTTTACCTATGAGGAAAAGCTGAAGACTCTGGGACTTCAGTGTAGGAAAGAGATTACTATGGGGGGACATGATGGAGATTTATAATATTATGCATGGGGTGGAGAGAGTTGACAAAGTGAAATTTTTCTCCCTCTCCCAAAATACTAGAACTTGAAGACAGTAGATTCAGGATTGACATAAGGAAATACTTCTTTACACGGAGAGTGATTAAAACGTTGATTTCTCTGCCAGAGGATATCGTGATACCCACAGGAATAAACAACTTTAAAAGGGGATTAGATAGATTCATGAAGAACAGGTCTATCAGACCAGTGGTCTGATCCAGCAGGGGTCTTCTTATGTTCTAAAACCCTGAGATGTAGCAGACTGAGCCTGAGACTTTCTGTGTATGCTCTTTTTTTAGCTGGATGTCGGTAGGCTCGCTGTTCTGGAACCATAACAGCATTAAGCTTCTTCTGCCCTATAGACTCTTTTGATATGAGATATGGTGTGAGTCATTAGATAAGTCTTGACCGACTTTGTCCAAGATATTGGCATAATTTGCATCAATAGTAGTTTATCAATTTGCAAGGTACAGAGGGTGAATTCAGACAGGAATTTGCAGCTCCAGATGCCTTGCTAATAGCATGGCATCTGTGAGGACCATAAATATTGAATTCTAAGCCTAAATTACACAACAGGTCTTGTGATATATGATTGTGTTTGACAAAGTAATGGCAATTTTCAACATACGAGATGGGCAGCCATTTTGCCATTAAATTTCTTAAACAGCCTTCTAACATGGAATAAAATTATTTCACTAGGGTTGACTTTTGGTGTATTATTAACACTGCTAAAGAGGGGTTTTTTAATACTTTCACAGAGCCAAAATGTAATGAAAATGCATTATTCTTCAGGATAGCATAAATCAAACACATTTGATTTTCTTACTTTCGTCCTCTAAATCAACAATACTGTCACCTTGTGCTCTTACTCCAAAGTTCAGTTGCGAGAAACAAAGTCCTGTAGACGACAATAGGAAATTTCTTTTGCCCCAAGTGCCAAAACAATCCTCATCATCTACCTGTGAAAAAGCTGGTGGACCAACAAAGAGGAAGGCAGGAGTGAAAACAAAAGTTGCCATTTCTGCCAGTTCCTCAGGAGTTCACCTCAGACCTAGGTGGCAGCTGCACAAGCCATGCCTGTTGCCCCTGTTGCTGGCCCCAGTGCAGCTCCAAGCATCTCTGGAGATTGCCTTGGTTGCTTATGCAAAGAATAGGGTTGCCAACCTCCAGATGGGGCCTGGAGATCTCCCAGGATTGCTACTGATCTCCAGATGACAAAGGTCAGTTTCCCCTGCAGAAAATGGCTATTTTGGACAGTGGATTCTATGGCATTATACCCGCCTGAGGTCCCTCCCCTCCCCAAACTCCACACCAAATCTCCAGGAATTTCTCAACCTGGAGTTGGCAACCCTAGCAAAGAACCAGCCCTGTGTGCCAAACAAAAGGACCTGGTGTGCCATTTATGGGGTGTTGCTTACTTTGCTGGAGAATTTTGGAGATGCTGGAGAAGAAATATGAGAACTCTATTAAAGGGGGCATTCAGTGAGTTCACAATGAATACAGCCCAAAATTGTAGAGAAATTAGTCCCCCCTCCATATTGTTGTGTTTTGTGTTATGGCTGTGTTTTATGTTATAGCTGGTGCTCTGAAGTGGAGACTTATTTTGGGTGGATGGTAAGAAGTACATTTCCCTCTAGTTAGAATGACATTAATGACCATGACTGAAAGAGCAGGGTTTCATTAGCTCCTGTACAAACTGACACAAATTTGCACAGTTCTGAAAACAGAAACTGAATTGCCTTACTATTGAATGTATAGCTTTCACCAGGCCCAAGCACCATTTCTCTGGGATCAGTGCAAAGTTGAAATGTAGACCCTGAAGACTCATGAGTAATTAAAGATGTCTCTTTTATTTCTGAAAATATATAAATAGACCAATCATGGTAATGAGCTTGTACAATATATCTAGTATCTACATTTTTAAGCATGTTGGACTTTCTATATATAAAAAGTATCTATAACATTTTTCCTGTCCTTCCTCTATATAAATCTAGGCAATATATTTGGATTTGCCTCATTGTTTCCTCACAACAGCCCTGTGAGATAGAGGAAGAAGAAGAGATTGGATTTATACCCCGCCCTTCACTCGGAATCTCAGAGCACCTTACAGTCTCCTTTCCCTTCCCCTCCCCACACAGACACCCTGACAGATAGGTGGGGCTGTGAGAGCTCTTTCCAGAACTGTCCTTGACAGAACTATGGCTTGCCCAAGGTCATCCAGCAGCTGCAAGTGGAGGAGTGGGGAATCAAACCCGATTCTCCCAGATCAGAGTCTGCGCGCTTAACCACTACACCAAACTGGCTCAGGTTAAGCTGAAACAGAGTGACTGGTCCAAGGTCATTCAGTGTGCTTCTCAAGCTCATGGCTGACCAGGGATATGAAGCTGGGTTTCATAGATTCTTGTATTAACACCCTAATCACCACACTGGACAAGCTTTCCAAAGTAGACAAAATTATTGTGAGTGCAATGTCAGTCACTTCCTGGGAACCCAGATAGTCAAGACGGGTCAATGGCATAGTCCTATCCTATGCCTGACCCACATGACTGATAACTGCAGCTAGATTTTAAGGTTCGACACAAACAAGACACTGGGAGATATGTGGTCAGATCATCCCAGAATTGTAAAAATGCTCAAAGAACTCATGTTGTTGTGTGTGTGTGTGTGTGAATCCTCTTTGAATTGTGGCTACATGGGGCAAAATGGTCCAGTTCCTGACTAAACTGATCCCCACCAGAAGCGGTTATTAGTCCATAAAAGGTGTATGGGGGGTAGCTTACTTTCTGCTGTAATTTTTCCCTTTTGGTCCACTAATGGTACGGGATGGTGGTAATTTTGATGTGTAGAACCTCACAAGGGCAAGAGTGAAACTACCTTCTGTTCCCCATGTGGTCTTAGTCTAAATTAAGCCCTAAAATGCAGGCAGCATCTGACCATGTATCTCCCAGGTACCATCTGCTTTGATGCTAATTTGTTGACATTCTCTGAACTGGGTCACATATAAATGTCCACTTTTTCCCTTGTGTGAATTTCCCTGTGTAAACAGGGTTGTGGGGAACCAGGAAGTACATGAAGACATGGCTAAAGATTTTTCTCAGTTATATAGCTTTGTACAGACTGAAGTTTCTCTGTGTGCTCTTAAATGAAGGAAGGATTGCATGCATTAACAAATCCACTGATTACAGCAACTGAAGGATTCTTAGGATTGCCAGCTCTGGTTTAGGAAATACCTGGAGATTTTGGGGGTGGAGCTTGGGGAAGGTGGGGTTTGGGGAGGGGGGACTTCAGCAGGGTATAATGCCACAAGATCCGCCCTCCAAAGCAGCCATTTTCTCCAGGGGAACTGATCGTGGTCGTCTGAAGATCAACTGTAATAGTGGGAGATCTCCAGGTACCACCTGGAGGTTGGCAACCCTAACTGAAGATAAAGCCAATGTGCATACTTTCATACCTAAAATTAAGAAGAAATGTAATTGTGACATAGATCCACAGTTAATACATTTGCCAGAGTTCTGTCCTCCATTCAAAACCAAGTAGGTAAGTAAATGTTATTTTGAGGTTTAGCAGCAATTGCTTCACTCTCATTGAAATTCTTTAGCATACAGGGAGAAGAGAAAAGTACCTTCTACTATGATCACACAACAAAAGGCAAATCCAACTCTCTTGTTATTTGACATAACGGAAAGGGCCTAAAAATATCTTGCATCTTGGATGGGACGATCAATGCATCTTGATCTGGAATTACATGTTAATGAACTGACTTTTTATTGGGGAGGGGTATACTTCTTTTCACTTGATGATTATGTTCCAACTCAGCTGTGTTCTTTTACACCCTAGCCTCAAATCCCTAGGCTTCCTTTTGATGTGAAACTCAGGAAGCCTGCTGTAGATGTCAGAGCCTTGAAAGAGTAAGAAATTGCTTTCTGAAATACGTTTGTAGAAACTCCAAAGTGCTGAGAAATTGGCTGACTGCTTCAAGATCAATGCTTGCATCCCCCCCCCCCAAAGTTTCATCTAATTACATGAACTTCCCAAACTATTACCTGATCCGTCTGGATATCTAGATTTCTTCATGCTGAAATGAAATCACAACCTCCCACTGATTGTTTTAGATAGGCATTGAATCTGCTTTATGTTACCATTTGACTGGTGGAGGAATTGTCAGCAGATAGTAATGTACTGAACAAAAATTGTTGAAAAATTAAAGAGATTGTCAGCTATCAAGCACCATTATGATTTCTGGATGAACCAGTATTCAGTGTTATAAAGAAAACTAGAGTCCTCAAGAAAAATGTATTGTTAACAATATACTGGTTAGATATTTACAGCAAGTTAGAAGTGTGCTTGTGCATAAAAGCTTATACCTTGAATAAAATTATGTTCTTCTGGGCGTGGAGCAGGAGAGTCACTGCGGATGTGGAGGGGGAGGTATTTGTGAATTTCCTGCATTGTGCAGGGGGTTGGACTAGGTGACCCCGGAGATCCCTTCCAACTCTATGATTCTATTCTGTGTTGGTCTTAAAGGTGCCACTGGACTCAGACTTTGTTCTGCTGCTTCAGACTAACATGGCTATCCACCTATATCTAACTTGATTTGCCTGATATTCTTATATAGCCAACATTCTTTATTTTAATTTATCTTTAACAAGATGACAGTGCTTTGATAATACTGTGGTAAGTGCTATAATAACTGATAGAACTTCTTAGAACTTAAAAAAATGGGATCATGTGAGCCCTTCTGCATGAAAACACATTGTTCTTGTTTTTCTTGGCAAAAATGTTGTGAATTTTATGAGAAAACCAGTGACAGAAGAATGTGACATCATCAGAAGAGAAGGATTTGCTATAAAGACATAAGCCAGACATGGGAAGGCAGAATTGCTTGTTCAGAATGAGAATGTCTAAATTAGTGAATGAAGCTTCAATTTTAAAAAATGATGATTCTGAAGAGCGTTTATATTTAATGATGAGAGGAGCCCTATTCAACATAGTATCTGCCTATTCAGTGACTGGAAACTGTAAACAAATTCAATCATATCTCTAAATTGAGAGCTTGTACTGTTAGACACAGTGCTGACTATTGGGAAACCCAGTGAATAATTTAATCCCTCTTCTTCAAGTCTGGAAGAGGAAGGAATGTCAGAAAAAAATATTTACTTAAGATATTTATTAAACCATTTCTATGATGCTTTTCCACACAATTCAGGGCCCTCAAGGCAGCAAGCTTCAAACATTTTAGACATTAAAAAGCACTTAAAGTAACAAAAATCTATATTAAAAATTTAAAACAAAATATAATATGAACATATAAAAGGCATAAATGCATAAAAACACACAAACAGGGATGAGGGCCAATGTGGTGCAGTGTCTAGAGCATTGGACTAGGATCTGGGAGACCCCGATTTAAGTTCTTATCCTGCCCTGGAAGCTTGCTGGTTGACTTTGGACCAGTCAATACCCGCTCAGCCTAATTTATGTCACAGAGTTGTTGTGATGATAAAATGGAACAATATAAGCTCCTGTGGTTCTCCACCTGGGAGAAAGGTGGAGACCCAAAGCAGCTTATAAATGAAGCAGATGTAAAAAATAATGCGATTTAGTGAGGGAACAGCAACCTCCCCCCCAAAAAAAAGTTTTCACCCAGTGGTGGAAGACAATGACAGAGGGTGTCATGACCTCTTCCAACCAGCTCAGTGACTTCAACTTTGGGGAAGAGTCCCAGGAGCCAAGGGTTGATGACTGAGGAGAGCCAAAGGAACCAGAAAGTTCCCAGCACTGCAGAGGCCTCCACCAAAAATGAACCACCAGCACCATAGGCCACCTTGCCAGAACCTGCAAGAAAAATTTTGCCATGGGTCCTTCTGGCAGCCACAAAGCCTTCCATCATGCGGGACTCAAACTGGGCCTGTAGTCCCCCAGAATCCTCTCCCACTCTGCTGGAACAGTGGTTGCAGATGGGCTGGGTTGGGTTGAGGTGTCACAGAGAAGAGCCAGAATGGCTGCATGTAATCAAATTGTTGAGCTGAAACAGAGCTCTGACAATAGTTTCTTGCAATATCTTAGCCAGAGCATAGTGAAACCTCAAGAACCCCAGTTGTGGTCAACTACCTCTCAGCCTATTTAAGCGAAGGCCTGGGAAGACAGCCTTGCTGGATCAACTAGTCTATTATATGTGCAGGCCTCATGTTTCCAGCTCCAAGCCTTTGCTCTAAACTTCTGCTCAAGTCTCCAGCTTCTAGCCCAAAAGATTTTGCAGTTTTGCAAACTGAAAAATTACTCCAGCTGATTTTATAGGGTTGCCAGCCCAGCTGATCTCCAGGTAACAGAGGTCAGATTCCCAGGAGGATATGGCAAGTTTGGAGGGTGGACTCTATGGAATCATATTCCTACTGCCTCCCCTCCACAAATTCTGCCTTCCCCACAAATGGTTCCTCTGCCTACTCTTGACAACCTCCAG
Organism: Gekko gecko; assembly: GCA_029375565.1. NCBI lineage: Eukaryota > Metazoa > Chordata > Lepidosauria > Squamata > Gekkonidae > Gekko > Gekko gecko. The sequence goes on from JAPDNY010000008.1 coordinate 49,199,914, forward strand.
GTGGTGGCTGGAGATCTCCTGGGAAATGGCTGCTTTGCATTATACCCCCATTGAAGCCCCACCGCTTCCAAACCCCTCCCTCTTCAGGCTCCATCTCCCAAATCTCCTGGTATTTCCCAATCCGGAGCTGGCAATTAGGGTTGCCGGGTCCCTCTGAGTCCCCAGCAGGAGACTTTGGGGGCATTCCAGGAAGGGCATTCCAGGGGGACACCCCTAATGTGATAGCATCACACAGAAGTGACTTCATCACATGGGGGAATGGCGCCTGCATGGCTTGGATTGCAGGCGCACACAGCCCCCCCTCCCACTTTCCCCCAAAGCATTTAAAGGGATCCCTTTAAATGCTTTAGGGAAGAATCAGGGGGTGGCGCACGCCCCTCTCCCTCCCTCCTGCAAGATTTCAAAGGCCCTCCAGTCAGGAGGGGAGGGAGAGGGGTGCCTGTCAATGTCCAGGCTTGGGAGTGGGGCTTGGGGGCAGGGCTTGCTGGCTGGAGGTGGATTGGAGCCCTCAAAACTGGGAGAACCCCCACTGGGACCTGGGGGATGGCCACCCTGCTGGCAATCTTACCTCCACCCCCACCCCAAATCTCCAGGAATTGCCCAAGCCAGAGCTGGCATCCCTAAAGCTGAAGGTTCTACCTGGAACTCTTCTCAACTTTCAGACACACAGAACAGATAAAGGATAAAAGGAGTGAATAAAAAAACTAGATGAGGAAACTTCTAGGCCCGAATTAGTTACTAGACAAGATCACTCTCCTCTTTGTGCTGGATAACTTATTAACCCTCTAATTGTAGGGTTTGCCAGCTCTAGGCTGGGAAATTCCTGGATATTCTTTTTGAAGCGAAGCCTGGGGTAGGCAGAGTTTTGGGAGGCAAGGGACCTCCACAGTGTATAATGCCATGCAGCCCACCTGCCAAAGCAGCATTTTCTCCAGAGTACCTGATCTCTGTCCTCTGGAAATCAGCTGTAATTCTGGGAGATCTCTGACCACCACCTGAGTTGGCACTGGCAACCCTATCTGCAGTATGGGATCCATTGTTATTGATATTCCAACAGCCCCAAGCCTTCTGAGCTCAGGTCTGAGGGCCCTACTTCAGAGGAAAGCTGACTGGGCCTTGCTGCAAAGTAGGGTTGCCAGCCTCCAGGTCATAGCTGCATACCTCTTGGGATTACAACTGATCTCCAGGTGACAGAGATCAGTTCAACTAGAGAAAATGGCTGCTTTGGAAGGTGGACTCTATGGCATTATACTCCATTGAAGTCCATCTCTTCCCAAACCCCACCTTCCTCAGGCTCCACCACCAAAATCTCTAGGTATTTCCCAACCCAGATTTGACAGCTATACTGCAGAGTGTGGAAGGAGGGAGACAGATGAATCTCCTTGGGAAGGGAATTCCAGTTTTGGCACCTTGACCCAGAAGGCCTTTTTCTCTGATTGCCACCCATCTTGCCTCAGATGGCAGGTGCACCTGAAGTAGGCAGTCCTTCAGATATGCTGTCCCCAAGCCATATAGGGCTTTAAAGAAACATACCAGCACCTTTAATTGGGCCCGAAGCAAAATGAGAGCCAATGCAGATGGAACAAGACTGGAGTGATATGGTCCCTGTGACCCACTGGATTCAGTGTTCAGGCTTCAGCATTCTGTAACAGCTGTAGTTTCTGGACAGTATGTGTCTGCATTCACATACTGAAAGAATCATTCAGAATCAGGGCTGACTCATTTTGTTATAGTTTAAAGCACTAGGGATTTTTTCAGGACTAAATTCATTACAGAATTCAACTTTTCAGCCATATTTAACTTGGTATGCACTTCAGGAGTCTGTCATGGGACCAATGGAGTACTAACAATATGCCTGCAACATAGAGGTGAGTTTAAATTGTTCCCAGTGGTGGCTCTCTCCATGTATCAAACCTTTCTCATGCAGCAATTCTCTCCATACTACTACAAACTCATTTCTCCCCTCCCTCAAATGGAGGTCTTTGGTGTGCAGTAAATCAGCCAATACATATAAAGCCACTGTACACAAAGAACCTGCTATATGTGCAAGTATGAACATGTAATATAAAAAGCTGCCTTATACCATTGATCAATATTGTAAAATCTGATTGGCAGCAGTTCTTTGGGTTGTCAGGAAAAAAAGTCTACTAACTTTATTTGTCTCAGATCCTTTAATTGGAGATGCCAGGGATTGAATTTAGAACCTTATGTACGCTATAGCAACATGTTATGGGCTATGGTCCACTGAAAACTATCACAAGGAATTTATTTCAATTTCATGATATTTATTTTTAAAGGATTTTATTTTTATAACAAACAAACACACACAAATACATAAAAATTTGGAGGTACCATTTACATCATTGTTTTAACTATTTTTTTACCTCATACATTGTCTACTTTGTTTTTTCGACCTTATATTTTTATGGAAATATTTTGCATTATAATTAAAACTATAGTTCGTATTATATTCTAATTCGGTTATATGTCCATATGCTTTTTTAATTGTAATCTTCCAACCATTTGTAGAATCTTGACCATATATTTTCAAAGCTTCCTTCATTTTGTCCTCTCAAAATTAAAGTTAGTTTATCCATCTCTGCAGTCTCAAGTGTTTAATTTCATGTTATTTATTTTACAAAATTTATATCTCACCTTTCTGCCCTCATAAGGACCTCCTAGGCCAATTAAAACATAACGTTATAAAATCTCATTTGAAAAACCATTAAAAACAACCTAAAAGAACAACACATCATTAAAACAATTTAAGAACATAAGAACATAAGAGAAGCCAATGTTGAATCAGGCCAATGGCCCATCTAGTCCAACACTCTGTCACACAGCGGCCAAAATATACCAGGTGCCATCAGGAGGTCCAGCAGTGGGGCCAGGGCACCAGAAGCCCTCCCACTGCTGCCCCCTCCAGCACCAAGAATAGAGTGCATCACCTGCCCCAGACTGAGAGTTCTCATTCTATACCCTGTGGCTAATAGCCACTGGTGGACTTCTGCTCCATATGTTTATCTAATTTCCTCTTGGAACTGTCCATGCTTGCAGCTGCCACGACCTCCTGTGGCAGTGAATTCCATATGTTAATCACTCTTTGGGTGAAGAAGTATTTCCTTTTATCTGTTCTAACCCGACTGCTCAGCAATTTCATAGAGTGCCCACGAGTTCTTGTATTGTGAGAAAGGGAGAAAAGTACTTCTTTCTCAACCTGCTCAATTCCATTCATAATCTTATAAACCTCGATCATGTCACCCCTCAGCCGTCGTTTCTCCAAGCTAAAGAGCCCCAAGCATTTTAACCTTTCTTCATAGGGAAGGTGTTCCAACCCTTTTATCATTCTAGTTGCCCTTCTCTGCACTTTTTCCAATGCTATAATATCCTTTTTGAGATGTGGTGACCAGAACTGTACACAGTATTCCAAATGAGGTCGCACCAATGATTTATACAGGGGCATGATGATACTGGCTGATTTGTTATCAATTCCCTTCCTAATAATCCCCAGCATAGCGTTGGCCTTCTTTATTGCAGCTACACATTGTGTAGACATTTTCAGCGAGTTATCCACTACGACTCCAAGATCTCTCTCTTGGTCAGTCTCTGCCAGATCAGACCCCATCAACGTGTATTTATATTTAGGATTTTTGGCTCCAATGTGCATCACTTTGCACTTGGCCACATTGAACCCCATTTGCCACGTTGACGCCCACTCACCCATCCTCAACAGATCCCTTTGGAGTGCCTCACAATCCTCCCTGGTTTTCACCACCCTGAACAACTTTGTGTCATCTGCAAATTTAGCCACATCACAGCTTACTCCCAATTCCAAATCGTTAATAAACAAGTTAAAAAGCATGGGACCGAGTACTGATCCCTGTGGTACCCCACTGCTTACCACCCTCCACTGAGAAAGTTTCCCATTTATACTCACTCTCTGTTTCCTATTTATAAGCCAGTTTTTGATCCACAAGAGGACTTGTCCTTTTATCCCATGACTATTGAGCTTACTTAGGAGCCTTTGATGAGGAACTGTATCAAAAGCTTTCCGGAAGTCAAGGTAAATAATATCTATTGGGTCCCCCTTGTCCACATGTTTGTTCACTCCCTCAAAAAACACTAACAGGTTAGTGAGACAAGATCTTCCCTTACAGAACCCATGCTGAGTCTGCCTCAATAGTTTTTGTTCATCAATGTGCCTACTAATTCTTTCCTTAATAACAGTTTCCACCAACTTACCCGGTATCGATGTCAGACTGACTGGCCTGTAATTTCCTGGATCTCCCCTGGAGCCCTTTTTAAAGATGGGAGTGACATTAGCTACCTTCCAGTCATCAGGAATGGAGGCAGATTTTAAAGAAAGATTACATATTTTTGTCAGGAGATCCACAAGTTCACATTTGAGTTCTTTCAGAACTCTCGGATGAATGCCATCCGGGCCTGGTGATTTATTAGTTTTTAAATTGTCCATCAGTCGGAGGACTTCCTCTCTTGTCACCGCAATCTGATTCAGGTCTTTCAAACCCCTCCCGAAATCAGTGCTTCTGGAGTGGGCAAACACTTCTCCTCTTCCACAGTGAAGACAGAGGCAAAAAATGCATTCAGCTTCTCAGCCATTTCCCTATCATCCTTCACTACTCCTTTTACCCCTTGGTCATCCAAGGGCCCCACTGCCTCCCTGGCTGGCTTCCTACTTCTAATGTATTTGAAGAAAGTTTTATTGTTGGTCTTTATGTTTTTTGCGATATGCTCCTCATATTCCCTTTTTGCTTGCCTGATCACAGACTTGCATTTTATTTGCCATAGTCTGTGTTCCCTTTTATCAACCTCACTAAGACTAGCTTTCCACCGCTTAAAGGAATCCTTCTTACCTTTTACAGCTTCCATTACTTTATTTGTTAACCATGCAGGCTTTTTTCTATACCTATTTGTACCTTTCCTAACCTGCGGTATATATTTTTTCTGAGCTTCTAGGATTGTCTTTTTAAATAGTCTCCAAGCTTCCCCAATGGTTTTGACCTTCTCCACTCTTCCTTTCAATTTCTTCCTCACATGTCCCCTCATACCAGAGAAGTTACCCCTTTTAAAGTTAAAAGTGGTTGCGTCAGTCTTTTTGGGCAACTCCCTATCTGTACAAATGTTGAACTCAATGACATTATGGTCACTGTTTCCAAGTGGTGCAATCACTTTTACATCTCTCACCAGGTCTTGGGTGTTACTTAGGACCAAATCCAGGATCGCCTCTCCCCTGGTAGGATCTGTGACCATCTGTTCCACAGCACAGTCATTGAGAGTGTCTAAGAACGCAATCTCTTTTTCCCGACTAGAACTCATATTGACCCAATCAATGTGTGGGTAGTTAAAGTCGCCTATTACAACACAGTTATTTCGTCTAGCCGCTATCTTTAATTCATTCATCATTTTATAATCCTCCTCTATCTTTTGATCTGGTGGGCGATAACAAACTCCCACTGTTAAGCCTCCTTTTGGACCCACTATTTCAACCCATAGCATTTCCAGAAGGGAATCCAATTCTCTTACCCTCTCAATCTTACTGGATGGTATACCCTCTCTGACATACAGAGCCACCCCACCTCCAACCCTTTCCCCCTATCCTTCCGATATAATTTATAACCAGGAATCACCGTATCCCACTGATTTTCCTCATCCCACCAAGTTTCTGAAATACCCACAATGTCTATTTCCCCCCACACACCAAGCATTCCAACTCCCCGATTTTACCTCGGAGACTTCTAGCATTTGTGTATAAACACTTATAGTTTCCCACGTTTGTTAAGCCCACAGCCTTCCTCTTGCTGCCTCGAGACCTTGCCAGGCAGTTCCTATCATTAGCCACAGTCTCAGTGGACAATTGTAATCCATTTCCTTGTACAAAAGTAATAGCTACCCCTTCATCTCTTTGAGATGAGCCATCCCGAACCAGAGACTTTTCATCTCCTGTCGGCTTTCCCCCATTATTCAGTTTAAAAACTGCTCTGCCACCTTTTTGATTTTGAGCGCCAGCAGCCTGGTTCCTTCTCGGGACAAGTGGAGACCGTCCCTTTTGTACAGCTCCCTCTTGTCCCAAAAAGCATCCCAGTGCCTAACAAACTTGAACCCTTCCCCCTACACCACCGTCTCATCCACGCATTGAGACTCCTGATCTGTGCCTGTCTCTCCGGCCCTGCGCGTGGAACAGGTAGCACTTCCGAGAAGGCTACCTTGGAGGTCCTGGCCTTGAGTTTCCTGCCCAGCAGCCTAAATTTCTCCTCCAGGACCTCACGACTGCATTTCCCCACATCGTTGGTGCCGACGTGCACCACGACCACTGGCTCCTCCCCAGCACTATCTACCAGCCTATCTAAAACACGCGTAATGTCCGCTACCTTCGCACCAGGCAGGCAAGTCACCATACGGTCAGTACGCGGGTTCGCCACCCAGCTGTCTACCTGCCTAAGGATCGAATCACCAACTACCAAGAGCCCCCTCCCACCCTTCCCAGGGACGGTTCCTTGGTACGAAAGGATACCCGTTCACCAGCTGAAGAAGAGGTCCCTTCTGAGGGCACATTCCCCTTATCCTCAGCATGGTGCCCCTTTTCCCCTTGACCCTCATGCTCCCTGGCAGCAGCCGGGCTGCCAGATCCAGAGTGGGACATATCTAACAAGTCCCCGAGAGTCTTCCCCGTGCACCTAACTGACTGTCCCTGCTTCTCCAGGTCAGCCACCTTGGCCTCAAGGGAGCAAACTCGCTCCCTGAGAACCAGGAGCTCCTTGCACCGAGCACACACCCAAGACTTCTGACCAGTGGGCAGATAGTCATACATGTGACACTCCATGCAAAACACTGGATAGCCCCCAACCCCCTGCTGGCATTCTGGCTTCATAATTGTTTTTAAACAAATACTTTTCTATAACCCCCTTTTAAAACCCTTTGTATTTATATGGCTCCTGTTGTAGGAGTCTACTTACCTTACCTTACCAAGGAGCCAAGGTCCTGGCTTCCTGGCTCTTCCTGGGCTTCTTACAGAGCCCCTAGGCCAAGAGCCACAGGCAAAGAGCCTCGCCCTTTTGCTCTCGCCCTTCGGCTCGTGCCAGAGGCTCGTGCCTCTTGCAAACTTCCTGCCTTAAATGGAATTGTCTCCCAGGAGAGGGTGTGGCCAGCAGCTACTCAAAATCACCCAAGGCACTTAATGACGGTCAAACAAAGCCCCTTTCACACTCCAACTCCAGCAGCCAGGAGTCTGCTATTCAATCTCACCCAAGCACTTAATTACAGGCAAACAATGACCCTTTCACACCCTAACTCCAGCAGTCAGGAGTCTGTTACAACTCACCCACACACTCCCAAATACAGTCCCTGACACAGTACCTTTTCAGCTAAAGCACCTCAGCTGAAAGTAAATAAATAAAAATACCACTCACCCCTCTGGCAGCTCAAACACCTTGCTCCTTCTCAGAGCTCAGCTGGGTCAGAACCAGAACTAAAATAAGTACAAAGACAAATAGCAAAACATTGGGCAGAAATCAGGGATCAATGAGGGAATGCCAAACGAAACATGTCTTCACCTACTGGTGATAGATATCAACAGAACGTGGACAGACAAAACTCCCTGCGGGGAGAGTTCCAGAGTTTTGGTGCCACAACCAAAAGGGTCCTTATCCAGACCTCAGAAAGAGTAGGCAGTCAGGTATGTTGGTCCCAAACCATATACGGCATTGAAGGTTCACTCCAGCACCTTGAATTGTGCCTCTAAACAAACTGGAAGCCATTGTAGATGGGCCAGGAGTGGAGTGATAGTGTCCCTGCAACCCACTCCGGTCAACGTCCTGGCTGCAGTGTTTGGTACCACCTGAAGTTTACAAACACTTCGCAAGAGCAGCCCTATTGCAATAACCTTATCTAGGTTTAACCACAGTGGCTGAGGAAAGGCCACAACTCATGAAAAGCACTCCTTGCTGCAGCTGCCACCTGCTTATCCTCCGGTATGCAACCCCTTCCAGAAGGGGTGACACCTTAAATGCTGGGGCAGACTTTCCGCTCACCAATACTACTTCTGTCTTGTTGGGATTAAGCTTCAGTTTATTAGCTTGCATCCGTTCCAAAAGGATATCTTAAAGTGGCCTAAATTTAGGGATTGTATCGTGCATGCTAAACTGCACTGAGAATTAAGTAGATAAAATTGGTAGTACAGAGGACAGGAATAATACAAAGAGCCAAAGTACTCCTTAAACAGCATCTCATGAGTACCACAACTATTATATTCAAACTTGTTAAATTTTATCGGTGTGTTCTTTAAAGGAAAAAAAAAAGCTTTGTGTATATACTACATTATTATTGTCTTTGTGCCAGGGACTACTAAAGGAATGCCTGAATCAGCATTTTTTTCACAGAATATGTGCATCATATGTTCAGAGAATTTTAATTTATTCTATTTCAAATACTCAGAGGCTAGTCCTATGGATATATGGCCACTATGGTGATGCTAGCAGTACTTTGGCATGGTTAGCAGTGCCACCCTAAGGAAAGTTAGACTCTCCCAAGCCCACTGCCTTGAAAAGAGAGTAACTCTGTTTAGGACTGCACTGTAGGCTTACTGGCAAAGGAAGTATAGCTGATTGCAGCCTATGCCTACATTTTACAGTCATTTCAAAATGCAGGGAAGCATGTCATGGAACAGCACCATCCCCAACTGTACCAGAGACATACCTGAAAACGGAAAACTAGGCACATGCTATCTCTTCTATGATATGGTAATTTTGCTCAAGCAGGATGATTCTGCCACAATGCACTTCCAGACCAAAAAAATCCCTTTCACATACTGAGATCCTGATTGTCTATGAAAGGGTTGCGCCTACAGATTTGAATCTGCTTGGACTGCACCCTCGGAGCTAGCGTGTGTGCTTGAAATTTGATAACTATATTCATAGTAGCTGACATACTACTGTAGCAGAGTTAGCAAGGCTCAAATTACTAGTCGGAACCACTGTCTCTCTGATTTACTATCTCTTCAAATTGAACTCACATCATTCTAACGAAGAGTGAACATATGTCTTCCTGGGCAGGGCTGCCTAATGACCTCCAAAGGATTATCCGTTTAATTTTATAATAATAATCTATAGCTAGCTTAAACGCTTTCCATTTGTCATCAATTGAACTATCATACCTCCTCATCTCTAAGCCTTTCCATTCCATCTATCATTTTAGCTGCCCTTATGGATTTTTAGAGCAAGTTAGATATCATAAGCAAAGGTGGCTCCATTGGTTTATAGTCAGGGTTGTTGAAGATACAGCATACATTCTCTGCATTAGTATTACATATAGCTATCTTGATAGAAACTAGAGCGCTATTAAGATTCCATAAACCTGCCTAATATTGGTCTGAAAATTAAAATTTTATCTAGCTCAATACAACTGTAATTTTTCTTTCTGCCACATTAACTATAATTGACTCTGCATAAGGAGGGCAAGAGATATGTGCTTGAAGAACAGGATATTCAAAGATATAATGTTATGAAGTTCACATAACTTGTCCCAGGGGTAGAATCATCTCCTTTCACCCTCCCCAATCACTAACCCAATCTTTTTGTACTAACTCCTCAGGATGTTGCTACTAGCATTATTAAGAGGCATTGGTTCCTCTTTACTCTGAAATCCAAATATCTTTTTCTTTCCCTCTGCTTTGGGATTTTGAGTCCATTTCTAATTCCATTTTGATCAACAAGAAATTGTTATGACCCCCCTCCCCCAAACTAGCTCTGGACTCTGACTCAGAAGCCTTCGAGGAGGAGCCGAAGGAGCTGCAAATATAGCATAGGGGAGAGCAGGAAACCCAGGCTTGGTAGAATATTCTGTCCCATTTGTCCAAGAGACTGCACCTGAGGAGCCTGCAGTTGAGGCTCCTCTATTAAGACATCCCTATGTCAGATTGCTGGGGAAAACATCAACAACCTCAGATATGCCGATGATACCACTCTAATGGCAGAAAGTGAAGAGGATCTAAAGAGCCTCTTCCTTGGAGTGAGAGAGGAGAGGACAAAAGTCTGGCTTGAAACTCAACATCAAAAAAACTAAGAGCATGGCATCTGGCCCCATCACTCCTTGGCAAATAGAAGGGGAAGTCATGGAAGCAGTGACAGAATTCACGTTCCTGGGATCCAACACCACTGCAGGCGGTGACTGCAGCCGTGAAATTAAAAGATGCCTGGTTGTTGGGAGGAAAGCGATGGCAAATCTAGACAGCATAATAAAAAGTAGAGACATCACCCTGCTCACAAATTTCGTATGGTCAAAACAATGGTCTTCCCGGTAGTAATGTATGGCTGAGAGAACTGGACCATGAGGAAGGCTAAGTGCCAAAGAATAGATGTTTTCAAATTATGGTGCTGGAGAAGACTCTTGAGAGTCCCTTGGACTGCCAGGAGATCAAATCAGTCAGTCCTAAAGGAAATCAACCCTGGCTGTTCCCTGGAAGGCCAGATACTGAAGCTGAAGCTCAAATACTTTGCCTACCAAATGAGAAGGGAGCACTCACTGGAGAAGCCCCTGATGCTGGGAATGATTAAAGCCAAAGCTAGGACATACTTTTTATTTTTCAGAAAGAAAGGAAGGAAGGAAAAGATATTACAAAGAATAAGACAACAACAAAGACAACAAATAACAACAACTACTACAATAGTGGAGCTCATACTTTGTCCTTGGTTAACATAAGAAATAGAATTGAATCTTTAAAAGCAGAAGGGGACGGCCCACAGTCATAGGCAACCCATGCTGCTGTACCTCCGGGGAAAGTCTGGCTCTAATGGGTTCCAACAGGCCATGGATGGACTTTTCCATGTCTGATCGTGCCAGCCTGCTCTCATGCTGTTGGGATAGTCTGATCATGCCACCCCAGCTCGGTGCCATCTTTCCCCCCCTTCTTCACAGTATGTGCATCATCGCATACTCCATAGGAGGCCCTCAGTGTGGAGGTGTGATTCCTCGTTTATGGACATGGGAAACAAATGGCCAAAAAAACAATTCACCTGCAGTTGTGTTTGATCACACAGTGACAGGCTGCGCCCACAACTACAAAGGGAGGTGTGATCTCGCAACTGTGTGTCAAATTCCTCCGGAGAAAATAGCCTCACTTCCCCTCCGCTTCAACTGGAGTGTGTGACTGCAGCCTTATTCCACTTCTCCTGGAAAAATGGCTGCTTTGGCATGTGGACTGCATGACATTATATCCTATCAAGGTACCTCCCCTCCCAGGCTCTGCCCTCAAATTTCCAGGTATTTCTGAACCTGGAGTTGACAACCCTATCTGGCCTATGAGTGCACCAGTATTTGCCTCCAACCAAGAGGAACAGCAGAGGCAGCAGGCTCATGCTGAGGTAGCTGACAGGAAACATAGTGCAAGGTTAGCAGCCCATGCACCAGCTGTGGAACCAGACTAGTAGACCTAGTTCTCTGCAGGATTCTGACCTAATTCAGACCTCACCAGGAAAGTTCCAGAAACAGCTTGTCATCGAGGAAGGGAGCACTGCTGGATCAACTGGTCCGTAGGCTATTACTGTTGAATTTGACACATAGCTCTAGACCCTGCCAAGTAGTAATCTGCAGGGTACATTCGGGGTCTCAAGGAGATTGGTGAACCATGTATCCTGAGACCAGAACAAGCAGGAAAGGAGGCTTTGGAGAATTTCAGAATTTCACTCTGCTGGTGCTCAGAGGCAGGCAATGTTCCCCCTAACCTTCCTATCCTTCTACAGGGCTATCCTGTGGTGTGTAACAATGAACACTGGCAAGGGCTGAAGTTACAAAAGAGTGCATTGATTTCTCTTCAAAGAGAAATGAAAGAGGAATTCCTCTTTTGAAAGAGAAGAATGAGCGTAAGAGGAATCAATGGCTATAACTAAAAAAGTGAATTTTAGCAAAAGAAATTCTTCTTCCCATAACAATACTAATTGCTACCAGATTGCTTAGCATTGGAAGAGATGAGTCAGGAGCCGTTAATGCTTCTTCTCTGATCCTTTGGTTTTTTGCCTACTTCTGTGGGTTGATTGAGACATAACACAAGCCCATGCTTTATTTTGACTCAGTGAGTTGGTTAAACCATAACTCACCTTACAGATGAGCTTTTCAGATTCTCATTTCATCATTTTTGTAACTTTTGTACCACAGATATCTGGCTGGTGTCTACCAATATTGTTATGAAGATGGTTCCTGGGAACAAGCCAGGATGAAGCCAGTATGGTTTGCTCCTGTATTTTATGTAAAACTATAGTTGAAAACCAATTGTAGTTAATAAACCAACTTTGAATCCTGGTTTCAGATTGCGGTCTGACCAGCATACTCTAGCAGTAGCTAATGGTTAGTCCTGCATTTGTATGATCACACTATCCCTAGTTACTTTAGGTGAACTATGTGTGACATCTGGACTGATCCCAAAATTTTGACATAAAACTGATTTGATGTAATTCTAATCAATAAACATGGACAGTCATGTTTTTCAAGGAGACCTCTGCATGTGTGTAAGGTTGGGTGACCACAGTGTGAGAGAACTTTAAACATTGGGAGAAGGGAGGAAATTTGTTTGCTTTGGTGTTCTGTGACTTTGATAATTTTGTTGATATTGTTAAAAGTGCTTTGAAGTAATGGTAAACTAATACCAATGTTTAGAACTAGATACTAATAAATAAAAAGAAAATATGCAACATAGAGCTTGCAGCACATACCCCAGGCATTTTTCTTGTCTAACTAGGGACTTGACCACTATAGTAAATAAAAATATCCCTCAGTTTGGCTAAGATGTCTGATGCCTTTGCAACGTGTGAGGGTCCCCCCTATTTTTTCCTTTTTCCTTTTTGTTTGCTGTGTCCAGTGTCAGGGCAATTCTGCTCTTATGACCACATACTTATTTTCACAGTGCATACCAAATTGCACTGACTCATAGAAAATACAGAAGTGGAAGGCAATAACTCTATCCTACACCTGTCCTTGGCTGCTCTTATTTTACAGTTCATCAAGTACTCATTTATTTTATGGGTCTTTTCCTCCATTATTTACACCATCTCCTTTGCACAGTCCTAGCACCTGTACTCTCCCTTAACCTATCTGGATCTTGAAGAGTGATAGATAAATATCCTTCCTCTTTGTAATCTAAAATAATGTGACTGATGAGAAGATACCGTAATTAGTTTCAACTTCTAATATTTCATATGTTGCCAGCAAAGTCAGAAAATATGGATGAAGATATGTCTTTATAAGGGTTGACACACTGTCTTATTTCATGGAAAAGGGGAATGGCAGTTGCCTTTTAATACACAAGGAGCCATCACTGCATTCTGCATATTAGGGTGCAAGACATCTGTATTTCCTAAACAAATTCAAGCAATGGAAAATTAGTGTTGTTCATTTCAAAATTTTAAATAGCTTTTGCTGGAGCAGATTCCCATATATACATGCACAGTACAAAGCAATACAATAAAAACCAATACAAAATCACCCAATCCAGCTCCAAGTATAGGCAGCAAGCTGAATTGTGGTATGAGGGACAAACAACTACTAGGAGTCCCGGATGACAGCATCCAACAAAATGGCATCAAAAATACATCTAGCCACAAAGATAAGCATTGTTAATAAGAGGCAAAAGACTGTTTAAAAAAGAGTCAAAGTGGGGTTGCATGTAATTTGAAAAATGTGAACAACATGAACAACAAGAACAACAACAGAAGAATCAGCCCTGTAGCTGTTTCAACAGAAGCAAATTCCCTGATGTAATTCCTTGTCATACATATTCAATTGGTATAGAATTCTCCACTCACTCAAGGGGTCCTTATTTCCAAATTTTAGACAGATAGGGAGAAAAAATGCTGTTCTGCGGCAAATTTCTAATTTGCACTGGAGGAACAGGCCAATGTGACTTTGCAGGGATGAACTTTCCCTTCCTTTCCTGAAGCCCTCTAATGGCAGGTGAGGGAGACAGGGTTTTTGTTAGGTTTTGGGGTTTTTTTTGCAAAATGGAGTGTGCAGGTAAGATTACCTTCTTCCTTGCCTTATTTTACTGAGGGCTGCACCTTTCATCTTTTTTTCTCCTCATCTGGTTGACTCTCTTATTGGAGTCTGGCTGGAGAAAAATGCTTCAGTACCTGGAATGAAGCAGGCCTAGTTCCATTAGGCTCTGGTTTTCTCTAAACCTAGATTTCAAACCTGTTTTCTTTGTGTGCTAAAAGTACTGAGACTGACAACTGATTTCAGCTCTCACATACTTTATTAGTTCAAGAACAAGACAACTTTGCCCGGCTCTCAGGCTGGTTTATATCCCCTGAAAACCCCACACCCAAAACACACCCCACTCAAGTCATTGGCTATTTACAGTGGCTGAGAGATCCATAGGCTCTCTGCCAGGAGCCTAACCCTCTGATTGGAGCTAGGATCCGCTGAGTCCTTTGCTCAGGTGAGCGAAGCTCAGACATATTTGCCTGACCGCATGGCTTCCTTGCCTCGCATGTGGTCTGGTCTGATTGCATTATGTCTGATTGCTTTATGTCTGAGTACATTACAGTGTGCTTTATTTGATCACTTATGATTCCCTCATCATTGATCTCTTCTATTTAATCTAATTTGATGTGTGTATGTGTGCGCCCACACTTGTGTGTTTGCTGTGGGGTGAGTCTTTTCCTCTACTGCCTACACTCTGTCAGTGAATTTCTGTTGTGAGGGGGGGAAACCACAGCTTGGGCATCTGCCACTTCTATTCCATCCTGTTCCCCAGCCATTCTGGCTACTGAAAGAGGTGTTTCACTCTGTCCTTCTGTCACTTTCTTCCTGTCATGGGGGCAAGACATACCCTTTGTGCTTCTTAGCCCCACTCCATCTGTCCAGCCTGTGTTTCAGCAGACAAGCAAATTATTTCTGCTGTTTGCCTACCAGCCATTCCACCTCAGATAATCTAATAACTCATGCAACCTGGCCAAATGTTTGTACAGAATCAAAAGAAAATCTTCTTCAAAGCCAGTGAGACTACGGAAAGCAGAAATTCTGAACACAAGTGCCAGTAACAATTATTCCATACCATGGAAAGTCTTCTGGGAGGCTGGCATCTCAGTCACAAATATATCTGTTGAAGCAGACTCATTCCTTCTCCTTGATGTCCCTGCCCCTCCCACTGCTTTTGAAACTGAAACCAGCCAATGAGGCACAAGAACAAGGGGAAGACTGGAAGCTTCTGACCCCCCCTAAATGTCAGATATATTTTTGGCTGGATTATTTGCTACATATAATTTGCCACAATAATGTAGTGTTTCTAATAATAGGTGAACATACATGCTAATCAATTCTTTCTACTAATTCTGAATCTTAGCACTTTGTATTGACTGTTCCTATCAACTATTTAAGTTCTCATAGGCGTATCTGTAAAGAAAACTAGTGTGTATCATATTGCTTTTTAAAGAAAAAACTGAGATACTGAGAAAAAAAATTAACATAGTTTGTCAGGATGGTAAATGGATTTTCAAGGCTTTAGGTATCTGACCCAGATGTTGTTGAGTGCACAATGAAGATTTTTTAAAAAAGTATGCTTCTAGAACAAATCAGTGTATGTCTTTTACTTGACATATACAATGAAATTTGTCACATATGCTACTAGAAATGTCAAGGTTACCCTCATCATGTGATAGTGGGTCCAGAATAGCTATTTATAACATACCCATTAATCTTGATTGTGCAACGTTTTATATTGATGGAAGAATCTATCCTTTTCAAGCCAGCACATTATGCTAAAGTCAGAATAATTAACCCTTGTCAAAGAAGATTCTTCTGAAATTATTCCATGGGAACAATTCTTACTTATCATATATAACGTAAACAGATAAGTTAGTGAAGGTTAGTTCATGCAGGCTGTTTTCCTGCCTATTTCAACATTATAGCAGCTAGGAAGGGGTAGTGCTGGGGTCTATCATCCAAGCAGAGGGGCCTCCATTACTTACTCAAGGTCCACAGTGAGGGAGGGAGTGGGTTGGCCTCTCCACAACGACCAGAACAGCCGTATGTCTTTGTAATGACTGGATAGCCCAGGCTAGCCCAATCTTGTCAGATCTTGAAAGCTAAGTAGGATCGGCCTTGACTGGTATTTGGATGAGTGACCTCCAAGGAATACCAGGGCTATGATGCAGAGGCAGGCAATGGCAAAACCACCTCTGAAACATCTCTTGATTTTTTAAAAAAGTCTAGCTCGCTGCCTAGCGGTACATAACGCTAATAGAGCTAGAACATCTGGCTGCCAAACAATCTTAGGCTCTCCTGGCTATACTACACACACTGTCATATGATAACTAATTAACAACTTTGCAGCTTGTTGGGGATTCTACAAGGGGACCTATTAGATGTGTAAAAACAACCAGTTTCAGAATGAGGTTATGTGTTGTTTTAAAAGCTTGATTCAGATTCTTTAACATAAAAAGTAAATGTTGGAAGTAAAGTATTAGGAAATTAATCTGATAATCACATAGGAGTCAAATAGAATCTTAAAGATGAACAAAAATTATCAGCCTAAGCTTTCATGAGTCAGAGCTCAAAACGCAATCCAGTTAAAGGAGTAATCCATTCATACTGAATGGATATAAGACACCTCACTAATAACAGCAAAGGAGAAAATACTTCAAGCCTAATGCAGGTTGAAATGAGACAATGGAACAGAACAACATATGAGAGATGTTAGCTCCTATAGTGACCTAGGAATCTAAAGCCCCTGTTAACTCTGAGGTGAGAGGTGCATTTGAATTTATTACTGAAGGGAACTTCAGAACTTTCACGTTGGATTCTACCTGTAAAGTTCTTCTGCAGCAGAAAATTAGCCTTAAGACAACGATAGTGTATCCTTGTAAGTTAAAATTTTTGCCTGTTGGTTTCTGAATATACCTATTTTCAATGTCAGATTTTCATCCATTTATTCTTTTGCATAAGAACTATCTTGTATATCTAAGGTAGATAGTAGAGAGTAGGAGGATATCGCCCATATATGATGGCATATATTAAGATGGAGGCTGGACAAGAGGATGAGCTTAAGACAGTATGGTTTATGTTACTGAGTCCTGTAATAACATTGCCTAGGTATATGTGGGAACAAAGCTGGCATATAGGTTTGTTACAGGGTTTGGTTCTCTCTGACTTTACATTCATCCCTAAGACATCCTTAAGGCTTCACCAGGAATCCTGGGAGGTTTTTACTTACTCATTCAGGATTACTGTGTCTTTATTTGCTTTGCTGTTTGATAGTGCTGAGGGTCTTCCCACCACGGGAAGCATTAGAGAAGCGAGTGCCTCCAATAAAATGCCTTAATTTTTCAAGGCTCATGCCAGTCCCCCCATGATATGCTAGAATGCCTAGTATACAGTTCGAGAATCATTAGCTTACCTGCTATTTGCTTTACTAGACTGCATTGGTTTGTTATTCTGATGGTTCTTTTTATTTTTTTAAAAAAGTCTAATAAATATCTCAAACCTCCGTAAGTGGAATGGACGATTGTGTAGATCATAACACATATTTATTCATTTTCTCTTCAGAAGAAAATAAAGACCTTTTCTGCCCATTGTTTTAGGTGTACCTGTGGCTCAAAACAGAACATTTCCAGCACAGCATTACTGTGAAGTATCAGCATGCTTGTATTATTGGATATTTCTCTATCTTAACTGAGAAATAGCTGTGTGATGAGACAGATGCTGTTACACGTTGAAAGAGATGCCGCTCTACACCTACTGTGCTGGTAATCAATTGGACGTCAGCTCTGATCAGTGATGCTCTAATAACAGGTGAGTAAAGAACATCTTAAGAGTGCAGGAGCTCCAAAGGTATATTTACTAACACAGTTGCATGAATTACATTCCATATCTGGAAAATGCATAGATGGGTAGTGGATGTACACATTAATGATCGCAGCTTGTATATTTAAAGATGCTGTGCATACATTCAGATGAACATGCATGGGGATGGGAAGCTGTACACTGCTTTGTGGGTGGCTGGGCAATGTCCTAACTCCTGCTGCTCCTTTTCACATGTTACTCTGCCCATGAAGAGTACAGAGCAAACACAAACTATGCCACAGTCTGTCTGTTCTTACAGTGCCATCCTGAACAGAGTTAACCCTTGTAAGCCTGTTGATTGCATTGGTCTTAGGAAGGCATAAATCTGCTTAGGGTGGCTCTCTAATTGACTTTGACTCAGTCTTTTTCTTGCTGGCTTCATATTGCAGTGTAGGGAGAAGTTTTCAATTAAGTATGCCTGGTCAGAGTAGGTTGGTAGGGCCATGACTTAGATGGCAGGTTTGGAGCAGGATCATTTAAATAACAGTATTGGCAACCACCCCGAAGTATCTCAGGATGGGGGGGAGGTAACTAATCTGGACCCATTTGGCTGTCCAGTCCAAGGATTTGGGTGGGGAAGGAACTTTCTTGGTGCTGTTGTTAACACCTGAACCTTCCAGCTGACTGATGTAGAGGAATAGCCTTTATTGATGGTATCTTGTGGCATAATTTTGATGTGCAGGCCAGGACAAGTAAAGAGCAGCTATGTAGCAGTCTTGGATTGCCCAAATACCGAAGAACCTCTTAGGGTGCCCATGCTAATAGGATAAATAGTAGGGGTGTGCTCCCCATTTTTTTCCATTTCCAATATACTGAACAACAACAACAACAAAAACCCAACAACCGGGTTTCCTGAAAAATCCCAGATCCCAATACTGGTGTGGTATATAGATACAGGATCTTTTTGAAATCCTGAATTTTGGGGGGTACAATAGACCCGAGAAGAAAAAAACTGACAAAAAATTGCACACCAGTAGCTGTGCCCATTCCTATGATCCCGTCTGCTCCCCATGGGCACAGCTGATCCTGGGCAGTATAAACCAGGCTGCAAAATAAGCCAGTGCCAAGCCGAGGTGGAGGGGAGCTCTCAGCCTCCACTGCTGCAGCTGATCCTCTCTTGCAACTAGGTTTAAACCAAGCTGCAAGATGAGCCAGCCCCAGCCAAGGTTGATCCTGGGCTGAATTTTTTGCAGGCTGGTTTAAACCGGGCTGCAGGAGAAACCATCCAGTTTCAAACTGAGCTAGCAGGAGCTGTCTTCTGCAGCCTCTTTAATGTTTAAAGGGGCTGCAGAAGCCTGACAGATGAAGTGGGAGCAATCTGCTCCTGCTTCTTGCTTTTTTTCAGATGTACCAGTAATTCCCAAATGTATCTGGGATTTTCTCAAGATTTTTTCCCTATTTTTCTCGCGAAAACCCGGATACATGTGGGAAACTAAAATATATCCCAAAAATACTGATAAGGTATTTTTCAGGTATATTTTCAGTTCCAGGAGATCCAAATGCACACCCCTAATAAATAGTTTCTCTACTGCAAATACAGCCTTCATTAATTAATGTAGCCTTTGTTTAACCCAGAATTGGTGTCTGTATCTTCTTTTGGGGGTGGGGGAACAAAAAAAAGAGAAGAAAAAGAAGAGCACATATGTTGTATGACTTAAGTCATACACATAAGTAATTCAAGACAGTGGAATGCAAGTGATAATATAATCAGAGGAATGTTTTTCAAATTATATAAGGGGCCAAATTTCATTTTATGATTTGCTAAGAGGATTCAATGTAACTTTTTCCTTGAGACCAAATATGATCACATTTGACACATTCCTGTGTCATGACAAGCTGGTTAAATTCCAAATAGGAATTGATTTGTTCATGTGTTAGCATGTGCCCTTCACTTCTCCTACATCTTAAGATGCTCAGAGTTTAATTGAACATTTCCCAGTTTGAATAAGCCAATTTACTCTGACCTCCAAATGTCGGTACATCAGTGAATTGGAGTTTGCTTGCAAGAAAGGGATTCCAAACCTTGGTTAAATCCAAGTATAGAATCCCTGATTGTCGACCATGGGAAGTGAGAGAATAAGTATCAATTTGCTGAGGCATCTGCATTTGGATATCATGACAAATTACAGCTTGATCAAATGGGGAAATATTCAATCAAGCTCTTCACATGAAGGTAGGGATGGGCATGAACTGAACCACAAAGCAAAATTCATGATGGATGGACCAGAAAACAGGAGTTTAAAGGGGCTCCAAGTCCTTTTAAATCCCTGCTTTCTGTTCCCCATGAAAGTTGCAAAAGCAGCTGAGTGGCAGGGAAGTGTTCCCCATCACTCAGCTTTTTTGAGCTGTCTTGTACAGTTCCTTTCAACTTTAACAGGACTGCAACAGACAGTGTGAAAAACAGCTGCACAGCAGGGAGGCAGTCCCTTTAAAGTTTAAAAGGACTGTAGAAGACAGTGCAAAATACAGCTGTGCAGTGTGGAGGTACTCTCCACTGTGCAGCTCTTTTGAACTGTCTTCTGCAGTCCTTTTAAACTTTAAAGCACAGCTGTTTTTGCACTGTTCTGCAGTCCCTTCAAACTTTAAAGGAACTGCACAAGATAGCCCAAAACAGCTGAGTGGTGGGAAGTGTTATGTATTGGAATGTGAATCTGGGCTATACATTCCTATGTTAAGCTTGATTTCAAATGTGGCTCTTCAGCTGTGGCATTACTATTGGCTGGTTTCTAAGATACCTCTGTACAGAACCAATCATCTTGTAAATATGTTGCAAAGAGGGAACAGTCCTGATTGGCCTTTATCCCTGTGTTATGATTGGCCTTTATCTCTGTGTTGCTATTGGTCCTTAACTTATTATGGGTGTGGTTTTGACTGCCCGGGAGAGTTTAAAAAGGGGCTGTGCTCCACTGTTTCTTGTTGTGTTTTCCTGACTTACAGTTTGCTGTTCAAATAAAGCTAAAATCACTTTTGAAGCTGAATCGTTGCTGAGTCTCATACTTAACAGGAAGCAAGCTGCTCCCCACCATTCAGCTGTTTTCTGGGCTTTTTGCAAACCCCATTGAAATGGACTGTGGTCCCTTTCAATGGGGTTTGTAAGGCCATGAATTGCATGAACCAGTTCGATTTGTGAATGACCCTCCCAGTTCAGTTTGTGGTTAGGTTTGTGGTTCAGCCATGAACTGAACCAAACTACATTTTCCTGTTTCGTGCTGATTCCTATATGAAGGTTGGAGTAAGCAGGTATATTCACAAGCACAGCAACAAGCTATGTTTACCATTAGTTGAAGGTGCATTGCAGCTTCTTGGCATGTCTTAATGCAGCCAATGAGTATACTGTGGAACTCTTTTACAAATGCCTTCAAGGCTGTAATGCTGTGCAGGCTTACTTGTGGTAAACCCCACAGCACACAGTAGAGCTTACCTCTGGGCACACACAGCACACATTAGAACTTACTTACTTCTGGGCAAATGTGTATAAAATTAGTTGCACATGTACATATTTTCAGACTGGTAGAAAAACCTCTCTTCATTTGTACAGTCTGTCCCTGAGCTTCAGATGGAATCCATTCCCCAAAGAGTACATGTCACTTAGAGAGAGGGTATTTGTTGCTCACTAACACCTTTAACCCTCATGGCTGTGTCTAGACACTGCTTTTTTGTTGTTTCCAATAATACAAGTTCGTGTATTTCATGGAAACTCTCCTCTGGATGTGATGTACATCTTTTGCTGCCTGAGATGGAATATCAGATGCCATCTCCTGTTTTTCTCTTCTCTATGATCCATCATATCTCCACCATAAACACATGAAAGAAATACATATAAAGGCATGTAGCTGGAATGAGGATTCTGTTGTTTGACAATGATAGTGTACAGTTACATACACAGCTGAGAACACTGAAGCTGGCCAACATTGGTACTACATGACTTTACACAAACTCTCATGTGCATTCACATTTTGCCTTCTGACAAGTTAACTAAATATTATGGGATCAAGACAAAGACATGGATGCCTGTCTGCTCATCCTCTTGTAACCAAGTTGCACCCTTTCACAAAGCAGTGTGAAAAATTACTCAAAGGGAGGGATAGTATTGAAGGGGAGTGATAAGTTTCGTGAAATATGCCCTTTTCCAATTTAGATTACTATTCATTTGATTCTTAAAGGGCAGTTCTCAACAAGTCTGCTCGGAATCCTGTTCAGACCTCTTCAATGGAGCTTACTCCCACAAAAATGTTCTTAGGAGAGCACCACCATATATTGGACTGTAATAGACATTTATAAGGCAGTCCCCTTTTTTCTCAGCTAAGTGCTTTTGAAATCATATAGCGACTGAGCCAGTGAAGTTTTTTCTACCATTTATCTCTATGCCTGTAAAAGTTTCACCACCCTTGATATCTGGATGTCAGGCTGGTTTTAAACATATATATAGTGGCTTGGATCCAGAAGAACATTTCTGTGAGTATAACGACTTTTGCCCACAGAATGTGATTACAATGTGTGTGTGTGGGGGTAGATTTGAGGCTGCTGTAAAAGGTGGAAAAACTGTTCCATGGACCAAAGGCCTTGTGCCTCCAGAAACCTTATGAGGATCCAACCATATAGGTGAAATAACAGTGGTGTTATTACAACTGGACCCTGCCATACCTCTCAGGAATTCACAGCAGAGTATATGACATGTCTAGGAAATGTCTCATCCATTACCTAGCCAGGTATGTTTATCTCCAGAAATGGAACTATAGAATTCATTTGTCAAACCTCTTTAATATATTATACAAATATTTTTAAGCATGGTCCATTAACATGAACTAAAGAAATACTTATTGGTAGTATGACTGCAACTTTCTTAAAAATTATTTTAAATTATTATTCTGTACAATTGTGAAATATACATACCCTTTTGGCATCACAGATCTGTCAATCTTGAGACTGCAACTTTTTAAAAACAATCACATGAAGCATTCAAATAAAATCGGACAGGAAGCAGGATTTAAAATATGAGCAGGCATATATTCCTTACTGGGGATGAGTTAACCTTTTTTTTCATTTCTTCTTGTATCTGTCTGTATTTTTGTTAACCATTTCAGTTTTTGGCTGTTGGTTTTTAATTTTTTTTGTATTATGTACACATGATGTATGTTTTTTAAAAAAATAATATAGGTTATATAGTATTTATATGTACAATGTCTAATATATTATATATGCTGATTTCCTGGCACAAAACAAAACAAAAAAATGATGCAAGGAAATGGCCTGAAAATGAAGAGTCAGGGCTACGATTTGCACATGGAAGAAGTAAAACTGAAACCAATATTTGAAAGTCGTTTCAGGTCAAAACAGGAGGGATGAGAAATTCATACTCATCTCTATTCTTAGTCTCATTTGGTTTGACTGCTGGAGATTATCACTTGGATTCAGAGAGAGGTTTATGTGGGCATGCTTCCATGAATACATTCGAGTTTCCCTTTTTCCCAGGCCTATAATAACTAGAACTGTTTTGAGGTTTCTTCCAAAATATCTTGGATTTTGAGAATTCAATGCATCTGATGCAGTGGGCCATAGTACAAGAAAGCTTATACCTCATAATTTATTTTTTACTTTTAAGATCCATGGGCATGACTTTCGAGTCATATATGAGGTGTTTCAGAACCTTCCTGTGCTTTAAATGTGTGAAAAATTCTGCATCGCTTTACGGACTATGTACACACTGCCCCTACAGAAAGTTGAACTGCTGTGCAAAGTGAGTTTCCCCCAAAATACCTTTATCTTTATTTGCACTTATTGATACTTCCTCCCTCAGAGGCAAGATTTTCCCTCCCTTTCTATTTGCCTTCTGACTGAGCAGCCCTAGTGGTCTGCTTCTTCTTTCCTGAAGAACTCTGGCTGCCCCACCCTGTCTCAGTATGATATTTTACTGCTGGCTTAACCCAGGAACCTGAGGGAAGGGTCAGGATCACCCTTAAACTACTGAAAATGGCACTTGAGAGGTTTAAAAATTCAAAATTAACTAAATATTTTATTCAACATAAAGGGGAAAAGTCAGGTGAAATTAGGGATTGAAATTTCTGTGATAAAACCAGTACATGCACAGACTAGTTCTTATGTTTCAGGCTGATGAGAGTTTCTTAGGCTATTCACAGTTACCTAAATCTTTATGTTGAGAGACTTTTGTTCCAGTGTTTCCTCCAAATACTTTTTTTTTTTTAGTATTCTCTGACTCTTTTGGTTTCCAGAAGCCTGGTATACTCTTTCTAGAACCCACACCCCTTCTCTTGAAACACCAGTACTTATCGAGTTTTTAACTGATTCTTAGGGTCTCCAAAGGCAGTTTCTAACCACACCAGACCAGGGATCTCTTCGCTCTTCAGAGCTAACTCCTTGTTTGACTGGGTAGGGAAATTCTCCCCTCTCTAGAAAATCGACACCCTTTCTTTGGCCTGAATAGGACTCTTCACCTACTTCCCAAACTTCCTTGCCAACTTTCTCCCTGTTCTCCATCTGCGTTAACCTGCTCTCAGCTAAGGCTGAAATCACACTCAGTTCTTCTCAGCATCCAGTTCAGAAGTCTTCCTCTGCTCAGCTGATGCTAACCAATCAGATCTCTTGGAACAGCCTGTCATTCAAGGCTCTCTGGCTCTGTGAAGAATTAACCCATACAGTTCTTTAGCAGTTTGTGCAGCACTTCTAGGCTTTTAAGAAGTGCAGTCCATCACAGTAACTCTAGAACATTTTCATCACATGCTGTTTCATAATGAAGCAGGAGCCTTGCACCTGTTAGAAAATCTGCCAAATCCAGGTTTCTAGTGAGTCAATACTCATTTGCAGTCAACACTTATCTTAATTAACCCAGCATAATTAACACAGTATGGGAGAAATTCCTAGATAAGTGGCAGTTTGAATCTTATCATATGCATAAGCTGGAAGCTAATAAATTGAAAAGGTGCCTTAATTGATATATGAGCCCCAGGAGATTCTTAATGTGTGTCATGGGAAGAGCAAGGAGTTTAAGTATATTACTGCTATGTATCTGAGTAATCCCACTGTGTGTGTACTTTCTCTGATATCCCAGTTCTGTAACACATTCAGAGGTGTCCTTTAATTTTTCTTCATGTAGATTACAAAGGATATGCCAGCCATACATACAAAGTATAGGGTAGCACATAAACAACTGGCCTCAGATTTGCTGCCAGATGTGTATGTGCTGGCCTATTCTTTGTATGTATGGCTGGCCTATCCTTTGGAACCTACATTTGCTGTCAAAGGCGGGATTTACCAGATTACTGAGTCAATCTTGATTTACAGTTAACCACCCAAGGCATGGTCTAAAGTCCTTTGCAAACTAGTACTTGGGTATTTAAAGGTTCATTTGCCCCCATACATAGAGTTTTTAATTTCAGGCTTTCCTTCATGTTCCCCTGCCTTCTGAGCTGAGGAATGGGGCCATGAATAATGGAGACTTTTCAGGGGCTGCACCCCCACCTTTGGAACTGTTCCCTATTTTCATATGCCTTTCACTTTCTCTTGGTGTGTTTCAGCAGGAACCAGGACCTCTTTATTTCAACTGGCTTTTAATTGAGTGTTTTTTGTTCGCTTGCCTTTCCCCTTTGTTCCTGATTGGCTGTATTTTTCATTTCTGTTGGTTACTTTCTGTGGCTTAAATTATTGCTGTTGTACTATTGTTGTTTTGTTTTATTTTTTAAAGAAAACCTGTTTGTTGAATTTTTAAAATATATTTGGTTCATAGTACTTTATTAAGAATAGTGCCCCAGAATAGCAGCATTCGCCCAGTTGGGAAAAACTTTGTGTACCTCATTAGTGCACCTGGATCCCTGAGTGGGGCAAACACCAGCTCCCTGGGGACACTTCAGCTTGGAATAATGGTACAGGGAGAAGGCACACTACAGTCCTGATCTGAATTGAGATCTGAACACTTGAAAATCAAGTTCCCAGTGGGGAACTTGCAATTGCATGTGGATCATCCAAACATGAGGGAAAGCTGAATGTCTAGTAAACACTGGTAAAAATTCATTTGTATCCTTACCTTGTATGGTCTAGTTGCCAGTCTCATTAAATAATCAACACAATCCTAAAGCAGATTCTTACCTGTCCAAAAGTTTGAGATTTTTCAAAAGCATTTTAAATTGTGAAAGTATTTAAGGTGGGTTGGGGAAAGATGTAGTTAAAGTAGAAGGAGATTAAATATTTATTTTTAGATATCTAATTGGATATCAGTGCAGATAAGGGTATTAATTACAGTAACCCCAAATTTTTCTTTAAAAATATCACTTCATATTTATCAAATGATTAGCTCTTGTGCTAATGTTTTATTATCTGAAGCTTTACTGCTACTGTCTTTAGCTAACCATTGCTCCTAGACAACAGAAGTGATAAACAAAAGAGGTGATTAATGTACAATATCAATAGAATCAACATTTCTATTGCCACAGCTGCTATCCTTATATGCTGCTATCCTCAGGTGAATCATCCCTCGACATTATAATAAATTTTGCATTAAACACCTGGAGAGAAGGCCTGTTCAGCAGTCTAGGAAAGGAGAATAACCTTCAAAACTCCTGACCACAAGAGATTTATTTTTTCACTGATTTCTGTATATGTCAGTGCAATTATTTAGAAAATAATCAACTGCTACTTGAAATTCATGGGAGGAAAATGTATTTATCCTAGAAGTTATATTTATCAAAAACCATTGGTGTAATTTTGGAACTGAATTTTCACAAACTTTTATTGTTATGTCTTGCAACAATTTCATTGACCTTAAAGAATGCACTTTTAACTATGCCATCTCCTGGGTTTTTTTTTTTTTTTTTTAATTATAAGACACCCTCCCCCAGGACTCTTGTTTAGAAAAGGTGGGAAATAATTTTTAAAAAATTAATAGATAGAATGCTAAATACCAGTAAATGTGCATGCTGAAGGGCATTTTTGGTGAGTAACCTAGAACTAAGCATATCCTTGTTCTGGAGACTCACCAAAGCCTGAATCTGAGCATTCTCTAAACTGACTGTAATGTATCCACTGGAGAACATGGGCTCTGGACAGCCATGTGCTTGGACTGGTTCTAACCGGTCCACCATGTGGCCAGGTGAAGGGCCTGAGCTTCGCCCCGAAGGACAATGGACTAGTGGATCCTGACTCCCCTCCAATGGAGGAGCAGGAGTTAATCCAATCAATGTAAATAGCGAATCACCGTGTGTGTGTGTGTTTGGGGTGTGGGTCACTTGGGGATAAAAGCCGGCCTGCGAGCCGGCTCAGTTGTCTTGTTCTTCAACTAATAAAGTATGTGAGAGCTGAAATCACTAGTAAGTCTCCGTACTTTTCACTGGCGACGAGGATAGGATGCCAACTCCCTCCATGAACAACGACCACGAGACGAGCACCGCTGACCGCCCCAACGCCGAAAGCACCGAACGCCGCCGCCGAGCTTCGTGTCCGCCTCTTCGGTTCCTGGGCACCGCACCGCTCCCTAGCACCGCTGACCCCGAGAGCAGCCTCGCTTCCAACGCCGCCAACTCTACGTCTGAACCGCGACCTCCACGGGTGAGCACCATGGCCGCTAGCAACGAGAGCTTCCCAGCCTTCGACATCTCTCGTCCCGCGCACTGGGAGACCTGGATCGAGACGCTGGAACGTCACTTCGAGATCCATGGCATCACGAATGCGGGTACGAAGAAGGCCTATCTCCTGCGCTACTGCGGCATCGAGGCACACCTCCTCCTGAAGGACGTGGTGAACCCCCTCCTGCCGAAAGACGCGGCCACCACCTACGACGTGCTGGTCAAGGCGCTTACCGACCACTTGGCACCAAAGCCCACCAAGTTCGCGGAACGAATGGAGTTCTTCGCAAGAACGCAGGGCCCCGACGAAACATCTCCGGAATTCCTGGCCGGACTACGCCGCGCAGCCACAAGGTGTGCCTTTCCCAACCTCGCAGATACCCTCCTAAACCAGTTCTTGGTGGGGCTGAAGGAGGTGAAACTGCGCCGCAGGCTCATCAGCCAGGACGACATCACTCTGGAGGCCGCCCTCCAAGAAGCGGCCGCCTACGAGAAGTCCCACGCAGATCGCCAGCCTAAGACGGTCCATCGCCTCCAGGACTCCAGCCCCTCTGATGACTCGAATGAGGAGGAGGTCCTACAGGTGAACCGCCGATCACAGCCACGCACCAAATGCCACAAGGGATCCCCCGCAACACCAACCCAGCCCAACGCATCTGCCTGTGCCAGCTGTGGCGACGCTCACGAGCGCCGGACCTGCCGTTTCCAGGACACCGTCTGCAGGACCTGCAACAAGGCCGGACACCTCGCCCGAGTCTGCCGCTCCAAGGGCAAGCACCTGGGATCCACTGCCCAGCTGGACGCCGCAAGCCTGCACACCGTGACAACCCAGCACCGGCAGACGGTATGTAACTTGCCCCCTGAGAGCCCGGACAAGGTGCACGTGACTGTCCAAATAGAGGGGTCCCCCTGCCAAATGGAAATAGACTCAGGGTCCTTGTTCTCTATAATCTCCGCTGAGACCCTTAAAATGCTATGCCCAAAGGGGGGACCCCAACTGCACAAGCCACGGGGTTTGAAACTGACGGACTTTAACAAGAACCCCATGGCAGTCCGTGGCTGGGGCAAGTTTCAAGTCCGATTTAAAGGGTTCTCGGGCTTGCTGGACCTGCTGGTTGTGGAGGGGCGCCTCTTGAGCCTCCTGGGGCTGTCGTGGTTTGGGCCCTTGGGACTCCAAATAGCGGGTGTAAACCACCTCGGGACCGCAGACTGGGAGGCGGTTTGCCGGGAGTTCCCCAAAGTATTCGACGGGACCCTGGGGAAGTACAATGGGACCCCGATTTCGCTAGATCTGGACCCTAACGTATGACCCATCCGCATAAAGGCACGGCCCCCTCCCATAGCCATGCGGGGAAAAATAGAGGCCGAGCTCGACCGCCTGGTCGCCCAAGGAGTGCTGGAACCGGTCGCGTCAGCGTGCTGGGAAACCCCCATTGTCACGCCTATTAAACCGAATGGGGCTATACGCATTTGTGCAGATTACAAATGCACCATAAATAAGGCCCTTCAGGACCACGCTTATCCGGTCCCGGTAGTGAGCCATGTCCTGGCCTCCCTGACGGGGGCCAAAGTTTTCGGTAAATTGACTTGGCGAGCTACCAGCAGCTGCGTAGACACGGCCGCTGCGGAAGCGCAAACCATCACCACCCACAAGGGGGCTTTCCGGGTCAATAGACTGCAGTTTGGGGTTTCAGTGGCGCCAGGGATTTTTCAATCTTTCATGGATTCTCTCCTGAAAGGAATTCCAGGGGTCCAGCCCTTTTTAGATGATGTCATCATCGCGGCACCGGACTCCACCGCCTTCGCCGACCGGCTGCGTCGGGTCCTGCAGAGGTTCAACGATGCCGGCCTCAAGGTGAAGAAGGAGAAATGCCTCCTGGGGGTGCCCCACATCAAATTTCTGGGTTTCGCAGTCGATGCACAAGGCATCCACCCCACAGACAAAAAAATTAGAGCGATCACACAAGCCCCGGTCCCCACGTCCAAACCGGAACTCCAGGCCTTCCTAGGCCTCTTGAATTTTTACCACGCGTTTCTGCCCCAAAAGGCAACGGTGGCTGAACCCCTCCACCGGCTGCTGGACAAGGAGGCGCCGTGGGCCTGGAAGCCAGAGCATGCGGCAGCTTTCCAGGCGGTAAAAGACTTGTTGGTCTCCAACGGGGTGCTGCACCACTTCTGCGAGGCTTTACCTGTGGTTCTGGCATGTGATGCGTCACCCTACGGGGTGGGGGCGGTGTTGGGGCATCGGTTGCCGGATGGCCGGGAGGTTCCGGTCGCCTATTATTCTCGGACCCTGTCTTCTGCGGAGCGTAATTACGCGCAAATAGACAAGGAGGCACTAGCGATAGTGGCGGGGGTTAAAAATTCCACCATTATCTCTATGGCCGGCCGTTCGAGATCCTTACAGACCACAAGCCTCTCCTGGGCCTCCTTGCGCCCGATCGACAGACGCCGCAGATGGTCTCGCCCAGGGTTCTCCGCTGGTCCATATTCCTGGCGGGGTACTCTTACACCCTCACCCACCGCCCAGGGAAGGCCATGGGTCACGCGGACGCACTCAGCCACCTCCCTCTGCCCGCGATGGACCCAGACCCGACCCCCGCCCACGTCATCGCACTCCTAGAATCGCTGCCCGATCGCCCAGTACATGTCAAGGAGGTGGCCCGCCTCACGAGCCGCGACAGGGTTCTCTGTTGGGTTTTGAACTGGGTGGGGAGGGGATGGCCGACAGCTAGACAAGACCCAGAGTTTGTGCCTTTTGTCACAAGGCGCGATGAGCTGTCGATCTATAAGGGGTGCCGAATGTGGGGAGGCAGGGTGGTCATTCCGAAACCACTACAGGAACGGGTACTGAGGGACCTTCATGAGCACCACCCTGGGGTAGTCAGGATGAAGGCTCTGGCGCGGGGGTATGTCTGGTGGCCAGGGTTAGACCAGGATATTGAGGACATTGTAAAAAGGTGTCAAACCTGCCAGGCCTCCCGACCCGCACCCCCGACGGCCCCAGACAGGGCCTGGGAATCCTCTCACCACCCCTGGTCGCGCCTGCACCTCGACTTTGCGGGCCCGTTCCAGGGGCAGCTGTTTTTTATACTTGTAGACGCCTACAGTAAGTGGCTAGAAGTAGAGCCGGTACCATCCACCTCCTCCCGGGCGGCCATCCGAGCGATGTGGCAGATTTTCAGCTCGCACGGACTCCCCGACACCCTGGTCACCGACAACGGGACGGCCTTCACGTCCGGGGAGTTCCAGGAGTTCACCCGCCAGCACGGGATTCGCCACATCAGGTCAGCCCCATTCCACCCCGCCACCAATGGCCAAGCCAAACGCATGGTGAGGACGGCCAAAGAGGCGCTCTGTCAGACCGAAGGAACGGACTGGGACTTCAGGCTGGCACACTTCCTGTTCGGTCAGAGAACGACGCCCCATGCGACAACCGGCCGGAGCCCGGCGGAACTACTGATGGGCCGACGCCTCACCACCAGGCTGGACCGGTTACATCCCGATCGAGTGCCCGAGCGGGAGCCCTCCACGGAAACGCCAGCGGCGGCACGAGGGTTCTTCCCAGAGGACCCGGTGTACGCACGGAACTACGCGAAAGGGCCCCCGTGGATTCCCGCCTGAGTAGTCCAGGTCCGTGGGCCCCGGTCCTACGAAGTCTCGGTAGAAGACGGCCAGATCCTGCATTGCCACATCGATCAGCTACGTCGCCGGGTGCTACCACTGGAACCGGATGAGGGGGAGGAGTGGGACGAGCCAGCTCAACCAGACGCGGGGGCGGACGCACCAGAAGAAATCCCGGGGGACTTCAGCTCCGGACTGACGGCCACCGCAAATGACACACCGGCCGGGATGGTGAGCCCAGCCCCGCCAACACCAGAGCAGCCACCAGTCCCCACAGCCGCCCGGGAGGCTGTCAGTTCCCCCATGCCAGAGCCCCGTCGCTCCACGTGAGAGCGGCGGCCCCCCAGCTATTTGAAAGACTATGTGTGCGGGTGTTTATCGGACCAAGGGGGAGGGGTGTAATGTATCCACTGGAGAACATGGGCTCTGGACAGCCATGTGCTTGGACTGGTTCTAACCGGTCCACCATGTGGCCAGGCGAAGGGCCTGAGCTTCGCCCTGAAGGACAATGGACTAGTGGATCCTGACTCCCCTCCAATGGAGGAGCAGGAGTTAATCCAATCAATGTAAATAGCGAATCACCGTGTGTGTGTGTGTTTGGGGTGTGGGTCACTTGGGGATAAAAGCCGGCCTGCGAGCCGGCTCAGTTGTCTTGTTCTTCAACTAATAAAGTATGTGAGAGCTGAAATCACTAGTAAGTCTCCGTACTTTTCACTGACTATTAACCTTTTAGTATGAGGTAGCTCCTTCATGGTAAAAGTTGAGCTAAACTCTCAATAAGAAACAGAAACCCCTTTCCTCCTCCTCCTATTAGTAGTAGTTGTAGTAGCAGCAGCAGCAGCAGCAGTAGATATTTGACTGGTAGATAGTGTTCTGCAATTCAAGATTTACCTAAATTCTTGGGAATTGCAAAAATGTCTTCACAGGATTAAGAACATAAGAACATTAGAGAAGCCAATGCTGGATCAGGCCAATGGCCCACCCAGTCCAACACTCTGTCACACAGTGGCCAAAAATTCCAGGTGCCATCAGGAGGTCCACCAGTGGAGCCAGGACACTAGAAGCCCTCCCACTGTTGACCCTCCCAAGCACCTCCCAAACACTGTCTTCTGGAGCTCAGCTGGTTTTATTTGCTCAGTGCCCAGAATGTCCAGGTGCTTCCAGAGACTTCTAGGCCATTCTCCAAGGGCTCCAATGATAACTGACACAATGGTAACCTTCTTCTCCCAAAGGTACTGTAACTCTATTCGTAGGTCTTGATATTCCATGATCTTCTCCTTTTCTTTCTTTCCTATTCTGCTGTCCCTTGGGCTTGGAATGTCAGTGTCAATTTCTCATTTTTGTTCCTACAGTCGTGATATCAGGGGTGCTATGCTCCAGGTGTTTATCTGTTTGCAATCAGAAGTCCCAAAGAATCTTTGTTTCATCATTCTCCATGATTTTGTTTGGTTTGTGCTCCCAGGAATTTCTGACTGATGGTAAGCCATATTTCTTGCAAAGATTCTAGTGCAACATAGCTGCAACCCTATTGTGACATTCTTTGTAGCCAATTCGAGTAATTTTACTGCAGGCACTATCCATGTGGTCGACTGTTTCATCCTTTCTCTTGTAAAGTCAACATTTGCTGTTATCACTGGTCTTCTGAATCTTGGCTTTTATACTAGTTGTTTTGAGTGCCTGCGCTTGTGCAACTAGAATGAGTTCTCCCATTTCTTCAAGTGCCCATTTTGGTGTCACTTCCAGGTATTTTCACTATCTATTGTCTGTGTCTTTCAAATATTTCCCATGAAAGTGCTTTTGTTTCCAGTTATCAATGTGATTTATTATTTCAATCTTTTTGTAATCTACTTTGGTTTCTGTAACCTCAAATAAATCTGTTTTGTGCACTTCAACTAGAAGCTTCTCTTTGCTTTCTTGGTGTAGTCATTCAGTGCTTGTTTTTCCGTCTTCAGCTGCTTGCTTAACTTTCAAAGACATATTCCACCTAACATTCTTGATAAGTAAAGACGATCAACATCACTTCTAGGGTGTAGTGAGTGATCCATCATCATTCTCTTGCAAGTCTTGCAATCTATTGTTTCTAATTCTGCTTGTTTCCAATTGATAATGCAAGCTGTGTATCTTAGAAGTAGGACTGTCCATATGTTATTGCCTTCACAGTGTTGCCTCCATTTAATTTTGTTTGCAATATTTTTTAAACTCTTGGTATTATTCCTTGGTTGAATTTTTCTTAACAAGGGTACATTTGATGTTGTTAGCTTTCAAAATTCCAAGATATATGTAGTTTTCTTCTAAGCCTAGTGTTTTGATGTTATTGTTGTTGTTTGACATATTGATTTCTTCTTGTTCAATGATCTTTCCTCTATTCAGTGTTAATACTGTAAGCTTGTCAAAGTCAAATTCCATTGTTATATCTTTGCTGAATATTTGAACTGTATTTAGTAAAGAATCTCTGATGATGATTTTCCATACATTTTCAAGTATTTAATATACAATAACTGTGAAATCTTATTATCTTAATAATTGTGATTATTATTGTTGTTGACTTCCAAGTACAATAAAACAGATGATCAACTAAGAGAATTACCCAAAAGGAATCTGAAATAATAGTAGTTTTGCTGCCTGGAATTTGAATGCCATCCGTGAAAGCTTCTCAACATAGGTGGTGCCATTACTAGAAAGGCCATGTTTTCTGTCATAACCAGTGTTCCCTCTAAGCTGAATTTGTGTGAGCTAGCTCACAGTTTTTTTAGCCTCTGGCTCTCACATTTTTGTCTTAGCTCAAGAAGGATGGCTCCAGAGTAAATTATTGTATGCAGTAGCCAAATCGCTCACTCTCATCTTTAATGCCAGGATCTCACAAAGTAAAATTTTTGCTCATAAGACTCCACAGCTTAGAGAGAGCATAACAAGCAAAGAGATCCAGAAAGAGTCTTTGTTTTAAAGCTATTGGTAAGATGTTCCTTCAGATAACATTGATTTATATGTGTTAGGATTTTAAAGATTACCAACGCTGCTTGGAACTGTGCTTGGAACAGACTGGCAACTAATGCAAGTCACCTGTCTTTCAATCCAAAATGTTGCTATCTCATTCCTTCAAACTTTTCAGCAGGCCATAATGGAAGACTTTTCTAGATTAGTGCCAAAGATTCCTATCTGTTAAGACAGACAGACAACCTTTATTGGCATATCAGAGATAAAAGTACATTAAAATTTAGGAATACATCAAAAATGTGGCTGTCATACAAACAAACAAACAGCGAGGAAAAAAAACCTGATCAGTTTATAGTTTCCCTGAACTGAATTGCAGATTGAAGAAAACAGGCAACATTAAAAGTTATAGAAGAGTTTTGCCCCGAGAGTAATAACTGGACTTTGACACTCTCAGGGAGACTGCACCATGTAAAAAGAAGGGAGTCCAGAAATTTATCCCAGGTCCAAGTATGAAATGGGCAATTTAAAAGAACGTGGGAAACAGATTCGATGGCACCCTGACTACAAGGGCATTTTCTAAGGTCATAAGGGATTTCATGGCATCTTCCAAAGAAGATGGCCAATGTCAGTACATTAAATCTGGCTAACATAAATGCCCTTCTTCGATGGGGGTCAGTTAAAGAGCAGAAATAAGTAGCTGTCTGGCCCAGTGTCTGGGGTAATCCCAGATGAATTGGAGAACAAGTTTTCCTAGCTGCCTCAGTCAGGCACTGAAATTAAATATCTAAAAGCCTTTGTTTGATTGTATAAAATATTGTGGAGGCAGATGATAAATAAAGCAGATCTAAAGGTATTCCTAAGGACCTATTTTTTTTTTACTAATTTCAGCCAATTAGGTTCACAATGATCTGTCAGCATTAAAAAGGTAAAAGAATTTGGGTTAGGATTAAACAGAAGGCACAACCAAAATTTGATGGTCAAAAGCCAGGCCCAAGATTCCAGGGACATCTGACCAGTTTTGAGACACATCGTGGCATATGGGACACAATTAGGAAGTCCAAGGATTTTCCGCAAAAAAAAAGAAAGGATTGTAAACCCTCTGCTGATTGGTTAATTGCACTAATCCAAATGGGAGCACCATATAGGAATTGTGAACTAGATTTTATGTTGAAGACTTTTAAGGCCATTAGAATATATCTATTGCCTTTCATGTAGAAGTAGGCGATGGCCTCAGCACTATTTCTTGCTAGAGTAGTAGCAAATTTGCGAGGAGTAGCCCAGCTCCCATTGTAGTAGAAATTGATCCCTGAGTATTTAAATGATTTGACCTGCTCAATGGGATCTGTTGGGATAAATTACTACATAACATGATTTATGTGAAAGTTGCAGTTGGACCTTCAAATTATTGCAAACAGGAATGTATTAAGTTGTCATTTATCGTGTCCCGACATCAAATCTCAAAAGTTGATTATTGTATCATGTGGTAACTAACCCATACAAGGGAATGTTTGCATTTTCCTTTACACATGCATTGTTCTTAGATGTATGCATTTTTCTTTACCATGACCCACATTCCGCATCCATTTTAAGTATCCCATAAATCCTATAAATTCATATATTGCTACCATTTGTACCTACCATTCCAGCTGGTTTTATACATTCTGTCTCTGTTTTGCATATACAGAGTACATTATACCATCAAAATGCAAAAGAAATCTTAAAAGAATTTTCACACTTTGATTCAGAATAAAGCTCTTTGATATTCCTTATTGCATTGTCTTTTCACCTTGATTCGGCAGGGGTTTACTGAAAGGTACAAAATTTCCAGAAAGAAACAATGTACCTTGAATGTTAGAATATAGTCATTTGTGCTTTCAAAACATGTATTTCCTCTTGCTAATAACAATTAACATGTACTTGCACATAAAGTGTCTGGATTTAAAATAAAATTCCATTTTGCTGCTGCAATACTGCCAAAATATTTTGGTGAATTTTTTTATTATGTTGTGGACTAAAATAGAGTAGCCTGGTTATAACATACTGTAGTATATCTAGATGATGAACACTGCCTCCACTGCTGCTGACTGGATGGGCCTACGCTTCAACGCAGGCAAGTGCACCTCTCTCCATATCGACGGGAGCCTCAAAGACCGCGTCCTGCCCTCTGTTTTCTCCATCCAGGGCCAGCCCATGTCCCACCTGGCCGACGGAGAGACCTACAGGCACTTGGGGACCCCCACCGGCTTCCGAGCCGCGCAGACCCCAGAGGCCACCATCCAGGCCATCGTCTCTGACGCCGGAAAGATTGACGCTTCACTACTGGCTCCTTGGCAGAAGATCGAGGCCCTCAACACTTTCCTGCTGCCCAGGATCTCCTTCGTTCTGAGAGGCTCTGCCGTGGCCAAGACGCCCCTGAACAGGGCTGATCACTCCGTCACGGCCCTGCTGAAGAAATGGCTGAACCTCCCAAAGAGAGCCACCAACGACATCCTACGCATCCCCCATCACCAGGGGGGAGCCGGAACGCCGAAGATGGGAGATCTCTGCGACATCGCCACAGTCACCCACGCCTTCCGCCTGCTCACCTGCCCTGACTCCACCGTGAAGGCCATTGCAAACGACGCCCTCTGCACCGTGGCCCGGAGGAGACTGAGAAGGGATCCCACCAACGAAGACCTCGCCACCTACCTGAGCGGCTCCCTAGAGGGTGAGTTTGGCCGGGACGGGGGGGACTTTGCCTCCCTCTGGACGCGTGCCAGGAATGCCACTCGGCGCCTCAACAAACGAATCGGCTGCCAGTGGGCCTGGGACCAAGGGTCCAGCACGCTTGCCGTGTTCCCCTCCGCCGTGACAACACCCCCCGGCTGTCCATCGTCCAGGCCAGGCAGAGGCGATCCCTGGAGCACCTCCTCAAGGAGGTCACCCGGGAGAAGTACGCTGCAGAGCTCCGACGGAAGCCAGACCAGGGCAAAGTCTTCGAGGTCACCGCCCTGTGCGATGCCAGCAACCACTTCCTGCCCCGTGGCAACTACACACGCTTTGCCGACTGGCGCTTCATCCATCAGGCCCGCCTGAACGTCATCCCCCTCAATGGAGCAATGAAGTCTGGGAACCAGGACAAACGTTGTCGCCGTTGCGGCTATGATAATGAGACCCTGCCCCACGTCCTCTGCGGCTGCCGTGTCCACTCTACTGCCTGGAAGCTTCGACACGACGCGGTTATGCACCGCCTAGCCAGAGCCATCCCCGACTCCAAAGGCACCGTCACTTTGAACAGAACGGTGCCAGGGACCGGAAGCCAGCTGCGCCCCGACGTGGTCTTTCGGAACGAGGAGAAGAAGAAGATCATCCTGGTGGACATCTCCATCCCTTTCGAGAACAGGAAGGCCGCCATGGAAGAGGACAGAGCAAAGAAACATCAGAAATACACCCCCTTGGCAGAGGTACTCAGGCGGCAGGGCTGCAGCCACAGTCCACGCCCTGCTGATGGGAGCCCTGGGTGGCTGGGATCCCGAACGACCGGGTCCTGCGTGCCTGTGGTGTTGGCAAGCAGTACTCCCAGCTGATGTGCAAGCTCATGGTGTCGGACACCATACGGTGGTCCAGAGACATCTACATTGAACACCTGTCTGGCCATCGTCAGTATGAGGAACCAGCTCGCCCTCTGGACCCCGGAAGACAGGAGCCACGGGATGCACCCGTGGCAGGCCCCGCCCTCCAGTGGAAGGGGCCACCCGCTGCCTGTCCCAGAGGACAGGGGCCACCCACCCGGTCTGCCCTCCTACCCCAGAGGAGAGGGGCCACCCACTCGGCCTGCCCTCCTACCCCAGAGGAGGGGGACCACCCACGCGGCCTGCCCTCCTACCCCAGAGGAGGGGGACCACCCACGCGGCCTGCCCTCCTACCCCAGAGGAGGGGGACCACCCTCCCGGCCTGCCCTCCTACCCCAGAGGAGGGGGGCCACCGATGCCGGGTTCACCCCGCTATCCACAGGGGGTGAGCCCAGGACTTGCCCTCTCCTCCCTCTGGAGGAGAGGGCCCCGGCCACCTCATCCCCCTCCAACCGGGAGGGGGCCATAGGTGGCCCATGGTAGCGGACAAGCCCAGAGAGAACTGCGACGACCGGAGGAGCTGCAACCACCCCAGGAGGACCCCTGTGCCCGGAGAAGACAGCCGTGACATCCAGGATCCACGCCTGAAGGCTGTGAGCGGTGAGGAAGACTGGCCGATTGCCACGGGCCGCAACGTTGGGGGGACCAGGCTCCGCCCTGCTTCCCCGCCATGGACTATCATCCTTTGGATTTTCAACCTCTACTGAATGGCCGGATGTGCTATGCGTGGCTGGCCACCACGATGGGGGGACCAGGGCTCCGCCCTGCTCCCCTACCATGGACTATCGTCTCTTGGATTTTCAACTCCTGCCGCGATGGGGAGACCAGGGCTCTGCCCTGCTCTCCTGCCATGGACTATTGCCCTACGGACTCTCAACGACCCCTGAGTTGCTGGACATAGCGTGTGTGCGACAATATCTCATTTTAAGCCTGTTTTATGGTTTTTTTTTTCTATGACATGCATGCACCTGCGTTTTCCAGAGTTTACTTGTATTTGCTACATGACATCAATGATTGTAATTTTAAACATTCTCTGAATAAAAGTCTATCTGATGAAGTGAACTTTGATTCACAAATGCTTATACTGTGGAAAGAGGCATTCACGGCCACTAGAGCTGTGGACTGATTTCCCCCAGTCCAGCTTCAAATGAAACTCAAGCCACCTCCAATGGGAAGGCAATTGGAGGTACTTATTTATTCTTGCCTCATCTTGTACTTCCACTTTTGCCACTTGCTGCTGACCCACCCACCCTGAAATATCTCATGATTAACCAGTCACTGTTTGGGGGCAAGCAGGAATTTTGGAGCTTTCTCCCAAATTGGCAGTTGGGGAGGGCCTTTTTCACCTGCTTCATAATATTTAGGTCAGTGGTAATAGTGGTGGTGGTGGTGGTGGTGGTGGTGATGACGATGATGATGACAGAAAAGGAGGAGGAGGAGGAGGCTTAATTAGGCCTGATCTCAGACTGTTAAGGCTGTAACTAGTTTAGCAGGGATATGGTGGGTTGCTCATGTTAAGTAGGGATAAGCAGCAAGCACCCTAAGCCATCGTGCATGATGGAAGGCGTGTCCTGAACAGACCTTCACTGGCTCCATGGCAAGATCAGGCTTGTAAAGGAGTGTGTTTGGTGCTGAGCAATGTCTCCCTGAATCTGGAAGCAGCTTTACAGCACATCAGGGTAGGGGGTTGGGGCTGGGCACCTCTCAGCACATTATGTATGGGCAAGGACAAACAAGGCCGGCAGTTGCCTGGGTGGATTTGTCAGAAAAAGGCAGCCATAGACAGGCTGCCTAACACAGCCCACCCTTAATTAAGAATTAATTAGATCAGCAAATTTGAATAAATTTAAATAATTTAGTTAGACACATGCTGTTTTCTCATGTCTTCATTTGGGTTACTGGGGCAATTTTGTTGGTCTTTATGGTGGTATCGGACTCAAAATTTGTTCTACTATGACAGACTAACATGGTTAGACTAACAGTTCTCTCCATTTTATCTTCAGAACAACCCGTGTGAGACAATTTTGGCTGAGAGTGACTGTCTCAAGGTTACCCAGTGAACCACAGAGAAGTGAGGATTTGAA
Organism: Gekko gecko; assembly: GCA_029375565.1. Lineage (NCBI taxonomy): Eukaryota > Metazoa > Chordata > Lepidosauria > Squamata > Gekkonidae > Gekko > Gekko gecko. The sequence goes on from JAPDNY010000008.1 coordinate 49,239,583, forward strand.
TCCAGGTCTCCCAATCCTAGTCCAGTACACTAACAAGTACCTCATACTCTCAGTGTTTTCTTTCACATCATGTTAAGGAACATGCAAAAGTATTCCCAAGTCAATAGAAGAATCAAGAAGCATGATTTGACAAGTGATCCTATGAATCTGTCATTTGCATCTTCTGCCTAGGCTTCTCCATCCCAAACCAGAAATTTGGTTTTCTGTAAGTGGTTATGTCTGTGGTGAGACCATTACTTCTCTGTTTTGATGTAACCCTGAGAGGATAATTACTATGTACCTTTAAGACATTCAGACATATAGGACTCATGCCATTTATGTACAAATATTCTTCCCCCAACACCATAAACTTGACTCTCATTACTAATTTTATTTACTTACTTCATTTATACCCCACCTTTCTCCCCAGTGGGATCCAAAGCTGCTTATGTCAGTCTGTTCTCCGTTTATCCCCACAACAGCCCTGTAAGCTAGGTTAGGTTGAGAGTGTGTGACTGGCCCAAGGTCACGCAGCAAGCTTCCATGGCAGAACAGGGATTTGAACCTGGGTCTCACAGATCCTCGTTCAGCACTCTGACCAGTACACCACACTGGCTCTTTAACAACGTGTGTTACTCCAAGGTTTCACATGACCTCATTTTCTCATGATCCAGTGGTGCTGTATGATCCTCACACAACACAGTATCCCATGAAACAGCATGTATACAAATCAGATGTGGTGCTAGCCTGATTGCATGTTATTATGAATAATAACGAGGGGAATATGATTGATTATTAATAGGCAATCGGCTGCGAGAGCGAACACCTGTGTATACAGAGGTCAGCCCCGCCGGGAGGTGTTGGTAACAGACCAGGAGACTTTTGTAGTTGAAAAATAAAGTATTTTACTGAAGTTCTTCACAAGCAAACAATTACACAAGCTCACACACAATTATTCAAGGCCTAGGAAATACAGAGAGAGGCAAAGCACATTTGCATTAGCAGGTAAATCGTTGGTGGGTAATATTTACCAGTCCCGTCGTGTAGAGTGTTCCTCAGGAAAAATGGAGGGGAAAGAAACTAGAAAAATGGGGAACCATGCGGCCTGACCAGCAGGTAACACATGGGAACTCGGCCTGCAGACCAGAGTTTAAAGATGGAGGCAGGGGTTGGGGATAGCAAGCTGGACATAAGAGGGTCAAAGATTCGATAGGGGTAGTAGAGCAGAAAGAGGGCCGGTGGTCTGGCGTCTCCTTATAAGCAGGAGGGTGGGGGCTGGTTCCAGCCTCTGATCCTGCCTCCTGGTAAGTCCGTCCCTGAAAGCACCCTATTGGTTGGAAGATGTAGGGGAGGTGTGCCTGAAGGATGGTCAATACTGAGAGCTAGAAACTTGCTCATGTCTGACACCTGGTAGCAGCTAGGATGAGTCACCCAGCCGATTCCATTGTCTTCTTGATGGCATTAGCCAGGCTGCTGATGGCCATCAATCAGTTACTAGGCAACGATGAATAGACTCTGCCAGGGCTACGTGAGGTCTTGCAAGTGAGGGGGGAGGGAAAGAGGCTGCCTGCCTGATGTAGAAGGAACTCTCAATGGCGTTTTTGGAGTTCCTAGTCCTTGTATTTTATTAAGGCAAGGTGCTGTGCTTAATGTATACTGGATCTGTTCCATTTTCCTTCATGAGGAGCAGGCTGGTAACCTATGCTGGGCACTGGAGCTGCTGGAAAGGTCAGGAGAAGCGTCTCTTGCCTGGGTGCAGTCTCTGCTGGCATCTGGATGGGGTTACCATGTGGTTCAGTCCCTTATGCATACACTGGTACAGTTTATTATTTATTATAGTCCATAAAGAGGCTCAAAAGCCTTGCAGAGCAACAGTGGTCACCACAGCTGTCCACTGGTTTGTCTGCATACAATCATACTTTCTGCAACCAGAGAGGTGTGGCATGGAATAAGGGAGCTGATTGTTCACGTTTCATTTTATTTTCCTTAAACTGCTTTATTTCTAACAGTGTATCAACCAAATTATGACATCTGTTGATGTTTATAGTTGTTGTTTTTTAAAGTCTACTTTGAAGGCAATGGGAAATCAGTTGAAGAAAGCTCATGCACAGTGAGTTGCTTCATCATTTTTGCTTCATTATTTTGTTTTTGAGCAGCATAGTGAGACAACTGAGGCATTATGACAATCAATACTAATCACTTAATGTGTCTGCATGCTGTGCATGTTCTCATCAGAGAAGGCCTCATCTCCTATTTAAAGAATTCTTAATGATGCACACTGAGTCTTATTCTTATTCTGACCTTGCTGCCTCTTAGATTTGTAGAAAATACTTCCAGAGATAGAAAGAATTGAGGGACAATATCCAGCCCAAGTCAATCACTTTTAACTTGTTTCGTTGTTGTCAATGGAAGTTAAGCACACACTAAATCAATGTTTAACTTTTTCTGGATCATTCCTTATGTGTATCCAGTGCCAGGAAATCAATAATCACTGTACTAATAATCGGCTACACTGTAAATATATTGCTTAGACTTATGTACTTCATTCCCCTTTAAAATCAAAATGCAACCATAGAGACTGCAGTCTTAAGTAAAAGGTTTGCATAGTGGGAAGGGGCTTCTGAACTCTTTTCCCTCTGACTGCTTTTGTGCTACAGTCCTCCCCCCAGTTGCACCTGTTTATGTTCAAATTGGCAGGTGGATTTTCTATAGAGGTTCCCTGTTTGAGTTAGGAAACAGAACTGCAAATGGAATTCCTCCTGTGATTTTGCGCATGCCAAACCAGAGCACCTTCTAATCCAACACTCCGCTCCAAGGCAACAAGATTTACATGCCAGCCCCCAACAAATCAATCCACACCATCTCCTAAATAACTTAAAACATGACAAGACATGTCAAAAAGTAGAGATTAAAAAGGAGGGAAACATGATAGTACGCCAGAACACAATTTTTAGCAGCGCAACCTCTGTCACTGCAAAAAGCCTTGTCTTCTGAAAATTAATGAATTATTCTTCAAGGCATCACTCAGATTGCCTTTTGCTTTAATTCTTTATTTTCTCCATCCATTTGCTTTATTCAGGCTCTGAATGGCTCCAGTAGGTGGCAGTGTTAGGACTAAAGAATCAATAAGCCAATACGAGCCTGAAGGGACCACTGGGGTTTCATTGTATATAGTTATTGACTGTTCTAAAATGAATTGTCAGTTGTAAAACATTAATAAAAACTTAGATCTGAGATTCCAGGAGGGGGCTTTGTTACTTTCATCCAAACAGCAGGAGAAAAAAAGAGATCAAGCAAACAAGTCCTTCCAAAAGTATGAGGTATTAAGGGCATTTTTGCACAGCTGCTATTGGCCACAGGAGTGCCTAGCACTGGTGTCCTGAGGGTGATTTCATGCTATGTGTATAGGTGGTGAAGACAGCTGGTGGTGTTAGCCATAGTGAAGGTCAACTGGGTGCCTTTCCCTGGGGCCTACAGCAAGTTCCACCAAAGGATCCCTCTCTTCAGTTTCCAAATGCCATGGATGGGACCATCCCCTCAGAATCTCTTCCCACAGAATTGACTTACTCTGCTCCATTCATACCCAAACAGGGACCCAGGATGGCTTAAAGCATTCTGCCCTCCTGCATTTCATCCTCACATCGAGCTTCTGGGGTAGGTAACGCTTAGCATGTGTGCCTAGCCAAAGCTCATCCAGTGAGTCAGAGCAGAGTTTTGAACCTGGGTCTTTGAGATCCTGGTCCTACACTCTAACCACTACACATGCTGGCTGTATTGAATTTTAATGTCTTCTGCATACTTTTTCTTTTGAAAGATCCTGAAAGTCAGAATAGAATTAAAACATGAAGGGGTCCTTGAGGACTAATGGAGGAGGGGAAATCCCATCCCCCCACCAGCTACTGCTTGCCCCCATCTCCACTTTCTTCCCATTCTCCTGGCTCTGCCCACCCCTAGCTGCTTTGGGGTCATTTTCTAACCCCCTCCCCTTGCCTTCCCACCTTGCTCCCACCTACATATCTGTTCCTGCCAATGTAGTAAAAGTGGCAGAAAGAGATAGACAGTTGGAGGAGAAAAGCTCTAGCTTCCCCTGCATTACTACAATTCAGTATGCTCTCTAAAGCCCATTTTTGTGCACACGTTTAATGTCTGTGCATGTGAGACCATGGATGCTTTCAGACACATTAAATAGCACACTTTCCACTTTCAATCCACTTTGCAACTGGGTTTTGCTGTGCAAAATGGCAAAATCCACTTGCCAATAGTCACTGCAGTGGATTGAAAAGGCATTATTCAGCACATGTGAAAGCGGTGCTTACTTAGATTATACAACCAGTGTTAAAATCATCTTTAAATCAGTCTTTCAGCTGCAGGTAAGAATCCTCTCACATGAATGCACATGTGATACAGGTAAGATGCAACTAAGAATTCTCTCATGGCTATGCAACATTTGTATCACCAAATTATTGATAAGGAACTATAAAACCAAGGGAAGTTACTTGCCATTTTACAGTCACTAAACATCAGGGGGAAAAAAACAATTACTTATTTTGACTTGGATATATCCATCCCTGGCTGTTCTGTTCCATTCCAGCTCTTACACCCTCCCCTATGTTATTTATTTTATTTTATTTTATTAATTCACAGCTTGACCTTCTAAACTGAGACTCAAGGCATATTACAAATATAAAAAGCAATTCAGTCAGACAGCATAAGACATCCCATGAACAATGTATTAGGACTAGGATGACATAACTAGACAACAATGCAAATTACCAAACAAAAGGCATGACATACCATCATGCAAGACCCACAATAGACTATAAATGTGACCTCCCGAGCGGTTACATTATATTACAGTTCTAATCCCTTTAGGAAAAAAAATCCCTTCATGGCCCTGACAGTTGGCTTCTCACCTTGTTAAGGTTTCAGAACACTAGCCCCATCTTGGAATGGGCTGTCAGTAGGAGGTTAAGGTAGTTTCTATTGCTTATTCCCTCAGTGATGCTTCTTTGTAAGTTCCATGGGAAGAACACAATTTTGAATTTTCTTTTTGAGCATGCTGAACATAAGCAAGCAAGACAGTTCATCTAATTATGTTAGATGTTGATTTAAGGGTAATCCAAAAAGCAGAATTTAGTACACATAAGACCTTTTATTAGGACCAGCCAAATGACATGTAATGGTGAGCAAGCTTTCAAGTTCTCCAGGACTCTACTTCAGCACAGATGTGCCCCATGATGATGATGATGATAGGACAAGCTTCAGGATGTGCTTTAAATTCCTGGTATAGTCTCTGCCTTGTGCTATAGATCTCCTGCTATTACAACTGACTTCCAGTCAACAGAGATTGGTGCACCTGGAGAAAATAATTGCTGGGGAAGGAGGACTCTGTGGCATTGTACCCCTTGCAGTCCCTCCTCAAAACCTACCCTCAGTCTCCACCCCCAAAATCTCCAGGTATTTCCCAACCAGGAACTGTAAGCCCTATTCACCAGTAACCCACACTGCTAACAGTGGACCAAACAATGTATAATGATGTAGATGTGTGATCAGGATTTTGGTAATGGTAAAAGTAGCTGGGGAGGGTATATGAATTCATTTGGGGGACATGGTGCAAATTACCCCTCCCCAAGTTATTTGCCCCAAGAAGAAAACATACAGGTGCCATACACTATGTCACTATAGCATGGATCCATCCAAATGAAGTATGTGTTGTGGCCTTAAACCATTTTTATACATCCCTTTTAATATATTTTGCATATACCTGCTGGGTACTGAAAACCTTGTACAGTTTTATTTGTATTCATTTACTGGTAAATAATGTTCTTATTTCACTTTCATTTGTTACCAATGCAACTTGGGGGTATAGTGCAGTGAATGCTTTTGCTTTGCCTCATCTATGCCCTTTGGCTCATTAATTTTAACCACATCTACTTCACCCTCAGTTGCGATATAAAGCACAGTCACATTTTGTAATTCAGAACGTGTTCCACTCAAATGACAGTATTTTAGTGTGCTACACTCACAGCACAGTGCAATAACAAGTCATAGTCACTGGCATTTTGTTTCATAACAAATTCATTGACGGTCAAAAAAAGATCAAGCTGGAATGTAAGCCCTGTAATTACTGATAATGCAGTTTGAAATAAACCAGAAACCCACTGGTGTATCAGTGTCATTGTTTAAAATATTTGTGTGGTGAGATAAATGGAATAGGAATTAAATGGAGTGGCTTCTGATAGTTTCTTCAGCTATGGTTTTAAACTGTGTGAGCAGAGTGCTGCTTGCTCGGTCACTTCTCTGCAAGTGTTAACAATTATAATGGCAACGGAATGAAAATTAGATTTTTGAAAATCTTTTTGATCTGACACCAGATGCAACAAAACCTCTAATACTATATATTTGAAAATTGCTGTACCTCTGGAGCAGGTGGGGGGGGGAAGAGAAGGAAACATCTTCACAGCTTGTTTGTGACTACAAAGCAGGAAGATCAAACACCTTATCTACATGGGGATTTCCTCTGACACTTCTCCACTGACTTTTACTTTTCTGTGTCTGCTTTATTCATGCAGTATACTCAAAAACCATGGTCAAGAAGTATAAATGGCAGAGGATTTGGCCTACTGTGTATCTGAGCATCATATTTGAGGTTTTAAAGTTCTGCACACTGTCCCACAAAGACAGGCGGAAACCAGATGGCCAAGTTTGCTTTCATTTCCCTCTGAGCCCCCCAAAGATATTTACATTTAATGTATTCCACCCAGGAGTCTGTATTGACTAGGCAGAGTTAGGGTAACATTTAAAATGAATCCATGTGAATTTGTTTTCATGGATAGTAGTCTGATATAGAAAATTTATCTTTCCTGCCTGCCCATCCCTTTTCCAGGTATTCTTATTTAGTTATTTAAATATTTATACTCCACTTTCCCCTGTGGCTCAAGGCAGATTACAATTCCAAATTTAAAATTGTGCAAAGTACAATAAAACTCCAGTTAATCCCTCTCCCCAAGAACACGCTTACAGCCATCCCATTAAGAACCCTAGAAGACAATAGCCTTGCATTGTCTTCAGAAATCTCACTTCCTCAGGGAGCCCATTTCACAAAGTGGGAGCTACTGCAGAAGACACCTGCACTCTAGTCAGTGCCAGACAAGCTACCTTAAATAGGGAAACAGACAGTAGGTGGCAACGTGAATACTGTAGTTGGCACTTGGGGATATATGGGAGTAGAAGATTTTTTTACATATGTGGGTCCTAGATTGCAAAGGGCTTTAGAGTTTATAACTAGCAATTTGGACTAGACTAAGAAATAAACTTATTACAATAATTAAACTCCCACATTTTGAACCAGCTGCAGTTTCCGGGTTATCTTCAAGAGTAGCTATGATTACCTCACCCTCTTCCCTCCTTCACATGTAGTATTTTCCCTCCTTTCTGACTGAGCAACCCCTTTATATATTTTCTTCTTTCCTGAAGATCTATTGCTGTCCCACCCTGTCACATTATTGTATTTTATGCTGGCTCAGCACAGGAAGTTGAGGGAAGAGACAAGGTTACCCTCTACATTTAAACTTCAGAAATGGTACACAAGAGGCTTTATAACATTCAAAAATAAACAAAATATTTTATACAACATAGAGGGGGAAAGGTTAGGTGAAATCAGAGGTAAACCGTCTGAGGTAAATCAATAAGAACTCTGAGGTAACAATATTTTCATAAACTATAGTTCATATATTTCCAGGAACGGAGAGTTTTAAGCTTTTCACACAGTCTTAGAATCCTTGAGATTAGAGGCTTTGGTTTCAGTGTATGATGAACCCCTGCTACACTGTGAGGTAGATTTTTCCCACCAAAATTCTTAATTCCCTTCAGGTACTGAGCTTGCCCCCAGTAGCATGATAATATTTACAGCTTTATAAATGTGAATGTCCCATCCTATGACAGAATCCAATTTGGCTTTTGCCCAGCCCAGGAACTTGTCAGGAGAAAACAGGAGCCCTCTATTTAGAGCACTTGAAATGGCACTGGAGACTGTGTATAGTGAAAAATAATAAGAATTTTATTTAACAGGCAGAGATGGTATGGGTAGTCAAGAACTGGAAAGGCTGAGGTAAATGTTGGCAAAACAGTATATTTTTTCAGTGGACAGACAAGATGGTGTTGTAGCAGCTTCTTTTTACAAATTCAAGGTTCTTATCAGTGAGAGATGGTTGACTATTTTAGTTTCAGTTACAATGTTTCTGCATATAGTTTCCTAATAACTGTTTAGGTTTTCTGGAAAGGTCACTCTTTTAGTGTATCAAACTCTTTCCCCTTTTCTGAAATCACAATGCATTTTCTTTCCCGAGTGGTCTATAACTGTTTCCTTTCGCAACAGACCAGGGAGTGCCTCAGTGCCAATTCCCTGTATACCTGGACAGGACTTTCCACAGTGAGGGCTAAACTCTAACTAAGTTCTCTTCAGCAGTCAGTTCCCAAGTTTTTCTGCTCAACTGATGATAACCAATCAAATTCCTTCAAGCAGCCTGTCCCTCAAGGCTGTCTGGCTCTGTGAGGCATTAACCCTTCACAGTCCTTCACTTGTTTACACAGCACATATGTGCTTCACACTCCATCACAGCAGCTCAATGTGGAGTCTGTCACAGTAATTTGTAAATGAATAAAGTGCTTTTTAAATGGAATTAGAAGGGTTTTGTGCCTCCATGTTATACGGAATGAAGTGAGAAAGGATATGATGATTTTAGGAATATGTTTTGCTCTATGAACATTTTTTAAAAAATGTGTCACTGTTTGGTGCTATTAGTTGTGCAACTAACACCACAGTGACACCTAATGACAGAACACAATCACTATTATATTGTACACTTCTAAAAATAGCTTAGAGGTAGGAAAGCACATATGAATCCCAGTCTTCAAAGGAAACATATTTCAACCAAAAGTCTGCATCTTCCTGACCAATCATAGAAAGTCACTGTTCACACAAATTCCGTTCTTGGGTTAAACTTCTCGTAAGCTTTTCAGTAGTCACTGATAAAAGCTACACATTTGGAGAATGCTGAGCTGTACTGCACCTTTTCATTGACTGTCTGACTTACTTGAGCATTTGGTGATTTGATACAATGGCTAGGCTCACTTAGGACTTTTTATGACTGCTAATTATGTATGAATATGACTATTTATGTCTGGCCCAAAAGAATTCACCCTATTTTTTGATACTGAGTAATAGCAGGATGTCCGTCTTATCAACAAAAGTGAGTTCTTGGACTCAGGAAACTATAGCTGCGAGGATTCTAGCACCCTTCTAAAATATTGGTCCAAGCGGGAGGTTTCGGTTTCGGCGTTGCGAATGGCGGCCACCTTTCGGGACGCTCCCGGAGGTGGTTAGCCCACACGCAGTTTGGGGGGTCTTTGCATGAATGCAAGACCCTAGTGAGCCTTAGGCAAAGGCTCCGAACCGGGGGCGCTTTGGGGAGTAGCCTCTTTGCCGGCAGACAGCCGGGAAATTGAGGCTTTCTCCCCGCCCCAATCGGCCCCACTGTGTAGTGACCCTGTAATGGGACTTAGCAGCGCCTCCGAATTCCACCAGGAGTGAAGAAAGCGGCATGAATTAAAATAAAAAGAAGAATTACATCGAACCGCGATCGCGACAGTGTTAGCTTCTTGGGGGATGCGGCACGAACTTTGAAAAAAGTAAACAAAAAAGAAAATGGCGATGCTGAAAACGGTCCTGCAAAAACTGGAAGAGAAGAGGGGAGGGACTTCCGGTCCGGGTAAACCCCCCCCCAGAGCTTGCTGTCAATCTACAGGAAAATGAGTTACTGCGGCCCCTGCTGGAGCAAATGCAGAAAATCAACAAAACTTTGTTTAAAGTAGAAAGTGTTCTCATCAGTCGGCAAAAGCAAATCTCGGAAACAACAAGGAAGGCTAATCTGACGCTAATCTTTTTGGGCGAGAAAGAAGGAGAGAATGAAGATCTCAATTTTACCTTGGCGAATGACTTGGCACCCCTAACTGGCAGTGAAGCGAATGAATTAAAAGAAGAGGCGGACATGGCTCCCAAAGCCTACTCTGCTTTTATAAAGGGAAATAATCTGCCAGGAGACGGGGTTGCTGAGCCGAGCAGGCAATGCATTAGAGATCTAATTCCATCTGTAGTGAGTATGAAGCCCGTAAAAATTGCTGGTCGGAAATATAAGGAAAAAGAGAAACGAGAGAAGATGGAATCCATCTGCAAAGCAGCAAAACTTCTGAAGAGACACGCCAGCATGAAGGAAGCAGATCTCAAACCTTGGATTAATGTAAGCAGCAATGAAGACAGCAGCCCAGGGGAAAGAGGTGACGGAGAGGGAGTCATCAAGATGAAATGGACTCAATTTTTAGCTGAAGAGACCTAAGAAGACAACGGGAGTAGTGACTGTTCGTGTAACATCTGGAAGGAGCTGTTTAATAATTAACCCCAATGGACTTTACTAACTTCATTAACAGAGTTATTTTGGACTTTGGACTGTTAAAAAGAAGATCTTCTAACCACGATGGATGCTAAAAATAGTACTAACTAAAACTAACCCTTATTAACAGAAAAATTTCACTCCATTCTTTTTCTTTCTCCAGCTGTCTACCCTACCTTTTTCTTATAAAAAGAATAAAATTCTCTCCTCTTTAGGAGAGTTTTACTACAAAAAAAAAAAAAATAATAAAATATTGGTCCAAGCAATACAGATGATTACAAGAGTTAGGCCGAGGACAGACTGACAATTTGCCCCGGTATGGAGTCGCGGCAAAAAAACCTGGAGTAAACAATACCGGGTTTTCCCGTCCACACAGCGGGGGCCTCTGCCGGAAGAAACGGGACGGAGGCACGCGGGACCGTTCAGACGGGGGGCGCACGCGTAGAATACCGCGGCAGTCACCTGTTGCCGAGGTGCGCATGCGCACATGCGCGCGGGAGCGCCCAGGCGCCTATGCGCACAAGCGCTCCTAAGGCGAATCTCGCCGGAAATGGGCCCTGCCCACAGCCCTTGTTAAGGAAATCACCACCATCCACCCCGTCGCACGGGGAGAGGAGGAGGGCAGGCAGCATGGACACAGCTGGCGCGCTTCTACTCCTGGGCCTCAGGGCCTGCATCACGTTGCTGCACTGCCACCAAGCCAGGGTGCGCAGCATCCATGCTCGGAGGGCACTAATCCTGCAGCGGTACAAGGCTCGCAGAGCAGCCAGAACCAGGCAGCAGTGGCGCATTGAGGCCCGTGTCAGGGCCGGGTTTATCAGGCTGGCTGAAGAGGGTTCGTCCCGTCGCTGGTGGGTGTTTCCGCGCCCCACCAACTGGTGGGAGATGTTTGTCTGTGTAGTGTGGGAAGACGAGCAGTGGCTGAAAAACTTTAGGGTGACGAAGGCTACCTTCCGCTGGCTAGTGGACAGCCTCCGCTGCCACATCGCGCACACAGACACACCAATGAGGCGTGCCATTGCCGCAGAGGAGCGCGTCGCCATAACCCTGTGGTGGCTGTCAGGCACAAACTGCTTCCGGGAGGTCAGCCACCAGTTTGGCGTCGGCAAGTCCACTGTCGCAGGCATCGTCGTGGACGTGTGCATGGCCATGGACAAGGAGTTGCTGAGCAGGACGGTCTGCCTTGGCCCACCAGGAAGGGTGAGTCCACCCCAGGTGTGGGTGTCCACATTCCCCCTAGCAACATCTGGGCCCCTCACTGGACTCTCAGCCCTGCAGAGCCCACAGAGCGTGCAGACAGACATGGCAGGCCGGGCCTAACATGGCGGGGAGGGAGTACCCACATCCTAGGGAAACCGCCCCAATGCCATCGGCCCCCAGGGCAAAGGTTGGGTAAAAGGGCACACCAACATGGGGCTTTGAGGGAGAGAAAGGGTGTGGAGCCAGGGCGAGGGCCTCCACAGCAGGATGCGGTAGTGGGGTCAGATGGACGAGGGTGAAGGGAGAGGATCCCGAGGGAAGGGGAGCCTGACCCCGGTCCGAGATCCGGATGAGGGGACAACGGCTCTGCAGGCCCCATCGGCGACGCCCCATCTTGCCGCACACTGCACCCCTGCAGGCACCATGTGGCCGTGTGCCATAACTGTCTCAGTGAACCAGGGAGGGAAGCCGGGTCCTCGGAGGCTGCTGGGCTGTCGTTAACTGAAGTTTCTGTCCTCCGCAGATCATGGATGGGTTTGCGGCACTGGGCTTCCCCCAGTGCGTGGGCGCCGTGGATGGCTGCCACATCCCTGTCAAGCCACCACCCGACCTCCCACATGACTTCTTAAACCGGAAGCACGTCTACTCTGTCGTACTCCAAGGGACCGTCGACCACAGGGGCCGGTTCACGGACATCTGCGTGGGCCATGCTGGCCACAGCCACGATGCCCACATGTTCCGCCAGTCACACCTCTGCAGGGCCATGGACGCAGGGGTTTTTGTTCCGGGGAACCCCACGGCCCTCATCGAAGGCGTTCTGGTTCCCCCCCTCATCCTTGGTGATGCCGCATACCCCTCCAGGAAGTGGCTGATAACCCCGTACAAGGGCGCTTTGAACCACCGGCAGGCCGTGTTCAATCGGGCACATAGCCGTGCCAGGAACGTCGTGGAGCACGCCTTCGGCCATCTAAAGGCACGGTGGCATCGCCTTGCACTGAAACTGGATGTCCAGGAGGCAAGTTACAATCCGGTGGTGGCTGCCTGCGTTACTCTACACAACATCTGTGAGAAGCGGGGCCATGCCATCATCAGGCGTGAGGCGGACGAGGAGGCGGCTCAGGCCCCAGGGGCGAGGCCCCCCTGAGGAGGGTGGATGTCATCAATCGGGCAGAGGGAAGCGCGGTGAGGGAGGCACTAGCCACATGGCTGATGAGGCACCAACAATGAACACAAGTGGACTGTGGTCGCACGTGGCGGCTTGGACATGGGACAGAGGACCCCCTGGCGAATGCCAGGTCGTCCGGAGCGCTGACCATTGCGCAAACACCCATCAACGTGATGGCTCCAATAAAGAAGCTGACTCACTCAGGCTGCTTGTGTGTGCGTCCCTCATTCCCCCGGCGGCCACCAGGGCTGTTGCTGGGTGTGGGGAGGGTCCACCAGGGAGGCCCAGCTGAGTGTTGCCCCACCAATGGGGTTCCCACTGCCTCGCCTGGCAGCCCCAATTGGGGGTTGTGCCTATGGGTGGCTGCGTGGGGACGACTCTGCATCCTCGTACGGTGGGTGAGGGAGGGGAAGGTCCCTCTGGGTGATGGGGGGCAGCCAAGGGTGTAAGCAGGACCTCAGGCCAGAGCTAGGTGTCGCGACACGCGGGCGCGAAGGAAGATCCCCAGGGTACTGTGGCCAAGGCCAGCTCCGACCCAGTGGGTGCATCCCAGGCCCCGCCCGTTCCAGGGGCCGCCACCAAGACCTGGGAGTGTGACGGGCTGAGCTACAGAGGATCTGATGGGCACTCCCTGATGGCTGAGGCAGGGAAGTGGGTGCTGGCCCCGGCCGCCCATGGGCCACACCCCAGCTCCATGGTCTATGGCTTCCAGGACTGGGAAACTGACCAAGGCCTGTCCACTGGATGCGGCACCGGGACGGGAGACCCCCGTGGACTGCCTGCCCGTGGGAGGCGTGGCAGGCTGCCTGATGGCCTTCCCATGGGGGACAGCCCACATGGGTCACCAGCCACTCCTGGCATCTGCTGGACTTCTGCTTCTCAGAAGGCAGGATGATATGGGCAGGCTGAAATACATGACACAGGAGTCCGTTGACTGAGGGAGACCCGCGGTGGGGGGTTGGCTATAAGCATTTGCGGCGCTGCCGACCCATCCCTCAGGAACCTGGGCATGCGCATGGCAGCGTGGGCGGTTGAGCGCGTCCCTGCACAAATGCCTGTCCGCGCTCCGTCAGGCGCGACCGTGCCATCAATCCCATCCCCAGAGCCCTGCTGCTGTGGCCCGGTTCGCTTCCTGTGCTGGGGGGACGGAGGAAGGGAGAGGAAGACAGGGCGGACACCGTGCCGTTTGAGGCGGGAAGCCTGTGCGTGCGCATAGCCGCGGCCCCGCACAAACGCGCCCCTGGCCAAATGCCTCTCCGCCCTTGGCGACGTCGCTGGCGAGCTTCTTGTTTCCAGGCCTCTCCCTCCCAATGCAGGCCCAGGACGTGGAGCCCGAGCGGCTGGGGGTCTACTGGATGGACGACGAGGTGGAGCTGCTCCTCAGGGCCCTTCATGACATTGAGGCCGGCAGGAGGGTGATGGCCAGCACCCATCTGCCCACCCTGGGCCTCTTTGCCAGGGTGGCTGAGGTGCTGACACAGTCAGGCTACCCCCGCTCGGCCATCCAATGTAGGGCCAAATTCAAGCGGGAAAAGGCGGCGTTTTTCGAGGCCCTGGAGGACTGGGACGGCATTCCCCCCCGGGGAGAGCGGCCCCCCCAGTTCCGGCTCCTGCGGGCCCTCTGGGAGCAAGGGGGCCGGCCATCGTGGAGGCAGCGTCGTGTCCCAGGTGAGCTTGTGGCAGTGGCGGTCCCCATGGTGGGATGGCCGTGGGTGGCTGTGGCCCTGGAGGGTGAGGCGGCACGTTCAAGTGCTCAGTGATCCAGGAATACCTCTTCCCCCCAACAGGGCTGCGACCCCGTCGGCGCAGACGCCGGAGGCCAGCTGGGGAACCTCCAGCCGCCTCCCGGACCTCCTCCGAGGAAGAGGCCACAGGGGCGCCAGTGGAGCGGCCCCAAGGTAGGTGCCATCAGCTGCTGGGGCACCATGGGTGCAGCCACCTGCAGGGGCTGCAGGGGCCCTGGCCACCGCGGCCGGGGCCGCATTGGACATGTGGCAGCGAGTACAGGGCCAGGCCACCCAAGGAGGTCCACCAAGGGCCAAGGGCGACCCCCGGGGGCCTGCGTGTCTTGCACGCGGATTCCAGGTGCTGCCACGTGCCCGGCCTGGCCTTGGACCAGGACTAACCACTCCCCTTGCCCCCCCTTAGAGCCAAGGGGACCTGCAGTGGGGGAGGGGCCCGTCGTTGTCCTCCACACCACGCCAGAGGCCAGCGAGGCCGGTGAGTCCCATGCGGCGGATGGGCCTCCAGAAGGCCATTATCACACGGCTCAGGGAGCAGACAGCCATGAGCAGGGGTCGGGCCCATGGGGCGGCGCGACCCCCCGTGGGGTCGGGGTGGGCCGGCCTGGACTGCTGGGGGGGGCCTCTGCCTCTGCAGAGTGGCATTGTCAGGCACCCTCTCGTGGCCGCCAACTGGGGAAGCGGCCAGGCCCGCCACCCACACTGGCCAGCGGCCTGTTGGCGTGCCTGGGGCCCGACACCCGTGAATGCAACTTGCACCACCAGGGCAACAGGGGGGGCCCGGGCGCGTGTGTGTGGTTGTCTGGGTAACCTACATGGTGCCGTGTGCTTTTGGTTCCAGAGGCGGCCCCTGTGGCAGAGGGGGTGCACGGTCGCCAGAGACACCCGTGACGGTGGAATCCTGGTCCGCCTCTGATACTGGTAGGTCCCCCTGTCTGTGGGCTATGAGGGTGGTCTGGCACCTTGCCAGTAGTGACACGGGCCAACCCATGTCCTTTCAGGGGGTCAGGAACCAGGTCCTGCTGTTCGCCAGGACATGCCGGAGGATGCCCCGACCCTGGCAACGCTGGCAGCTCGCCTGACGGCCCTGGCCGAGCAAACTGAGCGGCGATGTGAGTATGCCATGGCGACATGTGCGGACTCCCCCATGAGGGAGCAGGCCGCGATGGACGGCGGTGGCGGGCCGGGGGGCATGCAGGACCCCAGGGGTGCCTGCCGCCACCACACTGTGCTGTTTGGGGGGGGCCAAGTGTCACTATGTGGTGGCTGACCTGGCCCCTGTTTTGCTCCCCCGACTGTCGAGCGCATGGTGCACCTCCTCCATATACAACAACAGGGCATGCGGCGCATGCGGAGGGATCTCCACACGCTCCTCGCCACTCAGGGCCAGCAGCCAAGGATGGAGGGCACCGACACAGAGACACTAGCCACAGACAGCAGCCACGAGGGATGACTGGCCGTGGCGACAGTCCAGAAGGGCACATCCAGCCTCGCCACCCCCACCCCTTCACCGCTTCCCCACCGAATGCAGCACACATGACGGGCGGCGTGTGGCTGCCAATGTTTATTGCAACGCTCACCCCACACCACAGTTGACTTTTCAAATAAATGTTCATCACAGTTCCCACCACCTGTCTCTGCAGCCCTTTATTCAGGGGCGCATGGAGGGCTTCTGAGCTGCCGCTGCCACTCCGAACACCTGCCTCGCCTCATCAACGGGCCTCAGCTGGGTGGTGAGTCGGGTGCCCTCGACTGGGGCCTGGCCCTTCCGCTCCGCCGCGCTGCCCTTCCCCTGAGGGCGCCGCCACGGCCACGAGTGACAGCCCTGGCGCCCCCTCTCTGTCGGCCTCGGCCTGCCATGTCGCTGTCACCTGGGGTGGGGGCGACGCCACGTGGCTCAGCCACGGATGTGGCTATGCGAGACAGGGTGTCCAGCGTCACTTGCAGGAGGTCACGGGTGGAACGATTCGTCTCACGCTCCTCCTCCCTTAGGCGGCGCATTTCCTCAAGGAAGTCCTGTTGCTCCCGGCCACATCGTTCCTCCAGGGCCTCGTGGTGCCGGTCGGCCTGTTCCAGGAGCCGCTCGCCCACTCTCTGAAGGGCTGACACCCGCTACCTCCGTGCCTGGGTGACCGCCATCCTGGTGTGCGGAGACAGCTGGGCAAGGGGGGCCCCAGGTGGCACATCTGTGGAGAGGGGGACAGGGATCCCGGTCATCACGCATGTGGTGCTTGGTCACTGTGGCCCACGGGGTGCTGTCCCTGTGGCCCACTGACCTGTGGTAATGGGGGCTCACCGGGGGGGCCGCGGCTACCCAACACAGCCATTTATACGGGCCACCCCTGGTTGCAACGCAAGGCCTCGGCACCTGCACCATGGCTCCCCTCGTGCAGGAGCCCAGCATGGCCACTCACCTGCCACGTCCTGGGTCCGACGTCCGGGGGTCCGGTCCCTGTCCAGGCTGCCAGCTCCTGAGGGGCCTATGGTGGTGTGGTGGCGGGGAGGAAGACTGCTCAGTCCCACGCGCGCAGGGGGCCCCTTTCCCAGGGCTCTGGCCTTCCCGACCACACCCGGGTTCTGGGGGCCCCACGGAGACCCTGCCCATGGACTGCCAGACCCATTTTTCAACTCTGGACCACGTGCAGGGGTCCTCCACAGCCTCGACCACCGGGGAGACTCTCCAAGGGCCGGAAGCCAGCATGCTCCGTGGTGGCCAGGGGTCCCCGGTGGCCAATCGGCCAACTCCTAGCGCGGCCAGGGCCTGTCTCCTTACCCGGCTGCGGCTCCTCCTCCACGACGGTGTCATCCTGGGGATCCTCCGGCTCCTCTTGTGGTGGCTCGAGAGTGTCTGCATGGGGATGAATGGGGCAGTGTGAAGCAGCTTTCTGGAGGGCGACCTGTGGTGCCGCCAGGAATGGCTGTCGCCGCCTGTGTGGCCACCCCTTAAATTTGCCTGCAGGGGTGCATCGCACTAACTCGGTGGTTCACGTCACCGGTCCAAAGGCGGGCATTGCGGCAACAAACCCTACTCACCAGCAGTGGCGGGTTGGGTGGTGACGGGAGACTGTCTGTGGGCTTCAGCCCCACCCCTTCCTTGGCCTCTCAGCCTGGCTGGTGGACTCTGTCCTCTTCCCCGGACCTGTGACCACCCTGTGAGCAATGCCCTCCGCGGACCTCGGGGTCCCCAGGGCCAACCTTCATCTTCCCACACTACTGCCAGTGCAGGTTTGCATGATCCCGAAGGCTGCCGCACGGGAACCGTGGCTGGGCCCTATGATTCCACCAGCAGGACGCCAATCCATGTGCGGCCACCTATGCCTCTGTGAGCCGCTGGGGATCGCTGCTGCGGGGAAGGGGCGGAGGACCGTCGACAGTTCTCACCCTTTGCCACACCAACCTGCATTGGGACTTTTTAGTGGACCGGGGGCACATTGGCAGGTCCATGGGGATGCGCCTGTCGACACGCAGGGTTCAAGAGGCCTGGGGACCTCCCAGTGCAGACCACACCTGTGCAACACCCACACATTGTCCTGTTGGGTGGGCAGGCCTGTGTCATGGGGGACATGCCTGGGCCAGGGTCTGCTGGCATGTCATGGACTTGGCCCCCACCGCCAATGTCTGAATGTGACAGCAGCATCCTGGCATGTGGGTATCTGAGCAGCAGCCAGGGTGGAGGCCTGTGCTGGACAAGTCACACTTACCTGGCACCAACACTTCAGGGGCTTCCTCCTCCTCCTCCTCTGGCTCCAGAGTGAGGTGGAACCCCTCTTCTGGCCCCGCTGTCTGGCGCGGTCCACTGTCCTGTGACCTACTGCTGGATGGGCAGGTCTGCAGGGGGAGGTTATTGCGCACTCTTCGACTGCGGGCAGTGCCATCACCCTGGAGAATCTTGTCCAGGTTCTTGTAATATGGACAGGTCGTCCGCTGATTCCCAGAGACACTGTTGTGCTCTAGTGTGCGCCGGTACATGAGGCGCATGGCCTTTGTTTTTGAGCGGCACTCATCCACTGTGCGGTTGTGGCCCAGGGCCACCATCTGCTGTGCCACCTCCTCAAACACCTCCCTATTCCGGTGGCTCTCTCCAAGGGCTTCCTGCACTGTGGGGTCACCCCACACTGCCAGCAGGTCCAGAGTCTCTGCCCTCCTCCACGAAACTCCTCTGACCCCACTCATAGTGCCTGTTGCCTGGGTGCTCCTGGGCTGGGGCATTTATAGCCACTGGGCTTGTTTCGCGCGGTTGTGCGCATGAGCGCAATTTCCGGCTCAGCGCCCATGCGCATCCACGCGGGGCGCACCACCGCCGGAACACGGAACTAACGCGGCTTCCGCCCGGCTTCCCGCCTGCGCGTTCAGACAGCCCACAAGCGGAGAAACGCGCAACGAGAGCGAGCTTTCCAATTCTCGATGGCTTTTTACAGGAGTTTTTTAAAACCGCAAATGAAGCGCGAGGACTCCGGTAAGCTCTGGGTGGGGGACGCCAGGCAGATGTGCCTGTGTGAACATTCCATTTACCCCGATATTGAGTCGTTGTCAGCCCGGGTCCCAACCCGCGGCAAATTGCCAGTCTGTCCTCGGCCTTACTTTGAGTTTTTGATAGCATTAGCATTTAAAATTCATTCATATGGAAGCATGCCCTACAAATCATTTGAAATACCATAATAAAGCTGCGCTACAAATAAATAAGTACAAGTAAGTTGCACTATATTATTCATAAAAGATATTTGAACTGATATACTTTGTTAATATTGGCATAAATGAAAATCCACTTTTTGTTTACAGTTTGTGATATGGGGGAGAGGACCGAGCAGTCTCATTGCAGTTCTAGGAACAATGAAATTACTGTGTTGTCCTAGCTCTGTATTGGTAGGGAGTACATTGTAGAAGAGCTATTTTAATTATTATTGGCTTAGGAATCTCCTATTGCTATTGAGAAGAAGATTAAAGAAGCAACTGGCACCTCAACCATAAATGTAGCTTCAGTCATAGACAGGTCAGTGTTGGTCACAAAAAGGATCAGAAGTGAAAGGGGCAGAATGCCAGTAAAGAGAACCTTTAAAACAGTACAAGTTTTGTAACCTTCTTCTAATGAGTAGGATCTCTTATTACATGAGCCCAGTAGTTGTCAGAGACAAATGTTCAGAAAACAGGGTTCCTCTTGAATTGTAACTTGGGTTTGCATTTACATCTTCTAGCAGCTCTGATTTCTCATCCAGGCAGGTGACAGATGCCTGGATTTTTGACAGCCTTTATGGATACTTTGGTTATTTCACTGAAAATATTGGTGTCCCCCCATTCTGCAAGAAATCAATATGACTAAAGGTCTTGCAAGCATAGGATATGTTCTAGGCTTGTAAGAGGCATACATAATGGGAGCATTTATATAACTGGCACATTTTGTGAGTACATAGAAAATAAGTTATTCCGAAGTTTTAACTTATGCTTCTCAAAAGACATAAAGGAAGGGATCCTAAGATCTAGCTCAATGCAAAACAAAGGCAGCTGAGCATACAGGGAACTTCCCTAAGTAACAAAGGAGCGGATGTGTCACAAGGGGTGATGATGAGTAGATAAATAATGATGTCCATATGGTTCACTTATGCTGTTGTTCTTTCAGATGCTCAAATACCAGCTGTTTCCAGCTGTTTCCATATCAGCAAGCTATTCTACTGTCCCAGAGTTATAGTCTTGGATTCTGTAAGGATCTCCAGATGGGACTTTAGAAGGGTTGCCTATAGAAATAAGTGTGTACTGGTGAACATTGCTTAATTCAAGAAGGGATCAAGAGGAGAAGCAAAATATACATCACCCTCCAAAACCATATGTAGCCCAGCAAGGAATTTTTAGCAAGGAAGTTTATGGTTTTCAAGATAGTTGTACGAAAAACAAATTCACTAAACTTTATATTTGCCCCCAAACATGACAGCATTTGTTAATGTAACATAATAAATATATAATAAATGTAAACAAAATAATAATTTCTAAATTCATTTAGCTTTTGTAAAGAGAATCAAGAGTTCCCCCCCAAAAAAAATGAATCTCAAAGAAATAAGTATAAGTCACATAGCATATAATATAGCACAGTGTATCCACTGATTCAGAAAAAAGTTGTCTGGTTTGTTTGTTTGTTTCTAGATCTCTAATTTTAAACACATAAGGGGAAAGGTATTAGTTTAAGTGGAGATCACTTTTATTGATCTCATTCAGCAATTTATTAGATGCGTAGGGCTTCAATAAGCAGATCTGGCACTGCTTCAAGGAGCAAAACAGTGTGTGTGTGTGTCTGTGGGGAGTTTAACACCTCCCTCTGCAGGCTTGATCCAATCCCCTCCCACTATTTATTGTCAAAGAAAAGCTTGGGACAGTTTTGGGACAGTCTCAGATCATAAATCTCTTGCTTTGATTTGGAAACTGTTTCTCCTGAAACAATGCAAACCAATGTCTTTTCTTTATTCGGGAGATCTTAAAAGTATATTTAACCTTCTCCAGTATACCTGAAATGGACATAGAAGAGCAGGAGGTTACCTAAGTGCTGTCAGATTACATTTGATGACTAGAGGTCTGACAAGCCAACAAGGAAAACAGACATACATTTAATACAATATTGTTTGTTGTGTCAGTATCTTAACACAGAGGTCAGAAGACACAAAGGAATTGAAAGATAAAACAATGAATTCCTTTAAAATCTGGATGAAAGGAAAAGACTGCATATTGTGTGATAACTGAGACAAACTGTCCCTAGACCTTTGCATGGGAGTTTAATTTCTTTCATTTTTGTTATTAATTCCAAAAGGAACTGTTTCATTATTGGGTTGTTTTGTATGCCTTTGTTTCATTGTTGTCTTTTTCATTATTATTGTTTGATTGTCATAATTTTATTTTGCTAATATTTCCCATTAGTTTCAGTGGAAGACACATACCTTTCTTGGTCTTATGCCTTCATGGTATTCCATCAAAACTGGACAAAACTCACATAATTGTAGTATTCCCTGAGGATATCCACAGTGCCAAATTTCAGACAGATAGCATAAAGGCCCCACTGTTTTTTTTTTTTTTGAGGCAATGGGAGGCACTCATTTTCTGTGGGAGACTTATGATAGGAAAGATTCCAAACATAACACAAACATAACTCCAGTTTCTTAGGTTGAAGGACAGTCTGAGATCATATTAAAGGAAATATCCTTTCCTTGTAAGCTTATTAATTTTGCCATGTTAATCTTCAAAACCACAAATCATCAGTTCATTTTTTCCCCATTTTGTACAAGAAGTCTATAGGGGGGTTCCATATAGCCATAAATTTAAATAATGTCTTTTCTTTAATCAAAGAAGTAAGCTTGGCCATCATCAACCCTGGTCACACAGGAGGATTTGCCCCGCGAAACGGATGAGTTGAGGGCACATCAAATAGGTGCAATCATACAGCAACATCTGGGAAGCATAGCGCACCCATCACCAACCGTACTGTCGGCCCAAAGAAGTGGATTTAAAAAGTACCAGCAAAAGGGTAGTAACAACCGGAAAACGCAGGTCGCAGGCGAGTGTCGGATCACGGAAGCGGAGTTAATCTGGTGCATCCAACACGCACATGCATCCTGTCGCACTGGATGTGTTTTTTCCAAGGCCGAGGACAGACTGGCAATTTGCCGCGGGATGGGACCCGGGCTGACAACGACTCAATATCGGATTAAATGGAATGTTCACACAGGCACATCTGCCTGGCGTCCCCCACCCGTAGCCTACCGGTGCTCTCGCGCTTCACTGCTGGATTAAAAAACACCTGATAAAAGCCGACGCAAATCTTGAAAGCCTGCATTTGTCGCGCGTTTCTCCGCTTCCGGGGAGTCTGAACGCGCAGCCGAAAAGCCGAGAGCAACCCGCGTTGGGCATGAGGCAGCAGCGGTGTGATTGGCTGCGCTCCGCTCCACTGCCCAATGCGGTGCCGGCGTTGCAGGGCAAAAAAAAATCGCCAAAATGCGCTTATGCACATGAACGCATGAGCGCTCAAGCGCTCATGCGCACATACGCCCACAGCCGAAATAATGGGGAAACAGCGAATATAGCGCGCCTCCGGCACGGCAGTCTGAATGCTCCCACGCGCCTCCGTCCAGTATCTTCCGGCAGAGGCCCCCGCTGTGTGGACGGGAAAACCCGGTATCGTTTACTCCGGGGTTTTTTTGCCGCAACTCGATACCGGGGCAAATTGCCAGTCTGTCCTGGGCCCAAGCCTCCACAGTATGTGAAGAAGCTTAAGATTGCATGTGCGCAAGAATGTGAAAGCAAAACCCTTTGATGAGCTTCAACATAGCCGTGTGATCGCCAGCTATTGGTGTCTGTGTGGCATCTCGGGAACCTGTCTGATTGTGCTACCACGCATCTTTTTTGCTCCGGCTCTGGTTTGCCTCCCTTCAGCAGCACAGTATCCCGCTCGTGTGACCAAAGTTATGTCCAAAGTTTTTTTGACCATTTATCATAAATTCTTTTACCTGTTCTTCTTCTGTCTCCTATTTCAGCAAAAGTTTATACATTTTAGCAATAACATGTTGATCGTTCATACACAATTCTGTTTCAAATATAGTCATAGATTGATCAAACCTGTACAACCTTTTATCTTCTTTAAACCTTTCTAGTAATTGGGCATAGAAAAACCATTGACAACTATATCCTGGTGTTATCAAATCCCTTGTGGGAAATCGAATATATCCCTAAGGTTGTAGTATGTAAATGTATAGCTTTCTGTCACAGAGAAAATTACTTTGCCTTTAATTGATTCTCTTTTTTTTGTTTCTCCTTTTCTTTTTATTTTCTTTTTTATCTTTTCTGTTTAAAAACTTCAATAAAATTCATCTATTTAAAAAAGAACAGTAGCACAAGGAAGAGGCAGATTGACAAGACAAGGGTATTTGGTGACACAAGGAGACTAAGGCATCTGGGAAGACAGGCAGGACCTTGAGGTAGATTTGCTTGGATGGATGATAAGATTTGGAGAGAAGCAGGGAAGCAAGGGAATGCAGACTGCAAGAGAAAATCTGGCACAGCAGAGCAAGCATTCGGAGGAGAGTGAGGAAGATAAAATCCCATCCCATATCCTTCAGGACTGGAATACCTCACATATGTATGTAATGCTAATGGGTTCAGCTTTGAGTCAGCCAAGAAAGCCCAGAGCCTCTCTCCTCCTTCCCCCTAAGGCACACTGGATTCTGTCTGCCTTGTCAAAATGAAACCAATATAGGGCAGAGGCCCCAATAACAAAAGAAACCAGAACAAAAGAAAATAATGGGTGGACAGGAAGATGCCCATTATAGGCTTTTTAGATGAGGAATTTGTTTCATTTTCATTTTAATTGTGATCATTATGAATCACTTCAGTTTCATAATAACTATAATTAATAACTAAAGAAACACACTCTCTCCTTCCCCTTTTAAACACCCTTCAGCTGGATCAATCCCCTTTGGATGAGAGAAAGAGTGCTGAAGACTCAGGGCATTTTGTAATGTTAGCTTCCTCAGCAAACATGTAAGCACATACAGGAGGCAAAGAGGTACTTCTACAAGACAGCAGTTCTACTACCCCACTTCAGAGCCTTAAAAAGAGAGACCCTGAACTTCAAGGTGCTTCATCCAACTTGGAATACTGTCTGCTTCTCTCTGTCTCTTTGAGAATCTAAAACTTGTGTTTCTTTACACACATATCTGCCCACTTCATTAGCTGGGAGGATGTGGGATCAACTATGGCAATCATGCCTGCTTGGTAGCGATGCCAGCCTCCAGGAGGGAGCTGGGGATCCCCTGGAATTACAGCTCATCTCCAGATGGTCTTGAACCTCACAGAGGCTCTATCCCTAAATCTCCAGGAGTCTCCCAATCTTTATCTGGCAACCTTACCCTCCCCCATCCCCAGCTGGTGGGCAGGGGAGACCTGGCAACCCTGGCTTGAGGGAGGAGATCATAGAAGACATGACACCTAGTATTTACTTTTTTGTGCAGTTAACAGCCACATAGTAAGCCACACTTAAGCCAAGTTGCCACACTTATAAGCAAAGTCAGCATTGCCACATGGGAAAAGTTTAATTAGCAAATGCTTGCTAAGTAGTCACCCATTTTTGCCTTCACTGTATTCATAGTGAAAAGGGAAAGCAAAACAAACAGGAATTTCTTAATCTCTGTACTTCAGCTTGATATTGTATGAACTGGCATGACAAATAATGACTTTTTTGTTAATGAAACGTGTAATCAGGTGGAATGTTTGTTCCTGTATGTGAAAAATCTGTCGAGGCTCATTTCTTCCTCCTGGCTTCTTATTTCTTAACATGGTGTACCAGCATGTTAGAGTGTTGGTCTAGAATCTGGGAGACCCAAATCCTTACACCACTGTGGAAGTTTGCTGGATGACCTTGGACTAGTTAAACTCTCTCAATCTAACCTACCAACAGGTTGTTATTTGTGAGGATAGAATGGAGGAGGGAAAGGTAAGCAGCTTTGTATCCTCACTGGAGAGAAAAGTGAGGTATGGAATCAAACTAATAACAACAAGGGTTAATTTGGCCTCTCGGCCCTTACTGGCTCAAGCCTCTCAGCAGCCTCTACAAGAGGAAGCAAGAAGATCTTGTCTTGAGAATTGCTTTTGCTCGAGTTAGCACTAGGATCACCAATGAGTTGTATCTGAGAGTCTCTTGCCATCCATTACTTCCCTGTTCTTCATTGTGTTCCTTGGCCTTCAGTATCATTGATCCTTAATTCTGTCTTTCTTGATTTCTGGACCAGATTCCACAGTAGACCAGATTATACAAATACTGCTTATGCCTCACTTAACCTCAAGAGAATAATCCGAGCAATACCTTAGGACACTTAGAAGCAAACAGCAGGACATTTCAGGATCAAAAGGGCAATTCAAGGAGCATGGAAGCAACTAGAAAATGTAAAGCCAAAATACACACAAAATTGGTAAAACGAGATAGATTCAGTCAAGTAGCCATGTAGCAGCAGAACAAAGTTTGAGTCCAGTGGCAGCCTTAAGACCAACAAAGTTTTATGCTGGGTATAAGCTTTTATGTGTAAGCACACTTCTTCAGATTCCTTCTTCAGATATTCTTTAGTAAAACAAGATTTACTCATATCAAACACTTCAGTTATATCAACAGTTCTCAATGAATGGAAGGAGATTCTGCTAGCAGAATGGAACTTCCTCACAATTTGCTTCCGTCGCAGCCCAAAATGATCCCTGAAACACTGCTCCTGGAGGACAAGGGAGCCCCAGGAACAGGATATGGAAGGAAGTCAGAGGTCTTCAGAAAGAAGGGAAGAATCAGAAACCCCCGTCTGTTAGTGAAAATTTATCACAAGATCCAAACCAACATGAATTTGCCTGTTATTTCTGTATTCAATATTGTCTGTCTTTGCAAAATATTTTACCTGCAAACAACATGCTGGTAATGTCTCTCATCCTGTATCTCCTTTGTTATTCATGTCTTTGTCATTGGGTTTGTTTTATCTCAAAGATTTATTATGTGAACAAACAGGAAAAACACAATTCTGTAGCATATAACAATGGGGGGACTGACATCACGATAATAAATGACAGAAAATAGTTAAGAGGGGTTTATGCTAATGAAGAACATTGGAAGAGAGCAAAATGCTTATTATATACTGACAAGACTCATCAGTAACTGTCACAGGAGAAAGTAACAGAAACGTGACTTGTTGCTTTTTAAAAGTATAATAAATAACTATATTTGCAACCTAGCTGCACCAATCTTTTTGATAACAGTCTTGAGAGTGAAGCCTTCCAGAATCAGATTATTTTTGGAGAGCATGAGTACACTGGCAAGAGGGCTGGACAGGGAGGAAGTCTGATTCTGGTTATTCATCATTTTTGAAACTTAAGTCAGATTCTTTAACACTGGAATTAAAACTACTATTAATCCCAAAATTGTTTCATTGGAAAACACATTCACAGATGAGGTTTTCTGCTCACCTGACAGGGATGAAATTTTCAGAGTGTGTGGCTCCATCACCAAACTCACTTTACCGCATGGAACTTCGTTTCTTGAACATTTTTCTCTCAGGCTTGGGACTGTGGTATGGGGGGAAAGGTATTTTCCAGAGCTGAAATGGCCCTGGCATGGAGTTATTTACATAACTTTGGAGCAGCATGTGGAGTATTTCAAACATCTGCTGCTCCAAAGTTATGTAAATAACTCCCAGAGTTCTCCCAGAATTACAACTGTTCTCCAGACTACACAGATCAATTCCCCTGGAGAAAATGGCAACAAGGGGAGGGGAGATTCTATGTTATACCATAGATTCTACATGAAATCCCATCTCATACTCCACCCTCCAAAGGCACTGTCCCCAAACCTCCAGGAATTTCCCATGCCTGACTTTGCAATCCAGCCCCTTCTTGTCTTTAGTTGTAAATTTAGATGGTAAACTGACTGTAGGAGGCTTTCTGTTTCCCCTCATATTCCGTAATGCACTGTGTATACTGATAGCATTATAATAAAAATGGCACTGCATTTTTTTAATTTATTTAGATTTATATCCCACCCTTCCCAGGCTCAGGGCCGGTTACAACAATCTCCCTATATTATAAAAGCCAAATGGTGGTGGCACTCTCCAGAACATTCCACATGCTCCGAAATTGGTTCGCGTTCTGGTGTGCCACTCACAGGGCATCTGTCTCCACTGGCTGCGTTGCTGCATGCCATGACATGGTCCCACCCCCAGAGGCAGCACCGGGAGCAGCCATATGGGATAGACAGTCCAGCAGCCGGGGACCTGAGCCCAATCATGCCGCTGCTGCCCTCGCCCCAGCGCAGGTAGCTGGCCAGTCTACATGCAGCCAGCCAAGGGATGGGACAACTGCTCCAGCGAGGGGGGGCACCCAATCCTGCCTCTGTCTGAGCCTGGCTGCCTGGCCTGCACCCAGACAATAGACGCGCCAGCCACTCCACTGCACAGGAGTGGACCTCAGATCAAGCCCGGTCCTGCTGCCACCGCCGTGGCCATCCCAGCATGGCTATCAGCAGCTGGCAGCATGCGCCGTCTTCTGCTCACTATGCTCGGAACCGATGCAAGGCATGGAGGGGCCTGCCTCACCTCGGCCTGCTGCCTCTGGCCCCGCCTCAAACCGCCCTGGCCTCTACCCCTGCCTTCTTCCTCACCACACTCTGGACTGGTTCCTCCCAGAGCTGCCCAATCCAGCAAGGAGTTGAAAGTGCCGCACTCTACCTCTCTTTGGCCTCCTCTCTGCTGCCATGGTCACAACCGCTGCACAGCCCCCAAGTCATGTCCCTGGCTGCCCTCTGAGGGCACTCGCCAGCCTTCAGGGAGGCCGCCCCAGTCACCTCAGAAGCTCTGCCAGAAGCCTGTGTGAGGGGGTGGGAGATGGCGTCAGCGGTGCCTCACCCCATGCGATATCGCCACCTACGCAGCAGCCGAGAATCGCCCTCTGCCCAGCCCAGTCTGCGGACACTCCATTATGGCCCCACCACCACAAGCCCTCCCTGCTGCAGCACCACTGCCATGCCAACCTTTTCCTGCTTGCCGGCCCTGCCAGCAGGAACTGAGATCCAGCCACCAGCATCGGAGCCACATGCCTCTACTCTGAAGTGGCCAAGGAGGAGGCCAGCTGGCAAGTGCTGCTGCGGCAGGAGGCCACCACTCAGCCACCTGCCCTGTCACAACCCACCACCAGCCCACCAACAACACAGGCCCTCACTGCTACAGATGCACCACCACACCAACTCCCTCCTGCTTGCTGACCCCGCACCCGGGAAGTGGCCCGTGGCCACTGGCTGGCCACTGCTCCACCAGCCGGGGGATCAGGACACCGCCGCCCCTTCTTTGGGAGAGGTCAGCGTGCGGAGGAGTCACACAAGCTACCATCTGCCCCCCCACTTCAGAGAGGAATGGCCCTGCACCCAGCGCTGGCCTGCCTAGGGCTCTTGGGCAGTGCTTTGGGGAGGGCCCTGATCGAGGCTGCCGCACACTGCCACGCCCTCTTACTAGAGCCCGTTGCCTTTCATTGTGCAATGGGCCTGATTCCTAGTAATTTATAAACAAGAAGCAATTAAAATAAATCTTAAGCAATAAAAATAGTTAAAACAGTTAAAAGATGGGCATAGCAAGAATTACATATCCAGTAATCCTAGACTAGGAATAATTGGACCACAGCTGAGCTATAGAAATCTTATCAATAGCAGTTTATCAATAGCAGAAACTGCCATAAGAGCATCAGGGAGACCAATTAATGGATGCCCACTGCTTCACCTAGAGGCCTGGCAGAACAACTCCATTTTGCAGCCCCTGCAAAACTGTAATAAATCTCTTTGGGTCCTGATGTTGATTGGGAGCATGTTCCACCAGAAAAAGCCCTGGCTTTGGTTGAGGCTAAGTGAATGTCCCTCGAGCTGATCTCTGTCACCAGCAGATGGTGATCCACAGAGTGTAAGGCTCTCCAGGGCATATATATGGGGAGAGCCGGTCCCTTAGATTCATCAGTCCCAGGCTGCATAGAGCTTTAAAGGTCATAACCAGCACCTCGAAGTGAATCCAGTACTCAACTGGTAGCCAGTGCAACTGGCAAAGCACGGGCTGAATGTGCACCCGCACAGACGTCACAGTCAGCAGGTGCGCCACTGCATTTTGCACCAGCTGGAGTTTCTGGATCATCCTCAAGGGTAAGCCCACATAGAGCGAGTTACAGTAATCAGGCATGGAAGTGACCATTGCATGGGTCACTGTAGCTAAGTCCTGAAGAGAGAGATAGGGAATCAGCTGCCTCATATGCCAAAGGTAGTAAAAGGCAGACCTGGCAACTGTGGTGACCTGGGCCTCCATAGAGAGTGAAGAATCCAGAGTCACCCCTAAGCTCCTCACCTTCTGCGCTGGGACCAATGGTGCCCTGTCCAGGGTAGGGAGATGGATTCCCAAATCCACATACCCCCTTGGCTCAGGTACAGGACCTCTGTCTTTGTAGGATTTAACTTCAACCGGCTTTGCTGTAACCATTCAGCCACAGCATCCAAAGCCCTGTCCCAACTTTCTGGGGTGGATTCTGGGTGGCCATCCAACAACAGATAGAGCTGGGTGTCATCAGCATACATGACACAGGTGTATAAGAATCACCTCTCCCATACCAGAAAGCAATATATAAATTGGCCTTTAAGTACATCATGCCCAAATTAACGTGCCTCACATATGTAAGAAGTAGACCAAGACTAGGAAGAGTTAAACCCTTCTAAACCAATCGATTTCAATGGTCTCAGAAGGGTGTAACAGCTTAGGATCACATGGTAAGCAGAAAGTAGACCTGGCATGCATGACCAAGATCTGGGTGTGAGATGGGGAGACAGTGGTGAACTTGAGGCTCCATACACATCTTCTAGTCAGGTTATGGATCGTTTCAATCCACTCATCCTAGAGGAAGTTGACAAATTATTCTTAACTGTACATCCCACCACATGTCTCCTTGATCTGTGTCCATCGTGGCTAGTTAAAGCTGGTCCCGATGGGTTCCGAGGTGCCCTAGGAGAGACTGGAGGGTCTGTTCCCTGGGACACTTAAGGAGGCTGTGATTCATCCCCTCTTGGAAAAAATCATCTCTGGATCCGGTCGAATTTGCTAACTACCAGCTGATTTCCAACCTGCCCTACTTGGGGAAGGTAATCAAGAGGGCTGAGGCATTCCAATTACAGATCTTTTGGGATGACACTTCCACTTTAGATCCCTTCTAGTCTGGTTTTTGCCCGGGACACAGGACGGAGACAGCTCTGGTTGCCCTCACGGATGACCTCTGGAGGCTCCTGGATTGAAGTGGATCAACAGTGCTGTTGTTATTGGACCTGTTGGCAGTATTCGACATGGTCAGCCATCAGCTACTGATCCACCACCTTGCTGACTCTGGAATTTAGGGGCTTGCCTTGCAATGGCTTGCATTCTTTCTTCAGGGTTGGGGACAAAGGGTGGCACTAGGAGAACAGCTGTCCCGAAGGCACCCACTGACCTGTGGAGTGCCTCAAGTGGTGGTGCTTTCCCCAATGCTGTTCAACATCTATATGCGCCCCATTGCCCAGGTTGCCCTGAGGCATAGGCTAGGATGTCACCAATATGTGGATGACACCCAGCTCTATCTGCTGTTGGGCGGCCAGTCTGACTCTACACTGGAAGATTTGGATTGGGTGTTACAAGCCACGTCTGGTTGGCTTAGATTGAGTCGACTGAAACTGAATGCAACAAAGATGGTCAGGGTTCGGCATACCTAAGGGACCACCTTTCCCCATATGTTCCCCAAAGAACACTGCGTTCAGGGGCCCAAAACCATCTGGCCTTCAGAGGCCTTAAAGATGCCATGCTGGTGATAACCAGGGCCAGGGCCTTCTCAGTGGCAGCTCCTTACTGGTGGAATGAGCTCCCGAAGGAGATGAGGGCCCTGTGGGACCTCTTACAGTTCCACAGGGCCTGCAAGATGGAGCTCTTCCACCAGGCCTTCAACTAGGAGCCGCATTAAACACCTGAGAAATGACCCTGTTCCCTGGCCCACAACTTACGGACTGTGCTCACCACACACATAATATGATCAATTGAGCTGGTGTGAGTATACCATCATGACTGCCACCTAAGTAATACTGTTTAACTTGAAACCTCTGCTCTCATAATTTACTTGAATACTGTTCCAGCACTTTAGAATAACTAATATTTAATTTGTTATGATGTTTTATGAATGATTTTAATTGTATTTATATATGTATTTTATGTAAACCACCCTGAGCCTGCTTCGGCAGGGAGGGTGGGGTATAAATTGAATGAATGGATGAATGAATGAATGAATGAATGAAATGCTAGGTGACTGTGCATTTTTTCTATGTGTTTCTTATTTCAAATATTTGCTGAATTTGGAAAACATCACCTTAACATTTTCTTTGCTGAAAGGTGTATTCGTGATGGGTATGTGTCAATTATAAATTGCAAGATGGTGCCAATTAGGCCTCTTTTGTATTTAATATCCAAATTAACTCAGCATGCCTCTCTGGCGCATACTAGATCGTTTTTGGTGTTATTAAGACATCTTCATTTTGAGATTGAGGTTATAGGAGCAGGATAGTTTATAGTGAAGGACAGAGGCTGAGCCCCTGGAGTCATTTTAAATTCTAATTTACTTATTTCTTTTCTCTCCTCTATTAACTAAATCAGACATTTTTGTGCAGTGCAGAATGACTACTTTTTAAACCCTATCTCTTTGCTTTTGTTTTAATGATGTCATATTTAAATGTGAGACCATGTATTCGTTGGCTGTCTGACAAATATATTTGTCTGCAAGGGTTGCCACGCCCTCTTCACTCCCCAGCAAGGCATGGGAGGGGGGTCCTCCGAGAGTGTGGGAGCAGGGTGATGTCACAGCACATGACACCCCTAGCATGATGATATCACACACAAGTGACATTATCATGCTGGGACCACTGTGTGGTGATGCACTAGTATTTTGGGCAAAATTCTATGGTTACCCCAAATACTAGAGCATTGCCATGTGACATCCCCAATGTGATGATGTCACTTCTGGGTGACATCATCATGCTGGGGATGTTGTGCTGGGTGTTGGGTGTTGGGGTGGGGGTGGGGCTTCCCCCATCAGACTGCCAGCCAGTGGTGGATTGGAGCTTGCCAAATTGGGGGGGGGTCCCCCACTCCCACCTCGGGGCTGGCAATCCTATTGTCTGCAGTGTTTCAGACCTGAAAGCTGAATTGCTTATTTTGTGGTATGAAAATTATAGCTGTTCCTCCATTTGGTAAAGCTATGAGGAGATGGAAATCCAGTGTCAGGGCCGAAGGGTTTGCCACTTCAGTTGGAGTGCTGGTTCTCCTGCCCTTAGAATTTTTTTTAAAAAAAAGAAAAGAAAAAGAAGAACAGCCTTTCAAAATTCTTGCCCCCTTACTTCCTGCTCCTTTTGCCCAAGAATTGTGGTGGGGTCTCCATGCATGAGAGAAGGCTTTGGTTTCCCCCTCAGACCTTTTGTATTCTCTTGTTTCTTCACTAGCTACCATGACTCAAATTCTGCTCTTTATTTCCCTACCTGTAGCTTGAGATGGAGATCGAGGCTGTGTGTATGTGTGTGAACTGCTTCACTGCCCCCCTCTGCCTGCTAACTGTCTGTAGCCCAACCAGGAGTTTCTGGTCAATGTGTGGATGAGTAGTCAGGCACCTGGGGTGAGATCTTTGACCACCAGAGATCTGTAAAACAGAAATGATCTTTATTTACTGAAATACTATTTCAATTCACTAGAGCACAAGGGCACTGGAAAACAATATCAAAACACTGCATGATGTTACAGAATGAAGAAAAGACATACAAAACATGAAACTAACTAGACTGTACAGTCACTGGTGTTACCTTGGCATTCCCTTCCATACAACTAATACAAGCCCACTGGAACTGAAAAATAGAGGTTGGTCAAAACAGACTTCCCTCCCTTTTCTCCTTGTTCCCTGGTCTTTGCATGTCTCTGATAGGGTGTCCAGACCTTCTTACTAGTTCTGTCCCAGCTAAGTAGTTCCCCACTTCAGTGGGAATGTAACAGCATTCTATGCACTTCAGCATTTAGTCATGCTGGCCACATGACCACGGAAACATCTTTGGACAGCGCTGGCCCTTCAGCTTGGAAATGGAGATGAGCACCGCCCCCTTGAATTGGATTCAACTAGCTTTTGAGAAGTGAAAACCTTTACCTCTTAAGAGTAATTAACTGAGACCTTGTTGTCATGGTGAACTGGTTTGGTTCACGAACCAACCTCCCAGTTTGCATAGGTTTTTGGTTCAGTTTGTGGTTCAGCCACCAATGAGAGGCCCATAGGATTTGACCTGCCACATAAAATATGGAAGCCGAAGAAACTGAA
Source organism: Gekko gecko (assembly GCA_029375565.1). Taxonomy (NCBI): domain Eukaryota; kingdom Metazoa; phylum Chordata; class Lepidosauria; order Squamata; family Gekkonidae; genus Gekko; species Gekko gecko. Next base: position 49,273,002 of record JAPDNY010000008.1, read on the forward strand.
CAATGGTTCACACCAGGGTTTGGTCTTCACTCCAGTTCTTTTCAATCTATACGGGGAGGGCAGGGAGGCAGACATGCCTGCATTCCCTGCCTGATGTTCCCCGCCAGATGCTCTCCAGAGAAGATTGGGCAGGGAACCCAGGCATGTTTAGAATGCCTTTCTCTCCCTTCCCCATCTGGGTAAAGGAAAGAAAGGCATTTAACCCCCCCTCCCCCGAGTTTCTCCACGAAAGCAGAGAGGCTCAGAGGAAGGGGGGGGGGCATGTCTGCCTGCCTCCCCTTCCCTTCTCCAGCCAGCCTGCCAAGCTCTGGCAGGAAATGACCTCTGAGTAGAACAAATATAAAGGCAAGAGGCTGATGACTATCGTAAGTCAGCCTGTGATCAATGACAGTGAGGATTCCTCAGACCTGGCTTTAGCTGATCCTGAGCCAGAAGATGAGCAACAAGAGATCGAGTTACCAACTGATCATAACTCACAGCTCACTGCTGTGGCTGAGCCAATGCCCTGCAGCTCTGAATCAGGAAACAAGCCTGCAGAGGGAACTCCCAGTCCACCTGGCTCCCCCACACCCATGCAGCGCCTATGCTGTCAACAGCGTGCAGAGTTCCAGGCAGGGAGCAAGAACACGTGTCTGCTGTCAACTGATGAGATAAATGAGTAGTTTCTGGATGACCACCAATTAATTGTCTGTGAGTATGGCTCATTAAGGCTTAGCTATAAAATCAGCCAAGAGAAGCAGCAGTTTGTGGATACAGCAAGTATACTTCATTACTGAGCCACTGACCTTGCTGTTACTGGATCTTTGAATCCTTGGACTCTGGACTGGATGCAGACAACTTAATTTTCTGGAATCCTTTAACCTGGACTGGACTTCAACTTGCTGCTGGACTCCCTGACACTAGACTGGACTTTGTTAACCTACTCTCTGGAATTCTTGACTTTGGACTGGACTTTGGTTGCTCTCTCTCTATAATCTCTGCCTTTAGAGAGCCCTTCTGAATACCAGCACTTGCCCCTCAAGAGGACTGGGCCAGTATGTCTGTCCCAAGGGAGGCAATGAGAAAAGTTATGAGAGAGAAAGGGAAAGGCAAATATAAAACATGAAAAATGTAATATAAATGTTTTCTTTGTTGACTGGTTGAAATTCCTGTGTTTTCTGTTGGGAAGGGGGGAAATACTGCAGAGTGGTCCCCAAAAATAAGTTTAGAAATGCGTCCCACTTTTAAGAAATTGAGAATCACCGACCTAGGGATTTGAACTACATGGAGAGTTCCATTGACGTGCTGAGATACAGGTTCTAGATTAATCCCACATGGATTTTGAAATATACATTTAGTATATGTGGAACAAGACAGCTGTTTGAATGGTAAGTTCAGCCTCTCATCTTTTGAAACATTGTTTTCAATAATAGATCATTCTTCCTGTTCCTAATTCAGTTCAACGACTGGTCTTTCAAATGACTTAGTAAGTATTACACTGGAACTATTGTCACTAGGAAAATAGGCTGGCACAGAGCAAAGTGCATGCTGTTATCTCAGCTACTGAAGAATGAAAAGATGCTTCCTGACACAGAATAAATAACAACCAAGGCCAAGAATATTTAGTGTTGTGCTAAGACTTACACATTGTCAGATAATATGCTTAAATAAATATATTTTAATTCTTTTTAGATGGCACATGAAGGTCAACTCAAACTCCATAAGATTTATTATTAACATGAAATAATTAAATTTGATTCCTTTTATATCATAGGAACATTATGAGATATAATTAACTAATGTACCTAAAGTGCTTTGCAGTTTTAAACCACTACAAATATAAATCTCAGCTATTCATATTATATTCAGAACTTAACAGATACAGTTAACCCTTTGACTGCACACACATATGAGAGGGAAGGCAGCATGGTATAGCCTGATTCCATCAGATATATATAGCTTTGTTAAGGAAACGTATTGATCTCCCAATATCTGTCTGCCTGTCATCTATCTGAAACAGCAAAACCTGTCTTTGGAATCTTATATATATATAAGGCAAACCATGCTGGCGATGACTCACCTACTCTCCCATTGACCCACAAATATTTCTATCTGTGGTGAGATATCTCCAGGTTATCAAGTTGTATCTCTCCAGAACACTTAAAAATGTTTCCCTGGATCAGTGTTTTCTAAATAAATGCTTGAAGTTAAAAGGTACCCCAATGGCAAAATACATTTGCCCCTCCAGACGGAATAATGAGACAGACAACAGATTGGAATTAAACAAGGGCCACTTTATTAACTATTTAACAGAACATTGCAGCAATAACAACTAAGCAAGCATGGAACAGGCAAGGCAGGCGTCACTTCCCTGACCAACCCCCTTGCCCTTAAAGGGCGGGTCACCCAGCTCCAGCCGTGAGCCATTTACTCTCTGGCTCGTGACCAGCAGCCCAGCAACTGGTTGCCTTCTAGGAGCGCCTACCCCTGAAGCCTTTCAACTTGCAGGGAGGAGCCTGCCGTAAAAGGTTCCCAGTGGAGGTGATCACCATTCCCCACCCTGGACCCTGAAATCCGAAGGCAGTTCCTGATGACCGCCTGTTCCCTAACGGGATATGCCGAAAGGTGCTCACCAGTTCCGTTTCTTGCTTGCATAAACCTGCCAAGTGACCAGACTAATTAAGTGCTCCCACAATAATTCCCTTAAAACCACTGCCCTCAGTACAAGGTAGGCGAAAACACCACTACCACGTCCGCCAATATGGGTAGAAGTGAAAAATTCCTACCTGGCCCCTTCAAAATGATGACCAGCCAAAGCCTGCACTGATAACAGGGTGGGAGGGTGGGCGAGCACGCTGAGCAACTGCCAAGGGCGGGAGCGGAGCCTGGCCCTTTGAAGCAGCCGGCTCCGCCCCCTGAAGCATCGGGACGCACAGCGTCCCCATCTGTTGCCGTCTCCCCTCCTCGGAGCGGCAAATGAGCCCCCGCCCACCAGCGGCGTTGCCGGGCGGGCGGGAGCTCCGTTCTGGGGTTGTTTCGGACCCTAGTACTTTTTTGTTTACAGAAAGCAAACTGTACATGGTAACTTTGGGGACATTGTTCACTTCTCAGTGACCAAGTTGTATAGTCACTTCTCCGTGCATTCCACCAACAGAAGTGCTACTAGGGTAGGAATTTCACCCCAAGTTTACAGGCAAAACCTGAGCATGTGAAAATTATAAATACAGACAGAAATGTTGCTAGGTTTTGCTGTGTTTTTTAAACTTTATTTTGCTACTTGTTTGAATGCAAGCTGGGTGTAATGGGTGTTGAGGATGGGCCATTGCCAGCTCCAGTGGAACCCACAGCTGGCCCCTCTGAAGCTGCAGAGAGCAGCAATTTACCAGCATGGCCTGTGCTGACACCTGGCTCAGAAACAATTAACGAGTAGCAGAGACAGGCAGACAGCCCTCCTGACTCACCTCCCAGGGTCGCTTGAACGCGAGAGAGACTCCAACAAGACTTAACAGCAAGGAGACACACTGCTTGATTATGAAAAAGGCAAGCTATCAATCCTGAATTCTAACAGATGCAGGGCTGCCCTAATTGGAAACAGTAGCGAAAGGGCTATTTAGCCTCGGGTGAAACCGGCTCCGTTTGTGGATACAAACTCGTCATCACTCTGTGGCACCTTGCTGCTCTCCACCCCCAAGTTTCCAGACCTTGTTCCTGCTGTCTGCTGCTGGGTTGTGACCCTGGCTTGTCGACCCTGCTTCTGGTTTGCGTTTTTGGACTGTTATTCTCGGCTTCTGATTACTCCCTCTGGCTTCCGACCCAGGACTGAATGACTTTGCTTTTGGCTGATGCTTTACACCCTCACTCTCAGCTCTTGCCCCACCCTTCTTGGCTCCAAACCTCAGACTGAACTCGAACTTCCCTCTGCCTGCACTCCAGACCGTGACACTGGGTTCTTTTTATAATTAAGATGGCTTAGTGTAAATGTGTGGGGCTGCAGTGGTTCAAGTGGTTAAGACGCTGCATTGCAGACTGGAAGGTCGGTAGTTTGGTAGTTCGATACATGTAGTTTGGCAGTTCATCACCCATGATGGAGTGAGCTCCTGTTTCTGGCCCCAGCTACTGCCAACCTAGCAGTTCAAAAGCAAGAAATTGCAAGTAGATAAATAGGTATCACTTTGGTGGGAAGGTAACAGTGTTCCATGTGCCTCGGCATCTAGTCAGGCTGGCCACATGACCACAGAAATGTCTTCGGACAGTGCTGGCTCTTCAGATTGGAAATGGAGATGAGTATCACATCTCTAGAGTTGGATTTGACTGACTTTTGAGCAAGGGAAACCTTTACCTTTACTTTACCTAGTGTAAATATATCCTTGCATTGAAGGAAGTAAAATGTATACTGTAATCAGTATCTTAAAACTCAGATGTACAACCAAATTACTTGGGTTTGTGACAACATTTATACAAATAAACCCAGATTAATTACTGTTATCATTATTATATATTTCATGAAACACTGGCACAGCTTTTTAGACTTAGCTACTTGCTGGAAGTGCACATATTGGCCTGATTTTCTTAAAGCTAGGTTTAACTAGTGAAAACTGTGCTTATAGGCAATCTTGGGGCTCATTTATAGCTTCCTATTCAACTGTTTTCATTTCAGCAATACAAAGACCAGCTCTTTTTGAGCTAACCAAATTTCAGTTATATTGGACTTAACACTGTTGATTGCTGACCTCTTCCATGCTGTTCCATTATTTTGCTAACACTTCATTTTAAACCTAAATGGTTCAAAATGATAACCCCTTCTCTTTCTTGCTGATAGTGACCCGTGCCCAACAATATCATCTATACAGCTGCAACAAAATTTGCATGTATTCCAAAGGAACAGCTTTAGAAAATAGATACATCAGACCTTTCATTATCTTTCATGCAGACTATTTTTCCAAGGACTATGTGAATGTTTCATCAGATGTCAGAAAAAAAATTACTGGAACCACATTCTTTTTTTATATTTCATTCTCAGGAGAAAATGATGAATCAGTTATCCTCTTAATCATTGTTGAAGGATTTAGCATGTCACCAATACTTAGCCAAACCACAGGTCTGAACTTGTGTGTAGCATGCATGAATGATCTGCTCACCACGTGTAGGACAGCTAGTAAAAAAAAAAAAAGGCTTCTGGTGGTTGTATGGTCAGTTCCTCAGCACAATCATTCCAGCATGTGAGTGAAAAGACAGTGTGGTATAGTGATTACAGGATCAGACTATGATTGGGGAGCTCTGACATGAAATTCACTGACTTTGAGCCAATCATACTCTGTCTCTCAGCCTAACCTACAACGGCCCCGGTCACACGGGCCAGAAAACGCGTGGGGGAGGCGTGGCATTTTGCCCCGGAGCTAAATAAGGCGCGGTAGCCCGATCTCACAGGCCACCGGGTTTCCACGCGCCAGCTCTGCGCCGCGATCACACCGCGCTGCTGCAGCGCGGCAAAACAGCAGCACAGCAGACCACGCAAGTGCGAAGTGCGCATGCGCCGTTGGGGGGGGCGGGCCGCTGTCAGTGACTTGTGTGTGCGCATGCGCTGTCCAGCGTTGGTGCGCATCCCAGGGAAACTTACAACATCCGGAAACCCTGGGGACATGGGCGGACGTCGGAAGCCGCGGGATACCGGCGCTCCCGTGATCAGACGCCAGCCTTTGCCCTGGGGTTTCCAGAAACTAGTACCTCGGACCTACTAGTTTTTTACCCCGCGTTTTCGGAGGGAAGCCACGGGTTGGCCACGGGAGCCCTACGCCTCCCAGATGTGCTCGTATGAACGCGCACGGAAAGTCCGCAGGGCTCCCGTGACTTTAGCGGGGCAAATGCTCCGTGTGGACGGGGCCAACATAAGGTTTTTCATTAGGATAAAATGGACAGAGCAGAAGATGCATAGCACCTTGAGCTCCTTGGGAGTGGGTAAAATAAAAAATAAACCGGTTCTTTCATACCATACACGTCTCATCCATGTTTTCTTCTATAATTTTATTAGGCATATCAAATTATGTATGCTGTCAAAAAAATGTATTATCACAATTTCTAGTAATTTATAGAGAAAATACAAAACTAAAGATAGTTTCAGATATACCCACAAGAGATAATCAAATCAAATATATAACTGATAGGCACTTTTTGTGCTGCCCCTATGATATCCTCCAGAGGACCTTGACAGCTGCTGTCCCTAAAATGTAGAAGTCACTCACACACCACCAATACCAGCCACCAGCACAATAAATTTGTAAAAAGCATAATATAACATGAAAGCCAATGAAGAGAACAGAGAAAACAGGCTTTACATGATCAGTGTAGTGGGCAAAGTAGATAATCACATTCTAAGTATTTTTATGAAATGTCTGTTTCAAACATTCCATGGAAAAAACTGATCCACAGGACAGATAAGCATATGTCAATAGAACACCACCATTCCACTGAATATTTTAGACCCACCACAACCAAAAACAGCTAAGAATCAGAAGGGCTCTTTTGAAAAGATAGATGTGATGAAAAGACAGTGGCTGAGTTCAGACTGGCAATTTGTCCCGGCCGAGCCCCGTTTCAGCAATGCTTCAAAACCGCATTAAAGGGGGCATTCACACAGGCACATCTGCCTGGCGTCTCCCACCCATAGGCAACCCGCACTGTTCTGCTTTCTGCCTGCGTTAAGTAGATACCTCTTTGAAGGGGTAGCAAATCCCTGCAGAGCGGCTTTAAACTGCCTCTTCCCAGCAGTGTGACTGCGTGGCCAATATGCTGGGAGCAAGCTGGAACAGCAGCAGCAGCTTGATTGGCCATGCTGCTCTGTACCGACCAATGCGGTGCAGGGATCCTCCCTCACTTGGTGACCTGCGGCAAGCTCCTCCAATCCGGGCCAGCAGTGTGAATGTTCCAGTGTGACTTCTTCTGGTAAGCTCCTGCAGCAGACCGCCTGTGTGACCGGGAAACTGCCAAAACAGTTTTGCCATGACTGGCTCCTGAAGTGAATTGCCAGTCTGAACTCAGCCAGTTTGTGACTCTGACAAAGTTTGGTATAATGGTTAAGAGCACAGAGTCTAATCTGGAAGAACTGGATTTGATTCCTCCCTCCTCCACATGCAGCCAGCTGGGTGACCTTGAGTCAGTCACAGTTCTCTCAAGGCTGTTCTCTCAAGAGCAGTTCTCTCGGCGCTCTCTCAGCTTTATTCACACTGTGAAAGACATTTTGCAGTTGAATAACATTAGCTTCTGCTAAACTATTGGCTGCAGGGAACTGAATTCAGGCCTAAAAATAGGGGAATGTTTAAAAGGGCCTGTCCAGCATCACGACTCTGGTATTCCTTGGTGGTCTCCTATCCAAGCAGTAACCAGGGCCAAACCTGCTTAGCTCCCAAGGTCTGATGAGATTGGGCTAGCCCGGGCCACCCACCTTAAAAAAAATTCCTTACCATTCTTTTATTGGTCTGGAATATGATTCTACTGTGTGGCTGTGATCACATGCTCCTTTAGATCCAACACAGCTGTGAATGCCTGATGGATCTAAAGGGAGTAATCAGACAGCAACATCTGGGAAGCATCCCACAGTCATTGGCAGCCCATGCTGCTCCATCATGGAAGCAGAGTTAAAAGACACCGGGGAACATCCAGAGTTATCCGGATAAGGTGGGCCACAGGCGGACTTACCCCTGTCTCGATTGCTCTAGCATGCTGTCGTGCCATTGGGATGGTCTGATCAGGCCATCCCGACTCTGTGCCATCCCCCCCTTCACAGTATGTGCATCATTGCATACTCTATAGGGGGCCCTCAGTGCGGAGGTGCAATTCCTTGTTTATGTGCAAGGGAAACAAACGGCAAAAAAACCCAAAACCTGACTCACCCACAGTTGCATTTGACCACACAGTGACAGGCTGCACCCGCAGCTTAAAGCACTGTGTGATCTCACAACTGTGTGTCAAATTCCTCCGGAGGGAATAGGCTGCCTGCTTCAACTGGTACGTGTGACCGCAGTCTGTGTTACCTTCCTCTTTAATTAAAGTTTAATTTGGAAAATCTCTAAATTCTTCAGAATTGGAATATGCCCAGTTTAGTAATGCTCTTGGTTGATTTGCATCTTTCCTCCTGCCCCTCCACCCACATTAGCAATTCATGCACAGAGAGAGAGAGAGATAGAATTATAAGCTCTGGTGAACTGTTCATGTACAGTATGAATCTATATTTGTTCCACTGCTTATCTCTGAATATTGTTGTGTGTCAGTCTATTTTCGGAACCTAGATCAGGTTATGTGGAACTCCAAGGATTCATACAGAAAGTCAGGAAAAAGTGGATTTTGTAAGCATTATTATATATAGAAATGAATTATTTATTTACTACATTTATATCCCACCTTTCACCCTTATGGGAAACCAATGCCACTGGTTTTCCTCTGCTCCATTTTATCCTCCCAACAACCCCTTGAGATAGTTAGGCTGAGACTGTGTGATGCACCCAAGGTTAACCAGCAAGTTTTATTGACCGATTCCAATGTTTTGACCACTATTCAAAACTGGTATATTATTTAGTAATAAGCCCCGCATTTTCATATATCAGATTTTCACTGTTAAAAATAACAGAAAGCAATTTCATCATTCTAAGTATCTTTAGCAGAATTCTTTTACTTTATTTGGAAGAAACTTTTTTTGTGGCATAGTGCTTTATACACTGAATGCCCAGCACAGAAGCAGATAAGCTCGTATTATTAAGCTTGAACAGAGATAAATCAAAATATTGTTGCCAATGATGACATATTTGGAGATGAGAGCTTGGCTTAGTAATATATAAATTGCAAGCCATAAAGTGGAAACATTGATTAGAAAGGAACCCTTTAAGAAAACTCAACAGATGGGGGAATCAAAATCTATTACTAGTACACCAAAGTGTGTTAGTTAAATTACAGATGGCTAATCCATTGCAGTGGTTGCAACCTTAAATGAATTCTTTTCCACACTACTTATAAAATTTCTACAATGAAATTTATTAAGGTCAACTATATTGAGGCATGGAAGACTTAAAAAGAACAAATAACCATAGCTTGGCAAAATTATTAAATCACTAAACACTTGATGAAATAATCTCAGCATGATCTCAGAACCCCTTTCTCCCCACTTCTTTTAAAGGTTGTTCACAGGTTATTCACCGTAGAAAATGTATAATCAATATTATAGAATTTGCAAGGCACAGAATAGGAAAAATGTTCTCTTTTTAACATTTTGTAGCAATGCCCTGATCTCATCAAATACTGATAAATGTTTTCCATGAATTCCAGTTTGCATAAGGGCATGCTAAGTAATTAACTACAAAGTAAAAGGTCTGCTTTTCAGGAGTCAAAATGTTCTTAGAAATAATCATGCTTTTAGGAGCATTGCATTTTCCAAGATTATGTGCAAGATTTTATCCAACTTTGGCCATCATTTTTACCTTTCTCCTTAATGACACAATCAGAGGCTGTGGTCACACTTGAGGATTGACATGGTCATGGTGCGCCTCTAATAGGACCGGTTTAAACTGTTGTGGGAAGGAGTGACCAAACAGCACTCCCTGAAGAGCACTGGTCCTACTCTGCAACATCCACATTACCACTTTGCATGTGCATATGTGCTTATGTGCACAGCCCTACCAGGTGAGAGGGAAAAAACACAATTGACATGGAAATGACACACTTCCCATATAGCATCCATTCACGGCAGGGGAGTTCAGTCATCTGGAAAAGTGGAGTGGAAGCGCAAGCATCCATAAAGACTGGACTTTCCCTGGTGCCTAAATACGCCAGTTCCAATGCGCAGCACAACAATTGGGCTACAGAAGGTAGAGGTTGTTGTGTGACCGTACCCTTTAAATCTGCAAAGGTAATGCACCTATACCATTGCAAACTCCTTGTGTGACTGCAGCCATAGTCAGTGAAGGATGAGATCATGGTGCCAACCAGCCAATCTGATTGCAATCCTCCAAGGCTTCTGTGAGTCCCCTAGAGACAATGGCAGCCCTACTAATGGGCTTGTTGTAGATTGTGAGAACAGGTGACTTCCTTTTTTAGTGAAGTCCTGTGAACTATCTGGATTCTGCTCCTGTCCAGTAAAATCAGCTGAAGTGGCTGGGTGTGCTAGATCATTGAGCAGCCACAGGGAATCGATAACTGCCTCCAGTTGGAAGAAGGACTGCTAAAGGTAACTGTGCAGTCTGGTGTGAATTAAACAAGATGAGTTAGAGGAAGAGAGAGCTTGAAAAGTTCCCCATCAGTTATAAGCACCTGGGAAGCAGACGGAGCTAGTAATATTGTGAGTTGTAGTTCTGTTTAAATTATAGTAATTATAGATACATTTGCATCTATGAATGCAAATTAGCAAATGTTGTGCAGATGTCTCTTTTCCCCCTCTTTCTTGGGGGTGCTTATCATCTGTTTTGGTCAGCTGTAAATGGCAACTAGGTTGTCAGCCTCCAGGCAGGGCCTGGAGATTTCTCAGCTTTATAGATGATCTCCAGACAACAGAGGTCAGTTATCCTGGGAGGGAAATGGCTGCTTTGGAAGGTGAATTCTATGACATATGCTGCTGAGATCTCCCCCCCAAGCCCTGCTGTTCCCAGGCTCCACCCCCAAATCTTCCAGGAATTTCCCAACCTGCAGTTGGCAACACTTAGAGAATGTTCACTTCTTTTTCATTTGGCTGCTGATTCCAGGTAAAAGTGTGTGAGATTCTGCTTCTTTAGGATGGTCAGTTTTAGAATCCTAGACTTCTAGGGGTATTATATCAGTTCCCTGGTGCTAAAGCGGCTTCTTTCTTTGTGCATTCTTCTGTGCCCCCTAACTGTTTTGACAGACTTTCTACCCTGAAGGAGCTCCAGTTAGTTTCTATTCTAGATGGAGTTGAGGGAGGGTAAGAAAACCAATGTCAGGTGACAGAGAGACTAACTTATTTGTCCTTTACCACTTGTGGGGTTATTTGAGGTTTTAAAATTATATTCTGTATGCTATTAATTTGAATTTGTAACCTACTTTGAGCCCGTGGGATATATATAAAGTTTATACATAAAGTTTAAAGGGACTGCATAAGACAGCTTGAAAGAGCAGCTGTTTTTCAGGCTGTCTTCGGCAATCTCTTAAAGTTTAAAGGGACTGAAGAAGACAGCCTGAAACAGATGAGTGGAGGGGAGCAAGCTGCTCCCCCTTGCTCAGCTCAGCTGTTGTTGCTGGGGTTTTTTGCTTTCTGCAAACCCCATTTAATGGGTCCCTTTCAATGGGGTTTATGGGGCTGCAAATCATGAAGTGGTTCTGTTCATGAACAAACTTCCTTGTTCAGTTTGTGATTCGGTTTGTGGTTTGGCTGCAAACCATGACCCAAACCGAACTGCATTTTGTGGTTCATGCTCATCCCTAGTTATGGTGGATAGCTTTAAAAGATGAGTGTCCACTGAAATCTCATGAGATTATGTTTTGAGATCTTTGTGGCCATTTCAGTGGTTGCTATGCATCAACAACAACAATATCACTGGATTTTCTAGATCTTGATTGGTGTTGGTCATAAGAACAGCCTAAAAATGGTAAAAGCTGGATGGAAAGGAGGAAGCAGGAGAGCTGAGAAGAAGCTGAAGGGAGGAAAAGGCAGGGAAGTAGAAAAAGCTGAAGACTAGGGTGTGTGTGTGTGTGTGTGTATGTGTGTGTTTAAAGAAGTAAGCATCAAAAGACTGAGTGGGAGAGGATTAGGCATAGCAGGGCTTATACGAGCTGGGGGGGGAGCAGAAAAGAGAAAATAGTGTGTGGTGAGGGGATAAGGTGGGAAAATGAGTTCTGATAGGTCCCAAACTTGTTCATCTCTGTTAAGTAATTTCCTTACAGGAGAAGCTGAATTTAAAAAGCAAGAAGTGACTTGCTGCTTTTTCTCCTCTCCCAACAACTGTTTTCTTCCTTATGTTAACAAACACTTCAGAATTAAGAGCCACATATTCAGCAAGTATGGTTTGATGTATACCATCACAGTATGTTACATGCAGCTTTATATGCAAATTAGTCTCCCAGTTCAAGCTTTGAAAATACCAAAATTGAACAGGACTGTGCAGAACAGATGGGTATTTCTGGGATGTCACATACCAGAACTGCGGACTTTGTAATGGCTTTTACTGGTATACACAAGTTTATTTAAGTGTGCTCTGTTGCTTCCAGTTGGAGCAGACTTCTGGCTTCTAAAGAACACTTGCAAACTGAGACCATTGCTTTATGGTTTATCAGAGACTTGCAGATGCTAACGTTAGGAAGAGACCATTAGGAAAATACTTAAAACCACTCAAGTAGAGAAATCATGAATAAACAGCCTACCAAAATGCACTCCCTTTGCAGTTTTTGTAGCCTTTTCACTTCAGTCTTGCCAGTTTGAACTAAAAGACCCTTCGACATTTTTATAGTTTGATGGACCTATTTAAAACATTTCTATTATGACATGAGGTGTTTCAAAATATTGGGGACTTCAGAAATAACATGGAGCACCTTGTGAGGTGATGCCCAGGATTTCATGGTCAACATGACAACAGTAGGGTTTCCATATTACTAATGATCATACGTATTCCACTAAATTGGTTAGGCTTTTAGGTGCCACTTTATTTATTTATTTTTGTTGTATTAGACTAAGATGGCTGCCCTTTGGAATGATTATTTATACACCATGGGGGGGAGATCTGTTATCTGGAGTTGCGATATCTGGTGATCTTCAGATTCCACCTGGAGGTTGGCTGCCCTAGGCGTAGCAGTCAGTGCTTCAGAGCAGGGTCTGCTAGATCCAGGTTCTTGCTGTAGAAGCTGAGTAGGTGATTTTGGACCAGTCACAGACTTTCAGCCTAACCTACCTCATAGGGTTGTTGTGCAAGTCAAAAGGAGGAGAAGAGAATTATGTAAACTGCTTTGGTCCCCATTGCAAGAAAGACTACTTTTCCTCCTGGGAAACCATTGCTGCCAATCTCCAGGTGAGAGCTGGAGATCACTCAGAATTACAACTGCTCTCTAGATGGCAGAGATCAGTTCCTCTGGAGAAAATGGTGGACTCTGTGGCATTCAGGGCTTCAGAGCATGGAAAATGGTGGACTCTGGCAGTCAGGGCTTCAGAGCACAGGAGAGGCTGCAGGTGTGTGTGGAGGGGAATGGAAAGCTGAAGAGAGAGGGGAAAATAAAGGTAGGTTGATGATTGACTGGGAAGGAGCTAGGATTGCCAACTCCAGGTGGGAAATTCATGGAGATTTGAGGAGTGGAGTCTGGAAAGGGTGAGGTTTGAGGAGGGGTGGGACCTCAGACAGGTACAATGCCATAGACTCCACCATCCAGACCAGCCATTTCATCCTGGGTAACAATTGTTGCCAATCTCCAGGTGAGAGCTGGAGACCACTGAAAATTACAACTGCTCTTCAGGTAGCAGAGATCAGTTCCTCTGGAGAAAATGGTGGACTCTGTGTCATTATACCCTGCTGATGTCCCCAAAGCACATTGACACTGAGTGCACAAGGCCTTGGCACTCTCCCAGAGCCTCTTTTTAAAGCTCGTTGTATTTATTTCCACAACAGGCCTTGTTCCTACTAATGAATAAATGTCTGAGTCTGGCTTGGATCAAGCATTTGCAAGCAACAGTGGGAAATGCTCAGGGAAAAAAGGTATTATTTACAAGGTCCCAGTCACATGGGCCAGATAACACGGGGGAGGCATGGCTTTTCATGCTGGCACAATTCAACCCACCAGAACACGATCAGATGTGGCGGCGGCGGCAAATTGGGGTTTTGTTTGTCGGTGCGTGTTTCCAGCACGCTTCAACATGGTGAGAGGAGTGCACTTGTGCAATCGCACATAGGTATTCCATCGACAGCCTGTAGTAAACCATTTGCTAGTAGGCTTTCCCGGGTACTTTTTAACTCCGAATCTTCGGCCGGATGCTACGGGTCAGTGACAGTTGTGCTACACTTACCAGATGTGTCCTTCTGATCGCAGCCATATACTCTGCCTGGCATTGTGCCTCTCCTGCAGCAAATTCTGCGTGTGACCAGACCCCAAGAGTTCTTTATTAACTTGTAATTGTCTGTTCATTCTGTGATTGTCCTAACTAGAGACTTTTCTCTTCCCTCTCTTCATCTTCAGCAATTGTAACTTTTATCCAGCTCATTCCAGTTCCCCGCTCCAGTGCCTGGAATTCAGCATTTGTGTCCTAGATCCAAGAAGTGCTGAGCCATCTACAGTGTACAACATTAGTTAAACTACATATTCCGGCCCTCCTGCTATCTATGATAATAATGTAGTGTACCACATGCTGGAGAGGAGAGGGAAACAGGAAAAGGAAGTAAGATAGTTTTCTGCTACTTCGGTCAATGATGAAGAGAAGTGAAGAGAGAGAACAGAGATAGTGAGCTGCTGTGGTGGTGGCAGCAGCCAGTCATTGTGTATGTCAGGGAGAGTTACAAGCTGAAGAAGAACTTAGACTGCAGTGCACATCATAATACTGAAGGTGAGTGTTATGCACAGTCAGAGTTCACATACTAAGCCAAGGAATAATGAACTTCGAGGAATCACTGTTCATGGCTCCTTTAACATCAGCAGAAGTACTTGGCTGCATAAAAGAGTATAGAAAGGGTTTTCTTTAACCTTCTAGGCCCATGAGATTGTGAATTTATTATGCATCTGTCCAGCAGCCTGAGTCTATGACTTGTTTTTGCTGATACAGCAGTTTGTAGGATTGGGCAAAAGGATCCCATGGTAGAAAATAGGAGGCAATCTGCCTTTCCCTTTCACTAGGGCATCAATGTTTGCTCTGGTGATGGTGTAACTGCTCCTTCCGTATTACCTGACACCAGCCAACACCCGACACCCTCTCAGAACACAAGTCAAAAGTTGATCGACTGACCATTCCATTGAAATATCCAAGGTGGCTCACAACACTATCAGATGCAGACAATGGTGATGGTAGAAAGTGCTATCAAGTCACAGCCAGCTGATGGTGACTCTGTAGGGTTTTCAAGGCAAAGGACATTCAGAGGTGGTTTGCCATTGCCTGCCTCTGCACAGTGACCCTGGTATTCCTTGGTGATCTCCCACCCAATACTAGTTAGGGCCAACCCAGTTTAACTTTTGAGATCTGATAAGATCAGGCTAGCCTGGGCTATCCAGGTCAGGGCGATGCAGACAACAGCATAACAAAAATAATGAACAGAAATGGCCATGAATAAAAACTAAGTATCAACATCAACGGTTAATTACCACAGCAGCTAAAAACAAGACCCGTCACATAAGACACTGCAATTAAATTCAAAATTCTCCATAAGCAGCATAAAAAAAAATTCAGTAAATATGCTCAGGGCTAAACTCCAAGTTACTTGTCGGATAGCAGCTGTGTGTTCCCGTGGGGAGTCTAATGAGAAGCTCTGCAGGGCCCCCAATTCTGGTTGGGACTGCAGCATGCCTCCCCTTTATACCCTCCCCCCAGTAGAATAGTTCCTTGTTCTTCTGAGATGTACAATCTGATCTCCTTAAAATGAGAGATGGTTTGTGAATTTCCTCATAATGTCATGAGAAGTTTACTCATTTTTTATTCAGAGATCATTTGATGAAATCAGGATTGGTAGTGGTTGCTAAAAGATAAACACTAGATAGTCAAATATTTGAGTAATATTTCCTAACTGCAGAGCTTCTGAGAAAACTGGCCTGTCAGCTCATCCAATGCAAAATAAAGGTGAAGAGAGACACATGAAAGGCAAAGAAAGAAAATCTACTAATGGTATAGTGGAAGGGAAAAAAATATTTTGTTCAGTTATATTATGAACATATGAAGCTGCCTTATACTGAATCAGACCATTGGTCCATCACAGTTTACTGTCTACTCAGACTGACAGTGGCTCTTCAGAACCTCAGGCAGAGGTCTTTCACATCACCTCCTACCTAATCTTTTTAGCTGGAGAAGCTGAGGATTGAACCTGGGAGCTTCTGCATTCAAAGCAGATGCTCTACCACTGAGCCACAGCCCCTCCCTGCCAAGGGTGTTCTTAGCCAATGGACAACAGCTGTCTCTAGCCTCATGTTAGGAGGGGCCCTACCCCCAAAGGAGGAGTGAAAAGAAGAAGAAAAGCCACTTGGGCCTGGCCTGTCTGGACTCTGGAGGTGGGGCAGCAAGCTTGTGGTAGCAGCTGCTTTGTCTAAGGACAATTTGATTGAGGACACTTTGGCTGAATGATCATAGGAAGGCATTTTCTGGACCAGAAATTAACACCAGTGAAATACCACTTGGCATGTGATTGCACCTTTGGAGGCCTCATTTTATTCTATGCCTAGTGGTTTCATTTTGGAACAACTTTTTTCTGGTCCTTCCTGTATTTATATTTTGTATCTGTATGATTGTTCTGTACTATTACATTAGCCAATATGTTCCTCACTGTGTTTGACCTCTGAGGAAGGCCTATGCAGGTGGAAACGCATCCGGTCAAGTCCATTAGCCCTTGTGTGTTTGAATTTGATATTTTTACAAGAGGTGTGATTGGGCCCTTATATATTTATTTTTAAAAATGTTAATAAATACATGTATCTTTTTATACAGTATATATATTAAGCTTTTATTGCTGGCCCTCTTTTCCAACTAACCTTTTCAGGTTCTGGATTCCAGTTTTTTTAGGTTCAGGTTCCCCCCCCTTTTTGTCCCAGTCAGCTGTTTGTGCCCATGCCATATGGGGCTTGGGTAGGTGGCTCCTAGTATCAGCAGTGGCTCCTACAGACCACACACAATATTTTAACAGCACTTAGCCCAATCAGGGGCACCCTAAGTCATTCTGGAGTCTTTTGCCCAGGGTCGTAGAATCCCTTAGACTGCCTGTGGTTATCTATCCCTTATTCAGGAAGTTCGATCACATCAGACAGCAACACAAGCTACATGCATCCTTCTGTCTGGTGAGGGAAATTCCATACTGGAGATCTCAGGTTACCAGAGCATGAGGAGGAGAAATTTCCCTTTTCTCTGTCTTAATTTTCTCTCTAAAGATAAATAGCTTGTGCCTTTTTTCTTGCCGCCTCCAGATCCTTTTTTCTTGCCGCCTCTAGATCCTGTGAATTCTGCTGAATCTTACAATATTTACAATTGCTAGAGGGGTTCCTTCCACTTCAATCTCTTTTCCCTCTCTGATAAGTGTACAAGTAGCACAATTAACCACAAACCAAGCAGGTATAACATTTTTAAAGAAATAAGGATTAGCACTTGGATAATTCAATAATCAAAAATAATTGTGAGAAACAGGCTTCCAATTTACGTCCTTTGAACAAAGTGCAAAATAGAAGATGTGATAAAATGCATCCTCTTATCCTAAATTTTGAGAAAACAGGGTGAAACACCAGCATAACATGCAAAAGGTAGCAGGTTCTATCCCTGGCATTTCTAGTTAAAAGCACCTGGAAGTAGATGATGTGAAAGATGTCTCCCTTAGATCCTGGAAAGCTGCTGCCAGTCAGAATACTGTCCTTGAGAGAACAATTGTCCGACAGTGTAAGGCAGCTCCATGAGTTCATGGCTACTTCAGCAATTAGGAAGAAGAAGAAGAAGAAGAAGAAGAAGAAGAAGAAGAAGAAGAAGAAGAAGAAGAAGAAGAAGAAGAAGAAGAAGAAGAAGAAGAAGAAGAAGAAGAGGAAGAGGAAGAAGAAGAGGAAGAAGAAGAAGAAGAAGAGATTAGATTTATACCCCACCCTTCACTCAGAGTCTCAGAGCAGCTTACTAACTCCTTTCCCTTCCCCTCCCCACAATAGACACTCTGTGAGGTAGGTGGGACTGAGAGAACCCTTTCAAGAACTGCCCTTTCAAGGACAGCTCTTGTCAGAACTATGGCTTGTCCAAGGTCATCCAGCAGCTGGAAGTGGAGGAGTGGGGAATCAAACCCAGTTCTCCCAGAGTAGAGTCCACACACTTAACCACTACACCAAAGAAAATATGCAGGCACCACTCCTTGAGTTATTCTCCCTTTCTAGCTCATCTCTATGAAGGGGAGGAAGAACTTTTTTCTTCTCATCATCTCTCCACTTTTCTATCCAGTAGCTCCATAATGGACTCCCTGTTCACTGTTCTCTTCCCTAAAAAGTTTTTCTGCTCTCTCCCCTGCTGGGGGGCATTGTAATTTGTACCAGTTTGTTTTTGTTGATTGTTGCATTATATAGCGTAGTTGTCCCACAAGTGGTTGAAGTTTGATGCAACCATCTAATGTTTGCTGAATTGTTGACAGGAAATTGGTCCTCATCCCCTTTCACTTTGTCATGTGTGGCTGCACAGTTCAAGAAAAAGTGTAGGGAGTCATTATCACAGATCATACAGCTAAGCTATCTAGTTATCACAGCTGTCAGACATGGACAGTCTATCAGGAATCCCTTCCCATGGAGCCTACTGGAGTATCGTATGGTTTGGTTCCCCAGAGAAGTGTTGCTTTTGTTTCAAAAAAAATCCTAGTTACAGAAAGCTTGGAAGAAGAGTGTGAATCCAGTGGCAATTCCAGCCATGGGACCCAACTGATGGATTCGTGCCCTTTTTCAGTAGAGAGAGGCAAGGCTGGCTACCCAATCAGCTGAGCTGTGGTGATGAAGCCTCCCCCTCCAACAGAGCCTGTCAGTAATAGAAGGAGGGTAAGTTTGAATATATTTTATACGGAAATGGAAGATTACACTCCCTTTAAAAAAAACAAAAAGTAAAAAAAGAGTTGCCTTTTTCAAGCTAATACAGTACTTTCTACCCACCCACCCCAATGTTGTCCACTTGGCATCTATTAGAGATTATTCCTTTTCAAACAGTGGCTCCTAAATTGTGGAATGGGCTCCCGGAGGAACCGAGGAAGGTTTTAGGAATCATTGTGAGGCTATTTTATTTGTTAGAATTTTTAGTGGGGTTTCAGCTGCAGGCATTTTCTGTGGGAGTAATGGAATTTTATTGTATCATTTACTGGTTAATTTAAAAATATAAAACATTTTGGAAAGGTGGAGTATAAATATTTAAGTTCAAGTTCAAGTTAGCCTTTATTGGCATAAATTACAAGTTATACAATTTAAGAACCGATTAAAACACGCCTATGAAAAATTACTATGACTCAATATTGTGCAGTTAGGAGCTAATAAAGATGTTATGTCTCTAAGAACCTTTGACGCAGCTTTAAAGCCAGACAAAGAAACTTGGCCACCTTCTCAGTATAAATATTTAAATAAATCCATAGATAAACAGGTGAAACTTTTGCCATTAACTTCCTTCCTTGCCAGGGAAAAGTTTCACTTGCCGACTATCTGTGTGTCAGAGCAAAAAATATGGAAAGCTTTGCACATCAACTGTGGCCATTGTGTGGTCAGATGGAAACTTCCACCAGCATTAAAAAGAGGGCAATTCCTCCCCATGCTGCAGAGCCCCTCTTCACCCTCATGTTCCCCAGGAACAGAAATTCAGTGGGCTTCAGCGGGAAGGCAAGTATGAAAGCCCTACTTCATAGATTCTTCTCCAACCATGGATTTTGTAAGATCCAAGCCCTTTGGTGTCCATTATCACAACAGTGAATGTAGTGGACTTTGATAGGAAAGTGCAGACAGTCAGTTATGGCCAACAAAAATTGGTTCTGTTTATACCATTCTTGTGCAAGTGAAAAAATAGTGCTAAATTTCTTCCGGGGCTCCTGAATCAGAGCAAGCTTTCTTACTCTGGAGAATAGCACTACTGTTAGTGGAACAGACCCATTAGATTCCTGTACCAAAGGGAAGCGCCTTGCTTGAAAGGAAAGTGCAACAATTAGTGGCATGGATCTGCAGGGTGCAACCCCTTGCATGGTTTTTATATGCAATTTATATGTCATTTATACATATGATATACATAAAATTAGTAATACAGATTTACTGATACGCAGATAATGTTGAGAAAATGTTTACATTTTATGGGGGAAACTCAACATGAGGAAATAACATGGTGTGGAAATAAAGAATCACAGATTATAGTCACACCAGGGAAAAGTCAAAATGGGAAACACAGGTTGAAATAATTAGGGTAATAAATATGAACTTATCCTTATACCACCCACATTGGCAATTTCTTCCTACATACATTACAGCAGAAGATGCAAAATTAAGGTCTGAAGTCTTGTTAATGTTTTACTTGTGTATTACTATTTTGAATTTCATTTTCTTTTTGCTTCTTTCTCATCAAAGTAACTCCAGCCTTGACCTTACTGCTAGAGCTTTGCACTGAGTCAACATTTTGTTTCTTATGACAGCTTCATTGACTTTTCAGTGCATAATGATGTGAAAATGTTAATTATCACTTTGCATAAACTAAAAGAAGAACAGTAGAATAATGCACA
Source organism: Gekko gecko (assembly GCA_029375565.1). Classification (NCBI taxonomy): domain Eukaryota; kingdom Metazoa; phylum Chordata; class Lepidosauria; order Squamata; family Gekkonidae; genus Gekko; species Gekko gecko. The sequence goes on from JAPDNY010000008.1 coordinate 49,293,338, forward strand.
GGTCAGTCATAATAATGTATCAGAATAAGAAGCAAGAAGGCAAGTTGTTAGGCAGCGCTCCATATGTAATACCACAGCAAGCAATCTTATTGGAAATGTCATGTCCTTTATCCACTAGGGGTCCAATTTAATAAAAAGATATGTCCAGCATCTGCACTATAAAATCCAGAACCAGGGAAACTGTGCAAATGACATTTTGGATGGTTACAGAATGTGCTTGCAGGTGCATTTCTTATTGAATCAGCCCCCAAATTATAGATTTTGAATTTCATACACACAGAACAGAAGCAAAATAGTAAGAACACTTGGTCCAACCATTCCGCAGGTGTTCATCAATGTATCATTTCAGCCCCACCTATATTTTCTGTTTCTACAGGGTGCTGTGAAATTTAGGAGAGAGAATGAAGATAAGGCCGATTTGTGTAGTCCAGCATCCTAATAACCCAGATGATGCTATTGCAATTTGCACTAATCAGCTTTGATTAGATCATAGACTTTGCAGTGTCCAAGTGTAAATGCAGGTCTATTCAGTGCACCATAAAGGGTGGTATTAATTATTATCATCATCATCATCATCATCATCATCTACCATATAACGAAGGGCAAAACCTTACTAGTTATAGGAACAAGGATGCAGCAAGAGTCATCGTCATAGCAGAAGAACCAAAATCAAGACTCAAATATACCAAGTCATCTTTTGACTTTCTTTGGCTATGCAAAACTGCATGACATCACATGAAATGCAACCTATTTTTAACAAACCATTCTAGGGCTAGGAATGTACAAATGTGCCCTTTTCCTTATTTTTGTGTGTTGGCATCATAAGCCATTTCACTTTCACTCCTGTGTTCCCAATAGGGATGGACATGAACCACATGATGATTGGGGCTCAGAAAACAAAACCCACCCAGAAACTCTGGTGCAAAAATGCTAGATAATGGTGGGGGTGGTGTTTTCCAGCCTTGGAAACACAAATAGGGACCCTCTAAAACTTGATAGGCACTGCTTCCTGCCGATAACAGAGTTCCCATTTGTTGTAATGGGACTCAGATCTATATAAATTTGGGTATTTTTTTCAGGTTGCTTTGGGGAGACTTCAACTTAGTTCTCTGCCATTTCACCCCACACACTGCTTTTTGTTTTGGGGTGATCTGTGTTTGTCTTTATTTCCCACTGTTCTCCATTTGAAATCCTTGTACCGATCTGCTTCTCCTTTGGGGGCGATTGATTTATGTCAATGTGGAGGGGAAAAAACCACACTGTTTTTTAAAAGGGTTTTTTCCCCCTTTCCACATAGCAGGAAGCCAGTCTCAACAGCCTGCTAGTTCGCAGTTATAGTTAGGCTAATGAATCTGCTAGCAAAGTCAACTAAGGGATTTGGTGTTAGGAATCTCCAGGTGACTCCTGGAGATTTCCCAGAATGCCTTCGAGGAGTGTTCCCAGGATGCACCTGCATGCCTCAGGATGCACTTGGGTGTCCCAGGGTCCACCGGTGTGACCTGGATGGACCAGGTCAAAAAGGGTGGAGAGAGTGATGTAAAATGGGTGGAGACACAGATATAATAAAAGTGCTTGCTCCAAGGAGAAAAGGTCTCTTGGTGCTGATCACTGGAAGACAACAGACTGCTGATCTCTGATTTACAGGCCAGCAGCCATCTTTATACAAGCCGTCTGGGAAAGCACTTTAGAGAATTTGTAGCTGTATAAAACTAGGTGCCTACCCTAATGTTAACATCAGTTAGGGTATGTTTATAGGAGAGGGAAAGAGGATGCATTTATAACCATCTTTTTTGTGTTCTTCCATGTGCTGATTTGGCTGTAGTGCTAAAGTATGCTGGTAAACATTTTCTTTTTAAATAAATATTTTACTCTTTGATGCTGGTGTGGGTCTCTGTACCACAGAGTTTCCCCCAAACACTGGGACATGCTATTGTTGTGCAAGAGGGATCCCCAGAGTGGGAGGAAAGCAGTCAAAGCACCTAGTGTCAACCTTTCAAAGGGGAACCCCAAAAAAGTAATTGGTCTCTTTGGTAACCAGGCTTCAGGCCCCTAGCAGGCAAACCCCAACAGGACAGTGGTGGCAGTGATACCCTAGTGGAAGGAAGTGGAATAGCTCCCTCCAGGAGATGACAACCCAATGGAGCGGGAGGGCAGAACATGGTCTGCAGGTCAAGCAGGTCTGTTATGTCACATTTGGTGGTAGCAGTAGGATAAGGACAAACAAAGAACTTGATTGGTTTGAATTTAGCACTTGAAATGGAAAGTGTCCCCCCCCACCCCCGGGCCCAGTCTAATGAAGTAGGGAAAGAGTAGACTAGTCAGAATGGAGTCAGAAAAGGTATTGAAACTTCTTAAGATGACAAAGGCAGAGCTACAGGAAAGATGCCAGAAATAGGAAATAGCTCATAAAGATAAGACCGCAGATGAGATGTTCCGTCACAGTCAGCCTGCATCCCTGTACCCACCCTGCCTTGGCGGACTTGTTCCAGAGTTACTGAGGTGACTTCCCTTTACTCTCAGCTCCCTTTACTCTAAGCTGTGGAGTCTTGTGAGCAAAAATTCTACTTTGTGAGTTACTGACATTAAAGTTGTGAGCAAGCGTTTTGGTTACTGCATAAATTAGTTTGCTCTGGAGGCATCTTTCCTGAGCTAGGACAAAAAAGTGTGAGCCAGAGGCTAAAAAACTGTGAGCTAGCTCACACTAACTCAGAGGGAACACCCCTCTGACCTACATCTCCTTGGAGGCTGATCTGTATTTGTCCCTGCACCCACTTTGCCTTGGGGGACTTGTTCCAGAATTACTGGGGTTGTAAACGAGCATAAGGCAGGAAGGAAGATACATACACATTTCTGTGCAAGCTTTATCAGCTGATGGAGTGTGAGCCTGCAGAGACACAGTCGCCTGCTGTGTGGGTGGCTCTTGGGCCCAGGCAGGAGAGCACAGGTGGGCTGTCCATGGAGGGAGGGTGGACTCAGGGAGAGGCAGCCACCCACAACCAGGCCCAGGCACAACCAGAGAGGGAGGGTTGGCCCTGCTCCACAGTCACGTTGTCTGCGGTTGGAGAGTGGGCCACGGGAGAGACAGTCACCCACTTTGTGGGTAGCTCCTGGGCCCTGGGCAAGGCAGGAAGGTTGGCCCTGCCCTGTGGTCACATTGTCTGTGGTGGGAGGGTGGGCCCAGGACTGTCCCCCTTTGTGTAGGTGGCTCCATGGCAGGACGGGAGGGTTGGCCCTGCCCCATAATTGCATTCTCCATCCGCAGAGGGAGGGTGGGTTTGAGGGCATGCAGCCTCCAGCAACTGTGCAGGTGGTTCCCAGGCCCTGGGCAGAGCAGGAGGGTTGGCCATGCCCTGCACTTATTTTGTGCTTCCAAGGAGGGAGGGTGGGCCTGGGGAGTCAGCCACCTGCTGTGCTGGTGGCTCCTGGGCCTGGGAAGGGTGGGAGAGTTGATCCTGCCCTGCCCTGCACTACAGCTACCTACTGTGCGGGTGGTTCCCAGGCCAGGACACAGTGGGTTGGCCGCATGTTCATCTGGTCATTAGAAAGAGGATGGGCCCAGCCAGGGACAAGTCTATCCACAACAGTACCGGCAACAGTTCTCTCCTGCATGCTTCTGAGGGGGAGGGGGTGTCCATCCTAGAGAGGTCCACTGCAAGTTTGATGCCTCCCATCTACTAGGTCATATAGGGTCCATCCTGTCTGTTCTATGGTCCAGAACCCACACTTGCCATCATTTCCCCAGAAAGCACTTTCCTGGGACCTGCCAAAAGTTTGATGCCTCTAGCTCACACAGGGTACGTTATATGCACTCCAGTTTCTGACATCTTCCTAAAAAGCACTTTTTTTGGGGGGGAGGGGGAGTCCAATCTTCACCAAACTTGGTGGGCAGGTACAGAAGTGTCAACTGGAGGTGCCCTGTGGTTTTGGAGTCTCTAGGACCCCAGGGGGCCATCCCACTGCATCCCAAACATCCTGAAATGGTTCAGTTTGGCAGAGCAGCTGGGTTTGGATTCAAGACATGTCCCAAGCCTGAACTCGAACTGGGTTTTCCCAGTTTGTGTCCATCCCCAGTTCCCAACTTGTTTTTATTACTTTACACCATTATTTACATTGTTTGCATTCAATTTTACATCATTGCTCAGCTGGAGAGACAGCGTAGGGTAATAATCACCGTACTTGTACATCATAAAAACAAAGGCTTCTCCCCAAGCCAGTGAAGCAAACAATATGGTGCATTTATACAACACTTTGGAAAGACAGATCTGTGAAAGGCAGTCCTTTTGGTGACACGAGTGTGTAATTTTGCTTGTCCCATATTTGCTTAGTCACTGTCTCCTCATCTCTCCCTCCCTCCCTCCCTCCCTCCATTAGCTAGCCCACGCTAAACGGCTAGCAGCAGCTGTGTAATCCCTGGCTGAATTTGTTTCTTCTCTGCTACAGGTACTTAAGGCCTGGATGTGCCCAGATGCATGAGCCAATGGGCTCTTACCCCTAAGGGTTATAGCCAAGAGCCAGGAGAAATATCTACTAGATGTTCTGCATTGAGAAGCATTTCACTGCTTCTAATGTCTGTGTCTATTTTTGTGTTGATTGGGGTTTTTTTTGTATTGTATAACACTTTGGGTTTTCATTAAGGACAAACCTGGGATGTATATATGATAAACGAAGCAGGCAAGTTAGACATCCAGGAACCAGAATAATGGACAGATCTGAATGTTTCTATTGCTGTCATTCATTTTTTTAATATTATATTTAACTATAATGAACATCATATTAATCTGTATTAAAGAACTGACTGTGATAATGTATTAAAGGATGGGGTTATTAAGTGTAAGCTTTTATTTGATAATGTTCAACTGCACACATCCCTAATCTCTATCCCCAGTTCTGCTGGGTATTTTTGTGCCAGATCCCAAGTCCCTTATTTCCCACTTTCACCTGTCCTGACACCAGACACCTCCAATGCTTTGTCAAGTTGTTCTGGTTAGCAGAGTGATTATAACTGGGCTGACAAACAGTGAACTGCCCATTCATGAATGGAAGGCAAAGCTGTTGTGTCAGAAGAAATACACTTTTTTTTAAAAAAAAATCAATAAAAAGGAATATTTCAGAAAATCCCTTGCAAGTTTTGCAATGTAATACATTCTATATGAATAGAAGCCTTTGAAGTATTCCATAGGGCTAAATACATATTACAAACAAATATACTGGTTTAATCACTTGGAGTGATTTTTGAGTGCAGAATCAGGGTAAAAGGCATGTGCTTTCTCCAATTGCCACTGCATCTTTTCATCTGCAAAGGTCCAAAAATGTATCTGCAACACATGCAACCTTGGGAGGGGGAGAGGGGAATACTGGGTGGTGATTCTGAACCAGAGCTTGCTCTTAGCCATTGCTTCTTTGAACTGAATTTTCCTGTCTGAAAGCTGCTTTCATTTGTAAATCAATGGTGTCAGAGCCTAGCTAGATGCTCCTGGGTGTAATGTGCAGTCAGCCCATAAATATACAAGGCACCAAAAACATGCCTTTGTTTCAGTAACAAATGAATGAATTACTGTCTCTGCATTCTCTTTGTGTCACAAGGACAGTGATCCTTGATCAGCCCCCTTCCTGGCTGTCTCAACCTATCATATAATCTGGTTAAAACACATTGAAGGTTATCATCATGCATTAAACATGACACTTCTCAGGGCAGATAAGGCTTTGTATTTGAATCAGCAGCAAGGCTTCTGCTTTTAACTCTTGCCTGGCTAGACCATGACAAGTCTCTTACGCATCAGTTAAGTTTGTATTTTTGGCTATTTATTTCTCTGTTAAATGATCTGTATTTGGTGTTTTGTTTGAAGAAGATAACGAGAGAACTCAGCAACATTTAAAAATAACTACATACTTCCCATTAGCAGCATTAACAAGGGAGCTTCTGTAGTCCTCAAATGCTACAAAGAAGGTTCAGGAAGCCTCATGCATTTTCCCTTCCTCCCTACAATGATATCTGTGGCCTTCAAACTTTTCTGACCCCAAACCCTATAATCCCCAGGCAGCGGCATAGGACACATCAAGCACATGACAGGGAGTTGGATGATATCACAATCACATTTCAGAAAGCGGAGCCAAAGCTGCTGAAACTGCCTGTTCAAAAATGGATTCCCTTCACTGCTAAGTGACTTCGCATGCCATCCTGCTGTTCCTCTGGTGTGCAAAGAGAGGCAGGAGGTAGGATGCTCTGTAGACATGTACACTGACAACCCATATTTCCCCAAAGCAGTAAAAACATGACAGCTCTGTGATTCACCTGGGCTGACAAGGGTTGCCAGGCAATGGCTGGCAACTGGCAGGAGACAGGATATGGTAAGGATTTAAGGGGGGTACTATCACATCAACAGTTTTATCATAGATTTTTTGCTGAATCCTAGAGTGGTGTGATGTCATTTCCGTGTTTGCCTGGAAATGATGTCACACCTTCAACACAATGGAGATTTTTTTCCTGGTTTTTTTTTCCCTTGCCATCCCACAGAGTGGTGACAAGGGTCAGGGATTGCTGGTGGGAGGTCTCTTGCTATAGCAGGAAAGCTGACGACCCAAGTGCCGAACCACTGGCCTATTTGTTACTTGCAATAGCAGCTAGGCAGGCTGAAGCATACATTCTGCTAAGTGTCTAACTGGCTGATAGGAACCAGAGAAGTTGCAGGAAAGCCACAACCACCCACCTCAGTATCTAGGGTTGCCAACTTCCAGGTGGTAACCAAAAACAAGTGAAATGCACAGTAAGAATAAGCAGTAAGAAACAACAAATCATGCAAAGTAACACTCAAATCAACAATTATGAATTAGTTCTTCCTTTTTAATATTTCATATATCAAACATACCAATTATCAAAATCCTCTGGACTATACATACATAAACCGTAATAAAAATAACAATAGACTTAATCAGGTGCAAACCAATGTTTGATAACTGTTATATCTGATATATGAAATATCAAAAATGCATAATTAATTCGTAATTGTTGATTCAAGAGTTACTTTGCCTGGTTTGTTGTTTCTCACTGCTAACTTCCAGGTGGTGGCTGGAGATCCCCTGGGATTAGAACACAACCTCCAGGTGACAGAGATCTGGAGAAAATGGCTGCTTTGGAAGGTAGGATCTACAGCATTATATCCCACTGAAGTCCCTCCTCCTCTTAAGGCTCCACCCCCAAAATCTCCAAGTATTTCCCAGTCTGGAGCTGGCAACCACATCAGTATCTGAGGCTTGGCCAGAAGGACGGAATGATAAGACTTGGAAAAGCAATCTGAGCTGACATTCTCTGAAGACTGAGAGGTGAGAGTTGTTCAGGCTTCTGCTCAGCTGCTCTGCTTTCGTGCATGGAGCTGGGGCCAGGAGATGTTCACAGCTACCTCCCTTCCCTTTGATTGTCTCAACAATGGCAGCTGGAAGATGGGGGGGGTGTTATAGCTGGGCCCTCAGTAAATCTTGTTGAAATCTCTTTGGCTTCCTTTTAAGTTTCCCAGATTTTTTTTTCTGAGCAGAAGCCTCCAAATCCATTTCAAGCTTAATTTGGTGGCAACTCTAATGCTGCTTGAATTGCAATCAGCTCCATTAATATCACATTCACATTTACTAGAAGGGAGGGAAACCCATTTGGATGAGAAACACATCCAAACAGAAGATGAATAGAAATGCATCACTGATGCAAAATAAGGCATGCCAGGGTCACATGCCACTAAGGGAAACTACAGGCGTGGCGTCTCTCCACAAAAAGACAAAAGCCAGAGAGAGCGAGAGAGAGCGAGAGAGAGAGCGCATTATCATTACCTTCAAAGCAGGCACAGAAAACACAGTCACATGTCCACAGTGGCTCTCCACCCCAGGAGTGACATTCTAGAATTTAATAAATAAACTTTTTAAAAAAGAGTTGATAGTGAATCTTTAGGGATCTTATGCAAGCCAGTCGCTCTCTCTCACACACATGCAGACACAGGCACACACAGAGAGAAAGACGGAGATTTCCTTCTGCTCTTGCTTCAAAATCTCATCTGCTTACCCCACTTTCTCAGCCATTTCAGTGTATTGATCAGTGTCCTGGCCTGGCAGCCCAGGCAAGCCCGATTTCATCAGATCCCAGAAGCTAAGCAGGGCTGACCCTGGCAAGTACTTTGATGGGAGACCTCCAAGGAATACCAGGGCAGGGATGCAGAGGCAGCAATAGCAAGCCGCCTCTCTGAAATGTCCAAGCTCCAGTAGGAGTCACCAGACATCAGCCATTAGTCTCAGGCATGCACATACACACAAACACACACAATGCTCACAAAAAAAGGAAAAATCAACAAACCCCCCATTTTTCATCATTTAAAAGTGTACAATGTGACACACAACATTAATTTGAAAAGTCAAAGCCACTAAAACAGCAGTAAAAAAAATGTAATGTAATTAGATTTCAACAGGTAATTTTTGACTCCTGTAAAATCCATTATTGTTAAAAGCTCAGATATGGGCTTAGCCTGCTACTTCAGTGATGGTACCAGATGACTTTCCCTGATGAGAGTTAGTGTGACACCCAGGGCTCTTTTTGTAGCAGGAACTCCTTTGCATATTAGGTGACATACCCCTAATGCAGCCAATCCTCCAAGAGCTTACAGTAGCCCCTGTAAGAAGAGCTCTGTAAGCTCTTAGAGGATTGGCTACATTAGGGGTGTGTCGCCTAATATGCAAAGGAGTTCCTACTACAAAAAGAGCCCTGGTGACACTACAGAAAAAGCTCCCTCCCCCTTGGATTTTCCTGCCCACATGTCCCTGCAGCAGCCATTTCCACACTGCCGTGGGGGTATTTGTTTTAAAATTAGCCATTTAATATTGTTGTATCAGTATAACATTATACAAATATGTGTACCAGGTCATCTGAATTCCTAGCTTTCATTAAAAGAAAAAGGAAAGTTCCTTGTCCTTTCTTTTGCCGAGATATACGGGGAAAAGCATATCACTACCATGGAAGGGACTAGAGACTCCCCCCACCATGAAAGCTGAGAATTCAGATAACCTGGTATGCGTATTGGTCTATCGTTATAGCAGTATAACTATATTCTAGTGTCAAGGGTTTGTGTGTGTGTGTTTTTTTAAGTTGAATCACAAAACCAAAAACATTGATCAAAAACCCTCACCACACCAACAAGCAACTACTACAGTTAATTCAAAAACAATCCAACAGATATACTTTTAAATGCAAACCAAACCTTTAAAATTGTCACCATTTTTTTTAACTTTAAAAGACTACTAAGCCAACCTCCCACCCCACCCCCAACAAGCAACTACAGTTAATTTAAAAACAATCCTACAGTAATACTTTTAAGTGCAAAACAAACTTTTAAAACTCCCCCCCCAAATTATTAACTGTAAGAGAGAAAGGCTTATCCAACCTTCACCCCACACCCAACAGAACCATAACCCAAAGCCACCCCAAGCAGGCAGCCCAATTTAAAAGGTCCTTTTACTAATATCCTCCTTTTTTAGAAAAATATGTATTTTCCCCAGATCTTACCTTTTAGATTTCTTTTTCAGTCCAGGTAGAGTCCACCATGATCCACGCAGCCAGGCAGGCCAAGGCAGGCACAGAGCAGCAGCTGAAGGCCTGAAGCCAGAGGCCAGCAGCAACACCACCCTTACAAGGGTGCATATGCAAATTGCAAATGCATGGCTCTGACTGGCTGTGGGGACCCCTCTCCCCCTCCACTTCTCTCTCTGATCCCAGGGAAGACCAGGAGAAGGCAGAAAAAGGCTGCTTTAGATAGGTTCTGGACTCTTTTTTCTTTATGCTTCCACTGCCCCCCCTTTTTTATTCAATGCCTCCCAATTGCACCCAAGGCTCCCATCTCCCACTTTGGGAACCAGTGCTCTATCCCTAAATCTCCAGGAATTTCCCAACCAGGAACTGGCCGCCCTACCCACCCATCCCCTGCCGGTGACCAGGAGGGACCCGGCAACCTTATGCTCTTGCTCCTTCCACAATGTTATGTGAGCTTTTCCCACTCTTCTTTCTTTAGCTGCTCATTTCTGAATGTACAAGAAAGCAATTTTTTATTTGGAAATTGAAGAATGTCCTTTGCAAATAGTACCTGGAAACCTTATTTGTTCATTTCAAAATGAAATTAATTTGGATCATCCTGTCCTCTCTCTTTTGCCACTTCCTCCACACACTTCCTTTTCCCCTTTGCATTATCTATTCTGTAATGCTGGCCTATATTAGGGAATTTTAATGGGGCTCTTAGATTATTTCGCTTTTGTACACAAGCGCTCTTCTTAAACTGCTGGCTTTTGAATGTGTAGGCCAGCAGTTTTTGTTTATATGTTTAGAGGTTACCTTGTAAATGTTATCCAAAAAGCTAATTTGTTCACCTTTAGAGTGAAATTCCTGCCTTCTCTCTCTATTTCCTTTTCTGTGTCTCTCTCCAGTTCCTATACTGTCCCTCTCTTCCTTTTCAAATTATTATTCTGTCAGGCTGGCCACTTTTAGGGAGTTTTAATGGGATTCTCAGATTGATATTTTGGTTTTGTATTCTAAGATCAGTCTCATGCGCTGGGGTCAAGCTGTCTGTGGCAGGGCTGTATTAACATTGTACTCTGGGTGTATATTGGAAGTTTTAAGCTGACATCTTACCTATTGTGGCTTTACAGAAATGTTTCTGTTTTTCATGCTCACCTAAGCTCAGTAAACAGGCCGGTTTGATGGTAACATACCTGCACTTCTCAGCTAGATTCTTTAGCAGGAAAGTTTAAACATGTTGAAGATTTGTTTATCCATGCCAGGTAGCTTTAACTCAAAAGGAGCTGTTTGGCTGCATGAAGAGTTTCATTTCAGCAAAGCTGTGGATGTGTCTGGAATGCAGGAGAAAGCCACACAGCTCTGGAAAATGCCCAAGGGCTATGGTCAAAGTGTTCTGCTCAAAAATATCAGCAATCCTTATTATGCCTTGTTGTATTATTTTAGGGGATTGTTCCCTTTGCTTTTTTGGTGAAGGACCTTTGCTTCTAAGGAGATCATCCCAGAATGATGTTCTGAATGTATAGCTTGGCAAGTAAAATGCCTTCCAGGAAAAGCAGCAACACAACCTGTGTAATGTATGTCTTATTTTTGTGTCAAAAACTAGAAGAAATCTTTGAATATGACCTTTATTTTTTCTCCTTATACTTTTTTCTTAGGGCATAACATAGGCTCCCAGACCTTTATTACACAGGAAGCTCTGTGGAGCCCAGTAAGAGTACTAATACAGAGAAAATCCAGGCAGGATTTCACTTCATTTTAAGATGCCACTGCAAGGTACCCTAATCAATACCACTTTAGCAGAGTTACCAATAGATGGTTGACTGACAGATATTCCCTTTGACAGCTATTGGACCAACATTAACCAAGATCCTGGAGTGGGGACTAGCCCATGGGGGGAAGAGAAGGACAACACAGACATACCATGTTTGGAGAAATCAGGCCACAACTTTATTGATTTCAGGTTTCTCAGGTTTTGGTGCAGCATAGGCTGGGAACAACGGGTGCAACCGACAGCCCAAGTGCTGTCAGCACCTTCCCCGGCCCGCCTGTTGGAGGTATTTGGATGTGTTTTTGAGCTGCACTTTTCCCTCCCAGTTGAGAAAATGTGGAATGAATCCTAGATGCAGAATCACCCGATGTTCTCCAGCCAATGCCTCAATGTCATAGGAGGCAGGCAGCTTAGCTTGCCTGGCTTCACCAACAAGCCAAAGGAACCTGCAAAATGTGTGTCAGTCCAGCGCTATGATCACCAAGACATATGCTGTTGCCCTCTGCAGAGAAATGTACATCATCTGGTCTGCAAAGGCTACCCTCTTTGTGAGAAATTGCTGGGTGCTCAATCACCTCACTACCATGAACAGAAACAAAGGCTTGGAGCACCTTGCTAACTTTCCTTCATGCACAATCAATTATCTTGGTGTCCCATCAGTCCCAAATGATCTCAGTGTTGGGGAACCAGTTCAGGCATTGCTCTAGACCCTGCTCAGACACCTGAGCACCTCCCTAACTCATTTCCACCCAGCTGAATGACAAGAGTATTTGGATGGCCCAGGTGTGCACTTTGCCAACTACTGGAGAAATATTAACCAAGATCATTTTAAGTGGTTAGAGTGAAACTACGTATTATGTGTTGTTCTTGTGATTGTTTTTCCCAGCATTTTTAACTCAGTTAACACAGTAGGAGAGGGGCAGGCTAGCTATTTCCCCTTGTAGAACAAGTAGAAAAGTTGGTTTTTATACCTTGCTTTTCTCTACCTTAAGTAGTTTCAGACCAACTTACAATCGCCTTCCCTTCCTCCCCCCACAACAGTCACCCAGCAGGCTTCGTGTGGAGGAGTGGGGAATCAAACCCAGTTCTCCAGATTAGAGTCCCCCACTCTTAACCACTACACCATGCTGGCTCTCAGTACTAGCATTAATAGTAGTATTTTAGCACCCAAAATTACCACTCCCCAAATTACTTTCATATCTCTGTGAGGAATCATTTAATTTTCAGTCTGCCACATCTCAGATGCTACCACAGGGTAGCCTTTCCTGACAGGATAAATGCTGTTAAAAACAAGCATATTTTGTCTAGAAGGTTTCTATTGTGCATAAAAGAAGGATTTCTTTGCTTCACAGACTCCTCATAGATCCTGTGGAAGAGGAAACAACAATCTTTTTTTCCCTTCACCACTGGATGAGAGAAGAGCCACTATCTGGAACTGCTTGGGGAAAAACATGACTACAGGAGGTAACCTTCCAATACAAAAATATGGAAACTGAAAATCGGTAACTTTTAAACATTTATATTTGTTTTGATGTTGCATAGACCATTGCCTAGCCCACTCACAAGCCTACTTCTGTTTCATGCTAATAAGTAAAAATTAAAGGATATGTAAAAGTAAAAACCTGTTAGGTTATTTAAATCCTAGTACAAGTTTGACCTCTTCTCAGAGTAAATGGAGGTTGGTGGCCAGGGAATCATTGATGAAAGGTGTTATGTATTATGATTTCTTCTGCATGCCTAGCTTCAGTACACAAAACATTAAAGGCTGGTAACCTAAAGTGCACGATCTGATTGGCTGTTTCTGACAGCGGGCCAATCAGAGCTAAAGATTGTGACTTGGAGGGAACAACAATGATTGGTCTTTATCTTATAAATACGATTGGTTTCCCCAGCCCGGGATGTATAAAAGGAGCTCAGGCTCCTATGGTTTTTCATGTTGATTTGTTCTGGTTCAATAAAGCTGAAATCACTGTTTAAGAGCTGCCTGAGTCTGATACATTTCAAAAAGGTTGTCATGAGAACTGGAAACTGTAGTTCTATACTTGCAGCTACAAGGATCTGCGACCTCCCAGTAGCAAAACAACTGGATTTCTTGTAAACTAAGCTATGTCATGAATTTGAGGATGGTGCGGTGGGAGTGAAAACAGGCAGGAGAACACACATCACATGAGATAACCGTAGACTGCAAATAAGTAACTAATCTGTGAATGATGCAAATCTATTGTATTTCTGTTAACAAGGTAAGCTCTTCATTGAGGCTGGGTAACTTGGGTAAATTCCTCATTTTCCTGGTAAAATGGAAGTGCCTGTGATGGCTGTTTTACCGCTCATATAATATGCAGTTCCACTGCAAATGACCAAGCACACACATAAATAAATTACTATTATTATACACAAATACATACATATTATGAACCATAACCATGACTCTCAGCTTTCAACAAGGTAGGACTGAAAACTGCAAGACCATGAATTGGCCTACAAATCAGGACTCCATTGGATTCAAGGGAAGAAACAAATGACCAGATTGCTATTGATAATAATGGCGGGCATGGATTCCGACGAATCTACTGATTGGTTATTCAGGAAAATACTCTCTCCTTGCCCATTAATAATAAGGAAGCTACTAGTTGCTCTTGGGTTTCTGCTCTTGGTTCATTAAGCTCGGTTTCACCTTAGAATTTGTGAACCATTTTGGATCTTATTACAGACTGTAAGGCAAAAGTAATGGGTGCCTTTCCTCATATGTATGTATATGAATTTCTAGCCTGCCCAGTTCTCAGTGTTCAGTGGAATTCAAAATATTTCAACATAAAACTACACTTAATTAACAAAAATAATTCCTTCCTTTAGAATTTTAGCATGAAACTGAACGCTGAATGCACAAGGCTGAATTAAGATCGCTGTCAGTATGAAACTGACTTACTGATGTGTGGTTTTGTTTTTAGCTAATAGCTGCTTGGGTCTAACTGTTTGATCTTAAATTGAATCTCGCAGTGCTGATCCTGGCATCACTCTGAGCTTCCTGATTTCCTGGATTATCTGTAGCCAGTAGAGGTATTTGTTCATTTACAAACTAAGAAGAAATCATCAGCCAAAAAGGCCCATTCAATTTGTTTCTGAATATAACAGGGGGGGGGGAACCCCTAATGAATGAATGTCATTGATCTGAAGTTTTTCCTTGTGTTCTGAATTTAATTTACTAGCCTGAACCCTTCCTAGAAGCCAAAATGACTAAAGAGAGGCTATCCTACTTTCGTTACATTATGAGAAGACAAGAGTCACTGGAAAAGGCAATAATGCCAGGAAAAGCTGAAGTCATCAGGAGAAGAGGAAGACCCGTCACGAGATGGATTGACTCAGACAGGGAAGCCACAGCCCTCAGGTTACAAGGCCTATGCAAGGCTGGTAATGGTAAGACATTTTGTGGGCCATTAATTCATTAAGTGCTCCTGCCAGCCTAGCAGTTCGAAAGCAAGAAATTGCAAGTAGATAAATAGGTACCACTTCAGTGGGAAGGTAACAGCGTTCCGTGCGCCTTGGTGTTTAGTCATGCCAGCCACATGACCACGGAAATGTCTTTGGACAGCGCTGGCGCTTCGGCTTTGAAACGGAGATGAGCACTGCAACCCTAGAGTCGGATTCGACTGGCTTTCAAGCAAGGGAACCTTTACCTTTACCTTTAATTCATTAAGTGACTTGACAGCACTTAACATACAAACACACGCAAAACAGTTGGCACGGTGTAGTGGTGCAACTAGGAACTGGAGGGCTTGGGTCTGAATACTCACTCTGCCGTGGAAGCTCACTGAGTGCTCTTGGGCCAGTCATTCTCTCTCAGCCTAATCTACTTCATGAGGCTGTTATTGCGAGGATAAAATGGAGGAGAAGAGAACAATATTTGTAAATTGCTTTGGGCCCCAAAGGGGAAGAAAATTGAGGGATAAATATCTAAGGCTGTGATCATATGCACAATTAAATCCGACATAGGTGCGAATGCCGGGTGGATTTAAAGGGCGCAATCAGACAACAACATCTGGGAAGTGCCCTGCAGTCATCGGCAACCCGTTCTGCTCCGCTGCAGAAGCGGAGTTAAAAGACACAGGGGAAAACCATTAGTAAACAGGTTGTGATGGGCCACGGATGGACTTTCCTGTGTCTGATCACTTCAGCGCACTCTCATGGCATCAGGATGGTCTGATCAGGCCATCCTGACTCTGGCCTGTTGTTTTTTCCCCCTTCCCAGTATGCACATCATCATAAACTCCATAGGGAGCCCTTGGTGCAGAGGTGTGATTCATCGATCCCTCGTTTAAGCATATGGTGAAAAAGGCACAAAGGAGGTTGAATAGGGATTAAAGACTCCTCCAACATCTTGTTTCTGCAAGGAACTCTGCACATGCTCTGGGGAACATGTTACAGCCTAGGTAACATGTTTGTAGTTGAATTAGATCAATGGTACTGCTTTTTTATTTGAAACTCACCCCAGAGTTATTGTGCCTGCTCTTGTCCATGGATAGGAGCCCTGCTGCAGAATGATAGCTAGCAGAATGGGGGAGGGGGCAGATTTGGAGATATTAGCCATCAAGCTCCCAGCACAGAGCACTAAAACAGTTATGCAAATGACTTGCTACCCATCCACTGTTAATAAGTTACACCTAGAGCCAGAATGCTGGGGAGACTAAAATGATAGAAGAAAAACTCTTACTTTGGGACATGAAGGCTATCCCAAAGTGAGGGGAGGAGAGAGAGGAGCTATAAAGGCTCTGAACATGGAGGAAAGGGATCCCTCTTCCATACTTGGCAGCTCTTTGGATGCATGCAAGCCAAGATAGACTAAACTTTCACCAAGGGATTCCATCTTGTCTATATAGTAAGGGACAATGGAAAGGAGTCCCAGCCTGGAGATCTAATGTAATGATGAACTCTAACTTACTGAAACTTGAAGTGAAGCTTGCCTGACTTAAAATTCAACATCTTTTAGGAAGTATCTGGTGTTAAGGACAGAAGCCTGTTTTCACCTTTCCTTTGCTCCCTTGCTAAGCCAGAATGTCTTGAATGGAACATCTGTGTTCTTTTATTCATGCATTCAGCTTTTGTGTATTTTAAATGCTCTAGGTCTGATCTATGGAAAAACACCACCTCTGTTCAGTCTTGCTATCTGAATTGTGGAGGGGCAGCTGAGAAGCTCTCCATCTGTGGAGTATGGTATCTCTAAATAAAGGTGTGATAGATAGCCCCATGCTTGCTTATAGAAAGGTAGTGGGAGGTGCAGCAACTAAGCAGGCCCTCTAAATGGCAATGTTAGTATGGAGTGTTAGACATATGACTCTGTCTAGCAGGAGATACTTCTAAGATTCACTGGCTACAGTTGGTGATTATTTAAATTGTAATTGGCACTGTTGGGGAGCACGGGGAAGGGGTGCATGGCCAAGTGGAGACTTGGGGTGGCTGCAGGGCTCTGCCGGCCTCCTGAAAGTCCACTGAGAAGGAACAGGGAAGGGCTTGTGAGTCCATTCCTTCACAGGAGAAGTTCTAGACATAGAGAGAGGGAGAATTGTATTTATTGCTCATTTTATTTTCCCTTTGCTCAGTAGTTATTAGACATTTTTTCTCTACTATCTGCTTTCCCTTTTGTAAACAGTGGCTGTGAATATGAGAAAAGTTAAATGGTTCCTTTTCTGAAAATGATGAAATGGTCTGTCTGCACCTACTTAAACTACTTAATTTTTGGTCATGCATATCAAGGTGCAAAGATAAGATAGTAAGGCAACTTCCTGGATCTGCATTGTTGTAACAAGAGAGATTCTCCAGGCTTCCCCTATATCCATGGTGATTTGGAGTAGGTGTCTGAGAAAAGCCCAGGGTTCTTCATGAGCAAGTGTCTATTAAAAGATGACATTACAGAATCTAGGTCTAGGTACCTAGATAAGAATAATCTAGGTACCTTGACCTAGGTGCATAATCTGGTGATGGTAACAAAAAGAAATCCTATTTGTGATTGGGAAGGGGCTGAGTAAAGCTGGAGTGATGAACGCATTAGGGTCTAGTGGCTTGGGACTTGGGCTGGCTGTACATGATACAGGATTCCTCTGAAACCCATTGAGTACCTCAAAGGATTGCACTGATGAACTGATTGTCATTCTCACTTTTTTGATGAGAAACTGTAGGTGAAGAGCTAATGGCTGTGAAACCTAGGGAAAGAAATTCAAAACAAGTAGCGTTTTGAGTAGTTTTATGTTAATACAGTGGTAGGATTTATCATGGCAGCTGGTCAAGTAGCTGCCATTGCACTCTGTCACAATTTGCTGGCTTGCTTCAGAAACGTATGCCTCGGGGTTCTTACAGGCAGGTCATGCATCATTTACAAGCAGCTACATTCTGAGTGTATATGCTTTTTCCTCTGCAAAGTTGGTGGCACTTATCATTTGGCAGCATTCATGATGTTGGCACATATTCAGAACAAAGATAGCAATAAAGTTCCCAAGAGGCTAACGTGAAAAAGTGTGCAAGTATTTTGTTCCATTTTAGAGAATTAGATTAACGTGAACATGCATATTTTGGGAGTCAGAAACAAACTGGTCCTGTCACCCTATTCCTGTCACAATCACAGGGTTGAGGAAACCAAGGAAAGCACTTCATTTGTACATTATTATTTTTTCCTGTTGGATTTTGTAGCAAGATAGAGAAGGGGTTGCCTGCCCCTCAGTCAAGGGTGGGAGGTAGGGATTTTTCACTACTTCCAGCTGTAGGATGCTTTGGATAAATCTGTTCATGGCTAAATTGTTTTGTTCCTTCAGAACTCTGGACAGGAGTCTGTTTCAGCCAACTTCAAAGGAGAAAAAACAGACACTTAGACACTTGGGGTGGAAAGTTAGCCCTTTCCTTGCTTCAGTGAAATATCAGCACTGAAATATTTGGGGGGCATGTGCTGAGGGCTCAGGAAAAAACGTAGCAGTAACTTATTACAAGTTCATTTGCATACAAAAAGTAGGCACTATTCTGAGGGAGCACTGGACTAACTATAGATCGAACTGAGAAGTCAATAGGACTCAGGCAAATCCATGAAGGGAAAAAGGGACACAGAAGCATAACCATATCAGCTAACTGGATGCATTGGTTAGCAGTCTAAAAGACCATGTGGTGGTGATGGTTGCAGTGGGTCAAGCTTCCTTTCTGCTCTGCCAGTGTGGATAGGACTTTGAGCCTTACAGCCTGCACCACAGAGTTAGATGTTGCAACACTGTTTCCTGGTCTGTTTTTCCCCTTCCTCCCCTGAGATTGCCTAACTGGATTCTGGCACGTGACTCAGGGAGCCAGTCACAAAGCTTCTGGTCTTATAAAGGCTGGACTAAGTTTGCTTGTCTTCCCCTTTTGCCTAAGCCATCCTGACCTTATGAAACTCAGCCTGCCCGCCTCATGTTATTACGCGGCTTGCCTCTGGCTGTTGTCCTTTGGATTGCTTTCTTGGAATCATTATCCTTGTCTGATCTTAGTTGTGCCTCTGGCCTTGCACCATCCTTGAACCACACAAAACCACAAATTTAGAACAACTTACAGCATTTGAAAAAACGTGGTGTTTTTCAAATTTGACCAATGCTCCCTCTAAGCTGTGGAGTCTTGTGAGCAAAAATTCTACTTTGTGAGCTACTGGCATTAAAATTGTTGTGAGTGAGCAATTTGGCTACTGCATAAATTAGTTTGCTCTGGAGCCATCCTTCCTGAGCTGAGACAAAAATGTGTGAGCTGGAGGCTAAAAAACTGAGCTATCTCACACTAACTCAGCTTAGAGGGAACACTGAATGTGACTGAAATTTGCAACTGAGCTGTCACCTGAATAAAGGATCATCCTGCTTCTTATTCTTTATTAATTATACCTTGATTTTTCTCCTCAATGGGGATCAAAAACAACATAGAAGATTGTTCTCTTCTCCTCCGTTTTATCCTTATAACAGTAACCCATTGAGCAAGGATTTGTGACAGAGAGTGACTGCCCAAGGCCGCCTAGAGGGGATCCATGGCACAGTGAGGATTTGAACAGGGTCTCCCAGATCCTAGTCCAGTCCTAAATGAAGCAAAATGAAACTGAATGAAACAAAAAATGAAGTAATGACTCTATGAAAATAATGAACATGGGTTTTCAATCCAAAGCTGAAACAAAATTAGACTTTGGTTTCCAGTTCATTTGTTGAGGAAATTCATGGTTTGGCTTTTTTACCTTTAAAGGTAACAGAGCCTTTTCAGTGGCAGCACTTTAGCAAGGATTTGCTTTGAGAGTACATTATCCTTAAAAATGAGTTAAATGCTTTCAGAATATTTTAAAAACTGCATATCACAACTAGCCAGAAAAACCTGTCACGTACCACCAGGGAGCCTTTCATTATTCCGCGAAGTCTCTCGGGTGACTTGGCCCATGCAAGACGAGAAGGTGCTGGTAACTCTTCCCTTTCCCCAAATCCTGAGAGACCATCCTTTTGCCCTTTCCCATTACTAGTGGTAAACAAAGCATTCTTTTGAGCTTCCTGTTGTGATGAGAACAACTGGGAAATAGGCCTTCAAAAACCCTTACTAAAGCAGTTGAGAGTGCAAAGCATAAAGAGCATCTCCTTCACAACAGGGAAAGCACTGTGAGATCTAAGAGGATATTGTCACTTCTCACTTCACTGTTTTTGTTTGACACTCTCTCAGCAACTAGAAGCCGGAAAAAACTCTCTGCATAAATACACACACACAGTAAGATAAGACTGTACCTCTAGGCTTTATTTGTTGTTGCCATTGTTCTGTGCTTAAGACAAAACACCATTCCTTGTTTCTGTTCCACAGGGTTTGTTTGCATGATCCCCCAGACCCTTCATGTTTACCATATGGCAGCACACATATCTGAATCAGAGTCTTTTTAATTCTCCAAACAGAACTCCAATAATACTGGCATAGCACTGCCACTCAGTTCTGCCTGCTGTATAATTTCTAGGTGAATGGACAGGCTGCTGTTCAGAAAACTCATGTAAAGAATTTCAAATGAAAAAAGCAAAATGAGTTTTGAATTGGTAACTCTGGCAACATTTCTGAGGGAGGGGATTAAGCAGAATTTAAAATAAAATGTTCAGCAATTCCATGAAAACATATAGATCTACAGATATACATAACACCTCAACCAGGAAGGAGGCCAATAAGAATTACTTGGGTACACCAAACAAAAAAACGTTTTTCACCTGCTGGTGGAAGACAATAATAGAGGGAAACAGATGAGTCTCTCTGGGGAGGGAGTTCCAAAGTTTCAGTGCCATGACCAAAAAAGTCTTTTCGTGGGTTACTAATCCTCTAGCGTCAGATGATGGGCACACCCAACGCAGGGTATCCAACGATGATCAGAGTGGATAATTGGGTTCATATGGGAGAAGGAGAAGGTATGCTGGCCCCAAGCCATACAGGGCTTTAAAGATCAATACCAGCACCTCGAATTGAGCCCAGAAGAAAACTGGAAGCCAGTGCAGATGGAACAAGACTGGAGTGATATGGTCCCTATGACCCACTCCAGTCAATATTCTGGTCACAACATTTTGTACCAAATGTAACTTTTAGGTATTGCCCCCTCAGTCAGAATGAAGAGACAGACAACAGTATGGATTTAACAAGGGCCACTTTATTAATTAATTTATAAACAAACAATTGGCGAGGGGTTGCTAGAAAGTACTGAGGAATACGACAGGTGTCAAACTACTGACCACCTTCATTTCCTTCTGGGCGATGCACCTGCCCTGATCTCAAGCTACCAAAGGTAACTTTTGACCACCAGCTTGGCATATTCAATAAGCCCCTGGCCCACAACCCCAGAAGCCACAAAGGGCTGCTAAGGTAGGCCAGGCCAGATTGCTCCAAGGAAGATCACTCCTTCCTGGCCTTGAGCCGCAAAGGCTCGAAAACCATTCCTGGAGGACCCTTTAATTCCTTTATAACAATGGTCACCAGTTCACATCCTGATCATGTTACCTTGCCATAGCAAAGGTCAAGCCTCTGCTTAGGCCTCCACCATGTGATCCAGCGCCACTAACACCCCTCACCTCAAATCTGTAAGAAAAATGTTGTTGCCCTTGTTAGAAAGGTGCACCCCGTCCCCCCTATACAGGTCTGTCAATTCAACCCGTATATCAGGGTGTAACAAAAAGATGCCCAAGCTGCCCTCCATGGCATTCTGAAGCTGCCGATTAGCATTCCGCCTTGCCCAGTCCAAACACCAAGAATCCCCTAGGCTATGCCACACCTGGCGTGGCAACATTGCAGACAAGACCAGTTGTACCCCAGGCCATCGGTCTGCAATGTCTGCCAAATCTGTCTTGGCCTGAATGACTAGGGTCTTACCTTTTACCAGACCCAAGTCATTGCCACCAAGGTGTATCAGGAGCATGTCAGGAGGAAGACCACATCTCTCCTCAAACAGTAGCAGCATAAGCCTAGGCCAGTGCATGCCTCTTCGGCCAAGCCACCCAACCTCTGCCTGCTCACTGCAGCCCAACTGGGAACCGATGTTCATCCTCTTGGCCTGGCGAGTGACCCAGAACACCATGCTGTGGCCACAAATAAGCATACAGCTCTTCCCATGGTGACCAGCAGCACCTAAAACAGAAACTAGGTTGCCCAGAGAACAACACTCAGAGCACTCAGGCTCAAAACAAAATGCTCCATCCCATTATCAGACTGAAAGATGGCAGCTCAAAATTTGCAGATCCAGACATACGTCTTACATCGCGATGACCTCCACCTGCCAATTCTTTGAATATCAGGCCCCTAATACCCCATAGATGCAGCAGTGGAAGTTGCCCCGATTCTAAAAGAATGTGTCCCAAATTGAAAATTACCAAGGCCAAAAGCTACCAGAGCCCTCTTGGTAATTGCCCAAAATTGAAATTTTGTCAATGGCAATCCATCCTTATGAAGAAATAGTAGTCCAGCACTACCCCCTCTCACGGCCAAATAGGAATTGAACGCTGTGACAGGACAAAGGTCCAGATCCAAACAAGGTCCCACTAAAATCACTACCCCTCTTCGTAATTGGTCCATCTTGGAAAGCCTAACTGTAATTTGCAAGCCATCCCCACTAATCTGAACATCTCCAATGCACAAAGTATAACCCAACCTATCCTGTCGGGATCGGGCCACCAGTTCACTGATTCTCAGGGCCCCAAAGAATGCAACCAAGGCAGCCGCATGAAACAATGCAGCCTCGAATGCATCCACACATAAGGAAACCCATTGGGGTTTCAAACTCTTAAGGACAGCAGGGGGAAAAGGTTCCCTTGTATGCCGAGGTACACCATCCTCTCAGGCCCAGCCATCCAGCATTTTCAGAATATGGAAATCTCCAGTGTCATCCCTGAAACCCCTGGCCTTACTCACAAAGGCAAGAGCTGATAGCTTGCCCCGGATGGAATGGACAGACAAACCCTTACCTTTTAATGACACGCAGAATTGAATCAGATGTGACACTAGGATAGGCCAGAGCTGCTGAAGGCTATCCTCCTGCCTAAAAGCCACAAACTGTTGGCTGGCTCGCATATAAGCCCAGCGTGTGTTGGGGGCAAAAGCTAAGCCCATTGTCCTGTTGGCCTCAACCCTCCAATTTGCCACAGGTTTTTGGACATTCTTACCGATAATTGATCGGAGTCCAAAGCCAACTGATGAAACCTCTCCCATCTGTTTCTGAGACAGAGCATCAGCAACCCCGTTATTGACTCATGGCACATGCCTGGCCTTAAACAACATATTATAATGCAAGCATTGGGGGGGTAAAAACCCAAAACAGCACCATCACCCTAGGAGACTTAGATGTTAATGAGTTGATAATTTGTACTGTTGCCAAGTTATCACACCAAAAGTGAACCGTCTGGCTAGCAAGGTCAGCAGCCCAGATGTACACTGCTACCAGTATGGGGAAAACTCCAGGAATGTCAGGTCATGCATCCATCCAGCCCGATCCACTCAGGTGGCCAGTCTTCAGCACACCAGTGTCCCCTAAAATAGACACCGAAGCCTGAAGAGCCCGCTGCTTCAGAGGTGACCTGCAGTTCAGCCTCCAGTTGGAGATCATTTCTCCAAAAAGACACCCCCTTATATGAGGCCAAGAAGTCATGCCAGACTAACAAGCACTCCTTAATCACCTGGGTAACCCTAGTCCTATGATGTGGACATTTTAGGCCTTTCTTTGAGTCGCGCAGCCTTCGCAGGAATGCACGCCCTGGGGCTACTACTTTACAGGCAAAGTTAAGGTGCTCAATTAGCTGTTGCAACTCCTTGAGTGTCAATTTAGTTTTGGTCCATGCTTCCCCCACCAACTGAAATAGGATAGCCAGTTTATTAGGAGGCTGCACAGTGTCCAACTGAGAAAGGTTAAGACCGCACTAGGCCCTTCCATTTTCTCACCAGCTAATGAAACACTAAGTTCTCTAGCCAGTTGCTCGAAATTGGACAACAACTGTGCACAAAACCCAGATCCATTAGGTCCAGCAAATAAAAAATCATCTAAATAATGGGCAGTACTGAACAAGTCCGTGTGTGCACGCAAAGACCGTTCCAGAAAGGAACTGAACCATTCAAATGCAGCGCAGGACACTGAGCATCCCATAGGGAGGGCCCTGTCCATATAGTACTGCCCATCAAAGGAGAAACCCAGAAGGACAAGAAGAAGAAGAAAAGATTGGGTTTATACCCCGCCCTTCACTACCTAGAGGAGTCTCAGAGCAACTTACAAACTCCTTTCCCTTCCCCTCCCCACAACAGACACCCTGTGAGGTAGGTGGGGCTGAGAGAGCTCTGACAGAAACTGCTCTTCTTCAAGAGCAGCTGTGCAAGTGGAGGAGTGTAGAATCAAACCCGATTCTCCCAGATTAGAGTTCACGCACTTAAGCACTACACCAAACTGGTATACATCATCTGGATGTACTGGCAGAAGACAAAAGGCCGATTTGATATCACATTTAGCCAATTCGGCCTCTCGCCCACAACTACGGACCATATGAATTGCCTCATCAAAAGAAGTGTACCTAACCGAGCAGAACTCACTAGGTATGGCGTCATTCACCAATCCACCACGAGGATAGGACAAATCGTGAGGTGATACTCCCCAAGTTCCTTCTTGGGCACCACATCTAAAGGTGATACCTGCAGGTTGGGCACCGGAGGTAGGGAAAAGGGACCCAATACCCTACCTTCCAAACACTCTTTTTTAATCTTGGCTCTAACCACCTGCTCCACGCCCCGAACTGAGGGCAAATTAGGAGCTGAAAATGAACACCTCTCACCCACATAGGGAATGTGAAACCAAACTTGAACCCATCCAACAAATACTGCCTATTGGCAAACTTGGGGTACATGTGCAACCAACGCTCTAACACAGGAACTTTAATTGGACTGGGTCCCTCTGTCAGGTAAGGCCTGACCGCCCCCCCTCCTTGACGTCTGCCCCCTTTGCCATCCTTAGTGGCAGGTTTGGCTTTTGCCTTGGGGCAGGATGAAAAGGAATGGGACCAGCACAGAGGGGGCATTCATGACAAAAGGAACATGTTTTCTGGCTGCAATACCCCTGTGAGGAAAACTCCCAACACAAGGGATGCCTTTGGATTGCCTGGCCCCCCTGTGAACGCAGAGCTCCATCATTAGCAACATTAGCTCTCTTCACTACATGTCCACTGTTGGAATGCTCCCCTAACATAGGCTTGGCTGGGGACATCGTCTGCATCCAGATATGCGGATGGAGTAGGTCCCAGCAGAGCACTGGGTATATAGCTGCCTTCATATGGAAGGCCTTATCATATTCCATCCAAGCAGACCCAGCAAAGTCTCAGAAGCCTTTGTGGATTATGTCATAAGAACATAAGAACATAAGAGAAGCCAATGTTGAATCAGGCCAATGGCCCATCTAGTCCAACACTCTGTCACACAGTGGCCAAAAATACCAGGTGCCATCAGGAGGTCCATCAGTGGGGCCAGGACACTAGAAGCCCTCCCACTGCTGCCCCCTCCAGCACCAAGAATAGAGTGCATCACCTGCCCCAGACTGAGAGTTCCTATCTATACCTTGTGGCTAATAGCCACTGATGGACCTCTGTTCCATATGTTTATTTATTTATTTATTTATTTATTGCTTTCGATTTATATCCCGCCTAGCCAGAAACTGGCTCAAGGCAGTGTACAGTGGTTAAAATATCATAAAACAATAAAATACAATCTATACAATAAAATTCAGTAACAAAGGTTACATAAAGTGCTAGTATCACAAAGGCGATTCCTTTGGGCAAAGGTGATTCCTATATCCTCCTCCCAATCAGGCGGGCAGCAATTCCCATATCACACTCCCCGTCCTGCAGGCAGCAATCTAATTCCCTCTTGAAACTGTCTATGCTTGTAGCTGCCACCACCTCCTGTGGCAGTGAATTCCATATGTTAATCACTCTTTGGGTGAAGAAGAACTTCCTTTTTATACTGGAGCAGAGATGAGGCCCTTCCCAGCTGCGCCCTAACAATTACCCCAGCACAGATTAAAAAAGAGTACTAATTAGCGCTGTGGCGCTTCAAGTGCTCTTTGTCCCATTCATCCAAATCTTCTCTATCTTTTTTATCTAGCTCCCTCTATAACAAGGAAAAGACATCTACGTACTCACCCCATAATATCTTTTCCCTGGTGGCCGCCATGAGATGGTCACCTAAAGGCATAGCTACTTCCCCAGATGGCAACTCTTTAGCTGGCACCATTTCATAGGTTCTATTACCTGGATCAGGAACAACACACCCCGTCCACACCCCACCTTGTTGATACTGCCCAGGACATGATGGAGGTGGCCCGCCCACAGAGGCAGATGAAGATCCACTAAATGGCTCTGGGACAGACGACACAGATGACATCTGTAACCCCCCACTGCCCTGATGGTCCTCTAGTGTGTTAGCTGGGGGTACCCCACCAACTGACCCAGATGGAATAGGTATGCTGGCAGCCCCAGACAGGGATCCCACTACTGGCGTAGACACTGGCGACCCAGCAGAAACCTGTAAGCCTACCAGGTTCCATGGCCAATGGATGTCAGGTGTTCGTGTTTGTGCAGAAACCGGCCTACCTGGAGCCTGCGATGGGCCCCTGAAAAGCACCACTTGCTGTTCCTCACCCCCTGTTCCGCTGGCCTGTCCTGCATCTCAACTGGTCACACTTCCTCATTCTTGAGAACAACAGCCTGGCTCTCAGCACCTACACACCAACTTTCAATAACGGAGAGACAATTAAATACTTGGTTTCAAAAAAATCTCTGTAAATGACATAGCAGGTTGCAGCGTGGGCAAAGGCCCACCCAAATGCTGCTCAATGCCAGCCAGCCTATCCAAAATGGCCCTACTAACTGGGGTATCCCAAAAGGCATCCAGGAGAGCTGGTGAAACAGTACTGCTAGGAGCCAAGGGAACCAGCACTGAATGCACAGAGCCCAATGGTGCAGAAGGCACCTGGACCACTGGTGGGGGAACTGCACCTGGCATAATTCCTGATGGCACTGGACCACCAGGATTAGGCCTTTTTTTGCGGGGGCTGCTTGCCCTGTGGAGGAACAGTACCAACCCTTTTTTGGGTGGGCTGTTTACCCTTTGAAGCCCCTGTGCCCTTTTTTGGAGCCATGCCTACAGCAATTGTAAATACCATGGCAGGGTATTCTTTTTACTGCACTGTCAGTGCCTTCCTTACTCTTGCCACAAACAGGCTAATGGGCCAAGCAGGCCCACACAATAGCCTATCAGAGGAAGACCTAATGGCTGCCAAAGAAAAGGGGGATCTAAAATGGCTGCCCGAGGGAAAAGCCTAAAATGGCCACCCAAAAGAAATACCTAAAATGGCCACCCCTTCAAATCACCGCAGTGGCCTTCCTTCCTAAAATGGCCACCTTTTCCCCAAAGTTATGTGCATACTGAAGGTGACCGGGGGGGGGGGAATGGCTCCAGGAATTCCAGGGATGATGCAGCTTTACCACGCTGCTAATGTCTACTGGCCCAACTGACTGGGGGGGGGAGGACACAACTCTAGGCTCCCTCCCTATGCCCACTGACTCAAACTGGCCAACTCCCCACCCGATTGCCCCACTTTTCCGCTAGCCCAACTACCACACTATGTGTGCAACGTTGGGTCATGTCACTGCAGCAAGCAAGCTGCTGCAGCTGTCTAGTTCCCGTCGCCACTACCGCTGCTAAACTCACCACCACCACAAGCTACCGCCTCGAATGGCTGCCGCCACTGTGGTCCAATGTTGCACCGATCTTCAGAGCCACCTGATTGCCACTGGGTCTCCCCTCCACTGTGCCACACTGCCACACTCTGCTGTTGCTGTGCAAGGCCGAAGGCCTCAAGAACAGCAGTACAGTCCTCATGCTCCATCTCCATTGAGCGCACAAGAGGACTGCTAAGGCAGAGGGCAGGAGCTGAGCCTAAATGTTTCACTCTCCTGTAGCTGCTACAGCTGCTTCCTCTTCCTGTTGCTGGCAGGCTGGAGCTCACGTCTATCCTTTTCCTGGGGTGGCCATGCTACCAACAGTGCAGATGATAACGGAGGTGAACAAGCAATGAAAGAGAAGGAATAGTAGTGATGGGAGAGGGGGAGTAAGTGAGTGAAAGTGCAGTCTTAAGCAGAGGGATACTTCACTGGACTTCAATGGACTTAGAAGGCTGTACCTCTGTTCAGGATTGTATTGAAAGTGAGCATCAATGAAGTGGAGGAGGAGCAGCCTCCACTCATCTTCCCACTTATTCTGGCTCAAATCTCTACTGCTTATCCTTTGCAGGGCCCTGATCTGTCACAATTCAGCATGCAAGCAAGCAGCATATGCTATGTCACCCAGTGTTTTCCAGCGAACTTAGGTAGGCCTGGCCATTTTCTTAATAGCCACCCTCCATGCTGAGCAGTGTCATCTCTTCAAGTATTCTCTTTCCTTCAAAGAGGCTAGCTTGTGGAGAAGATTGGTAAAATAGAGGTTCAAGGTTTGGATAGGACACAATGGCTAAAAAACAGACCTGTCATCAACTCAACAATGTCAATCACATCCAGATATGATATATTTTTGTGTAGCACCTAGGGATGAGCAAATGTTCTCTGATTTCTTTTAACTTAATTTATATATTTTTTTTCAAGCTTTCATTCTCTCCTTCTCATTCTTGGTTTCCTATCTTTTTTTGTATACAATCCTGGACTTCCTTGGTGGTCTCCTATCCAAATGCTAACTGGAGCCTATCCTGCTTAGGTTCCCAGACTTGATGAGATCGGGCTATCCTGGGCCAACCAAGTCAGGGCATAATGCTTCTACCAAAGCACAAATTCCACTGAAAATGCTTAGATTTTACTGGAAAATTCATTGAGAGGGAGCACCAAAATGTTGCAGAAATAAAGATAAAGAAAAAATCAGGTTAGATTTGCACAAAGCAGTACTGGAACAGTCATTGTCAGACTGCAACAGCAGGGATGAGAAATTTGAAATCATCCCCACTAATCGCTCAACTTGATCTTTGTCTTAGTAAATTGGAGACAGCTTATTAGCATTCCTGTTCTGTACAAGTTGAGCAGAATATTGCTCCCTTTAGAAGGCAGTATACTCAGAAGCTTTAACAGCAAGAGTTACAACTGGCTGATTAAAGGCATTTTGTCTGTCATACACTTACACCTAACGTCATTAGTTAACAGCTTGCCTCTCCTGTTGCTATGTTCATAAAGAAGTTGATAAATAAATATAATCTGTACCTCTTTTGTGTCTTGATAGCTCTCATAAGTCAAGCTTCTTTTCACCCCTATTTTAAGAGCCTTTCACGTTTTGATTGACATGTGAATCATTTTATCATCATGTCATACTTTCTCAACAGTATGCTTGTCTCTTGTTTCCAATCATTTTCCTTAAATGGGTAACCTCACAAATGGAAACTCCCTTTACAATTACCTTGACACAAACCCAGTAGTTACCTGGGGAAGTGTTGCTGCCTTATTGATTTTTAATTGAGCCACAGAACAAATATTGGGTGCAAATAGAGAATCCCTGCGTTGTCCATTAAAAGTATTTGCCTACCTTCCCAGAACAGACTGACACTTTTAACTGATTCTAATCCATTGTTCAGTTTGTCTTTGTAAAGATGATACACATTCAGAATCTCATGTTTAAACATCTCTCCTTAAACCTCCCCCATCTTTTTTTTTTTACATTGCCACGTTTGAAGCACAAAGTTTGTCTGATTTCATGTCCTGGCTTCTGCAGAGGTTGTAGAGGTTCATATGATTCTTACAGGGCAATAATCTAATTATGTTTGTTCACCTGCAAGAGAAATTAAAGTACAATAAACTGCATTACCAGTTTGGTGTAGTTGAGAGTGTGGACTCTAATCTGGGAGAACTGGTTTTGATTCCCCACTCCTCCACTTGCAGCAGTTGGATGACCTTGGGCAAGCCACAGTTCTGTCAGAGCTGTTCTGGAAACAGCAGTTCTTGAAAGAACTCTCTCAGCCCCACCTACCTCACAGGGTGTCTGTTGTAGGGAGGGAAAGGGAAAGGAGATGGTTAGCCTCTCTGAGACTCTGAATGAAGGGCGGGGTATACATCCAATCTCTTCTCTTCTTCTTCTTCATCATCAGTTTGCTATTGAGCTTACTATTCATGTCAATGTATGAATAATGTTTAGTTCCTGGTAAAGTGATCATGGATCAAATTGTCAATGATTTAACAGTGGTTGTACAAATTATTTTATTTATTCATTCATTCATAAGAAGCTTTATGCTATACATATACATCAGGACATGCTGACTTAGAGATCAGATCTGACTGGACAAAACTTGGCGAGTCAGACTGTCAAAAATGATCAGTTCAGACACAAAAGAAATGTTTAAATTACTGGCACTTTAGTCCATGACTCTTTTTAAGCATGACTCTAACATGAGCAACCTATTGTAAAGACAAGGATAAAGACAGGGCAGGATCCAGAGAATCTGAGTGGGGGACTTTCCTTGAGGCTGACCACTACTGTCTCAGACTAGTGATTTTTGATGGCTTCATAGGGCTGTTCATTCAAGAATTCTGGAGATAAAAATATACATGAAAATGTTTGTTTCTGGTATTTATCATAATCTTCTGAAACAGTTACACAAATCTGGGATTCTTAGGAATTACAAAAAACAGTGTGCGCGCGCCCCCAAAAAATTGTGCAGTTTTTTAAGTATGGGTGCTTACCACCACCACCACCAGCAGCAGGCATCTTGTTTCTCTTTCATTCTCTGAGTTTCCCAGCAGTGTCCCAGGAAGGCATCTCTCAGCCAGTGCAAGACAGACACATGGCCCAGCAGAGCTGCTGTTCTAGGTTGCTCCTTCTCCCCACCCTGTTTGTGGGGGCAGGACTCCTTTTACTCTGCAAGAAGGATGCCTGAGGACATCTTGTTCAGAGGACAGTAGAATTGGCTTGAAACTTGGGCAAACAGCCACTCCAGCTCCCCCCTGAAAATATCCCCCATAGGCAACAATAGTAGAATTGCCTTTCTCCTTCCCCACCTCATTCCTCACTTTTTTGAATGGAAACAAATGACAGACCACACCAAGGAAGAATGGCAAAACCAGAATTTTCAATGGGAAGGTTAAAAAAAAATGTTATTGTCAGTCACCGGAAGAGCAATAAAATGAAATGAATGCAGACAGGGAGTTTAAAAAAAAATGCTGGTGGAGGGCACCATTTCCCACCCTCTGGAATGGTATGGCATACAGTACAGGGGGCTAGAGTTAAGCAACTGTTTGCATAAGAACTCATGATAATTTCTGACAATTCCTCCTTCCCATTGCAAGCCCCCTCTTCTTTACCAGTAGCTTTTCAGGGGGCAAGGAACTATAACTTAAAAGGAGAGATTGCCAAATACCCTCAAATTCTGTTTTAATCATGGTAAGGGTACCTTAAACAGAGTCATCAAACGGTGGTCCATACATGCACATACATTCATCATAACATGCCTGGATGTGTCAATGTGTTTTCACAAATCCAGTGTTTTAAAGAGAACTTCTATAGCACTAGATATTGTCTCAAATACAATGCTCTGTAATGGCTGTGAGTCACTGGGGTAATCAAGTGATAAAGAAGCAAGTACCGGTAATCTATATGTCTATGTGAACAAGCCATTAGGATTAATGCATGTGAAGTGCTCTGGATTCTTGACAGGCACTCTTCAAATGTTAAATGTTGTTACCTCCTGCATTTATGTGTTTCAGATTCTTCTTTGTCCTTTCAAAATATTATCTGTGCTTCAAGAAATAGACTGCTGTTTCAGTTTCTGATGGCAAACAGGCTTCTTTTTTTGGGGGGGGGGGAATATACTTCCAAGTGTATTTTATGGCTTCCTTACATTGCCTGCAGAAGGTCATAAAGGCCTTTGTGTAATGGAGAATATCAGGCCCTTAGAAACTGCTTAAACATATAACAGGCTAGATGATAACACCTTGTTGTAATGTGCCTGGAAGGCAGCAACATTATTCAGGGAAGATATTGGGGGAGATCTGAAAATCCCCTGTAGCTGCTTAACAACTAATCTTGTATGCATCTAACATCTGCTATTGCCAAAGCAGGTGTTCTCACAGTATTTCCCATATAGCCTTGCATGATTCGTGCAGGTTTTTTCCCCTTCTTTCTCCCCCCCCTTAAGTCTCCCAGAGTAAGCAGTGAATACCAATGAGAACGGATGGTGCTGGACTCTTAAGATCTTTTTGCTTAACATTCTGGAGGGATTCTCTGGAGTTGCAGAGCAGTCTGAAGTACTAAAATGGTGAAATGTGGTTGGACGGCTTAAAAATCCCCAAATCTTCTGGTTTATTATAAAAAGTATTTTTAGCACTGAGAAAACTACTTGACCCTGAGAGCAAGGGTCTAAAATTGTCAGATTTAACTTTTGTGATATTGTTAAAGAGGATTTTCTAACGGGGGTGGGGGGAGAGATCCACCCAGCTTTGCAAGCCAGCAATCTGCTCTACTTCTCTCTGCCTTCAAATATTATCATCAAAGATCTTAGACTTCCTTTTAATGTTTTGCCTAATTAGAGGGTTTTTGATTTGCTGTGTAATGATACACTGTTCTTACATCCAAAATCTGAGATTAAAACAACTTATTTAAAGCATTTGGATGCTGTTACTCTACAGCCAGCCAGGGTTTCTACTGTCAAGAATTCCTTTCTGCTTTACAATAGATTACATTCTGATACATATTTGTCTACTAAATGCTCTCAAAGTATTGGGTATAGAACCAGCAAGATAATACTTTGGCTGTGATCCAGCATGTGTCCAGGTGTTATATTTCAATAGCTAAATTGACATAAAAGCCAATAGAATCCCACCAAAACAGCAGCAACAACACAAAGTTACCCCTGCCCAACCTCACAGCTCCCTTATGCAAAATCTTACTGGAGAACTATGGGATGATATCACATGGGGAAGAAGCTGCGACACCACTAAAGCTAAATATGAATGGGACCTTGTTTGGGCAGGGGCCATAGCATAGATCAGTGCTTGCAGGCTGAAGATCCAGAATTTGGTACCTGGCATCTATAGATGCAAAGATCTAACACCATTTATCCAAGGATCCTATCATGGCATGAATTGTTTTCCATTCCCATTTTATCCTCACAACAGCCCTGTGAGGTAGGTTAACTCAAGTGACTGGTCAATAATTCTGCCCCTCCCCCCATGCTTCATGGCATAATGTGCATTGGAACCAAGGATGCTGTGGACTTCACAATAGACATGATAGATAATTGAATTTGCCATGATGGAATTGCTTGTTTGTATGAGATTGTCTGGGTGCTTTGGTTAATCAAATGTCATCTCCAGCTAATATTGCACCTGCACAGGAGCCAGTTCTACAGGCTTTCCTCCATGGTTCATATGCTTATAGCATGAGCATGTGAAGACACCCTGAGCAGCTCTTTGTCACGATGCAGTATGAGTCATCCAATTGCCTAGGGAGCAACTGGACTTCCTCCCTGAACCGCAACTGTTATTCCTGTGAGGCAGTGCAATAAGGTGCATGTGTGATTTTTTCCTGATTTGAATAGGTCATCTGCCTTTCCTATTAACAAATGCTATGCCAAGTGGGCATGATGAGCCAAGAATACAATGGCTCCACCCTTGACAGTCTCTTCCCCAGGCACTTCCCACTTCCAAACTTCATGTTACGCTTCCAGGAGCTGGAGTGGAGGGGCGGAATAGGTGATAACAGCTCAGCCATTGGTGTAAACTATCACTTCCTTGATAAAAATAATCCTGCCTCTCAGACTGAGAACAGGCTCCAATCAGGGCCCTTGTTTCTTTTAAACTACTTTCCCTACTTTTGCCAAGCATGGGCAATTCTGGGAAATCTTCAGTCCCCACCTGGAGGCTAGCAATCCTAGGCTGCTATCTGCATACATACAAATGCACTTTTTAAAACTGTGAACAAACTACCAAAACTGTGAACAAACATACAGGATGCGTGACTAACAAAACACACCGGGCTTGAAAACAGCAAATGTGCATATTATTTGTAAAGATTTCTTCATTAGTGCAAGTAACCCACCAACAACCCAAATATACTTCTACTCCCTTTCCACAGCTTTTCTTTTTATCTCTAGTATTTGCTTTCAGGATTATCCTAATTCATATCTCATGCCTCAGGATAGACAAAGAGAAGTCAAATGTGCTTATGAAAATTTGCAGAATGAATACTCGGCTTTGTAAACATATGCCGCACTGGATATGTAAAGCTTCATAACAGCCAATTGCTTGCTAAGATTGCTCTTATCAAGTCTTATTGGTGAAAAGTCACCTATGAATCTTGTTTCCATATGTTGTGTGACAGACTTTGCAGAAATGATGTGTGATTTATTTCACCTAAGTCCTGTTACTCAGGTTAAGTGCATGTTGTTCAATTCTAAACTGATAGTGAATTTTGTGTTTAATTTTTCAGCCTGCAGAGTTAGTTTCTAATGCTATCAATGTAAACTCTAAAGTTAGACAGCCATGCTCAATTCCCTGTAAGTAGATTTTTGCAATTGAGCTCATAATATGAGGGCACAAAGAGGAGGCTGAAGTTGGTTCCTTATTCGCAGTTCCTTATTCATTCCTTATCCATGACTTAGTCATGAAACCATGCAGAAACACTGAGGAGAGTTGGAAAGCTCTGAACCCCAAAATAAAGTCTGGAATACCACATATCATATACCCTCATGTTCAGGGGACTTCCAAGAAGATATATCCTGTTTCCTGGTCCAAAGCATGGGTCTTGTGCCAGCTTTTAGTATATTAATATATTTAGTATATTAATATAATATGCCATGTTTATCTTTTACAAAGCTCCAAAAAGTCAGGAACTGGAAATTAAAGCCTGATCCTGAAGATGTTTACCTAAGAGTAATTCCCATTGAATTTAATAGGATATACTTCCTAGAAAGTAAGCTTTGGATTACAGTTTGGGGTCAGGGGGTTTCCACACTGAAACACACATGTGTTTTCTCCATACTGGTGTAGCTACTGATATAGCACAGCCGCAATGGGGCTTCCACAAGGCAGGTTTGCCTCTCCCAGTCCCCAGCAACAATCCCCTCCCCCATCAGTCATTGGGGCTTTCCCAATTTTTTTAAAAATTGTAAATTTTATATTGTTATACTGATATACCATTATAACAATAAGTGTAACAATTTCTGTGAATTCCCAGCTTTCTTTCCTACACAGGTTCACAGAGCAGAGATGGGTGAGTTCCATTTATTAGCAAGTAGATTAATGTTGCCGTGTCTCCTGCCAGCAACTCTTATTGTCTGTCATCGTGTGGTGTGACTCTACTTCCAGGAAAAACTGGAATTGCTAGGTTTTTCCAGGAATTGCCAGAAACTGTATGGTATTAGCAGGATTTCTGAGAATTCCTAGAGCAATGTGATGTCACTTCTGTTTTCCCCCGGAAGTGACATCACAGCACACATGATGCCAGAGCTCCCCATGTCCCCTCCTGTCCAAGCTCCTGGTGATTGTTAGGCATGATACAGGGACAAAGGAATTCATGCAATCAATTCTAAGTAACAAAGAGAATGTACATCACCTCATGCAACTAAACCAACACACAAATATCGGGGGGGGGGATAGACTGTACCATGGTAATGTATAAAATAAACTCTCTACAGCAGTGGTCCCCAACCTGTTGCCCGTGGGCTGCATGTGACCTTCAAGCTCTTTCTGTGATGCCCTCCAATTTGCTTCTTTGCTGCTATTACCCTCAAAGCATTTTCCCTCAGACTCAAATTGTTCTTCCTGCTTCGAGGCACCATCTACCACTGTTCTTCTTGTCCCTTTCTTGCAAAAAAACCCCAATAGCAACATTGTTTCTTCTGGTCTCCATGATTCCTTCTGTTAGTCTCCTCCTGGGCTTATCCTCCATACTAGTATTTTGGCCATTCTAGCCAGCAAAGCTCAGGTATCCTTGCCACTCAGCTTTTTAACTTTCTGTCTCCATGCATTACCATGTTGAAAGCTATATATGTGTGTAAGGAAGATAAAGCAGCTATGTGAATGGGTACAGGAGATGTCTGGACTGCTTTTGCCAAAAGGATAGGAAAGGGGGCGGGAGGGGGAGGATAAAAAGTGTTTTGCATACTGAACATTCTTAGAGGCTCCACCCATCAGGGCTCCTCCAAGTGGCTTCCAAGGTTATTGGTGAGGTTGTTGCTGCAGGCAAAAGCATTCTTCCTTCCTCAAAAAGAGCTTTTTTCCCTACCTTAGAGAACAATGGAGGGAATGGGGGCAACCTGTTTTGGGACCCATAGAATTGGACCCCCTGATCCAATGTTCTTGAAACGTGGTGGGTATCTTGGGGAGAGGCTCCAACAGCTCCCCTGTGAGTTTGGAGCCTCTCCCTCAAACCCCCTCCCCTCCAGCCCCCAGAATATACCCTATGTTTTCACCATTGACTTCAATGGCCCATAGGATATAATGGGGCCGAATTGCCGCCGAATTTCTTTCATTCCCTCCTTCCTTCTCTCTTTTTCTCTTTCCCTACTTCTTCTCTTCTCTTCTCTCTTCTCTTCTCTTCTCTTCTCTTCTCTTCTCTTCTCTTCTCTTCTCTTCTCTTCTCTTTCTCTTCTCTCTCTCTCTCTCTCCTCTCCTCTCTCTCTTCTCTCTCTCTCCTCTCCTCTCCTCTCCTTCTTTCTTTCTTTCTTTCTTTCTTTCTTTCTTTCTTTCCCACCTTCTTCTCTTCTCTTTTTTCCTCCTTTCCCCATTTCCCTCTTTCTTCCCTCTCTTTCTTTCCCTCCTTCTTTCCTTCTCCTTCTTTCCCTCTTTCCTTCCTTCTTTCCTTCTCTCTACTCTCTCTCTTTCCTTCGTCTTTCATCCTTCTGTGGCCCAATTCTAGTGAGAAGGAGTTTAAACTTTAAACCCCTTCTCTCTTAGCTCCCCCACCCAGGCCAGCTTTTGAAGATGCTTCCCCTTCTGACATCAGAAGGGGAAGCATCTTCCAGTTTCAGAAGAGGAAGCATCTTCCAGTGATGTCAGGGGGCGTGACATATGCTAATAGCCTAATAGCTCATTAGCATATCATATGCTAATGAGCTCCTACAGCTCTTTTTCTATGAAAAGATCCCTGGCTAGGAGTTTTCTCCTGCATCAATCTGTGATTTCAGGAGCCGGTGAGTTGGTTGAGAGGGAACCTCAACTAAAAGCCTGGCAGAACAGCTCCACTTTACAGGCCTTGTAGAACTGTAATAGGTCCTGCAGGGCCCTGATCTCAGGTAGGAGCATGTTCCACCAGGTTGCGGCAAGGGCCATCAAAGCCCTCACCCTGGTTGAGGCTAAGCGGACATCCCTCAGCCTGGGGATCACCAGGAGGGCTGACTGGAAGAGCATAAAGCTCTCTGGGGCTCATTTGGGGTGAGGCAGTCCTGCAGGTGATAAGTATGACACTTAAAGGTAGCGTTCCAACAAGTGATTCAGTTTTAATGGTAGTGATTCAAGAGCTCAGAACAGATCAGAACAGACAACACAACATAGAGCAACAGGCTCTTATTTAAACAGTGTGGCCTACCATAGCCACACCCACATCAGTGGTAACAACCAATAGCATTGCTTGGATAAAGTTCAATCAGTTTGTTTCCCTCCAGCACAATCCTTGTATCCTGGTTGGCCTGCTATGTAGGGTAGCCAACCAGGTTTTGCCATTCTGGATACCAGCCTGTCAATGGGAATGAAATCAAGCTCAGGACATAACAGCAGGTATGATGGTCCCAGGCCTCATAGGACTTTAAAGCTCAAAACCATAACCTTGAACCAGATCCAGTATTCAATCAGCAGCCAGTGCAGTTGGTGCAACACTGGCTGTATGCGCACCCACGACGGTGTCACCATCAGTAAGCATGCCACCACATTCTACACTAGCTGCAATTTCTGGATCAGGCCCAAAGGTAGCCCCATGTAAAGCAAGTTACAGTAATCCAGCCTGGAAGTGACCATTGCATGTATTCTGAGGGGTAAGATAAGCTGCCAGCTGCCTGACCAGCCAAAGATAATAACAGGACGATCTGGCAGCCAAAGTGACCTGGGCCTCCATAGTAAGCAAGGGATCCAGCATCACTCCAAGACTCTTTGCCTGTAGTGCTGGCATCAAAGACTGGGAGTCTGATTCCTGTCCCCAGTTCCCCACGACTCAGGTACAGGACCTCCGTCTCCATTGGATTCAACTTCAGCCCCCCCCAAAAAAAGAGAAAAGAAATTAAATGATACACTTCCCATGCAATTTCACTGCATCATCCATCAGCAAACCTTGTGCAGTAAGATTCTGCAGTGGGAAAGTGTGATGCGTACTGTTGTATACAGCATTTGATAAGTATGACACTTAGGCAATTCTCAGCAAAAGTGATTCAGCTTTTAATAAGTGATTCAACAGCTCAGAACAGACAACAACATATAGAGCAACAGGCTCTTATTTAAACAGTGCGGGCTAGTGTAGCCATGCCCATACTCCTGTTAACAATCAATAGTATTACAGAGATAACATCCAATCAGTTTACTTCCCTCCAGGACAATCCTTGTCTCCTGATTGGTCTGAAACACAGAGTAGCCAATTAGGCATTGCCATTCAGGATACCAGCATGTCAACTGAGATGAAATCCAAGCTCAGGACATAACAGCATTAATTACACCAGGCATCATGGCTTTACTCATAATCAGTTTCAAAATTTTCTTTCAGATGCAGAATATGGAGATGCATTCTACCATGCAGAACTCAGGTGGCTTTAGCAGAGGCAAAGTCCTCAGACATTTTTTCAGGCTTCATCATAAAGCTGATGTCTTTCTCAAGGAGAAAGGAAAAAGTTGAGAAGTACTTTCTCACCCTGAATGGGTCTACCTGATATATTTATCAACCTAAAGAAATTTGCTGCAGGTATGTTCACAGTCTTTGACACCACATACATCCGTGAACAAACTTTTTCCAAGATGAAAACTGTGAAATTCAAGTATAGGCCAAGACTTACATATGAACATTTACATTATATTTTAAGTGTGTGTATCACAAACCTTGACTTGGAGATTGATGCCTTGGCTAACAGGAAGAAGCCACAAAAATCACACTAACTAGGTAAGCATGATAAAAGTATTCCACAGTAAAATATTGTTCCAAAATGGATTGTGTTAAAGTTAACATTTCTTCATTGACCTCTGAATGTTTACCTTTGGTCTAAATAGGTAGGTTAATAATTTTGTTACATTTTGACTTAAGATGTGGCCCTCTTCAGGCATTGGGCACTCTAATGCAGCCCCTGTGTGCCAAAAGGTTGGGGACCCCTGCTCTACAGTCACAATGAATACTGATCTAGAGAAAACAACAGGACTCTGTATAAAGCAGTTTTGCGGGGAGTGTGTTCACTACATTTGCAGTTCTACTCTGCAGCTTGACACAGTGTGTAGGGGGAATTGCTTGTGGGTCCCAAACAAGGTACTCCTGCATGAAAGCAATTAATGCCCATAATCTCCCAGACAGATGTCTGGAAGGTTTGCTTGTGTTGAAGGGCTAAGAACATTCTTATCACTGATCAGAGGCTCCAAATTGTCTGAGCAAGGTGAGAATTACTTCAAGATTCCTGCCTTGCACTGAAGAGAACGTTTGATAAATGTATGTTGCCGTTCAGATATGTTGCTAATAATAAATTATGAGGCTGCAGGTTTTTCTGCTCTGTTTGTGCCAGTTTCTGTCCTCCCTAAAGTCTCCTTCCTGCATGGCTGTTCTCCACACTAGCCCCACAAAAACCTATAATTGGGGAGGAGGTGTTCACTGGTGTTTTTTCACCATTGGAGAAAACCAGAAATCTCCAGCCATTCAAGCCAAGCTCTGTGTCTCATGCTCTATTTCCTGGGCGGTGTAGGCAACTGGAATATCTTCATGTTCAGCTCAGCTGCACCCTGCTGCACATATTCAAGATTTTCTTTTTCTTTGTGGCTAGTAGACAGTTGTCTTAATAGTCTCTTTGCTGCAGCAGCATCATAAACTGTCTGCTCTCTCTCATTCTATAAGTACTTTAAAGAATGTATCAACGCGCACACTTGCTGGATTATAATCCAATGAAGAGTAAATGTCACTCTTGAGTTTCTTGGTGAAGATTTTTTCCCACAGAACAATTACTAAAATGAATTATAACTCACCCCTAACCCAGCTGGAAAGAGAGGAGAAAATGTGGCCAATGCAGATTAAAGCGAGCACATGCTAGTTCTCTGTGATGACTGGGTTTAGCAAAATGATGAGTTTATGACACTGCCAGCACAGGTGAGAGTTATTAGGCTTATAATTGGTTTAAGGCATTACCGGTGCTGCTTGAAATAAAAGAAACACATCAAAAAGAGATAATGGAAAATGAGTTTATGATGAAACACATTGAAAGAAGCAGGCAAGAATATTTTGCCTTGCAGTTTGTAAGGGCGATTATTCTTCACAGCAATGTTCTTAGTTATACATATATTTCTTCCAAATCAAAATCAGATTAGATTTGCATTCTACAGTAGCATAGACCCATTTGGAAAGCTGAGTCATGCAAGTACTGCATGCGTGGTAACAGCTGCACATGTCCACTGATGCCATGAGCTGAAGAGATTGCCATTTGCAATATTTGTTCTAAATCAGTTTGTAATGTTTTGCCACATGCACACAATGCCATTTGGGGATTGTAGTCTGGGAAGGCAAGTAGCATCACATTCTGGTTCCCAGCCATGCAGAGTATTATGATGTGCTGGCCAAACTGACTGCTGGAATGTGCTCCTACTCCTTTAATTAGGCATGTATATCCTAGATAAGGCCATAAGAAGATAAGAACAGCCCTGCTTGATCATACTAGCGGTTCATACTTATCCAGGAGCCTCGGGTGAGGTACCCTGTCAGAAGCCTTCTGGAACTCTGGGTCACCCTTAAACACATGATTGTTAGGGTGAATAAAGACTTTCCTTTTCAGAAGCCATGCTTTATTTTTCCCCCTCAGTATGCTTAACATTTTTATTTTTAATAACAGTTTCTACTAGGCTTGCTGGACTGCCCAGTGTGGGCAGGGGTCTCCCACTTTTGGGCACTCCTCTCCCCCCCTTACTGGCAGGGACCTGGAAAGCATTGTGACACGCCTATGAAAACTGGAAGTGGCGTAGGCATGTTGGGCACATTGGTCTGGTCTGGGGGCAAAAATCTATGATTTGAAGCAAATTCTACCATAGAGTTTTGCCTAAAAAACAGAGCATCGCCCCCAACACCCCTGACATGCCTACATGACTTCCTGTTTATGTATGCATATTGAAATGCTCCTCCCCACTCCCAGAAAGTCCCTCCCCCTATCCTGCCAGTGGGACAATTGGACCTGGCAACCCTAGTTTCTACCAATTTATATTGTGTATTTATATTTTATATTGTAACAGCCAGGGGTCTTTTTGTAGAGAAACAGCTGCAGGAGCTCATATGGTATGCTAATGAGCTATTAGCATATACCACGCCCCCTGACATCACCGGAAGTGATGTCAGAAGGGGAAGCAATAGGGGGAGGCATCTTCAAAAGCCTACCCTTCCCTTCCCCAGCTGGTCTGGGTGAGGGAGCTAAGAGAGAAGGGGTTTAAAGTTTAAACTGCTTCTCATGAGAGTTGGGCCACAGAAGGAGGAAAGAGGGAAGGAAAGAGAGAGAGTAGAGAGAAGGAAAGAGAAGGAAAGGGGAGGGAAAGAAAGAGAGGGA
Organism: Gekko gecko; assembly: GCA_029375565.1. Lineage (NCBI taxonomy): Eukaryota > Metazoa > Chordata > Lepidosauria > Squamata > Gekkonidae > Gekko > Gekko gecko. The sequence goes on from JAPDNY010000008.1 coordinate 49,334,882, forward strand.
AGAAGGAGGGAAACAGGGAAAGGAGGAAAAAAAAGAAAAGAAGAAGGTGGGAAAGAAAGAAAGAGAGAGAAGAGAAGAGACGAAGGAGGGAGAGAGGGAAAAGAGAGAAGGAAAGGAGGGAATGAAAGAAATTCCGCAGCAATTTGGACCCATTATATCCTATGGACCATTGAAGTCAATTGTGAAAACATAGGGTATATTCTGGGGGCTGGAGGGGAGGGGGTTTGAGGGAGAGGCTCCAAAATCATAAGATAGCTTATGGAGCCTCTCCCCAAGATACCCACCAAGTTTCAAGGACACTGGACCAGGGGGTCCAATTCTATGGGCCCCAAAACAGGTTGCCCCTATTCCCTCCATTGTTCTCTACGGTGGGGAAAAAGTTACTTTTTTCCCACCATAGAGAACAATGGAGGAAATAGGGGCAACCTGTTTGGGGGCCCATAGAATTGGACCCTCTGATCCAATGTTCTTGAAACTTGGTGGGTATCTTGGGGAGAGGCTCCATCAGCTACCCTGTGAGTTTGGAGCTTCTCCCTCAAACCCCCTCCCCTCTAGCCCCCAGAATATACCCTATGTTTTCACCATTGACTTCAATGGCCCATAGGATATAATGGAGCTGAAATTGACATTCGGCTGCCTGAAAGACTCCCCAGGACGCTGGCTGAGGGCGGGGCTTGGCTCCTGAGCTCCCAAAGCTGGGCTTAGGTGCGCTCCCCCCAAAAAAGACCCCTGGTAACAGCCAATGGCCATATACAATAAACTTACTTACTTACCTAGTTTCTACTCATTTACTTGGGACAGATGTAAGGCTAATTGGCCTGTAATTCTGTGGATCTTCTCTGAACTCAGCATGATATTTGCTACTTTCCAGTACTATAACACAGAGGCCAGTTTTTAGGACAAATTAGACATACTGGTTAGTAGAACAACAGTTTCACATTTGAGTTTCTTAAGAACCCGCAGGAGTATGGCATCCAGACAGACCTGGAGACTTCCCAGCTTTCAGTTGGCCTGTTAGTCATGGAACTACATCGCTCATCACTTCGATTTGACTGAATTCTTCAGGCACCCTTCCTCGAAACCATGTGCCCCATTTCCCACAATGAAAGCAGATGCAGAAAATTCATTCAGTTTGCCTGCCATCGCCCAAGGCTGTCCATGAAGATGATGATATTGCTAGGCTGCAGCCAGCACATCTTTCTGCAAGATGCTGGGCTTAATAAGCTATAGTAATCATTATAATTATGAATATATCTTTCTGAAATATGCACTGGTTCACATATAATCAGGGCCCACAGATAATCCATACAGTGAGATGTAGAAGTCTCTCGAATCACACAACTTGAGCCATTTTATGAAAAATACAACAGCCTAAGCATGGTGGTGTAAATGTGGCCTTTGCACACAGCTGCAGGTACATATATAGTCCTGGACATTCATTATAGGAGATAAAATGGGAAAGGAAGAACCGTGTATGCTACTTTGACTTCCAGAGAAGGCTAAAAATGGAGTCTATTTCTTGCTCTCCATTTGCTTTTTCATTATTTTATTTTTTATCTTTTTTTTTTTTTGCTACTTGCTGCTGAAGCTGACATTCATGAAACTCAGGGCTTTCAAATATTTCAAACATGAATCTATTTATTAAGGGCATTTGTAAAAACTCAAAGCTTAATCTTGTACCCTGGTACATGAAAATTGTATATGCACAGGCCATGTGTGAACTTGGCATTTAGATATATATGGCACCATCTTTAACAATATGGCTGTTTTAGGTTCCTGTGAAATCTCTACAGATGTTTTGGCTAAGCAGGGTTCTCTGTCTGAAAATTTGCTTTAGGTAGAATTCTGCAGGAGAGGAACAACCACAGGTCACTGCTCTTAGAATTTGTTCAGCTTTCCTCCACCCCCATTGATATTTTACCTGAGCAGGAGCCTGAGACCAGCCTCAGATTTCACTTTAAGTAAAAGTCAGTAGCAGGCCTATCTTTAAAAAAGAAACTTAAACTCCTAGAAAAGTGGATCAAGGTCAATGTCATTATTTGAAGATGCCTGAGTGTCTCCTTGTTAATTTGCATTTCAGTGCTGTACGCGCATCTTGCTGCTTTAAAAATAGAAAAGAGGCAAAATTGCAATTACTAAAACAATTATAGCTCTGAAAATGTGGCACATAATTAGTCGCCTTGTGTGCTCACTCTGGGGTATCGTAAATATAGATGTAACTTTATGAAGGGGTAAAGAATACAATTTTGGGGGGTTTTCTGTTACGTATGATTTTTCTGATTCTTACTTACAGGTTCAAATAGTGGACAAGGAGTTTGTTCATTATCAATAAGGCAAGGAGGAAGCCAGTAGAGAGGTACAGCCAACAGGAAGAAAATACAAGTTGAGGCTTCAATTAATGGAGTCTATTTCTTGCTCTCCATTTGCTTTTTTCATTATTTTCTTTTGTTTATATTTTTATTTTTTGCAACTTGCTGCTGAAGCTGACATTCATGAAACTCAGGGCTTTCAAACATTAAAGAGGAATACATTTTGGTATGAAATTCAGACTCACAACAATTCAAAAGAGATGTGAGCTATTATCCTTCTAGTACTCTGAGCTCATTATCATTATAATTTAGGAACTTCAAACCCAAACCAGTTTAATCATGCACAAAGAAAGTGTGGGAAATGGCTGTACTTCACAGTGTCCTGTAACTGCACTGCACAAAGTTTTTCTAAGAGCTTTAGCGGGTAGCTCATTCCTTGTAAGTATCTTAAGATCACAATCCCTTTAGGAGGAGATATATATATAGATTATATAGATAGATAGATTAAGCACTACATCCATACCATCCATTTGAGTAAGGAGGTCAGAAACTGGCCATGGATAGGATTGGCCAAGGAGGTAAACCAGCCTTCCAAAGTATGAGTTCACCCAATCTAAGAATTGTGGGAAATTGGTGTTTTATGAAATGAATTGACAGCTTCCATTTCATGAATGAGAAATTGGTGGCTGTGGTGGAGGGTTGAAATATAAACATTTCTGGTTAAGACATAGCAAAGTGGCTAACATCTAATCATACCTATACCTATAGTTATAGGTATGTCTGCCGAGACTTGGATGGCCCAAGCTAGACTGATCTCATCAAATCTTGGAAGCTAAGCAGAGTCAGCCCTGTTTCGTACTTGGAAGGGAGACCACCAAGTAATACCAGGATCATGACATGAAGGCAGGCAGTGGCAAACCACCTCTGTACATGTCTTGCTTTGAAAACCATACAGGGTAACCGTAAACTGTGACTTGATGGCACTTTCCACCACTATAAATAAACCCCTGGGTGAAAAGGAAGTTCTTTGCCTGGCAGTGCTGGCACCTAAAAGTACAGTAGGCAACAGGTGGAGGGCATATTTTTGACCACAAGATCCATTCCTCCGGCTAATGCGTATGTTTTAAGCTGCATAAGCATTCTGTTCAGTAAAGCAGGAATTAATGATACATGCTGGATTAAAACATGATTTAGAACTGTTCAGGATTTTTTTTAATGGAAACTTGGGAAATACATGTTGAGATGACAATACAAATGACTCAGTGGGGGGAAAAAACCTTCCAATTTGTCTAAATGAAATCAGTTATGTATTAGATAGAGAGCAATCCAACAAAATATTCTGTTTGGGACATATTGAAGTCCACTGAGACTTTTGTCAGAAAAATTTGACAGACAATAATAAATGTCTGCTCTACAGAGCTCTTAAATCATTTCTATGGATTGGTTCAGAAGCAATAACAAACCATGGCTTAGCATTACATAAACAAGCCTGGGAGAGCTTCAGGGCAATTCTGCATTGGCTTTTCCCTCTGTTGTTTTACCAAACCCACCTTGGGACAGAAATTTCCCTCTGCACTGCATGCTAATTTCACTTTCTTTGGTCATTGGATTTTATGGTACCCTCTACACTGCATACAACTTTCACTTTCTTTGATCATTGGGTTTTATGGTACCCACTGCATAGATTTATGGCCATTCAGGGATGACTTTGCAGGCACTACGGTGTTGTCTTGGGGAATTTGAATGGGGTTTTGAGCTGCACCTTTTCCTCAGTGTTGAGAAAATGTGGAGTGAATGACAGATTGAGAATCACCCTCAGTCTCACACTTTCTATCCCTCTGCCTCCTTCCTTTACATATAACTCAAAAAATTAAACTCTTCTGCTTTTGTAGAAAACTAACGTTTGTTGCTTTATCTAAATGACTAACTATGGTTTATCCTCTAGCCTCAGCTAGAGAATATCTGTGAACACAAAATATGAACACTCAGAATTGTCTTATACCAGCTCTGTTCACAAGTTACAGTGGATACATACTCAGTCTGTGTACAGTATAAATTTTAGGGTTCTTTGTAAGTGTGTTGAGTACTTTTTCATGTAACATTCATTGCATGTACAGCTGAACGGGTGATACAAACCTCACCAAGTACTGGTCCCTGGTTTTATTCACAAAGTGAATACACTTTGGCTCTTTCTTACAAACAGATGTACACATTTACATGTGTTCACTGAAACAGAAAATAGTGTTTATTAAGCAAAGCAAAATAGGCCAATCTGAAAGGGATCTATGCTGCTTTGCTAAATTATTTTGAACAGTCCCTTCCATTCCACCTAATTTCTGCCTCACTGATTCTTTGTTAACTATTAGTAACCTGAAAAAGCAAATGGAAATTTGAGTCATTTTATCCTGGTACCACTTCATTTTGCTTCTTTGTACTTGTTTGTTTTGAAAACTCTGACACATTACCCCCGCACCCCCCCCCACACACACACACACACATAAAGACTGTAGTCAAGATCACTGGGAAAAATAACAAAGGCAATTTTGCTTGCAACATTCACATCTGTCAATTTTTTCCCTGGGTTAATACTGAGCCATTAAAAGGGGGGAGGGATAGTTTTTTAAGAACATAAATATTTTATTTCAGCAGGAGAAATAATCAGTCTCATAGGACTCTATGAAGCCCCCTAGACCACATCCTTCTCTCTCTCTCCACTCCTTGCTGCATTCTACTGGAAATATTTTTCGTGTAGGATAAACAAGTAAACAAACGCAAACCTCATTTCTATAGTACATTTCTCTTTTAAATACTATTTTCTGCCTTTAAGTACATGAAGCTCAGATTCACTTTTTAATAAAAATGTGTGATGGCTTCCCAATAGTTAAGTGTTCTCTAGTCTGCATTGCATTGATTTGCCATTCATCACTGTAGCCCACCAACGGTTTCTAAAATGCCAATATTGCTACACATCTTGTTGAGTGCTGGAATGCTGGAAAAGCTCTTGAGATTTGCAGTACAAGAACCTTTGGTAACATAAGCCCTGCCGTTTGCTTGTAGCCTGTCCTATCTTTCTTTTTCTGTTATGTCTCCCGCCCCCTTCCTGGCTTTCATGCAATGTACCACGCAACTTGTACTTTGTGGTGAATTTTATTGGTTGAGCCCATTTTTTGCACAAAGATGCCTTCTCCCAAACTGCTACCTTGAAATATCAGGCCATTCCTTGCTCAGAAGCACTGACTTCAGTGTTGCTTGACTCTTAGACTGCTGGTGGTCTTTGAATTACTGAAAGGGAAAGAGATATGTGAATCACCTATAATTTTTTTTATATTTTATTTTTTTATATATATGTGTGTGCATGCGTGAGAGTGTGTGTGCACCTGGAAGTCATGGTGCCCTCTGGTGACTGACTCCTACTGGGGGCCTGGAGGATATTCAGTGAGGTGGCTGAATATAGCCTGCCCCTGCCTCCCACCTCTGGTATTTCAAGGAGATTTCCCATCCATGTTCATACTGGATTGCCTTTCTATGCATATTGCCTTCCTCTGCATAGCAGCCCCAGTTTTTCTTGGTGGCCTCCCATCCAAGTACTAACCAGGGCTGACCAATCTATCTTCTGAAATGTGATAACATTGGGCTAGCCTGGGCCAAGGTCAGGGCGCGGTGTGTCAGACACTATTATATATACCCATTACCTGAACAATCAAAGCCTTCCCAAAATCAATTAAATTCCTACCCAGAAAATATGGGAAGGAAATCAGTTAAAAAAACCTTAAGACTGAGTTTCTCTCTGCCAGTGCTACCATACAGATGACCCTTGGTCACAGATAGTGACCAAGAAGTCTGTCTGGGTCTTAAGGATGTCACCCATTGTCTACATGTAGTACTTGTACTTGTAACAGGTCAGTGTGGAATAGTAGTGGTCAGAATGGAGAACAAGCACCAGGGTTGTTTCAAGTGAGGTAATATATAGTTGAGAGTCAGACAATAATAACAGTGAAGGTATTTATTAACAAAACTGCTGGTGCCTTCTCTGCTCTCCCTGCTAGTTTCACTTCTCTTTCTTGCTGCTCCTTCTGCTGAGTCACATCCTTTAGCTGTTCCCCCATTCTCACTCTTCCTCTGTGCCCTTGAGTTTGTTGGAAATATGTGTGTATTGCAAGGTCTAATTCAGTCATTATAGGGTTAATCTGTTTACCTTATGTGGTATTGTTTAGGCTGACCTGAAACCTGAGCCAATGAAAACAAAGCCTGTGAAATTGAAATCTGTTTACCCACAATCATTGGTTAATGCATTCAGGTGATTTCCTTCTAGAGGTCAAGAAGAAGAATAATCTCCATTGCAGTTCTTGAGAGACCATGTGGTCAGTCTGTTTCTGTAGCTGTAGAGATATAGCCTTAGATCTTTTATTTTGTAGCTTTTCCTGTGTACCCTTCCCTTTAGAAATAAAGATTTTTACACAGAAAGAAATGCCTTCTCTCCAGTGAAACAAAGATCCATTGCAAACTTTGTATAGCTAAGTATTTTTTGCCAATTTTTCCAACATATTTGTCCCCCTATCTACTTCCCTGATTCATTCCCTGCTAAAATAGTGAAATCAGACACAGAAAGATCAGTTTCTCTTAAATTGTCCTCTCTCTCATTGGTAATCCTTCCTCTCTTTTGACTCCCATGCTCAGGTCTAATGTTTTCCTATCACAAACCCACCTCTGAGAGAGCTTCCTATGTATTTGAATAAATGGGTGCGTTTAGACAGCGTGCTGGAGCGGTTCAAATTGCTCCGTTTTCAACCGTCTTATATTTGAACCGGACAATCGCGATCATACTGACCTCCTTTATCCCGCTTTGCTGCGCCTCCTGGCGTTTACACTTCCGGCGCGCGGAAAGCGTGCCTCGCTGTTTTTTTTTTATTTTTATCGCAACCCGCGCATGCGCATAGGCGCTCATGCAAGGAATAGGTTTTTTTTTTTATTTTGCACATGCGCATAACGATTAAGGCAAATCACAGCTTTTTTTTACCCTTCCGCAGAGAGCTGTGCCTTCACTCTCATGACTGTATCAATCCGCCTGAGCAGTTCACTCCCCTATAAAACCATTTTTCCCGCTCTTTTCAGACGCTTGCACTGAGGGAGCAACATGAATCCTCAGGAGCAGTGCTTGGTGGTGTTCCTGACTGTTCAGTTTCTTCTCACAGTGGCCTGTCACCTGCAACGCAGGTTGAGGGCCATCAGAGTGAGGAGACTGATTGCGGTCAGACGGTACCTCATGCACAGGAGAGCCAGAATGAGGGGCTTTGTCCTGACAGAGTCCCTCAGCATGGCCTTCCTTCAGACACTGGCAGAGCAGAGGGCCCCATGTAGGTGGTGGGTCTATCCTCCGCCAACACAACTTTGGGACGTCTACGCTCGGATCGTCTGGGAGGATGAACAGTGGCTAGAGCACTTCCGGATGACCAGGGCCACCTTCCAGTGGATAGTGGACGCTCTCAGGCCACATCTCCAGCACGAGGAGACCACCATGCGGGACCCCATACCAGCAGAGGAGCGTGTGGCCATTGCCATAGCATGGCTGGCCAACACCACCTGTTACCGGGTGGTTGGTTCCCTGTTTGGTGTGGCGAGATCCACGGTGGCTGGAATAGTTGCAGAGGTCTGCCTCACAATTGAGGCACATCTGATGCACCAAACAATATGTCTTCAGTCACCTGGACAGGTAAGCATCTCCCATGTAAAGCATACACATGACAGAAATTAGGTGTTTTCTAACATGTCCCCCGAAGCACAGGGAATGTAAGGGTGTAATGGTGACCAGTCAGTGACATCTGTGGAGGAACACTACTGTGGTACTGTCCAGATGGCAATTACTACAAAAGGGAGCTTGATAATTGTCAGAATTTTTAACAGGAACTTAGGGGGGTGCCAGTGATACCGGCATGGTTGTGTTCAGTGCTTTCTCTCTCCCTCTCCCCCCCCCAGTGGAGTGAGTGTGAGCAAGCACACCCATTTTTTTGACTTTGGCTCAGGAAGGATGGCCCCAAGGGTGAGGTAATTTTTGGCAGTAGCCACATCGCTCGCTCAAAACTTTAGCTCACCAAGTTGCATTTTTGCTCACAAGATGCCACAGCATAGAGGGAAAACTGGCTGTGTCATCTGTGTGTCAAGCAATGCCATAGGTGTACACATCTTGCTTGCAAGCATTCCACTTTGTAACTGTCATCAGGTAACCTCATATGCAACTGTGGGCACTGTTGTCTACATTAAAAAGACTGTATTGGGCCTGAAAGTAAAAATGATAACTGTCCCACCAGGATAAGGTCTTGGGAGTTTAGAACATGGACAAACCAGTAGTTATGCTGTAATTATAAAGTACTGTAGGTAATAAGTATGACTGTCACTGATAAATCTAGGTAGAGCAAGGTAGCCTGGGCCATGAACACTGATGTTATCCTTTACCTTTGCCAGGTCATGCTGGGGTTCGAGGAGCTTGGGTTTCCACACTGTGTGGGAGCCCTGGATGGCTGTCACATCCCAATCCGGGCACCACCAGGGCAAGCCACAGACTTCTACAACAGGAAGCACTTCCACTCAGTCCTCCTGCAGGGGACTGTGGACCACCGAGGACGCTTCATTGACGTTACAGTGGGTGAACCAGGCAGGAGCCATGACGCACACCTACTCAGGCGCTCCAGGCTCATCCGGGCAATGGATCGCGGAGTATTTGTGCCCGGAAACCCCACAGTGACAATTGAGGGGGTTCAGATCCCTCCCCTGGTGATAGCGGATGCCGCGTACCCCTTGTGCCGCTGGCTGATTACTCCCTACACGGGAGTGCTGACACCACAGCAGGCGGTCTTCAACAGGGCGCACAGGCGGGCCAGGTGTGTGGTGGAGCGGGCCTTTGGTCGGCTAAAGGCTCGCTGGAGGTGCCTAGGGGTCGCACTGCAGGTGGAGCAGCAGAACCTCAATGCAGTGCTGTGCTCCTGTGCAGTGCTGCACAACATCTGCGAGGAGCGTGGCCACCTGGTCATTGTGGAGGCCACGGTGCAACACAGCACTTCTCTCTCGCAGCAACCCCAGCCAGGAGGGAATGAGGGACACCGTGAGGAGGGGAGGGCAGTGCGTGCCGCAATCACGCTGTGGTTGCAGAGGCGGCCTAGGCACTGACTTTCCCCACCACGCCATGTCCCCACATTTATAAAACCTCTTTGGAAAACTGCTCTTTCAGGAACAGCTCCGAAATAACTTGTGACTGACCCAGGGTCACACCAGCAGCTGCATGTGAAAGAGCAATGGGGAATGAAACCCGGTACTCCGAGACTAAAGTCCATGCTCCTAACTATTACATCTCGTGAAACAGTATCAGGGATAGGCTTGCCAACCTCCAGGTGTGGGCTGGAGCTCTGGGATAGGAGCCATGACGCACACCTACTCAGGCGCTCCAGGCTCATCCGGGCAATGGACCGCGGAGTATTTGTGCCCGGAAACCCCACAGTGACAATTGAGGGGGTTCAGATCCCTCCCCTGGTGATAGCAGATGCCGCGTACCCCTTGCGCCGCTGGCTGATTACTCCCTACACGGGAGTGCTGACACCACAGCAGGCGGTCTTCAACAGGGCGCACAGGCGGGCCAGGTGTGTGGTGGAGCGGGCCTTTGGTCGGCACCGTGAGGAGGGGAGGGCAGTGCATGCCGCAATCACCCTGTGGTTGCAGAGGCGGCCTAGGCACTGACTTTCCCCACCACGCCATGTCCCCACATTTATAAAACCTCTTTGGAAAACTGCTCTTTCAGGAACAGCTCCGAAATAACTTGTGACTGACCCAGGGTCACACCAGCAGCCGCATGTGAAAGAGCAATGGGGAATGAAACCCGGTACTCCGAGACTAGAGTCCATGCTCCTAACTACTACATCTCGTGAAACGGTATCAGGGATAGGCTTGCCAACCTCCAGGTGTGCGCTGGAGCTCTGGGATTTATAATTTATAAATGTCCCCACATTTATAAAACCTGCTTTATGTAAATATTATGTTATGAATTCTTGTTGACGCTGTTGTCGTTTGTTAAAAAAATACTGTGTCTTATTAGATTTTGTGGTGCAGTAAAACCTTTATTCAACAGAAAGGCTGAGCTGTGTTTTCTTGGACCTGCGCTACCAGTTTCCCCATGGGGAGTAGACCTGCCCTCCGTTGTCCCCTTTCAGTAGAGACATGCTCGGTGGTGGACGGGAAGGCTCATTTGGGTTACCAAAGAAGTTAATTGACACATAAGCCTCTAAAGAACAAATATCAAATTTATTTTAACCTTTTAACAACATTTAGAACTTAAAAAAAACCTATAACATTTACACTAGTCTTCCTCCCTCGCCGGTGCCAGCTCCAGATTGGCAGCTTGAAATGCGTGCTCCATGTGCGCAACGTTAGTGAGCAGACGCCGCACAACCTGCCTCAGGGTGTTAATCAGGTTGAGCACCTGATGGACTGTGGAGTGAAAGAAGGGGGGGGGAATTAGACATGGCCTTGTTGTGGAATCCACCTTGGGATTAGTTTGCTGTGGCAGTCAGATCATCACATATCAGTAACAGTGACCCATATGCTGGGGATTGGTATTTCAGAAAGGGAAACCATGTCAGCAAATGCACACGCCCCGCAAGCCCATGTGTTCACTTGCCCACATTGTCTCATGGGACTATTTCCCTCATTACTTGCTGCCATCACTCACTGGATTGATACCGCCCTGCTAGAAAGACAGCAAGACCCCTCTGGCTGATTCCCCAACCTTGGGAAGTTGGTACCACAATCTTTGGGCAACCCCTGGAGAATTGGCAACCCCCCAATTTGGGCCCGTTTTGCTTCTCTGGCCTCCCTTTTGCCCCTGGTAATGTCCTAACCTGGGAAGAACTAAGTGGCCAAGGCACACCAGGCCCTGAAACTCAAAAAACTGTAATCGGACTATGGATAATTTAGGCAAGGGGAATAATCCCAGGCACTTAACGCAACCAGGCACAGAAAACAAACAGGAGTTAAAATGCAGGTCCTCTGTCCCCACACCCCCATCACCCTATCTCTGGAGATGCTTGGGCTCAAGATGGGGTTAGCTTTCAGCCCTCCTTCTTGTTGTTGAAAAACCCCAGCCCTTCCCTGGGACTGGTCACTTGGACTGCCACCCTCCTGCCACCACAATTCACAGTGGCCTGGACGTCTCATGGGGTCCAGATTACTCCTGGATAGGGTGTGCCCAGCAGGACCTAACAGAATGGACTTACATCTGGTGTCCACCCTGTCCTCGAATTCACGGAGCTGATGCTCCACCTCCTGGCAACCAGGGCAGGACCTCACTACCTCCGCAGCCACGGCAGCCTGGGGTGACACCGCTTGACCTATGGGCAATAGGGTACAGCTCATCATCAGAGCAAGAAGTGCATTCCCCATAGGGCAGCCTGAGGATAATCTTACCTGCAGCCGAATCTGCAGAGGAAATAACCCGGATGGGTTCTCCGCCACCCGGCCCCTGTTCCTGCTCCTCAGTCGTCAGATCTGAAATGCACACAGTTTGTTTGAGGTTGTGGTCCAACGAGCTTTCTCCAAACAGCAGTAGACCTGTGTGAGTACTTACAGAGGTACCGTAAATGTGGCACTGTGGCCTCGCAAGTTGCTGTTTCCATCAGCACTGCAACTCCATATGCACCGTAACCTCCCACTTCCAAACAACAACAGCCACTGTGGTCGCTCAACACAAATTATTCCCAATGCACGATGTGTGGACAGACAGCTGTCTGCAATGTGTGCCCTCTACCATAGCAGATGCTGGGCATTTTGGTCTGCTTCGAATTTGCAGAAATATCTCCAAATCAAGGGGTGTGGGAAATCTAGCAGCCATTCAAGAACAACTGGAGTGACACTCTCCACTCACCCTCTCCGGTGTCCCCCGAAGGCACCACCACCACCACACCTCCAGGCGGTTGCACATCCTGCTGTGGCTCACCTTCCATTGATGGGAGAGGAGAGGTGGTCCCTGCAGGGGGAAACATTTAACTTCAGCTCAATGTCAGATTTGGGATTTGCAGTCAGTGGTTTATTCATATCGTCCCCTCACCTGCTCCAGTGTCCCCAGAGGAAAGAGTCAGGTTCTCCATCGGTGGCTGGGAGGGTCCGGCCACAGGAAAAGGAGGGGGAGATTTGTTCAGGTCATGGTTTACCAGTGGCCGGGGTGGGGGGTTGGAGAAGGGATTAGCTGTCACTTCAGTAGTCACATAAATGAATGGGTGTGTGTGTGAAGGATGTAATCACAAAAGGCTCACTCACCTGCAGATGGTCCTTGCCCCGGATCCTCTATGGCTGCATCCTCAGAGGAGGAGGTGGGCATGAGTACCCGGGCTCTCTGGGACCATCCCCTTCTCCATACTCGAGGTGTGTCTAAAGAGAGAAAAGTGTATTGGTTAAGATGTGGATGGCAGTTATTGCTGGACCAATCAGACACGCATTTCTTTTCCTTGTACATGTGAAGATGTTACAAGCAACTAAATAAGGTACACTAAATCAAAACCTGGTTTTTGGGGGAATTAATGACAGTCAAGTAAGGCTTACTGTACCTAACATATCTCACCAAAGGAAGTAAACATTACCCCCTATATGCCACTGGCCAAATCCCTTAGAGAAATTTATGTCCCCACAGCTGCAGTGTCTGTCAGCAGACCTGGTTTTGGGATACATTTCCTCCTAGGTAGGGAAAACATACCCTCCTTGCACTGAGGTTGCCAAGGGTGCACTGGAAAAGGGGAAGTAGAAGAGGCGGAAGAAACTTAAAGACTTACATGGGGTCCTTCTTTCAGCCCAGCTTGGTCTTCCTGCCTGCGTCCACAGATGTGCCATGGAATGGAAGTGGGGAGGCCGGTGACTCCTGGGGGGGAAGCCCTCCCAGTCTTCGAGTGCATCGAAGAATGCCCCCTTAACCCTTTTGAATTTTGCCCGGCATTGTGAGCCGGACCTGGGGTAGCCTTGCACAGTGAGGCGCCTGGCTACCCTTTTGAAAATGGCCATTGTGGGCATGTGGGTGCTGGGCATGACCATCGACCCAGCATCCATGTCATGCAGGAGTTCCAGGAGGCTCTCCACTTCCTCCTCCTGCCAAAAAACGCCCAAACGCCTCGCTGCCGCCATTGTAAAAAGTTTTGGGCGCGGGGCGTAAGTGCGCATGAGCAAAGTAACGCTTGAAATTTAGACCTCGGTAATCAACGCGCGGGGGGGGGGTTGATAGTAATCGACCCAAGGGTGGACACTTCTGTGGAGAAGTACAGTGGTCTACCACTGTGGCCACTATCCCAGGGACAATGGGGGACACTTCTGGAAGTTTTGCAAAGTCAGCCCATAAACTGTTATAACTAATCTGTGCCTCCAAAGACTTCTCCTTGATCTCTCCAAAAACTTCCACCCCCCCCCCACAGGACAGTTTGAGTTCCAGAGTCCCAAAGTAGCCAATTGGCTCCAGGAAAGCGTCAAAAAAATCTTCAAAATCCACCCCCCAATCCCTGACATTCATTCAGAAGTACACGATTGATTGGACGTTCGCGCGCTTCTCTACTCAAGCGTACATGCACACCAACACTCTTGCTTGAACTTCGTGGAGGGATGGCTGCCTCACCGCAAAAGGGTGTGTTCTGGCAAGAGGATGAGCTAGAACTCATGTTGATTTTCCTCTGGGAGAAGAGCTATGGTGACCGGGTGATGACAAGCACCCACTTAGAAACTCTCAGCATATTTGAGGAGGTGGCCACTGCACTGACTGAGGCAGGCCACCCCAGAAGCGCGGCTCAATGTCGCGCCAAATTCAAAAGGGACAAAGCCGCGTTTTTTGAAGCACTAGAGTACTATGGGGGGATACCCCCTGTCAGCAGCCAGCCACCCAGGTTTAATCTGCTCTGCAGACTGTGGGATCAAGTGGGCAACCCCAGCTGGGAGAAGCGGAGACCTGCCAGTGAGTACAATGCGCCCCCCCCCCCTATACTGGAGTGCACCATTAGTTGTCACTTACATGCCCCACCAACTTTTCCCTTCCCGTTTCCCATAGAATCCTACCGGCCAAAACGGAGCTGTCGGCAGGCAGCACTACAAGACTCCCCAGGATCCTCTCCTGAAAGGGGGAATGCATCCGGTAAGCAAATATAGCACACATTGCACAGGTAGGGGGAGTGGCTGTAGCATCACTCCCTTTTTCTCTCCGTGTAAAAGGACCCAACTTTCTAAGAAAATAATCACAAGCAGAAAAGGAAGGGAAACGTTTCGGGGGGGGGGGTCCGCTAGTGTACTCTGGCAATGCACGCCATTTGACAGATCACTGCAGATCTGGGAGGTTGTTGCCGGTGGATATCTGTCTTCTCCATACCAGTTGCAGCCAGTGTTCCCTCTAAACTGAACTGCTGTTAGCAGGATTGCAGTTCTATGGCCTCCAGCTCACAGATTCCTCTGCTGAGAGGGAGCAATGGTTACAGGTTAGGTTGAATTGGAATCCCTACCACAAGGTCAGAGTAGTGTGGTCTTCTGAGGTTTTCCATGACCCACATGACAGAACCATGGAGTTTGATGGATGTCTGGGTCTAGATTGGGAAAGCACAGTTGGCTTAGCCTTGCACCCTAGGTGAAGTGTAAGTGGGTCCTCAGGAGATTAGAGCACCATAGAGGAGTAAAAGGGGGGACCTGGCTGAGAGAACACAGCAAAACATATAATAAGCATATTTTCTCCTGTGTCATTTTCAACAGGACTATATGTGAGCGTGGCGGTGCAGACCGCAGGATCCCCTGTGGTGAGCGATAGAGGTAAATTTAGATGTATTATTGGGAAGTCATCTGTCCATGCACAAGGATCAGTGCCTGGAGTGGTAACTATACTGGGATGTAAACCTTAGTGCCTGACTGAGGAAGTGTGTACGTTTGCCTGACCCTATTAACCTTTGATTTTCAACCACTCATTTCAGGGTCAGTTGACACACAGGAGACGACCTCCGCCCAGTCAGGGGGTCAGGAAGCTACACCAGAGGCCACCTCTGAGTCCCCAAGTGGTAAGAGCAAGGGCCATTGCTTGTCTTGCCAGGGAATAACTTTGCACATGCTAAGGGCTACCCATTCTCTCACAGCAGTTGGTGAGACGAGCTACGTTGCAGCGGAGGCCCCTCCCCCTACTCAAGAAGAGCGGCTGGAGCTGATGCAGGCCACCCTTGAACAGCTCCAGGTCAGCATGGAGCTGCTCAGGGCGAGTGTGGATACAATTCGGCAGACCCATGAGTATCCTTTCGGGCCCAGTCCTGTGATCAACAGTAGGAATATGAGAGACATCCAGGGCACACAGGCAGGTAGCAGCACATATTTTATTGAACAGCTACCACTGCTGTGGTGAACCTAAAAAACTGACAACTGCAATAACAACAACCATAACAACACAACACAACACTGCGGTTTACTGAGAAGGTCAGAGCCCCCCTGCCCCTGCCTTTGGAATCCTGTAAGTTTGTGTTAAGTGGCTTCCCGTGTAGTGAGAACCAGCACCAGTGTTGGACATCACTTCTCCCCTGGTGAGCACTCTGTGGGAAATGTCAGGAGTTCAGACCTGGCTCTTTTGGATGGTCTGGCTGCAGTGCAAAGGAGGCTGCTTCTCGCCCACAGTTTGTTTGAAATGCCGTTGTCCTCAAGAGGCCTCAGTGACAACTGAGTGTGTGTATTTTGTTGGAGGGAGGGAAGCAATATTGTTGTGGGTCAGTGGGGGAGCACTGGAGGGAGCAGCCCCAAAATGGTGTTGGCTAGGGAAGAGGCAATGCCTGTGTCTAGAATAGTGCACAGGGAAGGTTGCTCAGTTGAGGAGCAGGATCCATCCTGGTCATTGTGCAATCAGGGTATGTCCTGGGTCAGGTACACTGGCCACTGAGTCCCTAGGCCAGGGAGAACACACTGTAAGGTGGCTTTCAGATGTCCCTTTGAGCATCCTACCAAGTTCACAGTCACAGTGGATAGGGGGTCATGTGGGTGTCTAGGACTTCCTTGTGCATAACGGTGTTAATGCTGAGCACGTACTTGTCATTTCAGAGGATGGACATACACGCCGTATTGAAGTTGTGGAGCGGGCAATGGTGAGACTCCGCAGGGAGTTTCAAGGCATCAGGCTCACTGCAGCGGTGGCAGCGCAGGCAGAGGAGCAGGAGTCCGAGGAGAGTGAGGAGGAAGCTGGGGAAGAGGGGGAGTAGTCTGTTTGTTTGTGTTGTTGTTGTGTTCCTGTTGAGTTTGCACTGTTTTAATTGTTTACTGTTTTACAAAGTTCTTTATAAAGTTACATTTTTCAAAACAGGGTCGCTGTTATGCCTGGTTTGCTTCTGGCACTGCATCCCCGTACTCAGTGCCTAAAAGACAGCAGCTCTGAGGGCAGAGGCAAGCTTGGCAAAGCAGGCAGACAACACGCCAAAAAAAGAAAAGAAAAAACAGCAACACACACTTACATGTGTGAAGATAAACTTAAATACATGTAGGTTTTACACTGGCATACCAGAACTATTTAACGTCAACTACTGACAGCCGCACAGTGGGAAGAATCTTCTGAGCACTGATCCCATGTGGCTGCGACCGGTTTCCTTGGGGCACTCACAGAGGGCACTGATCTCAGGTATTTATGTTATCTCTGCTGTGACATTGCCCCCTGTTACACAAGTGGACCAGTTTATGCCAGTGTCTTGCAGAACACTAAGGGGAATACGGTTCTCTGGGTCTCTTGTCCCGCTTCTTCCTGAATCCATGGCCAGTGTCAGGAGTGGATGAGTTGCCACCTGGATGACGTGGTGTGGTGGCACTTGCACTCTCTCCGCTGATGGTCCTAGTGAGATGAGTGAGTGCAGCCAGTGCACCCTGTAAGATCCCACACAGGGCATCGTTGGACTGCCTCTCCTGCTCAAGGGAGGCGGTCATCAGAGCCATGAACTCCTCGTGCTCTCGTCTGCCTGCCTCCAGCAGCGCCTCTCGGTGCTGTCTAGACTGCTGGAGCATCTCCTCCCCTACCTTCTGCACCGCTGAAACTCTTTTGGTCCTTGCCCGTATAAAGGCCAGGCGGGATTTTGGTGAGAGTTCACCCAGGATGACTCCAGGTGGAAAATCTGTGGTTGGGAGGAAAAAAAGGGAAAGATGTGATGGGGAGTGGTTGACCTGCAGCAGCTGTAGTCTCCATTCACCACCTTCTCATGCCCTACTATGCCGCAGCTCCTGGGGTTCAAGGGTTCAGGCTTACCTGTTGGGTTACTGTGGGTTTGGCTCCCACGTGCCTCTGGCTGGGAGGATGCAGATGTGCCTGTGGTGTACAGGTGAGAAAAGGAGCGTTACGCAAAAGACACTAATGGCTGTGTGACTCATGTGGTCTGGGGCAGGTGATGCACTCTATTCTTGGTGCTGGGAGGGGGGGGCAGCAGTGGGAGGGCTCCTCGTGTCCTGGCCCCACTGCTGGACCTCCTGATGGCACCTGGTATATTTTGGCCACTGTGTGACAGAGTGTTGGACTAGATGGGCCATTGGCCTGATCCAACATTGGCTTCTCTTATGTTCTACTGTTCTGAAATGCACATGTGCCAGTAAACACTCAGGGGGAAGTGGCAGGGTGAGATCTTTGGGTGGTGGAGGGGGTTGATTATGTGAAGTGGTATGGACAGGAATAAACCATAGTGGAAGTCATCCTCTGAGAGCTGGTCTCACCCACCTTCCTGAGGTGAGAAAGCCTCCATATTCACCTCACCATCATCTTCGGCCCCTTCCTCTGCCTGTGACAGGGGGCTGTCTCCTTCTGGAATGGACAGAAAATGGAGCCTGATGTCAATTGACCAGGTTGGGTGAACTGCCTGCTGTGCTACGCAGGAATCACAGTTATTACAGGCAACCACACAGCCATTCCTGAGATACAGGTGGCTGGAGCAATAGGAAGAATGGGGAAGGATGAGGAGTCAAATCGTGAGCAATCCCACCATGCCGTCTGAACGCACCCATGGTAATATTTCTGGGGGGTAGCATGGCATACTGCCAGGTTGAGGTATTTCAAAATTTCCACAGGCCTGATTGTACTTGGAGAATAGCTACATGTTCTGGTAGCCAAAATGCCCCTATTGTAGTATTATGAGAACAGTCCACATCACTGAGATTACCTCAGTCACCAGAGGGCAAGGACTGGAGAGTGTGGGGTGGGCTGCTTTGTGACTTGGTGGTGGATTCCTCTCACAATTGTATATGGACCCAGATATATACTTGCCACATGAGTTGCCTGCTCCCTCTTGTTCCAGGGGGAAAAGATCAAGGGAGGCTTCAGGGGAGGGAGGGAGGCCCTGGTGGCTGGTGCTAGGAGCTGTCTCCTCTTGGAAGCTGTGTGACAGCCTCCTCCCTGTCACACTGACACTCCCCTGTAAAATGTGACTCAGCTCCTCGTAGAAGGGGCAGGTGTGTGCTGAGGTACCAGATTGTTGGTTGTCAGCCACCACCTGCTTGAATTTCAGGCGAAGGCTTTTAGTCTTAGTGCGGCACTCCTCAGCACTTCGCCTGAACCCCTTTGCAGCCATCCCTTTTGCGATCTCCCTAAAAATCTCAATGTTCCTAGAGGAACATTTAAGCTCCTCCTGGATTTTAGCATCCCCCCAGAGAGCTAGGAGCTCCAGGGTCTCCCCGCGCCTCCAGGATGTCCCTCTCACACCAGACATTTTTGAGGAGTGTCACTCTCCCGCCAAAAGCATGCCCTGCAGTGAACATGTGAAATGAGTTCCGGCACAAGATAGATAGCTGTATTACTATGGCACTATTTCCACTTCAATCGAACCCCTTCAACAAAACACTTCCCTTTAAACTTTTGACCCAAAAATGGCCTCTTTGAGATCCAAACTCGTCTAAACACTAAAACCAGGCACTGTTTAAATGCTGGTCTTATTAACGTAGGAGCGGAGCTCCGCTCATGCGCATACCGCCGATGCATTAAAAAAAATGGCGGACGAAAAGCGGAAGCCTGAGGCTTCCGCGGCAGCTTTTCGGAGGGGAGGGGGGGTAGAGGCTCCCAGAAGTGGCTCGACCGAGACGAGCGATCAGACAGCGGAAAGTGCGGCTTGAAACGGAGAATCATGGAAAACACCGCTTGGGTAAGTGGTGCCAAAATACTCCGTTTCAAAGGGGGTTTGCTCCAGAAAGCGACGGCTGGGGACGGTGGGCAGATGTTGGGCGTGTGAACGCGCAGGTAAAAGCCGTTTCTGAGCCGTGCCGAAAACGGCTCAAACGGCGCGTCTGAACGCACCCAATGTGTGTTTATTTTTAGTAACAGGCTACTCGCTGCCTCATTTTACCCAACTTATTGTCAATGTCCATTTGAATATGATACTTGTATATTTTCTCGACTTGTGTGTTTCCTTCATTAATGAAAAAAAACATGGTTTTCTTTGTTTTGTTCTGGTTTCTTGCCTTATTGTAGTCTGCCTCTATTGTTTTCACTTTTACAAATTAGGCAGCATTTTCCTAATAAGGACATAGAGAAAGCACTGCTCCTTAAGAGGAGGGGGTTTCTTGACTGACAGCAACTTGTAGCCACTAGGATTACATACAGAGGTCAGCTATTCCACTCCTGAAGGATATGGGGTGGGACTTTGCCACCCTGTCTCCTCCCAGTTCTTGCCCTGCTGTGCCAATTTTTTTTGGGGGGGTAGCAGTCTATACATCCTTACTTGCCTGGTGCTCTCTCAACCTTATCCATAAGAACATAAGAACATAAGAGAAGCCAATGCTGAATCAGGCCAATGGCCCATCTAGTCCAACACTCTGTCACACAGTGGCCAAAATATACCAGGTGCCATCAGGAGGTCCAGCAGTGGGACCAGGACACTAGAAGCCCTCCCACTGCTGCCCCCTCCAGCACCAAGAATAGAGTGCATCACCTGCCCCAGACTGAGAGTTCCCATCTATACCCTGTGGCTAATAGCCACTGACGGACTTCTGCTCCATATGCTTATCCAATTCCCTCTTGAAACTGTCCATGCTTGTAGCTGCCACCACCTCCTGTGGCAGTGAATTCCATATGTTAATCACTCTTTGGGTGAAGAAGTATTTCCTTTTATCTGTTCTGACCCGACTGCTCAGCAATTTCATGGAGTGCCCACGAGTTCTTGTATTGTGAGAAAGGGAGAAAAGTACTTCTTTCTCAACCTGCTCAATCCCATTCATAATCTTATAAACCTCAATCATGTCACCCCTCAGCTGTCGTTTCTCCAAGCTAAAGAGCCCCAAGCGTTTTAGCCTTTCTTCATAGGGAAGGTGTTCCAACCCTTTTATCATTCTAGTTGCCCTTCTCTGCACTTTTTCCAATGCTATAATATCCTTTTTGAGATGTGGTGACCAGAACTGTACACAGTATTCCAAATGAGGTCGCACCAATGATTTATACAGGGGCATGGTGATACTGGCTGATTTGTTTTCAACATGATGATACTGGCTGATTTGTTTTCAAATCCACCATCCAAGCAAATCTACTTCAGTGTTCTTTTCCTGATGCCTGCCCACCCAGATGCTTTACTCTGTTTGTGCCACCAAATGCCCTTGCCTCATCAGTCATCCTGTTCCTCCTGCTATGGTTCTTCAAGCTAAGTATCTGCAGTGCTGTCGGTGCTACTGTTTGGAATATTTCCTACCAAATCTCCAATAGACTTTAATGATAAACATGGATGCCTTTCAATGCCTCAAAGAGGGGAACCCTTTTATTCTCTCTGTCTGAAATTTGAGAGTGTGGATGTCCTAGGGAAGGACTACAGTCCCGATTAAGGTTTGTCCATTTTGCATGGAAAACCCATATAGTTAAAGACCCAAGGAGTGTCTTCCATTGAAACCAAACAATGATGAAATAGAAATACGAAAACAAAATAACGATAGCAAAAGAAACAAACCATATGAAACAACCCAATGATGAAACAGTCTCTTTTGGAATACATAACAAAAACAAAAGAAACTCCCATGCTCAGGTCTAATGTTTTCCCCATGGAAAAATAGCAGCTGGGGGGTGAGGGAAATAAAAGTACATACTGAGTCACTCTGCACCTGACATTAGGTGTTTTAACAATGTGGAAGATGCAGTCACAAATCTCCTGCTGCCTTGCCTAATTGTGCCCTATCATTGTGCTGGCTTTCAATGAGACTCTGCAAAACACATAACAGTTTTCCTACCTGGCACATGTCATCTGTTTCCAGCACCAGCACTGCAGAGGAATCATGTTACTAAATTCCAAAAGGTATCCAGTTTGATTTGAACATCTCTGTATTAATTTATTTTCTCTTTTCAGAGAAACAAACCCTGGAGCCTTTATTTTTCAGACCGGTTTCCCTTTCCTCAAAGCAAACTTTTCCCAATTAAATGAATACATTTTTCAACTTGATTTTTCCACACTTTGCATATAAATGCTTTTAAAGTAGCACACAGAAATGGTGTACAAAAAGAAGGTGTTAACATTAGCAGCAGAAATGATGTGACCTCAAAGCAATGGCAATATGAAAAGAAAAAGAAATGAAAATGGCTACATTGTCTAATTCCCAGGGCAGAAGGGCTGGAAAATCCCAAAAGGTGTTCTTATTGTACCTACCTTGCATGTTGGGATCAGTATGTTTTACATCCCTTTAAGCCAGAAAGTCTAAAATCATGCAAGTATTTTAAACTTTGGAGTTCTTGACTAGTATCAGCTGTGCAGAATAAGTATAGGATTCCATCCATTTTATTCATATTGTTTCATAATTTCTTCAACCCAAAACATAGCAATGCAGCAAGGAATGATATATTGCCTGCAGAATTATTCCCTATCCATGCTGTGTTTTCCCAGTAGTTAAACATACTGTCATCTCCAATGGCATTGATTTGCCATTCATCACTGTAATCTACCAACTGTGAGAAAGAATGACGAGTCATCCATTTTATATCATTTGCTATAAATAGTTAGTGTGCATCAAGATCTCCAGAAGGGGTGGGAGGCAAGTGGAGGGGATCACTCAAAAAATTGCCTGCTACAATTATCCATGTAACTGGTAAATATGCAGAGCATGAAATTGCTCTAAGTGACTTCTCCACCCCTCTGGATTTATTTGATTGTTATTAATAGCACTTTTTGCCTGTACATTGTTTTACAAGCCTCTGATCATTCATCCTCACAACATCATTGGTGATTTGAACAACTGTTACTTAGAGATGGGTGAAATCCCTTTGAATTCACTAGGGATGTAGAAGGCTGATCACACAAATCCGAATGACTAGGTCTTCTGTTTATGAATGTTTGTGCCAGTTGGGATCATCTCAGGAGATCATTTTGTCTGTCCCACCTCTTAAACTGGGATATTCGGCACTCCTGAGAAATTACTCTTTTTTGTTCCCCCTCTTCGCTTCTCTGGAATTCTTTGCCAGAGGCTAATTAGACATCATCTCCAATACTGACATTGAGGAAGGCCTATAAAATTTACCTGTATTTGAATGGACAAGTGTGCTGTTTTTCTTGTATGGAACACATATATGAAAAGAAGGCCTATAAAATGGTTTTATTTTAAGCACATTTATTCTGCATTTTGATATCAGTTGAGACAATTCTGTGTTGTTATGTGTAAATTCTAATAATATTCTTCCCTGGTAAAAAGAAGAAGAGAGAGAAGAGATTGGATTTATACCCCACCCTTCACTACCCAAAGGAGTCTCAGAGCATTTTACAATCCCTTTCCCTTTCCCTTCCTCTCCCCACAACAGACACCCTGTGAGGTAGGTGGGGCTGAGAGAGCGCTCTCCAGATCTGTCCTTGAAAAAATAGCTCTGAAAGAACTTATGACTGACCCAAGGTCACACCAGCAGCTGCAGGAGTGGGGAATCAAACCTAGTTCTCCCAGATTAGAGTCCACGCACTTAACCACTACACCAAACTGGCTCTCAGTAACATATTCTGTATAGGGGTGTGTGTTCAGATCTAGCCAAGCTGAAAATATACCTGCAAAATACCTTATAAGTATTTTTCAGGTACATTTCAGCATCCCAAATGTATTTGGGTTTTCTTGTGAAAAAAATCCCCCCCAAAATCCTGGATATATTCAGGAATTAGAAGAAGAGATTGGATTTATACCCCGCCCTTCACTACCTGAAGGAGTCTCAGAGCAGTTTACAATCTCCTTTCCCTTCCCCTGCCCACAATAGACACTGTTATATATTGAGACTAAGACATTCCTCAAGCTATACCAGGAATGAGTTGAGCTTGCTACTTTAGAACAATAGCTCACCAGGATTCTGGAGCAAAACAATAGATAAGTAGTGTAATGTAAGTAGCCTATCACTGGGAGTGGGTGTGTGTTGGGTGTGGTGTTTGCATGCTTTATAAGCAGGGCTCAAGCCCTGCTACTTGTCCTTAAAGTTTGCTGAAATCACTTAATAAACTAGAGCTGATCACTGCAATGCATCTAGAACCCAGTATTTAACAGACACCCTGTGAGGTAGGTGGGGCTGAGAGAGCTCTCTCAAGAACTGCCCTTGAGAGAACAGCTCTGAAAGAATTTATGACTACAACAAACATGAAGCATGTACTCATAATATCAGCTAGTATTTTACATGCAAGAATCATTCATTTCTGCACCTCAGCCAGTTTGAAAAGATAAACCATTAAGTTCAAGTTCCTTGCAAATGTTTCTCAATCCATTTGTATAGCCTTGACCTTTTTTCCTCAAAAAGTTCCTTTTTTAATCTCGAAGCTGTAAAGTTAATTTGTCCATTTCCACTATCTCAAATAGTTTATAAATGATTTCTTCTTTTGATGGGATTTCTTCCTTCTTCCAATACTTTGCATACAGAATCCTGGTCATCATTATAACATGTATAAACATGTAAATATATGGCTTTTTAAAAGACTGGCATAATATTTAATAAAAACAATTCCGGTAAAAATGGGCTGTGGTCACATGGCCCAGATAACGTGGGGGGGAGGTGTGGCTGTTCGCCCCGGAGCAAAATAAAGCACAGTAGCCCAATCACACGGTCCCCCGAGTCTCCATGCTTAGGCTGTTAGCTGCTGATCACACGGCGATGCTGAAGCATGGCAAAGAAGCGGCGTGGTGTGATCACACAAGCGGCGATCGCAAGCCACCGCTTCCGGATCAGACGGGCAATTGTTTTTTTTCCAGTGGAGTCCCCACATGCACATGATCGAGGAGTGAAGGATCACTTCATGGCAAGTTGGTGCAACAGGTCACGTTTGTGCACATGCACAGCTTGGTGTTTGTGCACATCCCATGGAGACTTACAAAGAACATCCAGTTTGCAATGGGATGTGAACGGGCGCCGGATGCCATGGGATACTAGCGCTCCCGCGATCAGACACCCACCTTTGCCCCACATTTTCTGGATATTAGTGCACTTTCTGCGGTACTTTTTAACTCCGCATCTTCGGCCCAAGGTCACACCAGCAGCTGCATGTGGAGGAGTGGGGAATTATCCTCGGTTCTCCTAGATTAAAATCTGTGCTCTTAACCACTACATCAAACTGGCTTTCCAAAATTACTGGTAGATCTGAAAATAGCAGAGAGGCAGGAGCAGATTGCTGCCAGCTCTCCACTGTTTGTTGGGCTTCTACTGCAGTCCCTTTAAAGTTTAAAGGGATGGCAGAAGACATTCCATGGACCAGCTGTGTTGGCAGGGAGCAGACTATTCCCACCGGCTCAGCTTGGGACTGACTTCTTGTGCAGCCCAGTTTAAACCACGCTGCAGAAGAAGTCAGCCCAGGATCATCTGGGCCAGTGGAGAGCTAAGAGCTCCCTGCCAGCACTGCTTTTCTCTGGCTTCTCCTTCAGCCCAGATTAAACTGGGCTGCAGGAGAATACAGCCCAGCCAGGATCAAGTATGGCACAGGAAGCTGAGAGCTCCTTGCCAGCACAGATTTGCGCTAGCTTTTTAAAACTGGTATTTTTCTCCTTGGGTCTATTGGACCCAGGGGAAAAAAATGGGATTTCTGAAAAATCTGATTTGAATACCATACCAGTATTGGAATCTGGGATTTTTTTTGGAAATCCCAATTTTTTTCAGGTTCATTAGACCCAAACCAGAAAATAGTTGTTTATAGAAAACCTTGCACACCCTTAGTCTTTAACAGTAGATTATCATGGCAGAAAACTGAAGTAGGTCAATTCTGCTGCTCCAGTCCATTCTAAAAGAGGACTGAGGTGGTAGAAACAATCTATGCCTCAAGACACAGATGGACTTGAATGGTGAAAGTCATTATTTCTGACAGTAGGCTTCTAAACTACATTCACATCCTATATTAACATAAACATTTCTCTTTCCTTGGTTATATATTCTCATATTGGATAATTCCAGTTCTGGCCATGACAGTAAACTAGCTCATTCTCCAGTCACCACCCCTCAACCATCTCAGCAAGATAAGAAATCTGTTGGCTTTTATATCAAATAACAATAAATCAGAAGTTATGAGGTACACCCAGCACAGGCATATTGCTTAAGAAATTGGAAGCCATCAGATGTCTGACAGTAAATGAAAAGCTGTTGATATCCACATCAAAGGCAACATTCTGGGAAAGAGTGATGCAGCAATCTGTTTGTACATATATCAAATGGCAGGCTGGGAGGCCCAGAGCAAGGATACTCAACCTCTGAATGAAGAATGATCATGAATATGCTTGCAAAGGGCATAAAAGTATTGAATAAATAAATAAATAAATAGCAGCATGTATGCAAAGCATTTCTGCTGCAGGATGTATTCAGTTTTTAGGGCCGAAAATGAACTTTCGGGAATCTAGGATTTTTTTCAAGGTGGCAAGCATTAAAACATGTTACACCTTGAAACATTTCAAACATTAAAAGCAGCTATTAAAATACAAGCGTGTGTGTCTGTAAGGGTATAGTTATATATATCAAGTAAACAAAACACACAAACACATATAAGCACACACAAATATGCCTGTACTAGTTCTGTTCATCTGGCCTTCTGCTTTTCTCTTTACCTCCCCCTTCCAGCATTTCACCCCATAATACATATTTGAACACATATTTTACTTGCTATTCCATATGATGTTTCATATATGCTTGGCTAATTATACGGCAGTCACTCTCAGAATACCATCGTATCAAATATATATGTGGGCTTGCTTGGCATTGGGAAATGGCAAGCATGAAACATGGGCCTTAACGAGGGGGTTGCTCTTTCGATTTGTTTTATCTCTGCTGTTATGATGATCTTTTAAATTGCCAGATGTTTTATGTGCTTTTATGCTCTGACTTTTTACACACTTTGGTTTTGAAATATACTTTTATACTCCAGGTTTTTATTGGTCAGATTTTAATGGTTTGGTTTTATTTTTTTTATGATTTTATCTTATTTCTGGGCACAATTCAAAGTGCTGGAGTTGAACTTTAAAGCCACATATGGGAAGGGACATTGTAGTCCCTTATGAGCCTACCCGACTGCTGAGGTCCTCTTCAGAGGCCCTGTTCTGATGCCCTTGCCTTCTGAGAGTAGGTGGGAGGCAAACTGGGAGAGGGCCTCCTCAGTCATGGCACCAAACTATGGAACGCTCCCTCCAGGGAGACTCATCTGTAGGGTTGCCAGGTCAACTTACCTGAGCAAACCACAGAAAAAGATCAAAACCAAAACAGAAACACTGTGGACAATAACGAAAATAATTCACAAATTATGTTATATTAGAAGGTTCCAATCATATAAAGTCCAATAACAAACAATAAGGTCACAATTTCAACATTTAAAATGCACATTGTATAGGAAAGTCCAAGTCCAATTCAAAATGATCCATAACACAAAACGACAAGAATAAATATTACTTATGAAAACAAAGTGCTTGTGTGTGTAGTTCTTGCCAATACAGGATGTCGGTGTTTCTTGTTTTCTTTCTTATCTCAACAATGCGAGCCCCAACTCCCGCCGAGCTTGCGCTGGTGGCAGGGGGCTGATTTGCCTCCTTGTGAGGCATGAAGAAGAGGATACCAGGCAGGGGGCGGAGCCAGCCTATTTAGGCTCAGCTCCCGCCCTCTGCTCCAGCAGTCTTCAGCGTCCTCGGCCCACCCTCCCACCCTGTTTTAGTGCAGGTTTCAACCAGTTGCCTTTTTAATGGAGCCAGGTAGGAATTTTTCACCCCTTTTCAATTTGGCTCAGAAGTAGGGGTGTTTTTGCCTACCTTGCACTGAAGATGGTGGTGTTTGGAAATTGGCTTTGGAGGGCCGGATTTTGCTAAATAGGATGGTCACTTTGTGGTCAGGCGGGGTAGCGCGATCAGCAAGATGAAATCGGTGAGCACCTGGGCATTGTTATAAAGGAATTAAAGGGTCCTCCATGGATGGCTTTCGGGTCTTTGTGGCTCAAGGCCGGAAGGGGTGATCTTCCTTAGAACAATCTGGCCCGGCCTATCTTAGCAGGCCTTTGCGGCTTCTAGGGTGGTGGGCCAGGGGGTTCTCCTAAACATGCCAAACCGCTGGTCGAGAGCCACATTGGGTGGCTCGAGATCAGGGAAGGTGCATTGCCCAGAAGGAGATGAAGGTGGTCAGCAGTTTGACACCTGTCATATTCCTCAGTACATTTTAGCAGCCCCTCGCCAGTTGTTTGATTATAAATAATTAATAAAGTGGCCCTTGTTAAATCCATTTTGGTGTCCATCTCTTCATTCTGATTTTGGGGGCAATGCCATTGACTTGAAAATCATTTCACAGAATGCTTCCTTAGAACAGAGTACAGGAACAATACATTCACATATCCAAAGGATTGTATAATATATATAAATACATGACTAATGCACAATACACAAAGGAAAAACATATGAAATGAAACAGAAATAAAACTCACCAGTGAAATCATCAAGCTGAAGCAATATGCTTAGAAAAATGCAAAAAAAGTACCACTTAAGTTCACAAGAGAACCATTAATTAGATACACTGCAGGAAAGTTAAAGAGACAGGATCCAGCAAACACAAAATACTTTACAAAAAGCAGGAAAAATCAATAGAAGAATTAAGACCAGAGGGGGCTAATGACTGAAGCTTATAAATACAGAATGTTTCGTCAGATATAATTCATTTAAAACCAGGATTGATGTGTATAAGCAGGTTCAACAAATTAAATTAAGGAAGTGGTTTGCTAATGAGGCTGTGAGTGATGATCCTTTTTCATCCTACATCTACATTTGTCCTGGGCATCTTTGATTCTTCTATCTCCACTTTTGAATGGGTAGTCTTAAGAGATATAGTTGCTGCTGAGTCTGGTTTTAGGACTAGATGGCATAATCTCTCCCATCATGAAAGGGTTGCTTTAGAGGGCCTGGCAAGTGATGCCAGTATTGCAAATGATGCCAGTATTTGCCTGTCGACAAAAGGAGGTGCGGTGGTATCCCAGGATCACAATTATTATTGTCAGGAATCAGGAGGCAGTTATTGGATAGGAACAACTATGAACAGATTACTCATGACCCTACCATGCATGTATCTAAAATCATTAATATTGTTTTAGTGGAGGCTGAACTATTAGGTATCATTGATAATAAGTTGCATAGGTTTTGCATAATGAATATCCTAGGGTCCCTTTGATTTGCACCTTACCCAAGGTTCATAAAGGTGGACATCTGCCCCCTGGCTGCCCAATAATTTCTGGTTCCAATTCTTTATTGAAACCTTTATCCAAATATGTGGATGTGTCCTACAATCCTTTGTCAGCATTATCCTTCATTTATTCAAGATACTAGGGATTTTATTCATGAAGTGGAAGGGATGCAGCTTTTGCCTCAGGCCGTCTTTGTTACCTTTGATGTGTTATCCCTCTACACCCTAACCCTCTGGAGGAGGCTTGCAGTATTTTGCAGGATACTTTAGATCAACGTGATCAGTTGTTCTCACCCACCTACATTTTACTTGAACTTGTAAGTATTATTTTTGAAAATAATTATTTTAAGTTTGAGAGTGATTTCCCCCCTCAAACCATGGGTGTGGCAATGGGCAGCACATTTGTGCCTTCTGTTGCAAATTTATTTATGGCAAGACTTCAGTTTACGATTGATGATGCGTTCATGGTCATGCAAGGCAGGGAGTATGTTCAACCTGTCACTGAATGGATTGATGTCATCCATGAAACCAATACAATGACTGTTCAATTCCATGGAGATACCATACCATTTTTTGACACCACCGTGGATAGAACTGATTCAGATGAGGTAGCTGTCAAAGTGTCCAGAAAGTCTATGGACAGGGGGTCATATCTTCATTATTATTCTTTTCATCCCAGTCATTTAAGACATAATTTCCCATACAGACAGTTCTTTCGCATGAAAAGAAATTCAACTCGCCAACAAGATTAGGTCCCAGGATACCCTTTGTCTATTATTGAACATGCTAAGGATTGAGCAGATGCTGTAGATCGGGATTCTCTGTTTTTAAACCATGACAAAACTGTGTCTAATATTCTTAGATGTGCTTTTGATTACACTCCCTTTGCATATCATATAAGGAAAATAATTTTGAAGCACTGGCATCCAACGCTCCCTCTAAGCCGTGGAGTCTTGTGAGCAAAAATTCTACTTTGTGAGCTTGAAAGTTGTGAGTGAGCGATTTGGCTATGACATCCTTCCTGAGCTGAGACAAAAAGGTATGAGCTGGAGGTTAAAAAACTGTGAACTAGCTCACACTAACTCAGCTTAGAGGGAATACTGCTGGCATCTGCTCAATGAAATTAAGGGTTGTGAGTCTTCCCGCTTTAGATGCACACAGAACATCAAAGATATGGTAGTTAGAGCTGCCACAAGAGAGGTGGCTCTGAGTGCTCTAGCTATCAAGGGCCATTACCAGTGTGGTGGGTGTAGCATATGCCCATTGGCCTTTGAAATTTGTGGGTTTTTTCCTCCCAACTTAATTTTGTTCCATTCCTTTGAAAAGTCTGAATAATTGTAACAGCCACAATGTTGTGTGCACCTACATCCTGTATTGGCAAGAACTACACACACAAGCACTTTGTTTTCATAAGTAATCTTTATTCACGTCATTTCCTGTTATGGATCATTTTGAATTGGACTTGGATTTTCCTATGCAATATGTATTTTGAATGTTGAAATGGTGACCTTATTGTTCTTTATTGGACTTGATATGATTGGAACTTTCCAATATAATATAATTTGTGAACTGTTTTTATCATTGTCCACAGTGTTTCTGTTTTGGTTTAGGTCCACTTACCCGGCCAGCAGAAGGTGGGATGGAGCCTTCTGGGAGTGGGGAAGGAGGAGTGATGTTACTACATGTGATGTCATTGATGTGATGATGTCACATGTAAGTGCCATCATCACTCTGGGCACATCATGCAGTGATACTCTAACATTTTGGTCAAATTCTATGGTTACCATAGAGTTTTGGCCAAAATGCTAGAGCATCGCTGCATTACATGCCTGGCATGATGATGTCACTTCCGCATGATGTCATCATGCCAATGACATCGGCACAGGAGGGGCTGTTTGAGGATGGGGCTTTCCCACCACCAGCTAGCCAGCAGTGGATTGGAGCCCCCAAAATTGGGGTAACCGCCACCCTGACAGGGGAACTGGCAATCATACTCATCTGTCTCCTTTTCACCACTGGGTGAAGACTTCCTTGTTTCATCTGGTGACCCCCTCAGTGATCCCTTCTTCCTGCCCTATGTCATAATTGTTGTGTTTATGTTTTAGTATGTGTATTTCAGCTCTGGTTGTAACTGTTTTAATTATGTGGTTTTGTTGGTTACACTGTTTTTAAAGATATTTTATTATGTATATTTTCAGTCCATTTAGCCATCTTGGTGGCCCTGATGAAGGCAGAAAGGTGGGGTATAAATTTTGTAAATAAGAATAAATAAATAAGTAACAGTTAGGGTTGCCAACCTCCAAGTAGCACTGGAGCTCTCCCACTATTACAATTGATCACCAGAGGACCAAGATCAGTTTCCCTAGAGAAAATGGCTGCTTTGGAAGGATACCTTGCTGATGTCCATCCCCTCCTCAAACCCCACCCTCCCAGGCTCCACCACCAAAATCTGCAGATACTTCTCAACTTAGATCTGGCATCCCTAGTAATGGTGCACTGTTCCTAGCAGCAGCAACCCTGAGCTGCTGTCCTCACTATACTTTCTCCAAATGATTACGTGCATGATAACATAGAAAAATTCACTACTCACTATGGTTGTAGTTTGCAGTGGAAACTTAAAGTAAAACTAAAAATAGTTAAACACATTAATTGATCAAACAATTGTGGCATCCTGGCTGACCAGTACATTTGAAAGCTTGCTTAATTTTGATATATCTGTTTCATTATTCATACCATTTCCAAGTAATGCTATAAAAGATCTGCATGTAAATCACAATGCCAATATTTCAGATAAAGAAGTCGACAAGGTGAAATCAGAGTAATGAACACCATTTCTATTCCCCAAATGATTATAGATACAAAACTCAGTTTATTGGTTAGAGGCAAGGGCAGAACCTAATTCACATAAGCGGCTTGGCTGACAATGAAAGTGTTTTTATAAACCAGAATCTCAAATAGATCAGAGGGATCTTTACATAACAAATTTGTATGAAGGACAAAAACTCAATTCAGCTAGTTATGTAACATGGAGAATCAAAGTTTGGGTAATAGAGGTTCTGACATATAATCACATAACAGGGTATATTCAATCCATTCTATATAAAGTCCTCAGGAAAGGGAAATTCTTTAGAGATTGGCATCACAGTTATTCCTTCATCATCCCTGAGCTTGGATTGACAGGGCAGTTATGTTTGGTTGATGTTAAAGTGGTTACAGAGAGTTCAGGGATTTGGTTAGTAGGAACTAAGTGTTTCTTGACACTGAGCAAATACGACAGTTTCCATGATAAGGATGAGCTGCAGTTAGAAGATGCAGTATACTCACTTCCCTGAAAATGTCCTGTTTGTGATGTTTATAAGCACAAAACATGATTCCGGGAGTTTACAGAGGAATGGCAAAGTATAAATTTACCAGACATAACACTTAAACTTGAATAGAGGGTGCATTAGACAGTCACTAAATGACAAAAGATCACTCCTGATAGATGCAGAAATCCATTACAATAGTGGGGGGGAAAGGAACTTTAAATGCATAGTATCAATCACCTTGTTCCTGGGTGGCTGAAAAGTGCCAGGATCAGAAAATGGCACCCTGATTTCTTTTGCTACATACATAATAGTTTCATGGAAATACACTGACAGTGATTAAAGTAAATTCTCTCTCTAGTAGTCACTTCACAGGGCATATAATTTGGAAATGATTAACATTCTTACTTAAGTGTTGAAGGGACTATGAGAAGAGACAATTGCTATTATTCTGACTAAATCTCAAAGAAATGGTGGATATATAATGTAGGTTAATGGTTTGATCCAAGAGGCTGCTATGTCAGGAAATAAGTGTAGGGATATCTGCCTTTCTGCTGTTTGTTTATTTACCATGATGATGGTAAGATGCAAGTAAATGACTGGCCAAAGGACTCCCAGTGAGTTTCATGGCAAGAACATACCTGCACCTGAATCTTCTAACATCTATTCCAGTGCTATTTTGGCTAGCCATTCATCTGTAACCAGTAAAAATTCTTTTTGCTTGGTTATCTTATTTCATTATCTATTAATTTTGGAAAATATAGGAAATATTCTATTTTTGGCTTAATAGAAATGACTTGGTAACTATTGAATACACTTAGTTGAATGACATAGCTAAGTTTACCAGGAGTTTTGAAATGTTATTTTATAAGTATTCTATAAAGGATTTATTGAGGAGACAACATCCCTGTGTGCATACATATTTACATGTTCTTGGGCATACAAGTATGTTTGATTTTGAACTGATAACAGACCACTGATTGTTAAAATGTATTTGGTCTTCTGTGTTATTCTGATACAAAGGAGTGTTTTACACATTATATTTAGTTTGTCATAATCTTGCTTATTTATTAAAATGAATCTGTTTTTAAAAGAGTAGATTTACTTAAACCCAATTTTTCTAAACCTTTTTGTGGAGGGCCTTTTAAATTTATTTTATGAGTATTTTTTTTGTGTGTGTGTGTGTGCATGTGTATATTCCTAGAAGTCATGGTTGACTTCTGACACCACTAATGGGGCTTGGATGTTTCAGAGAGGTGGCTTACTATTGCCTGCATCTGTGTTCCAGTCCTGGTATACTTTGGAGGTCAGCCTTCCAAGTACTTGCCAGAGTTGACCCTGTTTAGCTTCTGAGATCTGACAAGACTGGACTTGCCTGGGTTATCCAGGGCCTTTTTTAGGTGAAAGAAAGGGTATTCAGTGGGCTTACATTTATACACAATCTCAATAGCCTTTAGTGTTCATAATGTTTGCTTCACTAGTATAAGCTTCTACATCAAATATATGTATTTCAGCTGGCAGGCCGACATGTATCTCTCCTGCCCTACTTAGGGCCCATTCTGCATCTAGCATTCCCTCCATTGTTTTACCAAACCCACACTGGAACAGAAAAAGATGCAGCTCAAAACCACATTCAGATACCCAGGCCAATGCTGTACTGACTGCAGAGTCACCCCTGAACAGCCATAAAACAGCCATAAATCTATGCAGACAGTACCATAAAACGGAGAGATCAAAGGAAGTGAAACTGGCATGCAGTGTGGACGTGTCAATAAAATCCGACAAAGTGAAAGTGGCACCCAATGCAGAGGGGAATTTCTGTTCCAACGTGGATTTGGTAAAACAGCTGAGCAAATGCTAGATACAGAATGGGCCTTCAATCTCTATTGTAGCTATATTGGTAGCTATCGTTCTGTATGATGCTTGCCAAGGTTTCTAAAAAAACAAATATGCTCAAGTTCCATTTTCACTCTCCTCCTATAATGAACAATGTTGAACCTTGAAAGCCTCATTGTTATTGTTAACATTACATCCCAGACTTTAAGATATTTCTTGAAAGCTTGAAGATTTTCCCTTTTCGCTGTATGTTCTTGGCAATTTGTTGTTGTTGTTGTTGTTCAACAGCTGTGCAATAAAAGTGCACACAAAGGAATTCTGACAAAAGTTTGCTCTTTATCTTCTAGTCCTAAACAAAATATAAATCAGGGTTATGAACATGGATATGCCTGTTGTATGTAACAGAGATGAATATACTCTTCCTCCTGTCAAAACAAAACATTTCATTGAGCAAAATGAGGGTAAATATCATGCTCAGGGCTTCCACCCTCCCAAAGTTATTACAAATGAATCAAAAGCTTTAATGTATGTGGCCTAATATTATCCATACTGATATTATACTACTCCACCCCAAGATGGTTTTTGTCCATTAAAATTAAAGATGGTTTTAGGATCACTTGAGAATAACTGGGGTGGTATCCATCTAAGTTATACAGGAGTATGGTCACACTGGTCATGCCTTACAATTTGGTGTTTGTGTGTTAGAGCAAATCCACATTGAGGAAAAGGGAATGCTTAAATTAGTAGATGGTTAATGGTCTGTAACAGGCTTTTCAAAGGGATCCACCATCATATCAAAGCAGTATGACCAACACTGTCCCCTTTACTGGATGGAGGTTCCCCTGCCTCTGGGGGCTCCAATCTGCCACCAGCCAGCTGGCTTGGGAGGGAAGCCCGGCTCCTAAGCCATGGCCACCCACAGCCACCCCTCTCCCTCCCCTTCTGCAGAGATATAAAGGGCTTCAGGTGATCGGCAGGGAGCATGCAGCCCGCTGATCAGCTGGAGGGTCCTTTAAACCTTTCATCAGGGAGGAAGAGGCTGTCACTGGCCAT
Organism: Gekko gecko; assembly: GCA_029375565.1. NCBI lineage: Eukaryota > Metazoa > Chordata > Lepidosauria > Squamata > Gekkonidae > Gekko > Gekko gecko. The sequence goes on from JAPDNY010000008.1 coordinate 49,369,978, forward strand.
AGCTCCACTTAAAAGGGTCTTTTTGCGAGTGGGGTGGGGGCCACAGCACAGGGGGCTGATTTTCCAGCAACAATTTGCCACTTAGGATTCAGACCCATGCCACCACCCCACTTGCTGTGAGCAGGGCAGTGGTGCACAGGCCTGAATCCCAAGCAGTGAATCGCCACTGGGAAATCAGCACCATATCTCACGGCCCCCATCCCACTCACAAAAGGGTCTTTTTGTGAGCAGAGCTGCAGCCAGCGAAGCCCCTCTCCCTTTCTGGTGAAAGATTTAAAGGGCCCTCAAACTGATCGGTGGGCCATATGCTCCCCACCAATCAGCTGAAGCCGTTTATTATTCGTAATAGCCAATTAACATTTGGTTATTTGGTATATACTATTTTATATAACAGCAATTTATGTGGGGGCTTTCTAAGCAACATTTTTTAATGTAGAAATGTATTGATTGGCGCTATGGTTGAAGTAAATGAGAAGATCTATCCAGTATATCTATACACAGAAAAATAACTCTGTATTTTCTAGTTTATAGAAAGAAACATTGCATAGAAGGTATTGGAACTAGATTTTTCAGGCATAACATCACTTCCAGGAAAACCCCAGAAGTGATATCATACTTTTCTAGGAATTGCTGAAAACCCTATGATAAAACCATAGAGTTTTCAGCAATTCCTTGGAGTTTCTAGCAATTCCTAGAAAGGCATGATGTCAGTTCCAGGGGATGTCATGATTAGAAGTATGTATACAAAAAGTTTTAATTATGTGTCATAGTATGCTTGTGAAAATATTGAGCTCTTTTTGATAATATGTACCACTGAGGAAGACTGATTGCCAAAATGTTTTTGAGTCTTTCATAATATTTATATTGTACAATTTTAGCTTTTTTATGTTATACAATTTTTCAAAGACTTCACAGTTTGTAGGTGTCACATTTATGTGTGATGTATTGAATCACACTTTTGCGGTATTTTGTGTTTTTTGTACTTGACAGCTATATGCTGTATCTGTAGGGCACACTTCAGACTTTTTGGATATAAGGAGATATTCTTTTGATTCATTAAAGACATCTGTCTCTTTTTATATATTTTCTTCTTTTTCTTGACCTTTTGGGTTACCTGATGAATCTGTCTGTTCTCTTTGGGTTTTTATTTCCTTTCTTCCATTTTGGTGACAGAATATTGGAAGGAAGCATAAATTAAGTTAAGGGTGAAAAAAGCAATACTTAAAAATTAAAAATATGTACATGAATTTCAGAGGTAACTTCATGTGGAGCTATTGCAAGTGTCTATAAAATGAGCATAGTCCAGAGAAAGCGAAGAGTATTTTTAAAATTTCTTTGCAATCCCATTGGTTTCAATGGTTAATTAATTTTGAGATGAAATCTCCCCTGTTAAAATTAATTAAAGTTGCCAATTGAAAACAACTATAGATATGACTTTAACAGTTTCAGTGTGGGGTAGTATTATCAGGTGATAATTTTTTTTCATCTGATGATTTCTGCACATTATCCATTTTCACCACCACCCCTTGGCATCTTAGTGCCAGCTGCACCAAACATCTCCATCTACAGAGCCTGTATTCTCCCATCAATTTCTGTTATCATTTCCTACCTTCCTTATTGATTTATAGATCTGACCCTCCCAGAGTGACTCTCCTCCTTACTTTTACCAGATTCTCATGGTTTTTTCTTATGAATTGTAAATTTTGGAGGACACAATGTTTTCAACACAGACTTTCATTAGAGTGTCTATGGGACAACTCCATATTATTTAAGAACATCTCACCTATCTATAAGCAGTGTAGGGGGAAAAGTTAGCTGGATTCTATCATAACAAGTTGGCCCATAAATTATTTTAAGTGATTTTGAATCAATATATGAAAGATTCAGAAGAAACCTTAGATGTTATATTGTTCTCCATAGGCTCAGTCTATGGCTGAGTTCAGACTGGCAGTTTGAAGCGGGAGCCAGTCATGGCAAAAACAAAAAACAGTTTGTTCCAGGTTTTCCCAGTCACACTGTGCTGACTGATGTGGGAGCATACTGGGAGGAGGTGCACGGGAGCATTCAGACTGCTGGCCTGGAGGCACGGCTGTAAACAGCTTTTCTCTGGTAATTCGGCTATGTGCACATGAGTGCATATGCGCACATGTGCATGAGCGCATCCGGCCAATTTGGGGAGGATCCCATTGTGCCAGCACCACATTGGGTGGTAGAGTGGAGCACAGCCAATCATATCGCTGCTGCCTTATGAGCAACGCGGGTTGCTCCCGGCTTTTCGGGTTGGTGTTCACACTTCCCAGAAGCCGAATGAAGCAGGATAAATGGGCTCTTAGGGATTTGCTACTGCTTTTGCCAGGTATCTTTTAAATGCGGGAGCGAGGTGGAACTGCACAGTTTGATGATGGATGGGGAACGCCAGGCAGATGTGCCTGTGTGAACACCCCCTTTAATCCGCTTGTAAAACATCGCTGAAACATGGCTATAGCGGGGCAAACTGCCAGTCTGAACTCAGCCAATATATCTCCTTTGGTATGGGAAAACATTAAGGATTATTTTACAAGGATCAAGAATTAATTTATACTTTTGAACAACTGGAACTTTAATTTTTCATAAATATATATCCGATGCTGAATGTAATGGTTGTTTACCTAAATCATTTGAATAATACTGCATTATCATATCTAATTTTGGGTTTGGGCTATCAGTAGTGTCTATTTGGCCAGAAGTTTCAATATATCCCCTTCACTTTGTCTGCCATTTCCAGTACAAATTTAAACACTGGAAATAATTAGTGGCTCCAACAGTGCCTTTTCCTTCCTCCCCTAAACAGTCATACAGATGCTTCCATCCACTGCCGCTGTGGCCCGGATGCTCCCCAGGCACTGCAGCTGCGGCCTGGATGCTCCCTGGGCATCGCAGCGCGGCCCAGATGCTCTCCAGGTGCCACACTGTGGCCTGGACTCTCCTCGGGTGCCGCGGCCCGGATGCTGCCTGGGTGCCACTTCCCGGACTCTCTCCAGGCACCACAGCCATGGCCCGGACGCTCCCCGGGTGGCGCGATGTGGACGCTCTCTGGGCGCCGCGCCATGGCCTAGACTCCCCTTGGGCACTGCAGCCTGGACGCTGCCTGGGCGCTGCTACCAAGGCCAGGATGCCTCTCGGGTGCTGTGGCCCAGACGCTCCCCAGGTGCTGTGCCCCGGACGCTCCCCGGGAGCCACTGCCATGGCCTGGATGCTCCCCGGGAGCTGCTGCCATGGCCTGGACGCCCCCCGGGAGCTGCCGCCGCAGCCCAGATGCTCCCCAGGCACACAGCCCCGTCCAGTTGGGCCAGAAGCCCCAAAGGCCCCGGCCCACTCTGCCAGTCATGCTCAGAGCTGTTACTGGCTCTGAGCACATTGAAGAACTGCATGGGGCAGAGGGCAGGAGCTGAGCCTGAATAGGCTGGCTCCACCCCCTGCTTGGTGTCCTCTTCTTCCTGCCTCATGAGGAGGCAAATCAGCCCCCTCCCACCAGCGTTACTCTACGTTGTTGGGTCCATGATGTAGTAGATTGAAAATACAAACCTAAGTACTGGATGAGTACAGACTGGCAGTTTGCCCCGGTAGCCAGTTGTAGCAAAAAAAACCTGGATTAAACTATACCGGGTTTTCCCGTCCACACAGCGGGGGCCGCTGCTGGAAGATACGGGACGGAGGCGCGTGGGAGCGTTCAGACTGCCGCACTGGAGGCGTGCTATATTCATCGTTTCCCCATTAATTCGGCTGTGGGTGTATGGGTGTATGTGCGTATGAGCGCTCATGCGCATAAGTGCATTTTGCTGATTTTTTTTTTTGCCCTGCAATGCCGGCACCGCATTGGGCAGTGGAGCGGAGCGCAGCCAATCACACCGCTGCTGCCTCGTGCCCAACGTGGCTTCCGCCCGGCTTTTTGCCTGTGCGTCCAGACTCCCCGGAAGCGGAGAAACACGCGATGAACGCGGGCTTTTGGATTTGTGACGGCTTTTATCAGGTGTTTTTTTAATCTGGCACTGAAGCGCAACAGCACCGGTAGGCTACGGGTGGGGGACGCCAGGCAGATGTGCCTGTGTGAACGTCCCATTTACTCCGGTATTGAATTGTTGTCGGCCCGGGTCCCCTCCCGGGGCAAACTGCCAGTCTGGACTCAGCCACTTAAAGCGTTTTACTTGTTCAAGCTCGTGCCCACCCACCTTCCAGGTAAATTGCTTCCTAGATTTGGAAAAAACTAGCACTTTGGATTTTCCATAGTTTAATTCTAATTGGTTGATTTTGCAGTACTCTTGGAAGCAATTCAATAAGAGGAGCAAACCCACTCGGGAGGATGACAATAGAACTGCATCATCCACATAAAGCAAAAATGGGATGTTAGTAGAACCCAGTTTGGGGCTATGGCCATTCACTTGAGTCAAAAAGGGGGCAAGGTCACTTAGGAAAAAGTTGAAAAGCAGGGGTGCAAGAACACAACCCTGATTGACACTTTTGTTGGTAGAAATTTTGGGGGTTAATCTCCCTGAAGCAGAGTATCTGATTTGACATGAGGTGGACTCTTGTCCAGGGAAGTATCAGCCATTTTCTCCCAGAGGCAAATCCTGGGGATAGAATCAAAAGCCCCTTTAAGGTCCAGAAATGCAACATATAATTTGGATTTTCTATGCCCTATACACTTATTAACCAAGTGAGAAAGAACCAAGCAGTGGTCCAGAGTTGATTTCCCTTGCCTAAGGCCAATTTGCTCTGGGCCGATAAATTTCTGAGTTATTAATCAATTGTGGAGTTTGTTTTGTAACAATTTAGCATACAATTTGCCAGTGACAGAAAGAAGGCTGATAAATCTGAAATTTGCAGGGTTAGTCCAATGGATGAATCAGGCAAAGCTTGTCCAGATGCAAGATCCACAATAGATTATTTCAAAGTAGAATCAGGAATTCATGGAGCATTTCCTTCCAATGAGCATGCTATCTAATTAGTTGTCTCATTTCACATCACAGCTTTTTCAAAGAAAGATCCACATTCCATAATTCTCTACAAAAATAAACAACATCTTGCCAAAACACTTAAAACTTACATGCCATTAGAAGATAAAAAACAGTTTCTGTGCTACATTACCTATAACAATCTCAGAACAGAACTCTCCATAATTTTCTAGTGTGATGCAATTCCATGCAGCAATAGTTCCTCACAGAAATTCCATGCCAGCATAATCCACCATTCCCTAAAGGAGCTGTTACTCTACCTCATTCCCACCATGCAGGCAAACACTAGGGTTCAATGAAGCCCTTGCTCTGGGGAGGCCCCCATGCCAAAGTGGCAAAGAGAAGCTGGCAAAAAACAAAAACACCTTGTCATGACCAGTCTGAAAGAGTGCTAAAAATTCCTGCTTGGCCCAGAAGCAGTCAGTTATTCCCACCTTGCAAGGATGGGTGAGTGGGCAGCTCTAAACAGGAAGCACCATTATAAGGGAGGAACAAATGTGTAAAATTTGCTTGCTCTTCACTCTTGATTGGTGGAGAGCCCATTCTCCCAGCATGCTCCCTCAGAGAAAGTGTGGTGTCTTCCTAGCTTTTGAGTTTGAGCCAGTGCAACACATATGATATTATGATATCACTTTGGGTCACTTAACCAGAAGTGATGTTGTGGCTTTGTCATGATGCTCTATAATATCCCCAAACTCTATGCTTTTTACCTTAGACTTTGGGAGATTTCTAGAGCACTGTGATATATAACACTACTTCCTGTTACATAACTGGAAATAATGATACAGCATTGCTGCAATATCATTTTTAAATGAAATTTCTCCCACTGCTGTACCAAGTGCAGTGGAGGGATGCATGGGGTAGAAGTCCCCCTATGTCTTCCTTATTTGCAAAAGCACCTCCCAAAATACTGGGGTAGGAGAGAGCTGAACTTTCCTGGAAATCTTGACCACCATTCAGTATCATATATTTTAATAGTCACACATTATCTCATTATATCTGGAGTGGGGAGGGGGCAAAGACTCCTCCTCACCCTCCCATTGCTTCTTCCTGAAGTCTGACCAATTAAAAGCTGGGGGGAAATTTTAAAAGGACAGCTGCTAAACCTCCCACAGTGGGGAGAGAAAAGGGCAGGGGTGGAGGAAGAGGAAGGGATTGCCTAAGAAGAGGTGGTGTGGGGGAAAGGGAGAAACTGAGAAGGGATGGGGAGAACAGAGAGGGAAGATTGTCTGAGAAGAGGTGGGGGAGAGGTGAGATTGTCTGAGAAATGGTGGCAGGAGAAAGGGGGCTGGGAGATGATTACCAGGTAAGTGGTGGTGGGAGAGAGGGGGAGAAGACTGACATAGAAGGGGCAAAGTTAGAAAGGGAAGACTGATAGATAAGGGGTGGGGGCAAAGAGAAAATTGATAGATTGATAGATAAGGGATGGGGGCAGAAAGAGGGGGGGAACATTCATAGAGAAGGTGGAGAGGAAAGGATGCAAAGGCAGGGGAGATGCCCCCTTCCCAAAAGTTTCTTGCAGGCCCCTGCTTGTTTTTACATAAAACAGAAACTTAGTTTCATCCGTCTCCTTCATCGGGCTCTCTTCTTCTTCCTGGATATATGGGAGGGGGGGTTGTCTTGCTTCACTTCACTTTACCGTAGAGAAATTACTGCCACTGTCTCTTTTAATAGTTGCATGATGTGGAATATTCAGGAGGTGAAGCTCTTCTCTACCACAATATCTCTGTGCCTCAGAAACTTCACCTATTAAATCTGTCTGTCACACTTAAATGTTAAAGGCACTGGAGCCCTGCCAGGGTGAAGTGGCAAACCAACTCCATGCTTTATCGCATTGCAGAACCTAACTTTTTCATACTTATAGCAGAAGAAAATATTTCTGCTGGCCCTTCTTTCCATTATTTTTGAAACAGCATATTTTTTTTAAAAAAAAACCCCTATATTTGCGTTTAAAGTCTTGTTGAGGAATGACGGCATCCGAGAAGGGTTTTTAAAATCACATTTCCTAGGTAAAGGGGGAGTTGTGCTTGTTCGTATTATGATTTTACAGTCTGTGAGCCAAAGTTTTTGGGACAGTGGGGCTGGCCATTTAATAAATAACATCTATAAACAAATGTCAATACACTCCCAAGACTTTTAAAACTCCCCTCCTCCTATTCTCGAAAATCTGGCACCAACAATTCCAAAGAAGCTTCCCATTCTAGAACATTTTGGTAGGAAACAGAGGGGAAAGCAAGGCTGAAACCTTCATTATAATTGGAGCCATTATCAAAGAATTTTCATCCCATCACTTTTATTATGAAATTCATTGTGTGGTACAAGAAAGGGAAACATCCCTTTGGAGAGCAACTATAACAGCACACTGTTACAGAGTTTTTCAATCAAGCTTGTCTTTTCCTTTGAAATTAATTGCTGGCATTCAAAACAAGTTCCTGAATGAGAGCAACAATTGATATGACTTTGGGACACATTTTGAATGTAACAGATCAATTGGCTCATCCATTTGAATTCTCCACCAACTCCTAATGCTTGCCAGTATACACATTCAGGTGCAAATAAGCACTTGCAAAGATCTGTTATGTCCTCTTGGATGCTTGATTATTTACAACTGTGGGCTAAATAGGAGGCTCACTACAGTTCTGGACTTGCCATATCCTGTCTTGGAAAACAATGAATCACACCAGCCTCTAAACAAGCCTGTGGAAGCATTGACATCTCTATTCATTCTGTAATCACCTGCATGCTAGATGACATGGCAGGACTGTCAGCCAAACATGCTTCTCTCTCGGCAGCCCTTAAAGATAGTTTGTTGTTATTTGGTACCCTATGTACAGTTATGAAAGTGTCTGTTATGCATTTAGCTTTCTCAATTTTTGGATATATTTAGGGTCTAATAAGAAAGTATAAGAAATCCAACCATCCATATTTGAACACTCCTCTTCCTCTCAAGATGGGAAAGGTCATGACTAAACAAACAAGGATCTGCTTTGCATACAGAAAGCCCCAGGTTTAATCCTCGTAATTTCCTATTAAAAGGATAAAGTAGTAGATGATGTGAAGGACCTCTGCCTAAGACTCTAGGTGGCTGCTGTCACTCTGAGTAGACAATACTGACCTTGTGGACTAATGGCCTGATTCAGTGGAAGGCAGCTTCACATTTCAAAAATCCAGATAGATGTTACAAAAAGCATAGATATCACATTGCTTCATTTCTCTTCATTATCCCGTTCTTTGTGATGTTTTGTTGAATGCAACACATAACATGACATCATAGCATCCTGCATTTCACTGTAACCAACAGCCAGTGATGTACATGGGGGTGAGGCAATGCACAGCATGATGACGTCAAATCTAGCCAAATCAATTGTGTTCAACTGCCCATTACAAGGATGAAGGGAGAAGAAATAAGAGAGTAGCAGCCCCTCCATGTCTGTCATAATGTCTTATTAGATGCTCAGATCCTTGATTTAATTTTCTGTTAATGCCTACAGAATCTTACATCTTACTAATGGAGTTGTTATAAGGACTCTTTGTTCCAACTACAGTAGGAATAGAAAATGTCAGTGAAGTAATTCATTCCTCTGAATGCTCATCAATGTTGCCATTAAAAATTCCTTTCTGGTTCCAGTTAGATTCAAGTCCGGTAGCACCTTAGAGACCAACAAAATTTTCAGGGTATAAGGCCCTGACCTTGATAGCCCAGGCAAGCCCAATATTGTTAGATCTCAGAAGCTATGCAGGGCTGACCCTGGCAAGTACTTGGAAGGGTGACCTCCAGGGGCCGGGATCAAGCCACCTCTCTGAAATGTCCCTGCCCCAGTAGGAGTCACCAGAAATCACCATGACTCCCAGGCTTGCAAGCACATACACATATACACACAATAAACTTTGGAGAGCCAAAGCTCCCTTTGCCAAACATGAGTAGGAATGAAGATCTCTGAGTCTTTATATCTCAGTCAGAAGGTGGGAGAGGTGTTGTAAAGAATTATTATAAAAGATGCAAAGGTACAATGCATATTGTAATCAGCTTGATTAGAGCAAGGGAAAAATACTTGTTCTGGCTGAGGGCAGAAAATTAGCATCTGTAGGGAAACCAACATGGCTACCCTCTGAAACTATCTTTATGATTCCAATACTGGATGCCCAGAACGTCATGTCGAAGCAGAGTCATACCCTTCTAAGCTCATGGGCTACCACTGTAAGGCAGCTATATGGATGGTGATCTCTAAGCAAATGTTCACACTGAGGTCCCAGATATGGCATACTAGAGGAAAATTCATTTTCTTCCTCTATTAACCAAAGACTAGTTTTCACCAGAATGACTCTTAAAATTAATTGCAATGCTTTGTTAAGTATTGGGCGCTTTGGACTTGATTGGCCTGGCAAGAGGATTTTGGGGTGGGGGGTGGGGTGGTAGTAAATGAATGGTCAATAACACCAAATCTCCACTGAGCTTGGTCACCCAGCAGCAGAGTTAATTCTAACACACAGCTGGACACAGTTTGTTCAGTACGGGAAAAAATGTGCACGAAACTCAGATGTTGCTCAATTGAGCATATAGGGTTTAACAAGGAATACAGCATTTTCTTAATAATAAATAGATGAGATATAAAAGAAAATGAATACTGTCTTCCTTCCTTTCTCATTTCCCGTCCCTCTCTCTTTCCCTTCCTCTATTCTTCCTGTTCTTGGTCTTCCTTTTAGAAAGAGTCACAGTGTATGTGCTTGAGGTTTGGGGGCAACAGTGCGGTCAAGGCTAGACTTTGGGGAGAGGTTTGGGGCATGGCTCATGGACTCATTAGGAAGGCTCTCCAAGCAGGCTGTAGCTTTGTGTTTGAAGTATATGTCACCATTTAGCCCATTACATCCAGAGTCTAACAGTGCAATCCTAAACAGGTCTATTCAGAATTCTACTATACTCGGTGGTTCTTACTTCTAGGAAAGTTATTAGGATTGCACTATAAAAATACTCAATTACACCACCGATGGGCAGGCACTGCATGGCCTACCTGTGAAATGCAGGGGGTGAGAAAATTAAGATAAACCCTGTTCAGTGTTCATTTCAGTTGGTTAGCCACCTGAACCATATTTGAATATTACAATGCCCTCCTGAGTCCTTTTGTACATATACTTATTAGTCAAAGAAATACCTCCAAATATATTTGACATATTTTGGCATGCACGCACAGACTCAATTCAGGCAGCAAAGTATCTTTTAACCAGTAGCTGTACATTGCAAATAACAAAGGAACAAAACCCCATGTCTTGCAGAATAGATCATATGTGGAAATTTTTGTGACTCAAATACTCATAATAATACATCTCTCACTCATCTCAAAGATTTTAGTTCCAAACCACATCATAAATTCCATTGTTTATTAAAAATCTTGAATAAAGTACATAATTCTAAAATAAGGACTCACAACTGCAAACAGATATAAAATGAAATATTGTGGAAAGGGAACTCTGTTATTGAAGGAAATGTAATAAAAACTAAACACTCTGGCTCAGTGCTTAACAGAAAGTGCATCAGCTAAGAATACATCCTCATTATGTTCATTGCATGTCTCCTAAGATGCAACTTGGTCCATTATTTTTCAGTGCTGAGATGCTGTGAACCACCCACTTTTAGGGATCTGGGATTCTGGTGAAATTCTAGTTCATTATATTAATGCTGGAGTGTACCACATTTATAACCTAATACAATAACATATTTTGCAGCAGTTCTATAATGTATAATGGTACATACGGAGAGATCTTTCACATGTTAAATGGCCAGGATCCAAGACCTGCAGTAGTTTATGCACACAAAGTGACTTCTGGCTTTTTAAACAAATAAATGGAACCCTTGTCCCTATATACCCATCTCAACCTCATGTGGAAAACTGAGTTTGGAAACAAGGAGGCTTTCAAGAGGATATTGTGATATGTGATGGAAATGTTCAAATAAAAAAGTCAAAAATCCTTGCTGAAGCTGCTGAAGGCATCTAAAAAATTTCTTTGGATCATACCAGTTTTTCCACTGTTGCAAGAGGAGCTCCCCCTTCTAGGGCTTTGTTGGAAATCAAGGAACCTGCAAGATGGGGCTGCAGCAAAGATGGGAACTGAGAGAGATTGCCTTTGTTCCCTCTTTCACCAGCAGAAAAGTTCATAGGACCAAAATGTAACCAGAAAAATGACATACAAGAGACTCATGTTTCATCTGTTCATTGCATCTTCATCAGGGTAAATTCAGTTTTTGAACATATTGTTTACAGGAATCATGTTACTGCTTTCCAGTGGATGCTAGTCTTTGCTTTTCATGGAAATGTAGGGTGCCATAACAAAGAGCTCTTGCTCTTTGTCCCATAACAAACAGCTGTTTTCAGATGTAATATAACATATTAAAAAGAAGCATATGTAATTTCTTCTGAAAATGCATCAGAGGGCAGCAATACATTAATATGTATTATATATAACAGGGCAAATTGAATGCAGACTCAACAGCCATTTCTATTGGCGTGTAAAAGGCTTCTGCAAACCCGCCTATTGTACTGGCATAAATTAAGTCCTGCTTACCCATATATTGTAATATTCCCCCTATTAATGAAATGAAATCATTCCTGACTGGATTCATTATATTCTTTCTCGGTGGTTCCAAATGTTGGTGTGATTGTTGGTGGCTAGATTCTCATGGGGAGCACAGGAAGGAACAGGATTTTACAAGTTTATGAGAGAAGCCAAAGATTTAATGAAGTCAACTATGATACTACGGTAGATTAGAAAAACCTGCTGAGTTAAAGGCAAGAATGTCATCCCCTCTTAGTTATGTTCCTCTTATATTTTGAAATGAAATGTGATTTCTAGAGAGAAGAAAAATAACAATAAAACTGTGCTGGGATGTGTATGGCTAGTTTAATTGATTGATTCAGATTGTGGAGGTTATGGAGGTTTCGAAACAATGCTTAAAGATTTTAAACAAAGATTTACATAGCCTGTTTGGAAAACACGTAAAAGCATCTATTCTACTTTGTACAAAAAGGACCAAAGGAGAAGAATAAAACAAACAGGAGAAACACTGTTTTTTTTTTTGTCATTGCATAGTGCCATGATTACACATATCAGTGTTTATCGTACTGAAGTGTTACATTTGGCCAACAGGTATATCCCAGAAGAAGCTGTGAAGTGGACTGACTACATGGAAAGACCAACTATTTCATGAATTGAACTTCAGGAGATATACATACACATATATACATATATATATATTATATATATATACACATCTACACATACCCACACACACACACACTTTGAGCCCTTGCTATTGAAGTCGGCTGGAAGAGAAAGAGTTATGTTGTGTTGAATAGATGTAATAATTGAGGGGGAAAACAAATTATAAGGCAGAAAAACCATGGAGCTGTGAAGGCTGGCAGAAGGGTAATCTAGGCAGGCCCATGAAGAAAAACTAACTTTTTAAATAAATAAGTTTTCTTGGAGATAGAGCCCTTATTTGGTATATCCTTTAAAGTCTTTCAAGTTAATATTAGAATACCTAATGATATACCATAACAATTCACCACTATGGCATTTTAGCAAAAAGGTATTTTTCAGGAGAGCTATTTCAGTTCACTGAGCAGGCTATCAGGGGGAAAAATACACAGAGAAAACGATAGGAAATGTATTATGCTTGTTGAAAATAAGTGACAAATCTTGAAAATGAACCTGCAGTGAGTGAGGTTTCCAAAAACTATTATTTTTGTCTTGTCAATAGTCACTCATCAGGAAATATATAAAATTGCAGTTATGAAAAAAAGTGTTTTGAATGCCAACTGCTTGTTTTGAATATTCTCTTATTTATAAAGGAGTTGAAGAATATAATATAGGCTTTAAAATGTATTGATGTCTTTGTCATGTCATGATCCTAAACTTAACTATCCCTCTACTACTACTATCATCAGCAGTGTTCAGATTGTTCAGTGTCATTCCGTCATTGCAGTAACCTTCAGCTGATCATCTTGACAATAACTTTCCCTTATTTCAGAACTGCACTTGCAATACCTACACTCTGTAGCTGTTGTTCTGGTTTTTGCACATGTTACTTTTCTTCCTGGAATAATTATTTCGGTTTGTCCTTCCTGTGTTCCTTTGCAGCTTTGTCAACACTCCTCAACAATGTATGACTTAGTTCACTGCAGAAGTTTAGCCTTTGCTCTAAAATTTTGCAATATCTCGTAATCTTGAATTGGCTGTGGACTGAGAACTCCATTTAAACCATTAATGAAAATGTAAAGCCCTTGACCCAAAAGGGAAAAGCCACACAGATACTTCTTTTTAGATTTATATTTATCTATTAATTATTAGTCTTCGGTGTATGGCCTTTCAATCAAATATATAACCACCTTATGGTAGCTGTTAATTCCTTTTGGCTCACATTCCTCAGGCTATTTTTAGAGGCAGAACTGGATTTATACACAAGCTAAGTAAGCTACAGTTTACAGCCTTATATTATGAGGGGCTTCTAAATTAAAAAAACCCCTAAAAGTGACTAATTTACTATTTTGGTAAGCTATAGCAGGGCTCTTAAACTTGACATCATCTAGGGCTTCAGCATGTCTTAATCCAGCCCTGTTTAGAAGAGTAGATGAACATTATTTCTTTTGAAAGCAGACAGATTGTTTGCCATCTCTTTTCTTTTTCACCTGGGCATTAGCTACTACTCTATACCAGTACCACCTGAATAATCCCTACATTTTTTGCATATTTACATGCTAGATCCTGTGGTAAAGCTATCTTAGTTGCCCTTCAGCATCTCATAGCTATCTGGGGGCCACATACCCATGAATAACTTTTGGGCAGCTGGGAAAATGATTAGCTCACCCAATGACATTAGTAGGCAACAAACTGTGTGAGCCATTTCCATGGACTTGGTACTGCCTACCATCAATCCACAATTAGCACCCAGTTATGTAGGGCCAATACAGGCCAATAAGTTTAGGATAATGGTTATTGCATTTTGGTTTTTAAAAAAGATCCTAAATAATCCATTCTTGTGATAGTTCAGCTCACACAGTGATATACTCCATTCCAAATAAAAGCCATCTTTACAGATGGCCTATTGGCATACAATGGCAGCCTCAAAATATGTTGGCTATCACAGATAATGTGGAAGAATGATGAATTTCATAGGTAGGAAGTTGAAATAAGAAGAGGCAGTGGTTGCGGTCACACATGCCAGAAAAAACAGAGAGAACAAGGCTATTTCCTCTGGAGGAATTTGACCCGCAGTTGCATGATCATACCTCCCTTTGAAGCTGCAGGTGCAGTCCATCAGTGCATGATCAGATGCAACTGTGGGTGAGTCTTTGTGTGTGTGTGTGTGTGTCCCATTCCCCCCCCCCATGCGCTTAACTGAGGGATTGATGAATCACACCTCCACACCGAGAGCTCCCTGTGGAGTTTAGAATGATGTGCATACTGTGAAGGGGGAGGGGACAATGGGACAGAATCGGGATGGCCTAATTAGTCCATCCCAACTCCATGAGAGCATGCTGGAGCAATCAGACATGGTAAAGTCCATCCATGACCCATCACAACTCGTTTACTACTGGATTTTCCCTGGTGTCTTTTAACTCCACTTCTGCAGCGGAGCAGAACGGGTTGCTGACAGCTGGGGGGCACTTCCCAGATGTTGTGTCTGATTGCGCCCTTTAAATCTGCCCAGTGTTTGCATCTATGTTGGGCCTAATTGTGCATATGATTGCAGCCAGTATCTGTGTTTTATATTGCATGGATTGTTCTTTGGAGTACAATGGAGGAGAGACAAGAAAGCGGTTAGATAAGAGTTGATTTCATTGTTTGGATGGTTATAACAAAATTTAGAAATGTGTAGATAATCAGGGGGGACCCCCCCAAACCAAGGTTCTGAGGCAGAACCCTCATGAGATCAAGAGTAGGAGTTCAAGGACTTAAAAGCCAAATAGACTATCAGAGGGGCTGCAACTGAGATGGATCATCTCTTACTGAAAAAGGAGATCTTTGTGCCAAGAAGAGGAGAATTGTTTGGAGGAAAAGACAGGTTAAACCAATGGTTCTTAAGCTGAAAGTCAGGATTGGCTTGTAACTATCTCACAAATAGTTCACAATGCCAAGAGAGAGGAGGGTGAGGCTGGAGTCTGTAGGAAGTTGATGGCAAATTTGGGTTGGTCTCAGCATCATACAAAATAGATATGAAATACAGCCTATTTCTCAGTAATGGCATATATTTATAAATATTAAACATAAAAAATAAATTACAATCTGGTTCAATATTAACTCCTGTGTGATTTCATAATGTATGTTGGGGGGGGAGGAGCATGAAATTTCTTGTTGAGTGGGTCCCAAAGACTATCGTGATTTTAGAAGTGGGTCTCCCTTCAAAAACGTTGGGAACTGCTGGGCTAAGATATTTATGGTGAAGGTGGCTTGAGTTCAGGAAATCATTCTTTCATGGTCACAGTTGCTATCTTGGTTTGCAAAATGTTGCTTAAGCTGTGTTTGCCTCTATGCATGAGAAAAGATCCTGTTTTTAGCGGGTGTTTCTGATTCACAGACAAAAGGTTCTGTCTCAAAGAGGTGTTTAAAGTGACCTTTAATACACTCACACTGAAGTCAACAGAGAAATGTATTCCTTTCCATACAAAAAGTTAAGTATACAGGAACACACATTAAGAAGGAAGGCTCAGCCATAAGAACTCAGAGGTGGGAGAAACTCGGAAAGAAACCATCCCTCATGAGATCAGGTGTCACTCCTGAATACCTAATTCTAAGCTCTCCAACACAGAAGAAGCAAAACCAGGCACAATCATGGATATCTCCTTTTCCTTTTAGAGGCCAGTGGCACCTTCAAGACCAACAAAGGTTTATTTAAGGTATGAGCTTTTGTGAACATGCACACTTTTTCAAATACTTTGGAATGGCAGGTAAGGTTCAAACTTATAACCTTATAACCTTAATTTGTTATTGGTTAAACAAAACTAAATTGTTGTTTAGCTTTCACTTTGCATATCTTGAACAACATCGTGTTACATGTTAGTTTGCTGTTGATTCTCTGGCTATAAGTTTGACCCTTACCTGCCATTCCAATGTATTTGAAAAAGTGTGCATGCACACGAAAGCTCATACCTTGAATAAACCTTTGTTGGTCTTAAAGGTGCCACTGGACTCTAAATTTGTTCTACTGCTTCAGACCAACACAGCTGACCAACAGGATCTATCCTTTTTCTCTGTCATTCCTGAGAAGACCAGTTGTCTTTTGCTTTCAATCACTGAGGCTGAGTTCAGTTTGGCAGTTTGAAGTGGGAGGCAAAAAAGCCCCAGAACAAACTGTTCCAGGTTTTCCCGGTCACACTGCACTGACTGATGCAGGAGCATACCCGGAGGAGGTGTGAGGGAGCATTCACACTGTTGGCCTGAAGGTGCAGCTGTAAGGCACAGCTTTGTGTTTTGCTAATCTGGAGATATGCACATATGCACATGAGCGCATATATGCACATGCACACAAGCAAAAACTGTGGACTTTAGTGTTCATACTTTGTTGGTGTGGGATATACATGGGATAGACACACTTTCAAGGGTTTGATACTACTTTTACCAGGTATCTTTTAAACTCAAGAGGGAAGCGTTACAAGACGGGTTGAGTATGGCTGGGGAATGCTGGACAGATGTGCCTGTGTGAACAGCCCCTTTAATCCAGTTGTGAAATGTTGCTGAAATGCACCTATCTCAGGGCAAACTGCCAGTCTGAACTCAGCCTGAAGCTGAGTGACTGTCCACTAGGCAGACTCCTCAAAGTACTGTATGAAACATCATAGGTGGGTTAATATGTTAGTGTTTGCTGTACTTAACATTTTGCTATTGCTATAATCATGAGTTTATTATAATTTGTAAATCTAATCAGTGACATGTGTGCTTTGCCTTGACCTCATTAGAGTTATGGGAAAGAAACTGGGGCACTTTGAACTACTTAGAGGAGTAGAAAATAGTAAAATATGTATGAGGATATTAGTTAGCAGTACAAGTTCAGCAGTACTTCAGGACAGAATAGCAGATATGAAATATTATGTTTCTTTGTCACTTTTTGTTATTCCTTCACATAAAGGTAAGTATGCTGGAGCACATATAGCACAGCAACCCTGTTGTGCTTACACCGCTGTGATTTCAATAACTAGATTAGTGTGATATTAAAGACTTTTTATCAACTTGTTGGCATCAGCTGTAAATAAGATTGTCTTTGACCAGGTAATGAGTGTGGAGGGCATATATAGGGTCGTCATGGGCAATGCTCAGTCAGCTCTCAAAGGTAGTTTTTGTGCTCTTAAATTATAACTCTGATAGGTGCATAGTAAATAATGTGGCTAGGTTGGAGGTAATGAATTAATAGAATTTACAGATGTTCACTGTACTTTCATTTGGGGAAAAATAATTTAGTGTTTATAAGAAGTGCTAGTTTGACATAGAACAGTATGGCCTTGTGTTTACTTATAGAGTTCCCGAGTTCCATGGCAACTTCAGGCCTTCCTGGGTGTTGTGTACTGAAACAATCATGTGTGAGTGTATGGCCACATGTGGTTGAGCGAAGAGCCTAAGCTTCACACAGACAAACAATAGATGAAAGGATCCTGGCCCACTCCAATCGGGAGGCTAGGATCCAAGACTAGACCTATGAAAGACTGATACTGTAAATAGACCTATCATGGGCAATGCTCCCTCTAAGCTGTGGAGTCTTGGGAGCAAAAGTTCTACTTTGTGAGCTACCGGCATTAAGGTTGTGAGCGAGCGATTTGGCTCCTGCATAAATTAATTTGCTCTGAAGCCATCCTTCCTGAGCTGAGACAAAAAATGTGTGAGCCGGAAGCTGAAAAACTGTGAGCTAACTCACACCAACTCAGCTTACAGGGAACACTGATCATGGGTGTTGGGATGTGGTTTGTCTTATAAACTGGCCTGTGAGCCAGCTAATTTGTCTTGTTTCTGAATAAAGTTATGAGCTGATTCACTACTTCATGCATTGGACCCAGTATATTATATTGGCAATGAAGGTGGGATCTGCATCTAGATGAGCCAACAAGACACGACACTGCACACCGACCTAGAACCGAGTACCGCACCCTGCACTGCTGATGACGCTTCCAGCACCACATAGCGCCCCGCTTCACTGACCCCATCAACTCTGCCACGTGGAGACTGAAAAATGGCCACTGCACAGGGGAACCTTCCCCAATTTGATGTGAGCTGTCCCGAGCTGTGGGAGACCTGGCTCGAATGCCTGGAAGGCCACCTCAAATTCCATGATGTCATGACAGATTGTAAGAAAAAGGCCTTACTCATCAGCGTCTGTGGCACCAACATGTTGAGGCTGCTCAAAGACTTCATTGCACCCAAGACAATGAAGGAAGAGACCTTCAAAGCCCTAAAGAAGGCGCTAAATTACCATTTTGCACCCAACCCAACAAAATTTGCCGAACGCCTGGACTTTTTCGCAACAGTCCAGGGCCCTGATGAGTCTGCCACCGACTTCCTAGTGGGACTCCGCTAGACAGCCACCCAATGCAGGTTTCCAAGCCTGGATGACACACTCCTCAACCAGTTTCTCGTGGGCCTCCGAGAGCTGAAACTGCATTGGAAGTTCACCAGCCATGAGGACACTCGACCAGGCACTGAAGGATGCAGCGGCATACAAGAGGTTGCACAAGGGTACATCAAGACAGGCGATTCACCATGGCGACCTGGAGCCCCAATGTCTCAGATGGAGAGGAAGTCCTCCACGTGTGCCAACAATCTCGCCTGCCAGCTCCAGGCGGTGCTCCAGCAGTTCAATTTGGTGGGTCTGCGGGTCAAGAGGGAAAAGCACCTCCTCAGGGTGCCTCAGGTGGAACTCTTGGGGTTTGCCGTTGATGCCCAAGGCATCCATCTGACTGACAAGAAAGTCCGCACCATCGTCCACGCACCCACCCCCACTTCTAAGTCAGAACTACAGGCCTTCTTAGGCCCGTTGAACTTTTATCATTCCTTTTTGCCACACAAGGCGACAGTACCTGAGCTGCTCCACAGATTGCTGGACAAGCGAACTGCCTGGGTTTGGGATGCCTCGCACAATGCCGCTTTCCAGGCTGTCAAGGGACTCCTGACTTCCAATGCTGTTCTAGCATATTTTGATGAGAAGCTTCCAGTGGTGTTGGCATGTGATGCTTCTCCGTACAGTGTGGGGGCAGTTCTGGGCCACTGCCTGGTGGATAGCTGCAAAGTCCCCATGTCTTATTATTCCCTCACCTTGTCATTGGCGGAGCACAATTACGCACAGATAGACAAGGAGGGCCTGGCTATAGTTGCTGGAATAAAGAAGTTCCATAACTACTTATACAGCCGGCCTTTCACAGTTGTCACTGACCATAAGCCACTCTTGGGTCTCCTGGCTCCCGACCACCCAACGCCACAAATGCTGTCCCCCAGGGTGCTCTGTTGGTTGATTTCCCTGATGGGGTACAACTATGAGCTTGTCCACCACCCTGGTAAGGTGATGGGCCATGCTGATGCCCTGAGCCACCTCCCGCTGCCCTCCTCCAACCCCGATTCTGCCTCAGCCCATCACGTTGCCCTTCTGGAAGCCTTCCCAGAAAGGCCAGTCCAGATACGGGAAGTCACCCACTTGACGGGCCAGGATCACGTCCTCACCTGGGTCTTGGACTGAGTGGGGAGGGTGGTGATTCCCTCTCCATTACAGAACCGAGAGCTCACAGCCCTCCATGAAACTTATCCCGGGATCATCCGGATAAAGGCACTGGCCCAGAGTTATGTGTGGTGGCCCTGGGTCAACAGAGATATCGAGGATACCATCAAATGCTGCCAGCTGTGCCAGGCAACCTGACCAGCACCCCCACATGCACCCATGCACCCATGGGCATTGTCGCACAAACCCTGGGCCAGACTGCACCTGGACTTCATGGGCCCCTTCCAAGGTCAGCTGTTTTTCATTCTTGTGGACATATACAGCAAGTGGCTAGAGGTAGTTCCTGTGCCCTCCACCTCCTTCCAATCTGCCATCCGGGCCATGTGGCAGATCTTCAGTGCCCAGGGCCTCCCCAGCTCCTTGGTCACAGACAATGGCTCGGCTTTTACCTCAGCTGAGTTCAAGGAGTTTATGGACTACCATGGCATCAAGCACATCTGATTGGCTCCATTCCATCCCACAACCAATGGCCAGGCTGAATGGATGGTCTGGATGACCAAGGAGGCACTCTGCCTCATGGACTCCAGGGACTGGAACTTCAAACTGGCCACCTTCTTGTTCAGCTAGCACACTACACCACACACTAAGACAGGGTGCAGCCCGGCCAAGCTCTTGCTAGGCCACCACCTGATGACCAGGGTGCACCGTCTACACCCAGGTTGGGCCTCAGACCATGACGCCAGCCCTGAGGAGCAAGAGGCACCCCAGGGGTTCTTTCTGGAGGATCTGGTCTACACCTGAAATTACGCTCGGGGGCCCCCATGGACCCCCGTGAGGGTTGTCTGTGTCACAGGGCCCCTGTCCTATGAGATCTCATGTAAGGACAGGCAACTCTGGTGGTGATACATAGATCAGCTGTGCCACCAAGTACTTCCACTAGATCCAGAGGACGGCGACTATGAGGATGCCTCCCCATCAGCAGCCAATATGGCTGCACAGCCCACTCCAGGGAAACACAGATGTGGTTGAGCGAAGAGCCTGAGCTTCACACAGACAAACTATAGACGAGTGGATCCTAGTCCGCTTCAATCGGGAGGCTAGGATCCAAGACTAGGCTTATGAAAGACTGATACTGTAAATAGACCTATCACGGGTGCTGGGGTGTGTTGGGGTGTGGTTTGTCTTGGGGTTATAAGCAGGCCTGTGAGACGGCTAATTTGTCTTTTTTCTGAATAAAATTATGAGCTGATTCACTACTTCATGCATTGGACCCAGTATATTATATCGAATAAATCATCTCCCCTACACCGAGGGTTGCCAGCTTCAGGTTTGGAAATTCCTGGAGATTTGGGCTTCAGCCTGGGAGGCTGGGTTTTGGGGAGAAGATGGACTTCAAGGGGATATAATGCCATAGAGTCCTCAGTCCACCCTCCAAAGCAGCCATATTTTTCCAGGAGAACTGATCTCTGTTGTCTGTTGTAATCCTGGGAAATCGTCAGGCTCCACGTGGACTCTGGCCACCTTACCTAGATGCCACTTAGGCTATGCTCTGGGATGGAGATGATGTTGGTGGTCCTAGTGGATGATCTCTATCTACATGAAGACAAAGGTAATGCCTCTCTGCCATTCTTATTGGATTTAGCAGCCTTTGATACAGTGGCCCATGCTATCCTGTTGAAACATTTGGAGGCATAGGTGATTGTAGCCCCACTCTGGCCCTCCCTAAGCTCCAGCTACAGTCACCGGCATGTGATGAGGAAAGGGCTGGCAATAACTTTGCCTAAGCAGCCACTCACTTGGGTCAGGAAGTTTTCACAGAATGCCTATAAAATATGAAGGTCCCTTCCTAATTCTCTTGCCGTTTCTTCTTCTGTTGGCATTCAGCTATTTCTCCTTGCAGAGCCATTTCCAAATGGAACTGGCATGATTTGAGAGAAAGAGTAAGAAAAACCAGAACTGCAGCTTGTCCTTAAGTAAAGATCCAATTGAACCTTACAAAAATTAAAATATTATTTTCAGGTGTCTTCTTGATGGCATTTGAATGCTGATTGAATTTAAGGAAGTAAATAGCAAATTCAACAGGTTCTGTTATTGGTTTAGCATAGAAAGGCAAGATCAGATGTTTATTGACCTAACTAAAGGGACCAAAATAGTCATATCACTGGAAACAGATGAGAGCATATTAAGAGCAATGGAGGATGAGAAGCAAATATTAGTTGTAGCAAGCTACTACGGAGGCCTTCACTGGGCTGAATGCATGACTAGTAATTATTGAAATAATAATTATGGTCTTCACTTTATTAAGAGAACAAGCATGGAATAGCCTTATACATGCATCAAATCTAAATTAGATTATCCATCAGGCTCTCTGAAGTGACTATTACTGTAGCATCAAGACAAAGATAATAATGAGAAATACAGCTGAAATCATTCTAAAGCACCACTGAGAGTTGTGGCTGTTAAATTAACATAAAAACATAAGAGAAGCCAATGTTGAATCAGGCCAATGGCCCATCTAGTCCAACACTCTGTCACACAGTGGCCAAAAATACCAGGTGCCATCAGGAGGTCCAGCAGTGGGGCCAGTGGTATGAAACCTCTTAATTAGTCACTGTAGATTTTCTGGGTTGTGCGGCCATGGTCTTGGCATTGTAGGACCTGACGTTTCTCCATTAGCTGTGACTGGCATCCTCAGAGGTATAACACAGAAAGAAGCAGTACTCTCTGCGTCAAGGTGAGCAGAAAAACAGCAGGCAGGTAATTTATATCTACCCTGGAAGGTGGGGTAGGGCTGAGTCATTATCTTGTAGGAGTTCTCCAGGCTATGAACATGCTAATGGAGGAGCTTTCCTGAGGAGGTTCTTTTGTCTATGGATTGTTTCCTGAGGAGGTTTCCTGTTTCTTGATGAGGTTCTTTTGTGTGTGGAATGGCTATTGAAACTCTAATCTTATCTGTGGTGCTATTGTCAGCTGTAGAGAATTTTGTGTTTTTCAGGTCAGGAAAAAATAAAAAATAAAAAATAAATAGGGCAAAAATAGGTTCAGATTTCTAAGTGCTTAGTGACATCTTTCATTTGGTGGTATCAGGACAGGGATTCTGAAGCATGCACCACCACACAAATGGCACTATGTGCCAGTTGTGCACCACAGAAGTCTGTGTGATTTCCCTAATTCATGCAGTAGAAGAATTACCTATTTTTGGTGGCTTACACACACGTGCATCAGAGATCCTATGTGTGGAATTAGATTCTAGTGCCTGTAAGAGATGGATCCTGATCCAGCGCATGTAAGACTCTGTCACATGGATAAATGTGAATACTGGGGAAATTGGTCAGTCCTGCTGAAGTTAGAAGACACAAATCTAAGGTAAATTTAAGGGGACAGCTTAATATCAGGAATATCAACATCACTGCTGAGGGAAGGATGCCAAAATAATACCATCACAGGAAAGCTGAATGGCCAATTTCAGAGTGATAAAAGTGCTTTGCCTGTGAAATGTGTGTCGAGTCTTGCTGGCATTAGTTCAGTCATTCTGTTTTCTTTTTGTTGGATGAATTCAGCGTGCATAATATTAGAATGAGAAACACAAAGTCCCAAGATTAAGGGGGGGGTGCAGAGAGGGACAGAAAAAAATGGCTTCATATACAAGCTATTTGTTCAGTCGACTGTATAATGCTGGAGGCAGAAAGTATAAAAAGAAATCCTCAAAGTCTGAAGCAAATCAACATGTCACTTTTAATCTACACTTTAATAAGTTATGCAGAAGAGCCTAGAGTTTCTGTCAAAAAAACCCATGACAGTTCTCTTTTGGAAATCATATCAACAATGTATCCATCAGAAGGGCTGGGTTTTTAAAATTTATTCTACATGGATGATCAGTTTTTAAGGTTGCCAATGAAAATAAAATTAGGCTGTTCCACATTTACCAGTGTTTCTTAATGAGTTCCCAATGGAGGGAGTCAGTATGAAGATCTCAGGATGGTGTCCATGCCCTAGCCTAGCAGATATTGTGCAGATATTTGATGTGCATACAAAAGTATGCGTATAGTGGGAGCCAGGGCTAAACCTGCTGGGCGTGTATCTGTCACCACAGCTGATCTCCACATGTTCAATGGCCAATCTACATGTCATATGCCTCTGTACCTAACCTCTGTGCATTCCAGCATATGGATTGTACATTTGGGAATTTGTATCCTATGTGAGTTGGTATTCTATGTGAGATGGGATCTACATGTATCTACATGATGGGACCTTGAACACATGGATGTTCAGTATGGCTATTGGGGAGATTTCACAACTTCCATGACATCCATATCTGCTTATAGAACATTAGCACAAGGCTATAGTTCCATGTGATATTGTCTCTAGTGTGGGTGATTCACACAATCTTTATTTCAATAAAAAAAGATTTTGTTGCTTTCTCCAAATAGTGAATTCTGTGTGGTAGACAGTGGTCTTAGTAATAAAATAAAACATTGGATTCCTTTACCATTATTCTCCTAGAAAGCCATATTTTGGAAGCTTAGTGAGACAGCGGGGTGTAATGGTTAACAACAACAAAGTCAAACCAAGTTTATTTATTTATTTGATTTATATCCCACCCTCCCCCACAAGTGGGCACAGGGCAGATGACAACATGTTGGTAAATACATAGAATTTAGACATTAAAACAGTAATAACCCAGATTAACAACTAACAATAAATTTACTAACCAGATCCAAGATGGCAGCTATTCCAGGACCTCATGCACCATGACCTGTTGCCTGTAATGCTTTGTTGATCTTTTTAGCAGAGTTGATCAGAATGGGCACTATAGCACTGCAGCACTACAGACCATGCAGGCAGTTTATTGCATTAGCTCAAAGCCATAGCAAACAACATTAAGAAAAACAGTGAAATGTGGCATAAAACAATCACAATACATATTTGAACCCATAAAATATTAATTAAAAAGATCTCAAAACATAATATGTAATTAACAAACATGAATCTTAGTAACAAAGGGCAAGGTTTAACAATGTACTGATCCTATAATAGCATAGAAAGACCCTATGTGAGCAAGATAACAAGAAGAAGAGGAGGAGGTGGAGGAGGAGGAGGAGGTGGAGGAGGAGGAGGAGATCGGATTTATACCCTGCCCTTCACTTGGAGTCTAAGAGCGGCTTACAAATTCCTTTCCCTTCCCCACAACAGACACCCTGTGAGGTAGGTGGGGCTACACTGACCACCCTGGCATCAAAGGGTTTTAACTGGATCTTTATAATTAAGGCAATAAATGTTGCCATTTGTAATGTGAGTCATTTATTTCAATCTACGAGTAATATTACAAGTTTGGACCAATCCGATCATCCTGGATATCTTGTTGAAATGTTCCTGAGGTATTGTTCACCATCCACTGCAAATCTTGGGCACCAAAAAAACCACGTGGACCAGGTCCCCAACAAATCTCTGATCACAAGAGCAGACTCACTCATTGGCCCAGGACAGACTGGCAATTTGCCCCGGTAGCCAGTCGCGGCAAAAAACCCCGGAGTAAATGATACCGGGTTTTCCCGCCCACACAGCGGGGGCCTCTGCCAGAAGATACCGGACGGAGGCGCGTGGGAGCGTTCAGACTGCCGCGCCGGAGGCGCGCTATATTTGCTGTTTCCCCATTATTTCGGCTGTGGGCGTATGTGCGCATGAGCGCTTGAGCGCTCATGCGCTCATGTGCATAAGCGCATTTTGCCGTTTTGTTTTGTTTTTTTTTACCCTGCAACGCCGGCACCGCATTGGGCAGTGGAGCGAAGCAGAGCCAATCACACCGCTGCTGCCTCATGCCCAACGCGGGTTGCTCCCGGCTTTTCGGCTGCGCGTTCAGACTCCCCGGAAGCGGAGAAACGCGCGACGAACGCAGGCTTTCAAGATTTGCGCCGGTTTTTATCAGGTGTTTTTTTAATCTGGCAGTGAAGCGCGAGAGCACCGGTAGGCTACGGGTGGGGGACGCCAGCCAGATGTGCCTGTGTGAACATCCCATTTACCCCGATATTGAGTCGTTGTCAGCCCGGGTCCCATCCCGCGGCAAATTGCCAGTCTGTCCTGGGCCATTATGTGCGATACTCCTGTGTTGGTGTAATGGTTAGAGTATCAGTCTAGGCTCAAATCCCCACTCTACCATGAAAGCTTGTGGAGTGACCTTGGGCTAGTCACACTCTCTCAGCCTAACCTACTTCACAGGGTTGTTGTGAGAATTAAAAGGATGACAGGAGAAAGTTGCAAACTTCTTTGGGGAGAAAGGCAGGTTTTGTTGAGCTTTCTTCTTAGTAAAATTTCATTGCATTGAGCTGCATAAACATCTCAGTGGTCAGGTAACTGCAAAAATGGACAAACTTTGAGATCAGAGATAACTATATATAAAATGCAAGTGCATCTTCCTGTAGTTTTTCACATTTCCTAGTAGATTTTCACTAGCAGTCTTCCAGTACAACTTGGTCAGTTCTTCAGACATGGCAAAGAATTACTCGTTGTTGATTGTGCCTGTAGTAAATTCAAGGTATAGCTGAACTATAGTTTGGTTATTTTGTAGCTCAAGTTAAAAACAGCCAGAGTGGATAAAGGAACATAAAGTAAACCATGCCCTGAGCATTCCAAAGTGATTCCACAGATTAAAGACCTGTGACCATGAATACTGATTCTGAAGCATTTATCATTCACAGCCATTATACCAGGGACCTGGGACCAACAGCAGGGGATGGCTAGACTCATTTAGCCCCATCTGAGATGGTTTCTCAAGGCATTTGGTTGATCACCCCTGGAGCTATAATGCTACGCTGAGGGCTATGGCTCAAAACACATTCATGCAGAAAGTTTCAAGATCAACCCCTGGTAATTCCAGTTAAAGGATCAGGTAGTGGGAAATAGAAGAAGTCCCACCTGAGACCCTAGAGAGCTGCTGCTTGATAGACCAGTGGTCTATTAGACAACTGTATGTGTTCGTGTATGAGTACATGGAACTATGATCCGATCCATCATTAGTTATTATGTCCTTCTTTGTGTGTATGTACATACGTGTGTGTGCGTGTGTGTGCACCTGGAAGTCATAGTGACCTCTGTGACTGTCTGTGCGCACACCTGGAAGTCACAGTGACTTCTGGTGACTGACGCCTACTGGGGTCCTGGAGAATATTCAGAAAGGTGGCTGAATAAAGCCTGCTCCCACCTCCCAACTACTGGTATTCCAAGGAGGTCTCCCATCCAAGTACTTGCCAGAGTCAACCCTGCTTAGCTTCCAAGATCTGATAAGATTGGGCTTGCCTGGACTATCCAGGCCAGGGCCATTAATATGTCCTTCGAAAGCCACCTTTCTTATTACTGTTGCACTTTCTACATCAACACCACTATATGAAGAGAAAGCCATGATAAAACACAATGTGCATACTTAGTTGAAGTTCTTTTTCAGCTACGGCTATAAAGCCCTGGGTGCAACATGGAGAATAGCCAGGGCTTCCCATTATGTCTCCCCAATGACTTTTCCTCATTGACATTATTTTGAAGGATATATTATTGATTATTTAACAACAGGCATTGTTACGTGTTTGTATACATCTCCTATGGCAGTCTGTGTGGGGATGATGCATTACTAAATACATCAGGGAAGCAGATCCAGACTTCTGCCATTAGCAGGAGCTTGCTCAGCAGAACATTCCACACCCCACCCCTTTGCCTAGAAGTCTCCTTCATGTTCTCCAAATACCAAATCAGGGCAAACAGAAGTTCCTAAGAGATGGACATTTTGGAAACAGTTTGAGGAGAATATTCACTTCCACACCGTTGTTTTTGTCATTCTTTTGTCCCTATTGCTTTGGGTCCCCCCCCCTTTTCTACATGTGTTTTGCTCCCTCTGGGACTACTGGAGAGAGCAAAACACATTCAGAAGAAAAAAACCCTGAAGCAATAGGGACAAATGAGTGACAAAAATAACAGTGTGGAACACCATCCCCTGGAGCCACATGCTGGGTTAGATCCTTTCAAACTGATGTATAGGCTGCATCTGCAATTGGATATTGTGTAATCAAAGCACTATAGCAGTCATTTGCAACTGGATTTTCCTGTGTACACAAAACAGTCTAGGAAGTGAAGGAGTGCTACAGTGTAATAGTGAGAGAGGGACTGTGGTTCTGTGGAAAAGCTTCTGCTTTGTCTGCAGAAGGTCCCAGGTTCAGTCCCAGTCACCTGAGATCCAAAAGAGCTGCTGCCTGTCTGAGTACTCCATACTGACCTTAATGGACCAGTGCTGTGATTCAGTATAAGGCAACTTCAAGTGTCATAGTACAATTCCCAGTGATGTGTGTATGTAGCCTATCAATGAAAAGATGTGCTGCAAATTGATTCATAGATTTTCCAACAGCTCGTCTAGCTTGATCATGAGTTGCATATATAACATATTTTATACTCTTAGTATAGAGTATAACATATTTTATACTCTTAGTTCAGTATACTCCAAAAAAAAAAAAAAATAGGTCTTAGTGCAGTACACTCCAAAAACATTTTATTAGAACCAAACCAAACAAAAAAGCAGTATGCAAGCTTTTGAATCCTCCAGAACTCTTAATCTGGTTGGATGTTAAAAACAATTATAAAGGGAGGGGGAAGACTAAGTCCCCCCCCCCCAAACTTGCAGGGCATGATATTAAGACCTCTAATGCTTAGCTGACTTAAATGGGCACACAGTATGGTTAATTAGTTGTAGATTTTCCGGGTTGTGTGGCCGTGGTCTTGGCATTGTAGGACCTGACGTTTCGCCAGTAGCTGTGACTGGCATCCTCAGAGGTATAACAGAAAGATAGAGGACTCTCTTTGTCAAGGTATTACATCTTTCTGTGTCATACCTCTGAGGATGCCAGTCACAGCTACTGGCGAAACGTCAGGTCCTACAATGCCACGACCGTGGCCACACAACCCGGAAAATCTACAACAACTAATGAACTCTGGCCGTGAAAGCCTTCGACAACAGTATGGTTAATTGCTTTCAGACTGCATCCTTGGGAAGAAGAAATGGAATCATTCCACTGAAAACACACACAAAAATAGCAGGCAAATATCTCTGCAATACCAGATGAGGCACACAGATGCTTTAAAAGGATGAGGGGTTTAAAATGAGAAAGTAGTATGATAAGTTTTGATCTGATAAGAAAATAAGCATTGTACAAATTTCCCTCCAACATTTCATTTTCCTGCCTCTTCAGAATTTCTGGAAATGTTCTCCATTCTTACCTGAACATGGATTTTGCAAGGGTTTGGGGCAGTCC
This sequence comes from Gekko gecko, assembly GCA_029375565.1. Taxonomy (NCBI): domain Eukaryota; kingdom Metazoa; phylum Chordata; class Lepidosauria; order Squamata; family Gekkonidae; genus Gekko; species Gekko gecko. The sequence goes on from JAPDNY010000008.1 coordinate 49,398,942, forward strand.
ACAGCTCATTACAGGATTAGCTTAAGAACACTGGTATTAGGGGAAAGTGTGATTGAACATTCATTTCTTTTTGTAAAGGCTTATCTAATAGCATTATGGTCAGTCAAGCCATATCCTCAGTATCCTTGATAGAGTTTGGTGTATACATAAATGCTGCACAGGAGAATGGCATGCACAAGTGATAAATTGCACTGACACAGCCAGGGTCTCACAACTGGGCCAAGGACGGGATTTGAGCTACTTGAAATGAGAGGACCTTGAATTGTTCATGTTTCTATTTTACTCAGGGAAACATGAACAAGGACCGCAGGTCATAAGGATGGGATTCAGTAACAGAGAGAACACAGCTTTGCCAAAATGGAAAACCTCAGCGAGCTGTTCCCCAGTTTACCTTTCAGTCTGATCTCCTCTTCTCCCTTTGTGAGGGGAAAAAATAACATTACAAGAAAATGGGGTTTGCAACCCCATCTGTTCCTTGTAAGGAAAATTCAAGTGCAAGAGGTACCTGTAATTGACTGGGGCAGGTGGAACATGCTTCTCCTTTCCACTCTTCACCGATTCTTCCCTACAAATTCCTAACTGCTGTTTTTATTTTTTTTTCCCTCAGGCAAGCTCAGAAATAATAAAAAAGTAAGCTTAGCAAAGGGAAAACTACCTGCAGGGTATTCTGTAGCAGACAATCAGCAGGCACAGGAGGGGTTATGAATAGGGATAATTGCAAAAAATACCTTATTAGATAGATCAGATTGTGTGATCCAATGGGGTTTAATGCCATATTAGAGAACTCAATGGCAGTGAATCTCTGGTGTTGGAATCCCATTTGCATGAGATATATTTCAATCTGCCCTGGTTTTACAGAGATGGCTTAATTCAAAATAAGCACTGGGGGGGGGGGAATCCCTTGTGTTCATGCTCAGTAGACACCAGTGAAGTTTAACAAATGTATGGGACACTTGTGCCACAATCCTTGAATTGTAGGATTACAGAAGTGTACAATTACGGCCCTTTTTAAAAATCCCCAGTATCTATGGTCTCAGTAGACAGTGCGGAAAATAAAAAGTTCAAAAAGACCAAGAAAGAAAAGTGAAAACCATTGCCCTGAGGTTCTGCTGACTGGAACTCAGGGACGTTGATGGGAAATCATCAGATCAAAACCCCGGGAATAGAGGCAGCTTGGATCGTAAATGGGACTGAGCTGGAGGAATCTGGTCATCCTCAGTGATGAACCCATCTACTGAGTCTCCATGAAACTGATATTAGAGATATAAAAGAAGTTGTCGTGTCCTCTGGTTTGTCTCAAATAGTGATGATTTCAACTGGTTCCTTTAAAGTGAGAGTCAAAATTCTGGCTGCCAAACACGTTCAAATTACAGACAGACATTGACAGCAAAAATAGATATCAATATTAATGCCTGTTGTTGAGAGTTTAGCTTCCCCTTCCCAACTGTGGTGGCTCAAGTGGTTAAGACGCTGAACTGCAGGCTGTGGAAGGTCAGTAGTTCAGCAGTTCGAGACCCGAGAGTGCCCACATGATGGAGTGAGCTCCCGTCTCTAGTTCCAGCTCCTGCCAACCTAGCAGTTCGAAAGCAAGAAATTGCAAGTAGATAAATAGGTACCACTTCGGTGGGAAGGTAACAGCATTCCGTGCGCCTTGGTGTTTAGTCATGCCAGCCACATGACCACGGAAATGTCTTCGGACAGCGCTGGCTCTTCGGCTTTGAAATGGAGATGAGCACCGCAGCCCTAGAGTCGGATTCGACTGGCTTTCGAGCAAGGGAACCTTTACCTTTACCTTTATCCCAACTGCATCACCTCCTTTTTTCAGAGGCAATGGGCTTATGCTAAGGACTCAGACTGAGCAGCCCATCTTTTAGTCAATGGTTATACAGTAAGAAATAGAAAATAGCTCCAGGCTAGGTTCCACTATTTGGAAATGTGAACTTAAAAGAAAGAGTTCTGTGGTCAGCTTCAGATGTCCTCACTTTCTTTTTTGCCCCAAATGAGAAGGAGGAGGAGGAGGAGGAGGAGATTGGATTTTTACCCTGCCCTTCACTCCAAGTCTCAGAGCAGCTTACATTCTTCCATTCCTCTCCCCACAACAGACACCTGTGAGGTTGATGGGGCTGAGAGAGCTCTGACTGAGAACAGCTCTTGAGAGAACAGCTCTGAGAACTCTTACTGACCCAGTGTCACCCAGCAGCTGCATGTGGAGGAGTGAGGAATCAAACCTGGTTCTGTAGATTAGAGTCCACCAGTCTTAACCATTACACCAAATTGGCTCTGGTGTTGGAATCTTGCGTTTTCATTTAATGTTTAGAATCCCCTGTTTGTATTAATGATGTAGGAGCTGATGTGAGCCAGCATGGCAGAGTGGTTAAAATGTTGGACTAGGATCTGGGAGATCTGGATCCAAATCCCCATTGTGCCATAAAACTTGTTGGGTAACCTTGGGCCACTCATTCTCTCTGAGCCAACTCCCTCCCTCCTTCAGGAAAGGGAATGCCCCAGGCCCATAGCTACAGTGGAAGCCCCCTGACTTCCCATCTAGCCCAGGATATCATGGCCTCCCCCCCCCGGATTACATTGATTAGCCAGTGCCCCTTAAGAAATTTAAATGCCCCCTGACTTTAAAAAATCCTGGCTACGGGCCTGGAATGCCCAGTTCTCCCAAGCTTCCCCTGGGGGCAGTCCCCCAGGAGCAGCATCTCAGGGAGCATTTTGGGCTGCCATGGGAGGGAGGAATTGGCAAAAATCACCCCCTCCTTCTGCCCATGGAAATCTAGGCAGGATCCAGTACAGGATTATTGTGAGGGTAAAAGGGAGCCAGGAAGACTGATGTATGCCACCTTGAGCTCCTTGGAGAAAGAAACGAAACATTAGGAAACATTACAATTAGTTTTAGCTCAACACAAAATATAACATAGATTCAGGTGGGTAGACATGTTGGTCTGAAGCAACAGAACAAAATTTGAATCCAGTAGCAATTTTAATACAGTGTTATTCAGGGTATAAGCTTTTGTGTCCATGCACACTTCTTCAGATACAGTGAAATGGAAGTTACCAGTCCATATATATATATAGGTAGAGGGTGCACAGCAAATTAGCATACAACATAATGAAGATGTTTAACAGATGCAAGGACCAAACAGGAATAACAAGCTAAATTTATACGGTCACCATTTGTTTGGATTTAATTCTTGGGGGGGGGGGGCATAGTAAAGGAAATAAATATAGTAAAACTGGAGACTGATGTATAAATATATCCTTCTTAATTGTGGGATGCTGAGAGTAATTAACTGAAACCCTCTCGTTATGCTCCATCCATATTCTCTCAAGCATGCAGGTAACTAACAGCATCCTTTTGTTTAAGGTAGGGTGACTGGTTGTACAGTGTTATACAGACCTTGCTCAGTTCTGCAGGGTGTGTAAAACAGAGATGTTCTGCCAATCCTATGGTTGAGGACAGCAGTGGCTCATACTATGGCCTCCACCATGACCAGTTCCTGATCCACCCAAGGTAGGGAGTGAAGTAAAATTTTATGCCATTGTTAAGTCCAGCTGTTCTTATTGTAAACTGAAATTAAATTATTCTGTTTATTTTAACCTGTTATGCAGTGCCCTGAGCCCTCTAGGGAAGGGTAGTCTATAAATCTGGATGATGATGATGATATCTCCTCTCTCACGAGACCAAAGAAATACATTGCAATCTACCATTCCAAATTACATTACATTCTACTATTCATTACATTACATTGCAACCACTATTTCGATCTACTATTCCAAATAAGAAATACAATAAAATAAGGAGGATATCTAGCCCTTGTTGGTGAGAATACAGATGTAAGAACTGGATTAGATTAGCATAAGTAATGAGATAAGAAAAAAATATCCTTTTTAAGTTCGCGGGGGAGGTATTGTTCCAAGTATTGTAATAACTTGTAATTCAGCAATTTCCCTTTCCAGTCTGTTCCTGAAGTTCCTTTGCAATAAAACAGTTACCTTGAGGTCACCCATTGAATGTCCTAGAAGATTCAAGTCTTCCCCTACAGGTTTCTCAGTCTTGTGATTCTTGATATCGGATTTGTGTCCACTTATCCTTTGGTGTAGTGTTTGACCTGTTTGCCCTATGTAGAGAATGGAAGGGCATTGTTGGCATTTAATGGCATATACAATGTTAGAAGATTCCCCAAATTCTCAAAATATAAACAAGGAGAGAACAATTGCCTAGAATTCAGTGGAACAGTTGAGTATGATTTTTTTTTAGAGGGGAGACTAATGGAAAGTTGAAGCAGGGCTTGTCAAACACTAAAGAGCCTCCAAACAGCACAAAGGTTTGTGTGTCCCAAATTGCCATCCTCATGTAAGCATATTATCTGAGTAATTGTAGGACTGGTCCATGTTACTGAGAGTTTTACATTTGCTAAGGCAAAGAATAATTCTGTCCTCCAATGGAATAGTTTTTTGTTGGCCTTCTGTAGCTCTACTCCAGTGGTTATATATAGAAAAGCCAATAAATAATAATATATGAAATACCACAGCATTCACAAAAAAGGTACTTAAATGAAACCATTTTTTCCAATGCTTACAATTACACTTACTATTACTCCTTATCTCTGTCACATATGGGATCCATATCCTCACGGGAATTTGGGTTACAGCCTATAACCCGTGTTTTCTGGAAAGGAGTGCCTGGTATTATGTACTGTGGCCATCAGCACACCCCTTTTGGTTACGTTTGAGCTGTATCAATAGTGGAAGCACATGATATTATTCTATACAGATATCAATGACAATGTAAAGCTAAGGTGTTCTTACAAGAAGTGTTTTGCTGTTTTCGCAAACTACACTTGTTGACTTATTTTTTTATTGATTCAAGAAAGAAATATCCTTCCACCACCAAGTTTCCATTCCTGAATCAAGGATAGAGCAACAATCTCTGAAAGGTCAGTATCTATCACTTTCGTTAATTGAATCTGTCCTCAAAGCCACAGAGCTGGTGCACCAAGGTTAAGAAAGGGCAAATATCTCTGTATGAACTTGAAATTGATAGCTGAGGATACATCTGCACCATGTCTCGCTGGAAATTCTAATTCTTCATGTGTGTATGTTTTTTAAAAAAACATCAATTGTTCAATATTTTGTCAGTTTATTGTTCTCCAGGTAAATGATTCTGTGGGGGCTGTTGATCTCTCAGCCTTTTGCCGTGGGTGGAAATTGTTGCTAATACATCTATTATTTATAGCCTGACAGGCTCTTAACAAAAGATTATCTAGGAATTTCAAAATATGTTTTAAAAATTGTTTTGTATATTGTCATGTGCATTGAGCACTAAGTATTCTGGCACTATGAGCCTGCCAAAAGTATTTTTCAAGTGAAAGGGGCAGTTGAATGGCATCCGACTCTGTACTAAAGCATCTATGAAGCAACGACAAATGATTCTCATAGGATTGCTCCCCCATACCCCTGGGGTTGTCTTTGTGCTTTCTTGTGCATTTTTTCAAAGATCTTTATATGATGATTATCCTTATGCAAATCTGTAGGGATTTCTTTCTATGAACCCTTAGTAGGAAGGAGCCCTTTTTTGCACCCTTAGTAGGAAGGATAAGACAGGCTAGCTGATTTCAAAGGATGCTTCAACATGTGGACTTTGGAATGTCAGGCAGACTTTGAGGTCAACCAAGGGACAGTTCATCACTCATTCATTGCAGCATCAAGAGGTAACTTGTAAGAGTGACTGAATGAAACATCAAACACCAGAGTGATTTATATTTCTCTCATCACCTCAAAATCAATGCTTTCTAAGGTTCATATGTTTAGTTATGAGTCAACAAATACTGACCACATCATCAAGTGAATGTGTAAGAGAACGTAGAATAAATCTTTACCACATACTCAGACAGGCTCCTCCCCTCACAGTCTTTTATATGTTCTGTGTCCCCAGGTCTCATTTTAAAGCATTTCTGTTGAGTGAATCAAGCTGTCTACAGAAATCAGCTTTGGCACTTTACTCAACTCTTGGTGTTGCTTCCTGGAGAAAATGTTACTTTCTCATAATTTTCATCATCCTTCAGCTGTGGGTGTGAGTCACAAGATGAGTGATTGGAAAAATCTCATCCATCACTTTCCCAGCAGTAAATATTTCATCTGTAAGAGCTTCATTTCCTTTGAGAATATCTCCTCCCACCAAAGTTGTTATTAGAGCTGGTGGGGAGAAAAGACAGTCGCCTTCACTGAGCCAGGTCATTAGCCCAGAATAGCACTATACTGTCAACTCTGAAAAACAACAAGGTCTCTCAATCAAGAGGGTCTTGCTGCCCAAGATATTAAACTGGTGGCACCAGGGGCTTACACCTGGGGACTTTGTACAGGCCAAGCATCCAACGTACCACTGAGACAACAAGACACTGACAGAGCCATCCTAAACGGAGTTATACCCTTCTAAGCCCATTGACTTCAGAACTGTGTACAGTTCTGGTCACCACATCTCAAAAAAGATATTATAGCATTGGAAAAAGTGCAGAGAAGGGCAACTAGAATGATAAAAGGGTTGGAACACCTTCCCTATGAAGAAAGGTTAAAATGCTTGGGGCTCTTTAGCTTGGAGAAACGACGGCTGAGGGGTGACATGATCGAGGTTTATAAGATTATGAATGGGATTGAGCAGGTTGAGAAAGAAGTACTTTTCTCCCTTTCTCACAATACAAGAACTCGTGGGCACTCCATGAAATTGCTGAGCAGTCGGGTTAGAACAGATAAAAGGAAATACTTCTTCACCCAAAGAGTGATTAGCATATGGAATTCACTGCCACAGGAGGTGGTGGCAGCTGCAAGCATGGACAGTTTCAAGAGGGAATTAGATAAACATATGGAGCAGAAGTCCATCAGTGGCTATTAGCCACAGGGTATAGATGGGAACTCTCAGTCTGGGGCAGGTGATGCACTCTATTCTTGGTGCTGGAGGGGGCAGCAGTGGGAGGGCTTCTGGTGCCCTGGCCCCACTGCTGGACCTCCTGATGGCACCTGGTATATTTTGGCCACTGTGTGACAGAGTGTTGGACTAGATGGGCCATTGGCCTGATTCAACATTGGCTTCTCTTATGTTCTTATGTTCTTATGACTTAGAAGGGTATAACTCTGTTTAAAATGGCACTGCTAAAACTTCGGCAGGTGGGAATCTCAGTTTAGCCATTCTAGCTGTACTGCAGTAGCAGTGATAAGTATTTGTTTCTACAACAAGTTATTAATACTCCCTTCCACCACTTCCCAGTAACAGAATACATTTTCCCAAACCCTATATTTTCTCACATTGGAGTCACACTGTGTCACATTGTTACATTAACCTACACTATGTTTCAATTTTATTTTAGCCAAAGTTGTAGTAGGCCTGAGGTCAAAACAGATGTGATGCTGAAGATCATCATTGTCAACTTTTTTAAAAATCAAAGTTACAATAGAGATCTCTCAGTGGTGTTTCTTCACTTCAAAACAGCTATGGGGTACTAATTTGATCAGGGAAGCAATGTGGGGATATACCTCTTCTACCTGTTCCACATCCCCAGTCTAAATTTACATTCCCATTTTGACTGCTTTGCATTAAAGAGAAAGGGTCACTAAGAGTGGGAGCTTTTTTCCTTCTTCTTCTTTGGCCATCAAGTCACAGCCAATTAATGGAAACCTCAGAAACTTTTCAAGGAAAGAAATGTTCAGAGTTGGTTTGCCATTGCCTCTCTCTGCAAAGGCGACTCTGGACTACCTTGGTTGTCTCCCACCTTAAGTACTAACCAGGGATGACCTGCTTAGCTTCTGGGATCTGATGGTAGTGGGCTAGACTGGGCCTTGGGAGCTGGAAAAGGAAAGTAGTGGTGTTCCTGTTCTAAAGAAATATGTTGAATGTGTGTTCTTTTGAATGGGATGGCACCAAATGTATTATCAAAGGAGAGTAATGGGCATCCTTGTATGGGAGTCCATGATGGCTTTTGGGATCTTGCCCACATTAGATATTATTTCACCTTGATTGACCACACCTGTACTCACTCTGACACATGATACTACTATTGATATCAAGGAAGGGCACTTGATGGAGCAAAATCTGTTTTCTTTTTTCACCACCAGTAACACTGAATTTACTGCACAGTGCTAGGAATGTGAAATTTGTTTTCATGTTTTCGTATTTTAGTTTCAAAAAGTTAAATTTGCTTGTTACTACAATGCTCATTTTCCTTATTGCATTTATTTGTTGTTTAACTTATTTCCATGGCAAATGCATATTCAGCTATAACTACTTTGATCTTGTGATGGATTGCACAGAAAAGCAGTTTTTTTAAAATGCTCCTTGTATCAGAGAGTCAGAGAGTTCAAGATTTAATCTTCCCTAGAGAAAAGAGCTCATGTGATTGGCTGCTCTACTAGCTCTCTGATTGGCCAACATCAGCTGAGAGAGAAAATAAAATAATGATCTGGAGGGAAAGGGGTCTTTTGCAGGTTGGTCTTTTGCAATTTGGTCTTTTGCCTTTTTGGTTGTGTGAAAACTAATGTCTGGCTCAGTAGCCAGAGGGTTTTCTTCTGAGGGAAGAGATATTTGGGAGTCAGTGTTTTCTGACAGGTAACAGTCAGAAAAGTACTTCCACAGAAAGAAGAACACCAATGTCTTAGATATATTAAAATTGCTCTGAGGGAGAACATTAGTCTCAGTCAGGAAAGCCACAGGACAGCCTTACACAGACAAAGGATACTGGAGAAGGATTTGGCAGAAGATCTGGGTAATCAGAGTGAACTCCCATATGAGCCAAATAGTAAAAGGAGTTAATGCTTCTTAAGGAAAAGGGGAATAACTTCCTGCCAGTGAAATGAGTTGGGAAGAGAACCCTGGTCTATGATAAAGGAGAGAAGCTTAGACACCTCAGGAGTTAGTGAAAAGCTGTAATATCTAAAGGAAAACCTAGAACTCTGAAGGGTGAAATCTAGAAATATCAATAAGAACTGTGTTAGTGCTGAATTATACTAAACAAAGTACCTCTCAGAGCAAGAAATAGAAAGCCTTGAAAGAAAACAAAAATACACTCTCTTGAACATTCTAAGAATTCCGCTCTATATATATTAGAAACTTTTTAACCTCAGCAATCTCAAAACCTTGACTATTCCATTTATACATATATTACCTGCCTGTTTAATAAAATCTTTATTCTGTTTTTGAAAGTTAATTTGCCTCGAGTGCCATTTCTCAAAGGTTTTTTAAAAAGCTGGACAGTTCCTGTATTTTCAGTAGAGTTCCTGAGCTGAGAAGAAGCCTAAACTAAATATCTAAACATAGGGTGGGACAGTCAAGAATATGTACATGCTACTATAGGGCAACTCAGTCACTGAGGAGAACTGAAGATTTGGCAGGGAAAAATCTGACAGACAGTTGGGGAGATACAGGGGTTCATCACAGCTCTCCATCTAATTTGGATGACGTTTTCAGGAATTCTCATTCTAAGAATATTTCTTGCCAAATTGCAGATGGAGAAAAAAAAGGCTCCCATTTTAAGGAAGCCCAGCCTAGCCAAATTTTATCAGATCTTAGAAGCTAAGCAGGGTTGGCCATTGGTAGTATTTGCATGGGAGACCAACATGGAATACCAGGATCACTACGAAGTGGCAGGCAATGGAAACCACTTCTGAACATCTCTTGCCTTCAAAATCTTACGGGGTCACCAAAAGTAGGCTGCAGATTGATAGCAAAAAAAAAAAAAAAGGCAAAACACAGGGAAATGAATGACTCAAATGGCCATTAATTCATTGTTGTGATTTGTTTTTACTACCTAAATGAATAGGTAATATGTAGGGCAAACTATTTTCTTTAGTTTGCCCTACATACTACTTGCACACCGAATCTAGGGCATGGAGCAATTACAACCAAAGTTATCAGTGGGACTAGGGTCAAGTACCATTGAGGATATAATGGGGTTCATTATGTCTGATCTGCTGCTCTTGCTGCTTATAGGATCAACAAATATGTGCAATTTATGGGGTGGTTACTGAGTCTGAGTATGTGAGGATTAGCTAGAGGGTGTCTGTGTTAATTTATTTGACAGAGTTATTAACATGAAGAGCTAGAATAATGATTTCTAAGGTAAGCTTGGTTGGTTCAGCAAATCGACTGACTGTTGGATAATGGAATGTGAGAGGATTAAAGTGATTTCCACATAACAAACGTATTAGTCCTATTAAAAACTAAAGGGATAAATATTTCTAATTGCTTAATTCAATGGAAAGACTTGTAAACAGGTGGGCTATTGAATAATAAATGCAAGGGGATATGCCTGAGTGTTAGAGCATTTGTCTGGCATGCAGAAGGTCCCAGATTTAATTCCCAGCATCTCCAGTAAGGATCAGGTTGTAGGTGATGTGAAGGAGCCCAGCCTAAGACCCTAAAGAGCTGCTGCCCATCTGTGTAAGACAATATTAACTCTGACGGACCAATGGTCTGATTCAGTATAAGGCATGTGTTTGTATGTTCAAATTAGGTTTAATTTTCTTTTAAAAAAACAAAAGAACAAGTACACTTTTTAAGTGGGGATGTGGAATAGTATAGTATAGCCTGATCTCATCAGATCTCAGAAGCCAAGCTAGCCCAGTGCTTGGATGGAAGAACACCAAGGAAGACTTTGCAGAGGAGGGCAAAAACAAACTACCACTGCTTAATCACTTGCCTTCAAAACCCTATAAGGCTGCTGTAAATCAGCTGTGACATAAGACACTTTATACATAGAGACACTTTTTAAAAGAAGTAAAATTATTGTTTTCGGAGAGTATGATCACTCTTAGGGTCCATGCATTTCTCACATCACAGGGTTGGTCCCTCAACCATCCTTAGTGAGAGTCCAGTAAAAACACATCATTGTAGGAATGGCCCTAGCCTAATTAATGCATGCCAATATTCCAAAGAACCCAATTCTGAAAATTTCATCAAAGTTGGTTCAACGTGTACAAGATGGCCACAACATAATTTAATGGGAATTTCATCCCAGGCATCAGATTATATCCTAGATCATTCATGGCCCAAGTCCGAGGTTAATGTGATGCCAGGTAGACTAAAATTTTGTATTTATGTTCTGTGATATACACTGGGATCCTTGCTTAAACCAGGCATTCTGCTATTATGTGTGTAGCACTATCATGCTAGTGTGGCATCCACCAGAGAGACAGATGCCTGGTGTTTAGCCTACCTGGTGTTACATTGAAGCACCAGTATTTCAACCCTGGCCTGTATTATTAATGCAATCAAATTGTTTTTATTCCACTTTTCCATGCCATCCAAAGTGCCTAAGAACAGTAACCAAATAAAAAAGTATAAAAGTTAATTACAATACAGTAATTAATTAAATAGCTATTTAAGAACAGTGGAAAAGTAAGAATGAAGAACAACAGTTGTCATTAAATGCAAAACAGCAATTCAGCAGCAATAATGGAAGAAATAGATTAAAATGTCAGCCAATTATTATTACACCACAAGACCATAGCCAGGATACACTCTTAACAAAGCACCAAGAGCATGTAGCTCTTTAAATAGCAAAAAACAGCACTTTGAATTGCACTTGGACAGAGTGGAAACCTGGGGTGATGTGGTCCCTCTGACTATTCCCTGTCAACATCCTTGTTACAGAGCTGGGACCTGTTGTAGTACTACCATTGCTGATTGTCAAGATAATTTTCTGAACTACTGTCTTCCCTATAAATTGACCCATATGTCTAGGCATTAGATCTCCATGTTGCAGTTCATCCATTTTCTTTTCATGATCAATATAATGGTGGTGATGAATATGAGACCACAAAAGTGAATAGGAACTGCTGTCAAGGAACTAGAGTCACCAAGGTGGATGCCATATTACTGAACAAAGATGTTCCATAGCATCCCTCTAAGAAGCAGATACAATTAGGTACTGACAGACAGACATCATTCAACTTGAGTGGGACACTGAACACTGGGAGAGGAGAGTTGCTATGCAATGCTCCATAACATTTTTGGAAGGCAAGAGACGCCAAGCAAAGTATGGGAGAATGTAGTAAGGATGAGTGGAACATGGTGGCTGGGAGCCCTTCACAGCCACTTAAAATCTTAATCTTAAGGCATGGCAGTATTCAAGCAGAGGCAGTATTTGCCAGCTTAGCAATCAAATGAACATTAATTTCACTCTCTACAGTGTGTGGAGATCTCATGGATCTTTTTAGACTGAGGGATTTACTACATCTTTCCCCAAATTGGGAAATAATGAAATCAAGAGACATTTTTGTATGAGGGAGATGAACATATCTTGGTCGTCTTATACATTCAGTGCACAAACATTTACACATTATGAAAGCTTATTGGGGCTTGACTGCATTCCTGGCCAGGCCCATAGCTATGGTGGGGCTTTGGGGGCTCTGCCCCCTTTCTTACAGGCATGGCCCCAAAAATTTCTCCTGTAAATGCTTTTTTCAATTATTTTTAAACATTTTTTAAATACGTGCACTCCTTTAAGCAGAGTGGGGCACTGTAATTGACTAATTCCTGCATTGAACAAAGGGGTTGGAGTAGGTGACCTCTAGGATGCCTTCTAACTTTATGTCAAGAAACTGGTCTCCTTTAAGTAAGTTTTTCTGCTTAAATGTTAGCTTACTTGACTATAGAAGTCATCACCTCAGAATTGTTGCTTAGTCCGGCAAAAGTGATTAACTTGCAGCAGCTGAGAACTGTCGTCTAAAATGGTTGACAGTATGCAATTTAGAGATCTATCCTGGTAACAGCTTTCTATTGGCTAGATGGTTAAGAACATCTATGTTGAATAGACAGCTTGAGAGGACTTAGAGAGAGAAGAGACTGCTTCAAAGCTCTCTTCAACTTCCACCCTGCTCCTATGTAGTGAGTAGAAGAGGCAGCTAGGTTTTTTGTTTTGGTTTGCATTCCTTGCTTAACTGTATACATTCTTTTCCCTATCTATATGTTGTTTGTCCTTTGTTTTTGTGAATAAAGTTTTATGTGTTTTTATACATACTGGGGTGAGTTTACTGGCCAAACCCAGATAAGTATTTCCAGTGCCATGCCTACCACCCACCAAAAAATTTATTCTCCCCCACACACACACTTTTTCAGCCTATTGTCACACTCTGGGACTAAGATTTGCAGAAGGCTCTATGCTTTGATTTTAAAAGGCTTGATACCACAGTAGCTGAGCCACAATCCTCAGAATTCTCGCTTTTCTTTCTGCACTGAGAACTTCAGCCCCACCAAAAAAAAAATGCCCCAGAAGCCACAAAATCCTGGCTATGGGCCTGTTCCTGTTCTTTTGGCCTCAAATGCCTTTGACACCCAGCCTTCCCCCCAAAAAAAACCATCATTTGATCCCATCCTTAGAGCACCAACTGCATCTGTGTACATTGGGCAGATTAATATATTTAGTTGTAATAATATTAGAAACAATCTAAGAAGGAATAAAATCTGCATCGGCTAGGGGAACATCACATTATCTTCACAAAACTACTATTCAATTTGTTTGTGTGCAACATAAACCTGCTATTATTGTGTTGTGTCCACTGACCACTGCAGGCAGTCAGCAAAGGAGCCTGGGCTTGAGTCCCGGAGAACAATGGGACTGGGGCTCCGAGCTCCTGCTTTAGGGAACCAATGGGAATGGCGGCGGGAATTCAAACCCACCAATGGCACCAGGGAGCGTTCCCCTTAGCATGTATATAGTTGGCCACCTGGCCAGGTATTTTGTCTTGTGTTGTATAATAGCGAACCATGCTGATCACTACATTGTTGTCCGTGGTTTCATTATGCGTCTAACCCACAATATACAACATAAGTAGCTCTTATCTGAACTAATAGCAATTCCAAAAATAAAATCTCTCATTTCAGTGGTCTCTGAATTGTCTCTTCAATGAACATGAGAACAGCATTAAGAACATGTTGACTTTTATTGTAGGCAACATATTTACAAAATACACACACACATATCCTGAAGCTACTTTTTTATTACACATAACAGCAGGTCAGAACTAATCTTCAAAAATGGAATGGTCTTCAGGTCTTAATGAAGATTATCATATGTGGGGCTTTTCAGGTTTCATTTTTCTTGTGATTAAAAATAAATCGTGACCTGTCCACTGTTAGTCTGCTCAACAGCATTTGAAGCCTTAGCCTGGCCCAAGTAGCCTTCCTTCAATTTATGTTTCTTCTTCTGAATGAAGAATCATTTAAGCTGAAGGCATGCTCTTTAAACTGGAGGAAGGCTTTGAGTTTTGTGGAGCAGAGTAGTATGATACAGGCCAATAAAATAAAATGTTACTTTGTTCTCTGTATTAGTCAGTACTTTATCTTAGATTTTGTTGTGGTAAAAAGAGAAGGCATTATCTAACTCTGAATGTTGACATGTACATTTTGTTCACAAATGAACGGTAGTGTTTTCCTTTGGGAGCCCAGATAAACAGAATACCATTTATTCAAGCTACATCTGTAGGATAAACTATATAAGATTTCAAGCTTTTGTCCCCAAATGTGATCTGCTATATTTATCCATTCCCAACAGCTGCCTGACAACCTGTTGTTGGTTAACTATTAGACCACAAAACCTTTCTCAGAAGCATGCTGCCTGGGCTATTTCTATTACTGCTACCACAGACCCCTTCTCTGCCAACACCCACACTCACCAGAGCTCCCTAAGGGCTTTGGGGCCATATTTAGCTGGGGATACAGATAGACTTCACTTTGTATCTTTTATGGATGGATGAATATGAATTAAAAATAATGCAGGCTTGCCCTGACCTGGATAGACGAATCTCATCAGATCTTGGAAGCCTGGCAAGTAATTGGAAGGGAGACCTCCAAGGAATGCCAGGGCTTGGGACACAGAGGCAGGCTATCAAGCCACTTCTCTGAAAAATTTCCAGGCCTCCAATGGAGGTTGCCATAAATCGCCATGGCTTCCAGGAATGCAAGGGCACATGGACAAACACACAAATACCACAAAAAAAGACCACAGGTTTATCTGTTTCAACTGAGGAATAAGACCTCAAGCTACATTCCAAGGAGGAAGGCCAAAGTTTTATTCTGATGGATCGTGCAGAGAACAGTTTAAGATAACAGGCCCCATTTGATCTTCCTGTCAATTGCTGTGGTGAAGTTTATTCCTGGACCTTTGCACCTGGTTCTTCAGTTTGCACATAAGTCTAATTTTGGTGCACAGCACAAAACTTCTTTAAATTGTACTTCTGAAGTGATTGGTCAAAAGCTGCTTTGGAGGGAAATTTTGAAGTTGTGCAGCAAGTTCTGATTGGCCCAGGAAGGAAACTCCCATACTTGGGGGAAAGGCTATAAATGGGAAAACCTAGGGTGCAGCTGGGGTTGCCAGCTCCAGGTTGGATAAGATTTTGGGGGTGGAGCCTGAGAAGGGTGGGGTTGGGGGAGGGGAGGGGAGATTTGTGGGGGGGGGATTTGTACCCATCTCTGTTTTCAGTTTAGTTTCCCAGAAGGCTGTGCAGAGATACTGTTCTAAATCAAACACAAATTTAGAATAAACATACTGTATGAATTTTTGTGGAGGGGTCCAAAAATGGCTCAACAGAAGGGCCAGAAAAGCACTTGACCCAAACAACTTCTCTTAGCCTATTATCTAAAAATAATAAGAGTTGTGAATCACTTTTAAAAAGCGTACTATGGTGGCGGTCACACGCACGAGATAACGCAGGGGTCAAGCAAGGCTATTTCCCCTGGAGGAATTTGACCCGCAGCTGTGTGATTACACAGTCCTTTGAAGCTGTGGGGGCAGCCTGCCACTGCATGATCAGATGCAACTGTGGGTGAGCTGGGTTTTTTTTCTTGCTATTTGTTCCCAATGCACTTCAACGGGGAATCGATGAATCGCATCTCAGCACTGAGGGCTCCCTATGGAGTGTGCAATGATGCACATACTGAGAAGGGGGGGGGGACAACGGCACGGAGTCGGGATGGCCTGATCAGACCATCCCAATGCCATGAGAGCATGCTACAGTGATCAGACAGGGGAAAGTCCATCTGTGACCCATAGCAACCCATTTGCTACTGGACTTTCCCTGGTGTCTTTTTATTCCGCTTCTGCGGCAGAGCTAAACAGGTTGCCAATGTGTGTGGGGTGCTTCCCAGATGTTTGTGTCTGACTGCACTCTTTAAATTCACCCGGCATTCACACCTATGGTGCAGCTAATGGTGCGTGTGATCGCGTCCTATGTTATAAAACTTTCTTGCCACAGGAAAGCAAAGAACAGAAATGTTCAACACTAAAAACAACAACAACCAAAAAACCTCCTGTTCATCTGCCTTGTGACGCAGGATTGTATGTTTCAAGAAAACAGTGCAGACTTTTTAAAAACAGGCTTGATGCACCTTAAAGCTTCCATAAGATTATGTGCTTATTAAGGAATTTGTTTCAGAAAGCTATTAGAGGGTATACGGGGGTGAGCATCTGCAGTGCCTTAGTTGAGCAACTATGCATAATTATCCTGAAAGGAACAATCAGAGCATTCCAAACCAGATAAAAGGTTTCTGTTTTCTTCCAATCTCTCACAATCACAACAGCTTCAATGCTTACCAGTCAGCGGAATGAGAAGTAGCAGCTTTCAGCTGTGTCCAGTAAAGCAACAAGTACAAACAGAAGACATTGCTAAAATTACAGTACTAATTAAACTAATTACACATATGAGCCAGGAAAATTTGCTAGAATTTTTGCTGTAGAAAAGGCTGCATATCATTTAACGAGACAATGACGACTACAAATAAAATAATTGTGTGTGGGGGGGGTTAATACATGTCGATACAATGTAGTAATCCATTAGCCAAAAAGGGTGTGTGTGGTTTTTTTCCCTTGTTTTAAAACAATGTCAAGTAGAATATTTTCAATTTTGAAAACACAGTAATACTGCGAAAGCATGCTACAAATGAATGAACTCACATCACATTTCTTGTGTCTTTCCTATCTGAAAGCATGAATGCAACTTTGAAATGAAAACTTGAAATTTTAACTTAAGATGACAGCAGTAAATACCCCTCATATGGAATCCTGTTTTGTGTTCTGGCATTACAGAGTACAGCAGCAGTAAATCAACGTCACGTTTTATATTATGACCTAGAAAATGGTTGTGTTAACCATGTCCTTAGAGATCACATAATTATTTTTCTAAGTATAAATAGACTATGACAGCTTTAGCAAGGATAGTATATTCTGCTGTTCAGCTAAACAATGCCTAGCATCTGTTACTGACATGGTCAATTTTTTCTGTAGTTCTAAATATTTCATTTAATTAGAAAACGGTAACTGAATAATAATGTACTGAAATTCCATAACTGTCTGTCCTTTGTGTGGAAATCCAAAGGGGTGAAGGCTAGTTTTGACATACTAATTTTCTTTCAATTCTTGGGGAAAGTACACTAGGAGCAGAGTATAAGGTTGCAGATTTCTTTTTCTTTTTCTTTTTTTAAATATAAATTTAAATCCTATCATATCCTATCCCAAACGCAACTCAACTCCCTCCTCAGCATAACCCGAATAACATCTAGAGAGTCAGTGTGGTATAGTAATAAAGAGTTCTGGATCTGAGATAACTGATGCCATGAAGCTCAACAGGTGACCTTAGACCAGACACACTCTCTCAGCCTAGCCCACATCACAATTGTTGTGAGGATAGAGTGGAGGAGGGAGAACTATGTATGCTACTTTGAGTTAATTGGAGGAAAAACAGGATTAAAAATATGACAGAGAAGTAGATGTAATTATCTACACAGATTTATTTATTTATTTATTGTATTTGGCTTATAGCCCACCCTCCCCTGCACAGCAGGGCTCTAGGCAGGTGCCAACAGGTACCAGCAACATATTAAAACAGTAAATTAATTAATCATTTAAACCCAATTTACAACAATACTTTATAACAATAATGTAAATCTAATCAGTCACATGGCAGCACATGGTTTAACACAACCTGGTGCATCTTCTCTCAGAAGAGATTATACTTCAAGTGTATTGATGGATGTTAAGATGGTACTATAACAGATGGACAGCCAAAACAAAGCAACAGGGGTGAGGCCAACACAGATCGAACTGCTGTCTCCTTCTCTATGGACCTAGTGGAACATCTCTGTTTTTCAGGCCCTGCAGAACTGCATTAGGTATTTTCCCACTTTTTCTCAATTGAACCTTCAGCCCCAGAGGCCTACCAAAATAGCTAGATCTTCCAACACTTTCAAAACTTGCTGAGGCTTAGACTTGATCAGCTCAGTGTTGGGAAGGAATTCCATACAGGGAGGGCATGAAGTATAACCACAAATAATTCTTAACACATTTGCTTCCAAACTTAACACACAGATACAAAGTGGGATCCAGACTATATTTTCTGTCAGTTTAGTCAGTTTATTGTCAGTTTAGTCTGGACCCAACCTTAGGAGTTCTTAGTGGGGAATATGGGAAAAGGTACTCTCTGGAGTATGTTGGGATTACATTATGCATTCTTGGACTGTGAAGCTAACACTGTGGATGGATTGGTCCCTTCCTTAGAGACACATCCAGTATAATTAAGGCAGAAGAAGTGATTTGGTATCGGTGGCCTAACAAAACTTCTTCTAGTCTCATGAAGGAAAAAAGAATCCAGGAAAAAAGTATTTTAGGGCAGCTGCTGTGCCGCGTTGTTTTGATTAGCTAGTCAGTTGTATGTTCCGTATCCTTTTCCCAGACAGAAGCAAAATAAGCCTTCATTTTTAGAAAGAATAAACATGCTTTGGGGAGAACCTACATGACAAACTTCACCCAGAGTGTATTTTCTCAGCCAGATTATTAAGAGCTGAGAAAGAGACCATCAGATGGAATTGCTGAAAGACTCCTTTAAAAAAGTGTAACAGTCCCAGCGGGTCCCACTGCAATATCCCTTATACAGGTGGGTCTTTTTTTAACCTTTGTCACAATGACACATTAGGTTAAGGCATGGCAAAGATGACAGTCCGTGGTCCTGAGAAGACAAATAAACAAAAATACTCTTGTAACCAATTTTTCTTTTTTCTATCACAGGAAAGCCAAGATAAACCAGTCTGCTGGAAACAGAATTTCATTCTAGGTGTATATGACTGTTATAGTCTAAAGATATTTTGTAGTTATAACTGTAAAGGAAATTGCCCAGCTATCTTTCCATTTCTTCTTGACACTTTGGCAAAAGGACATCAATATCTCTGTTAAGACACTGTTATACTTGACGGCTGACTCCCATTTCTTTTGTCTTGAAGTTAATTATTATTTTTTTGTCTATGGTTGGCTATTTGTTTCTCATGAACTGATAAATACAATCAATAGAAAGAATGCTTCAAGAACAGAGCTGCCAAAATTCATTTGGCATGCAGATGATTTGTTTTCCTTTCATCATTAGGGTAGAACAAGAATGTGAAGTTTGATTTGATTCGTTCCCACAAGTCTGTCATTTTCATTCTCTGCCAGGATGCTTGTCAGGTACTGAAATGAAAAGAGCCCATTGCAGATATTATGTGTGCTATGGAAACATATGTCTCCCAGAACAAAAACAGTGCATGCATTTCCAGAGCACCTAGTGATGTGTAGTGGGTGGTTCTGAAGCTTATACAATAAATTGTGCAGCAACCCTTTTCTGTCATCAATACGTGAAAGGCATGGTTATAGAATCATAAAGAAATAGCTGTCAAGAGGAACCAACCTTAAGCTTAGAGCATAGCTGGAACCACTCTGGAACATTTTGACAGATCCACAAATATACTGATTCCAGTCTTCTCAAAATGAAGAGCAGTCTCTGGAATGGAACCCAGAATAGATTCTGGCATGTTAACCGGGCTGGGGGAGAGACCTAGTGAAACTTGGTGGTCTATCATGCTAATTTTAGCAAACTTTATAGAGGTCTGTCCAACACCGGCCTTCCTGTACATGTACATTGAAATGCATGTGATGTCTGGAAACATTCAGATTGGGACTGGAAACAAAATCAATTCCTTACCAGCAAATCCCATTCCTGAGGATAAATGATTCTTTGCCACTCATTCTGGGGCTGAGTTCAGACTGGCAGTATGAAGTGTGAGGGAGTCATGGCAAAAACCCGGAACAACCTGTTCTTGGTACTCCCCAGTCACACTGCACTGACTGATGCGGGAGCATACTGGAGAGGAGGCACAAGGGAGCCTTCAGACTGTTGGCCCGCCCCTGGTGGAGGCGCGGCTGTAAGCGGCTTTCAGCGTTCACACTTCTGGGAAGTGGGATGAACGCGCTCTCCAGGGTTTGCTACCACTTTCACCTGGTACTTTTTAAACTCGGGAGGGAAGCATTACAAGACGGGTTGAGTACGGCTGGGGAATGCCTGACAGCTGTATGAACCGGCCCCTTTAATCTGTTTGTGAAATGTTTCTGAAATGTGCCTATATTGGGCCAAACTGCCAGTCTGAACTCAGCCTGGATCCCTGAAAATGCCACATCATCTGGGTACCAAACAACTAGCCACTGTCTACCAGCTGCAGAAAACTTGTTCTCTCTGCTATGTAACTGTCAATTAACCTTGGGCGATGTCTCATGCCTGGACTGTTGCCATAACCTAAACATGAACCCCTTGTACCTAAATGGTCAAATATTTTTCTTTCTAACTTGGAACAAGCATAGATTTTTTAGAAGATTTTTCTTCATCAGATATATAAATGGGGGGAATCATGATTTGCCAACAAGGTATGTTTTTAGATATGAAAATATCCAGGGGATTTGGGGGCATTCCATGGGTGGGTGGGGACATCATACAACATTGCATGATCCGTTGACGTCACCTGGAAGTGATGTCATCATGTTAGCGATGCCAGAGATAATGCTTTGATTTTTGGGTGAAACTCTATGGTAAGTTTGCTCTCAAACCATAGAGTTCTGCCCCAAAACCAGAGAGTCCCCACATGCCATCCCTGACATGTTGACAGCATTTCTGTGTGATATCATCATGTCGGGGATGTTGTGTGGTGACGTCCCTGTTTAGGGGCAAAGTTTCCCCTGCCAGCCAGCCAGACTATGGTAAGTAGAAGCCCCCAAAGCTGGGGGATCCCCTGCCCAGACTTGGGTACTGACAACCCTAGTATACAATTCACTCTACTCCTAACCAGGTCTACTCAGAGGTAAGTTCCATTTTATTCAATGAAGCATATTTCCAGAGACATGTTCTTAAGATTACAGCCACTTAAAGCTCTTGTGCTTTCTTAGTAGACTCTACCCTTTGTCTCTTGCTGCCTCTTATGTTATGGGACTTTAAAGTGTGTAAGTTTAATATACGTAGTTATGAATTTTAATCTCACCAGATTTTCCAAATAGAGATAGAGTTATCAACAACAGATGGAAAAAAATGACTGGTGAAATCCCATTGGTTTTAGAACATCAATATCTTATATGTGTGTGGGTGTCACCTGTAAACTCCCTCTTTTGCCGCATCTTCTGCAATGTTATACCTTTCTGAACATTTGTATCCCACACTTCCTCCAAAGACTTTTTTTTTAAAAAAAAGTAATGCCTTTTAGAGATCAAGGGAACTGGATAACCATACGTAACTCTTCTGATTATGGCCCAAAAGCTGATTTTTGTTGCTTATTTTGATAACTGAATCTTTGTGGAAGTACCTGCAAAGCCTCTGAAAAAGCAACCTTTGTTAAAACTAAATTTGAGTCCAGTGGCACCAGTTTGGTGTCATGGTTTGGAGTGCGGACTCTAATCTGGGAGAACTGGTTCCCCACTCCTCCACTTGCAGCTGCTGGCATGACCTTGTGTCAGTCATAAATTCTTTCAGAGCTGTTCTCGCAAGGCCAGTTCTAGAAAGAGCTCTCTCAGGCCCACCTACCTCACGGGGTTTCTGTTGTGGGGTGGGGAAAGGAGATTATAAACTGCTCTGAGTTTCCTTTGAGTAGTGAAGGGTGGGGTATAAATCCATTATCTTATCTCTTCTTCTTCTTTAAGACTAACAAAGTTTTATTCACAGCATACAAATACAACAGTTAACAAGCAGTTGTATTTGTATGCTCATTTACTGCCATTCACAGATGTTTCTTACATCCAATCTGAGCTATAATCACCCCGTACTTATGCATCTTGACTCTACATGGCCCTTCCCAACAACCCCCACCACGGCCCCTATAGGTAATGGTTGAGGAGATTCTGTTCCATTGTATCTGAGGAACTGTGCTTGCACACAAATGCTTATATAGTGAATAAAACTTTGCTGGTCTTAAAGGTGCCACTGGACTCAGACTTTGTTCTGGTGCTACAGACTAACATGGTTACCCAACCTGAATCAACCTTCATTAGAGTGCCTGCAATGACCCAACTGTAAGCCACCTATGGAAGTATGCTAAGATCCAACAGAAAGTGGATTTTCATACAGCACCTGTTAAAACTGTTTTAGAAATCAAACAGGGAACAGGTATCATACTTACTGAAAAAGAACATGACTGACAATGCCATCTCAAGCAGAGCTCACCCGTCCAAGTTCATTGAAATTCAAGTAACTCTGCTTAGAACTGCAATGTAAAGCCCTTAGGCTGAGAAGTATTTTTCATATGCATAGTCTTTCCTTTCTTATTAAAAAATATATTTACCATACCAATTCTTGGAAGGTATTTCCCTTAAAAGAAACATATGATACATTACTTGGAGGAAACTGTTCTGAATGGCAAGTAAACCCCATTTTTAGGGGGGTGGGGTTACATCTGTAATGGTAATGATTCAAGTGTAAGGCTTTATATTTGGAATATCCTTTTGTTTCAGTGTTATAAGCATGTATTGTCTATATTCAGATCAGAAGCTGCTTAGATAGGGTTGCTGGGCTCCAGGTAGAATCTGGGGATCTCCTGGAATTACAACTGATCTTCAGGCAACAGAGATCAGTTCACCTGGAGAAAATGGCTGCTTTGGAAGGTGGACTCCATGGCATTATACCCCATTGAAGTCCCTTCCCTCCCAAAACCCACCCTCCTCTGGTTCCACCCCTAAAATCTCCAAGTATTCCCAACCTGCAGCTATTTCTATTTACTTGATATGTAACAGAGGTCATATGTACATGATCAGTTCTGGGCCAAACTAGATCTGACGATGTCCATGGGTCCAACCCAGGGCTGATGACATCATTTTAAAAGGATTTAAGAATGCCTCAGGGGCCCCAACCTGAACAGGCCTGAATCATGGTGGGCTGAAGTGCTCTTGTCTCACTCCCTGCTCCTTTTCAAAGTGCTGAAACAGCTGCAACTCCCCCCTCCCAACAGATGTTTCAGCTATTGTGGCATTTTTAAAATTCCTTTAAAATGCTGTTGGTGTCCATGGGTTAGAACTGTGGACACCATCATGTCTACTTTGGTCTTCTGACTAGGCCACTTGAGTTCAGGCCCGTAGCCAAGATTTTGTAATTCAGGGAGCCTTTAAATAAGTCAGGGAGCACTGACATCACAAAATAAAAAATAAAATTGCCTGGGGAAGCAAGCCATGCTTGGGGAAGTGGCAGTGGTGGAGAGGCCTCCGGGTGGTCCAGAGAGTCAGGAGTCCTCCAGGCAGCCCAGAGAGCTGGGCACCAGGGGGCAGGATGGAGGTTGGGGGCCTTGACAGAAAGTTGGGGGGCAGGCCTCAAAATGCCCCACTGTAGCTACAGGCCTGCTTGGGCTCCTCTCATGACATCTCATCAAATGTGCCTTATTTTAACTTCCGAGATTTCAAAAAACAACAACAACAACTTGATAATTATGTGGTAAACCAGAAAGTTTTCCTAGTAGTTGTGAAGATTTTCCTGTAGTTTCCTCTCTAATACAATCAGAAGTGAGGACTGCAGGCTCAAAGTTTCTCTACAAGCCTGCTCTTGTCCAACCACTTCAAAGTCTGGATTACAAAGATGAAGGCACTGAAAAGTGCTGAGGTTGGAGACTCAGCATAGTGAAATCAGCTCAAGTTTATTTTGTTACATCTGGACGAAGATAAAGATAGTTGCCCACACCCGGTTTATATTCATATCAACACACACCCTCAACACCCGTGATAGGTTCTATTTACATGGCCCCGGAAACTATAGCTTCCCTGCAGGATCCTGGCGCTCCCATTGGTCCGCACCTAGGATCCGCGGTGTCTATTGTTCTAGGGCCGAAGGTCTGTAGGTCCGTTTGACCGCATTGCCAGGCACATGTGGTCACAGCCCTCTTGATACCTTACACCAAACCCTCTTGATACATTACAGGAACTATGGAGGGAAATTAGAAATGATCCATCATGATGCTCCTGAAAATTTGGCTGCATGGCAAGATGAGAACAGGATTCCATTCTGTCTTTAGATCCATTTATCACCATATACCTGCCCTCCTTTCTTGGGGTGTTAGGATTTAGTTATTTCCATCCCACAGCTGAACCTGTGTTATTCTAAAGGCTCCATCCCACAGCTGAGCCTGTGTTATTCTCTTTCATAACAACTTTAATGGGAGGGGGTGTCCTTGATTTGCATGATACATCCCCCCACACCAATACAGCCAGGGCAGATCACAGTAAGGAGAATTTGGATGCCTAAATGATTCCTCAGGTTATAACTACCAGATATTCTTATTTTGGAGCTGGTCTTTTAATGTCAACAGGTTTGTTCTGGAATGATTTTTAAATGACAAAGGTTTGTAAACTTCTTCTGGGGCCACTGAGATCATATTGTTCAGCCTTCCCAGTAATGACTGTTCTTCTCATTGACAATCACTCTCCCAACAGTTGTCCTACATCCTTCTCAATGCTGAACATCTTAACAATTTGATACAAAGCTACAAATGACAAGTTAAGAATTGCAATATACCCATTTTCTTGGGTTTTTACTTCCTCATGATCACTGTTGTTCCTCAAGACCGCATTAATCTGTTTCTGTATAAAAAGTAGAACCATGCAGTGTCAGAATGGGGTGCATTTACAAAGCATTCTTAGAGGTAAAAGAAGAATCTTCAGAAAACTTTCTGTACTCCAAAAAAAATCTTGCTTGCATCAAGGGGCTTTTCAAAACTGAGAAACAAGATTCATAAGGAAAGAAGAACACACTATGGAACATTCTTTTTCATCCACAAAATGGTTTCTGTGTTCTGAAAGCAGCTGTCCCAATGGTGATAGTCACAAATGCGCACAATCATGTCTAGGTTTTAAATGTGTTCATTTTTTCTCCCACCAAAAGTCCTGGATTTTTGAATAAGGTCAGTTAAACATGAAATATCAAAGAAAAAGTCCCAATGAAGTAAATTAAAATGGTAAAAAAGCTGAGCTAGAGGGGGAAAATAAATTATCAGAGAAAGCAGCATGCTTTCTATCTGTTGCCCATGTGGAAAGAAAAGATAAAGAAGCAGGCAAAGAAGCTCAAGTCAGGGAAAATGAATGTTTTAAAATCTAGCTGTCTCTGGGGTCCAAAATACAAACAGTAGACAATAAATATGGAAATATCAGACTTTGTTGGTATGAAGTCACTGCTGTAATGGTTACAACACTGGATATACCAAGAAGAATTTGCTATTTGCTCAAGATCTCAAGCAACCTAAAAAGAAACATCTGATTTATATCATTGATTTCATCTGGTCATTAAATTGTATGTGTGTGTCTGTACAGAACACTAAATGGTCAATCCAGCTCTTGTAAAACTACAGAAAGATTTCTTCTACTTTTAAGATTTGCTGGATTAGATCCCAAAATATTCATGCTTGGTTGATTTAAAAGGCTAGGAAATCTGCCTGGAGGAACTTTCATTTTTATCATGCAACCTCCTATACTTATGATAATTGACTAGAACAGGGCATTCAAGTCTGATATGCTGGTGCACCACTATGATGATGCAACACATATATGTTATTGGGCAGAACCTACTATTGCAAATAACAGTTTGGCCTTTTCAGATGTAACTATGGGTAAATGCATTATTTTTGAGGTAGTAAACCCACAATTTATTTATTTATTTAATTTATCCCCCGCCATCCCTGCCGAGGCTCTAGTGATGCATTAACCTTGACACAGGCAAGGCAATTGTTGCACCAACGTTCTACATCCTGCTGCATTCCTGGCTACCAGCATGTCTCCTTTACTCTGTCCAAAATCAGCTCCTTTCCTCAGTGGCCCTGCTCATGGACAAACTAGATTAGATCATCTCTTACTCCACAATTTTGTATTGACTTGATGGATCTCTGCCTGTGGCTGCTAATTGACTGATTTGCACATCTCCCTGCTGCAGCTGGCCTAAGTCCATGAAGGGTATCTGAGAGAGCTTAGATTGGGCTCTGGTGATAACTGGAACTACTGGCTGGGTAGTTTCACTAGGGGACACAGTGCCTGGATCTTTTAAAGCTGCTTCCTTAGCAATGGCACCAGCACAGTTATTCCCAATACCAACACCTCTCCCAGTGCATTGGTGTTCTTTTACATGAATAACCCACATAGTTGCAGTTCTATCTTGAATAATCATGACTATTCTTACCCATTTATTCATATGGGGAATGGGTTTTTCATCTGAGGTTCGATACTTATTGGACATCCATACTGGTAGCCAAAAATAGCCTTGGCTGTACACAGTCTGAACCAGTATATACAGCAACGGAGAAGGTGGGAGACTCACATTCTAATATTGCTTTAAGGGCTTCTACTTCTGCTGCCTGACTAGAGTGGGGATGAGTGGTTCCTTCTGATATTCATAGATCATTAATATGGATGACTCTGTAGCCTGTCTGAAGGGAGCCCATGGAATGAAAGGAAGGGCCATCATAAAACTGATAGCAAAGCCTTGTCTCTGAGCTCATTACATATACTAATTCATTCAGTCATCACCTATGTATTCTCAACAAGAAGGACACTAAATGTAATGCAAGGAATCTTGGGATGTTTTGCTGCATCCCCCTCAGAAAAGAAAAAAAAATGCTGTTAAGTGACCTCCACTTAACATAAGAACATAAGAACATAAGAGAAGCCAATGTTGAATCAGGCCAATGGCCCATCCAGTCCAACACTCTGTCACACAGTGGCCAAAAACACCGGGTGCCATCAGGAGGTCCAGCAGTGGGGCCAGAACACTAGAAGCCCTCCCACTGCTGCCCCCTCCAGCACCAAGAATAGAGTGCATCACCTGCCCCAGACTGAGAGTTCCTATCTATACCTTGTGGCTAATAGTCACTGATGAACTTCTGCTCCCATATGTTTATCTAATTCCCTCTTGAAACTGTCCATGCTTGTAGCTGCTACCACCTCCTGTGGCAGTGAATTTCATGTGTTAATCATTCTTTGGGTGAAGAAGTACTTCCTTTTATCTGTTCTAACCTGACTGCTCAGCAATTTCATTGAGTGCCCATAAGTTCTTGTATTGTGAGAAAGGGAGAAAAGTACTTCTTTTTCAACCTGCTCTATCTCATGCATAATCTTATAAACCTCAATCATGTCACCCCTCAGCCGTTGTTTCTCCAAGCTAAAGAGCCCCAAGTGTTTTAACCTTTCTTCATAGGGAAAGTGTTCCAACCCTTTTATCATTCTAGTTGCCCTTCTCTGCACTTTTTCCAATGCTATAATATCCTTTTTGAGGTGTGGTGATCAGAACTGTACACAGTATTCCAAATGAGGTCACATCAATGATTTATATAGGGGTATTATGATACTGGCTGATTTGTTTTCAATTCCCATCCTAATAATCCACAGCATAGTGTGGATTCTTTATTGCAGTTACACACTGTCTAGACATTTTCAGTGAGTTATCTACTATGACTCCAAGATATCTCTTGGTCAGTCTCTGCCAGTTCAGACCCCATCAATATGTATTTATATTTAGGATTTTTGGCTCCAATGTGCATCACTTTGCACTTGGCCACATTGAACCCCATTTACTTCCCACAATTAGAAAAGATACCTTTAGATATTTATCTGCTGTTTTGACATTCGTTGCTTTACAACTGTTGACTTTATAACCTTAGCTTGTTATTTAGTTTTGTCTTTGTACATCTTCATCATGTTACATGTTCATTTGATGTCCAGCCCCTGCTTATAAGTTTGAACCTTACCTACCATTCCAATGTTTTTGAAAAAGTATGCATGCACACAAAAGCTCATACTTGAATAAAACTTTGTTGGTCTTAAAGGTGCCACTGGACTCCAGATTTGTTCTACTGCTTCAGACCAAGATGGCTGACCACCTGGATCATTCTTCCACCCTTAAACTGTTAACCAAACTGGACCCAGAGAAGGAGAAATTAGTTTTAAAAGGGGTTCCAGAAAGGAATAATGTGAGACCTTTGTAGCCTCTGTATACTTGGGTGGATATACTCTGTATATCTCAGTAGTGGTACCCAAATTGAAATTTTGAAGAAAGAAAGTGAGAGTGAGTGTAAACACAAACAAATAATATTTATTGTATAGAAAATAAAATAAAACAAATAAAAATGTAAAGAACCTACACTGGGCTCCTGAGAACTAATTCCATAAGTTAACCAGACATGTGTAGACACACACATACACACACACCCAACAAGAGGGCACACTTATAAAAGGTAGGAGGGAGAAAACTGGGAAGTTTTAGGTAAGGGACATATGGCCTGAAATCCTGGGCATGAGGTCTGGAGAAGTCCAGGGGCAAACACAACTGAGTTCCAAGGAGCAGAGCGAGGAGCTGGCTAAGCAAGGAGAAAAAGCCTGTCCAGTGTAGCAGGGATTCTCAGCAGGAAACCCAAGTCCTGACCAGCAGAGATCTGGACCAGGGATCTGAGAAATAGTTTGCAATGGTGCAGGGTTCTTTTATGGACAAAAGATCCCCAGGGTAGATGGGAGTGGGCCAGCCTGGCTTTGGATTGGGTCGAGATAAAGAGTTTGAATCTCATGGGCTGGTTTAAAGTTAACAGCTGCCAAACTTTGGCAGGAAAACGTGGGGGAAATACCTTGATTAGGCTATTGTGAGCCAAATCTGCACGGGCACAAAGAACCTGGGTGAGGCAACATGATTAACCAACTTTAATTAGGTTGACATGAGCCAGATATGCATTGACACAAAAGTTTGAGTAAATCAAGATAGCTCCTGCTCAGCATAAATTACTGACTTAAGTGCCCTTCTTGACTGTGTGAAAAAAGGGAAAAGGTATTGGTTAAGGTAATAGCAACTTCCTTGGGCTGAGAAGACACCTCTGGGGCATGCCAGGATATTCCAGAGTTGAAAAGTCTTTTGTTATTGAGAATGAAGTGAAGTCTGATTGTTACTGAGAACCCTGAGTCGTGGGAGACTGCATTTAATCAGTCTGTGATGCCAGCATACTGATCCTCTCCTGTCCCTGGGAATTTCCAGTGTCATGGTGTCATGGCTGAATTTACATGCCTTTATGAGACTCCCCAAGTGTCAGGTACTCTTGGCACTTAGTTGTATTAATAGGCATCCCCTTTTACAGTCTAAGTCCAAAATAAGATGGGGACCCCACTAACCAAGGGGGTCTTGGCTGGAGGTGGGGGTGAGGTCCTCCCATTTATGGTCTCAAAAGGACCACAAAGTTGGCTAGTGCAGAAGTGTCAAACTCATTTATTATGAGGGCTGGATCTGACATAAATGTCACTTTGTCAGGCCAGGCAATGTGTGCCAAAAAAAAAAAAAATGTAATGCCAGGTACCAGAGTTACAACTTTATAAAAGACAGCAGGTGGTAAGCTCCAAGTTGGTGTGAGTTCACTGCAAGGCCCCGTGGATTGGGGTGGGTGCAGAGAAAAACTCACGTAGGCATACTGGAGAGCCAGTGGTGCAGTTCTAGGCACATGTACCCTCTCTGCCTGGAGGGGGGCAAACCCCTTTCCCAGCCCGCTCCCATGGCCAATGCTGTGAGTCTAGGCCCTAGGGTAAAAATGCAAAGCAGCCAGGTATTGCAAACTCCCCCCTGCCCCCAAGCCATCATTGAAGGGGACTGGGAAGACAAGTTGAACTACTCCCCCACCTGTTGAAGCTGGGGTGGTGGCCCAGGCACAAGGCCATGTGCATAGGAGGACCCATGCTAAGCAAAGCCCAATAACCTGGAGATGCCCATGCAGCAGTGGACACATCCAGCCAAGGTCGCCAGGCAATCCATGGCAGGGTGGCGCTGGGGGTTCAAGTCAAAGATCATTGGCAAGCTGTGCCACCCCTATGCAGCAGTGACCACCCCAGGCTAAAGGCTGCCAGATCATCTGATGGGGGAACAGGCACAAGGCCGTACATGTGGCAGAGGCCCGGGCAACCCAGTGGCCATTATAGCCAGAAATATCCAGTGCCACCCCCCTATAAGGTGGCAGCTGCCTGTAACTGAAGGCCGCCAGGTGTTCCATAGGGGAGGGAGAATCGGCCACTGATTCACATGCTCAGTGGCAGGGCTAGGCCCCCAATGTGTGGATGGAACTGCCAAAGAATGCCCCCCATGGGTCAAAGCATTTCTGCCGCATGGGGATGCATGAATATAGTGATGGTGGTGGCCATCAGCAGACCCCAACAAAGGATCATCTGTGCCTCCCCACATGCAAATGCATCCCTAGAGCTGCAGGCTGAGCAAAGAGGTGTGCAAACTCTCCTTGAAACCATGAGCTGGCCTGAATGTGGTTGCAGTGTCTCCCAACTTACCTCTGAGGCTGCCTCACAAGAAGAAGGAGGAGGAGGAGGAGGAGGAGGAGGAGATTGGATTTATACCCTGACCTTTACTCAGAGTCTCAAAGCAGCTTACAAACTCCTTTCCCTCCCCCCCCCATAACAGACCACCTGTGAGGTAGGTGGGGCTGAGAGAAACTGTTCTTTTCAATAACACCTCTGACAGAACTATGGCTTGCCCAAGATCATCCAGCAGCTGTCAGTGGAGGAGTAGGGAATCAAACCTGGTTCTCCCAGATTAGAGTCCGCGCACTTAACCACTACACCAAACTGACTCTGAAGTGAAGGGAGTCTGCTTGACTGCTGCAGATGAGTGTGTTCCACCATGCTGAAGCCACAATTGGAGTGGCTCCACTCACTTGCCCCCCCCCGCCTCCCGTTCCCTTCATTACACCAGTTGCTTCCAGGCTGGATAAGAGCCCTGGATGGGCTGGTTCTGGCCCCTGGGCCTTATGCTTCACACCCTGGGCTAGTGATTCCTGATTTTGTGTTTAAATGTGGTTTAATATGTGAAAGCTGTAAAATGGGACATAGGCTTAAGTCTGCCATTGGAACATGCTGTCAGAGGTGGATTTTTTCCTGCATTTCTGTCTCCAAAGCAGACCTGTGAAAAACCTATTCATGACCTACAGAGACAAAATACCACATAGTTCAAGGGATGCTGAGGCAGGCAAATGGTCCAACATGGCTCCTCCTCTTGGTTCTGTTAGAAGATGAACAAGTGAATGAACCTGAGATGGAATGGCTGGTGTTGTTAAGTCCAGTGATTGTGCTATATGGGGACAAAGTTGGCCATTTCATGCTCTGGTCCCAAAGTCCATGTTTGTGTCTGGTAGTGCACTGTTGTAAGTGAGGTTAGGGAGCTGTCTATTGGCAAGAAAAGGTCTGCCTCCCAGTGCTTTTGAGACAGGAATATTATTATCCAGCATAGGTGGTAGGTCATTAATAATGCATTGAGTTGCTTTGAGCTGTGAGCTGCATGTGACCACCAGTAATGTTCCATTGTTGTTTTGTTTGATCTTGTAGTAGGTTATCCCTTTCTGGCTTTATCAATCTGTCTCTGACTACATCACAATGAGGATGCCTCCTGACATTTCCAACCCCCCCAAAAGTGGGTTGCTTTTTTGAATCCAACCCTATTGCTGAACCATTAAAAAGACAACAGGTCTGCAAAGAACTAATCTGCTATTGTAAATAAGACATTTTATTTACCTGTACCTGTGAAATGTTACAATTCATTTTCATTAATTTTAACTTTTTAATGATAATATTATCAGAACATGTACAGATATCATATTTATTGAATGCAAATGTATCCACTTTCATTAGTTTTGCCTACAATTATACAGTGCATTGGATTGTAGCTGTCATTTTTTTCTCACATTATGATGGTGATAAATAATGAATTGCTTTCTTCCCCCCCGTCAGAGAAATATATTTCAGTAAGTTTGGTATTGCTATTTCTGTTGTCAATATCAGTGAAGGGTGCTCAGAGCACATAATTTTCCTTAATGGTTAGATATGACAATGATATATTATAGGTTCATTTAGCATACAATATTGCAGAAAGCTGCTACAGAGGATGTGACTGTTGTTTACTTTTTATGAGCTTCATGCTTAACAATACGGGGGGAGGGCTGTCATAGCCAGGATTCATGGTTGGGTAGTACAAATTGTTTGAGGAAGGCCCTGAGTCCAAGAGCCCAAGAATATAACATTTTTTACAAGTACTGCTTTGAAAACCCCATAAACCAGCCTCGGTTACATCAAGTACAGCCCTGAATTAACATCTCATATATAAAGTAAGTAAATAAATAATTAAAGCCAATCTAAAGGTATATGTGTGGAAGGGTTTTTTTCTTTTCTTTTTTCCCTATGTCAGTGGTAGGTGTTGACAATAAAATAAATGCCACTGAGGACCCTTCCTGGTAACACAGATCTTCAGATAACTGACAAAAATAAACAAAAAGCTTGAAAGAAAACAGATAAATCAGACATCTGCTTTGAAAAGTGGCTTCAATTAGCTTCTGTCCTTAAATCCCCAAAAAATGTATTCCATTTGTTTAATTCCTGCTAATACCATATGATACTAGACATAAGGGATAGATCTGAAGAGCCTGCTGGCAGAGTATATATTTTCTTTCCTACATCATTTAAAACAAAGAATCAAGGAATATTTTAGTACGAGGCAGTAGTTGATTGTTCCTGTAGCTTGTCCTAAAGCCATCTTGTAACAAATGTAACTGAAGCTGTAAAATGTTTCATTTTAAAAAATGTTTTCCTTTGAGCTCACTTGGAGTCTCTTCCTTCAGATGGAAACAGAATCCTTACAAAATGTTATGTGAAACGAGGGACATTTCCAATCAGTTATCATTTTTATTGGCATTTTCCAAATTCACAGTTCTAAGTTGTACATGGAACAGGATGTGCCCAAACAGCCTGAACAAAGTGGCAGGTTAGATTAGATGCAACCAGAAAACTGAACAAAGGCTTCCTGCAGAGCCAAGCACCTGCTGAGTTGGCCCTCAGTGAACCATGGGGTACTATGTTAGCTTAGAGGTACATGAACCCAAAGAGAGAGAGAGAGAGAGACCTTTGGTGCAGTAGAGCAACGTCTTTGCCAAGAAGTCAGTTTTCCCTACAAGAAGCTTTTAACACTGGATGATACTGTATTTGCTATGTATTTGATTAATTACACCTGTTTTTGCTGAACTGTATCTTGCCTTGTCTTGACAAAGAGCATAGGATCGCATTACAAAATACTCTCACAAAGCAGTATTATTCCTATTACCTGAGGGTCTCTCATATCTGATCGTCATCATATCGTAGGACAAGGGATCAACACGCCTACACTACCTTTTTGCATTTTTTTCACGCAGATCAGCAACGTGATCTCCCCCAGGCTATTCTGTATTACATTGAGACAACTGACCCTGCTTTCTGTCTTTTATACTTTTTCGAGAGGGGAGAGAGAGAGGCAGCAAGTGGAATCAGAGCATATCTACAAAGTAAGTGGGTTGCGGAAGAAATGTGGCTCCACCAAGTCAATCTTAACCTAGATGAATTGCAGTGGCTAACCGCCCCCACCTGCCCATTTAGACTGTGCCAGAATACAGAATAGAGAATGTGCTTTATTTATTTTATTCAGTTTGTGCCCCGCCCTCCCCACAAGCAGGCTCAGATGAGATTTCAGATTCCTGCTCACTTGCAGCCTGCTTGTCATTGCCCAAGATGCTCAGTGGGACGACTCCCAACACATTTGGATTAATCTTGCACAACACCTGAATCTCAGCGAATTCTGCCTTCACAGTAGGATGAATGCTCACAACCTGTTTGTGTCCTGCCTATGGGGCGTCCTGATAGGCCTGAAAGAGTTAGAGACTAATCCACCCAGCCTAATGGACCATGATGGTCCAACCTTCGGCCCCATCCCAGAATGGGGGAACCAAGTCCAGTTCCTCACAAAGGACATGTTTGCAGTTAAGATTGCCAAAGTTATACGTGCTAACCTTTGTCTGTCTTTCAAGGGATGTCCCAACGTCACCAACCATCAACTTGTGTGCAACCTGACTGAACCAACTCCATTCTATGCTCGACATACCACGCTCTCTAAAGGATGGTTCCTGTTCTGTGAATTAGTAGCTTATTCTTATGTGCCTGGTAACATCTTAGGGGGGCCCTGTACCATTGGCCACCTAACAACTTTCCTGACTCCTTGGAAAACTACAACTGCCCTCTCTCACCTGAAGTGCAGCTATACTGAGATCAATGAAAAGTACGACCCCTCAATAAGACTGTTTTCCACTGGTGAATCTACAGCCCTGGCCACACCTTTGGTTGGGGTCCCAGCCCTGGCAGCCTGCAGACTTACCCATTTAATGAATTAAACTTCCCAGGCTTTGGGAAGTATGCTGGCAGATTTACACTATACTGAGAAGGTGACTATCCAGAACAGACTGGCTATAGATGACCTGTTGCTCAAGGCAGGCAGCACTGTGCTGAATCTGAGGGCATGTGTTGTTTGAATCTGAGCAATCATTCAGCTTCCATCGAACGAAACATCAAACATATCCAAGACATATCAAAAGGAATTAACAGCTTCTCATGGGTGGGGGGAATGGTTTGGGAGCTGGTTCACTCATTTGGGATCCACTGTTTATACTGTTTTAATGTTTGTTTTTATGGGAATTTTATTAGTCTTTAGGATTTGTCTCTGTATATAATGCACTCCCACAATAATAGCTTGTTGCGCTTCACTGCGCCCCAAAACCCATGGTATGAGAGTTGAACAAATGATGCTGGTTGCCAAATATTATGCTGAGAGCCCCAAATATACAGTCCCAGCAGATATAATCCTTGATGGTGGCAATGAGCCTTAAGGTGGGGGGGATTTATAGGACAAGGGATCAATGAATGTGATTTTTGAATGTGATTTCTGATATTCTTCCTGTCTTGTACAGTCCCAGCTGTCAGTGCCTTTTTGGGATGTCCCAGAGGCAGGACACAATCACAGTATATTCAAATCCTAGTATTTAGCCCAGACAGAAGAAACTTATATGCTTTATGGTTTTATTCTTTTCCAGGAAGAAGAAATAGAATTTAAGAGCTTCTAGCAATAATTAGAAAGCAATAAAATACAATGTGCCTAAGGTTAACAGCATAATTGGAGAATGCAAGCACCACAGTTGAAGGACATCCGAGAGTGAGAAATATGCATTACAACAATAACTGGAGAGAAGTGAGATGTTCCCAAACAATATCTTCAGCTGTAAAGCTAGGCCCCAGGGCCCCAGGAAGTCTGCCAAGAGTTGAGTCCCATGTGAACTATTACACCTTATCAGGGAACTCCCTAGCACTATGTTGAGACAAATGAGTTCTTGATGAAACCTGAAAGAAGACTTGATTGTTCCTGAAAGTTCCTCTCTGTTCCAAAACCAGATAAGCAGATGCAAATACTTGTAATTCTGACCAGCCTAGGGGTGTTCCAATAGAAAGGTGCCAGCTCAAATGATGCTGCCTATCTGGTCCAATTAGGGATTCATTGAAGTGTAAACTATAATGATGTGATTTGGAGTATAAGACCTACTGCCCTTCCTGGTTAGGGCAGAATACAGCTTGGTGTTACTGGGTGCTAAGGTATCCAGTCTTGTATTTTCATCTTATTGCAATAATCAGATCTTTATCCAACTCACTGGACTCCAACTGCGTGTTCCTCATCCAGCCCCGGGAGCACACGGGGCACAGATTTATGCATCAATATGCTTTCATTGGGTATGCCAATAAGCATGTTTTATGCCCTGATTAGGTGGTGGGGGCAACTTTGTCCATCATGTCATTGAGAATTTAAAAGAAAACATACATGCTGAAGAGACAGTCTGTCCAATAGGAGAGGCAGGTGGTTCTCCCCCCCCCGGTTGCTTTGGGGACAAACAGGAATTTTTGTGGGGGGTTGAAAGTTGGCCAAGAAAATACCTAGTTAGGTTGCTCAAATGCTGGGAAGTCAAGCAGCACAATCTCTTAAGGATCCTGCACTAACTAGGATGCAGCGCTACATCTAGAGCCAGCAAGAGAGGGCAGGGTTCAGGTCCAGAGGAGAAAAAGAGAGCACATGGCCAGGCCAGCTCTTTTATGCTATTTTGGGGCTTGGGGATGGGCTTCACTGGCCACCTCCCTTGTCACCTCCCCTTGGTCAGTCCCAAGAAGTTTCCTAATCAAAAACCAGTTTCAGGAGAAGAAAGGGGGCTTAAGGATTGGGCAATGTTGCTTCTAATTACTTTAGCAATGGCACCTTTGGAGAACAATATCTGAGTCCAGGGGTATTGTCTTTTAATGGCTCTGGCTGATGAGTTGATGGGTTTAGCTGGGCTGTGGCAGTCCATTAATCCACTCATGGCTGCAAAGCTTTTGTTATGCCTAAGAACCTACATGCAGTCTCTGGTGAAAGTGGGGGGGGGGGTTGCCTGCATGTTGAAGGAAAGGTTTTGCTCATGGAGTCTCTTCAGGATTTTAAGTCCCTTTTTCAGAATATGGGCTGAGTTCAGACTGGCAATTTGCCCTGCTATAGCCATGTTCCAGCCACGTTTCCCAAGTGGATTAAAGGGGGCATTCACACAGGCATATCTGCCTGGTGTTCCCCTCTCATAGGCAACCCGTGCTGTTCCACTTTGCTCCCGCGTTTAAAAAATACCTTGTGAAAGTGGTAGCAAATCCCGGAGAGTGCCTTTATCCCGCATCAGTCTGCTTCCCAGAAGTGTGAATGCTCAGTCGAAAAGCTGGGAGCAACCTGCATTGCTCCCAGCACATATGATTGGTGCATATGATTGGCTGTGCTCCGCTCTACTGCATAAGGTGCATATGATTGGCTGTGCTCTGCTCTACCACCCAATGCGGTGTCAGCACAATGGGATCCTCCCCCAATCGGCTGGATGCCTATGTGTGTATGAGCGCTCATGCGCTTATACACACATAGGCAACCAGTCAATTTACCGTTTACAGCTGCATTTCTGGGCCAGCAATCTGAATGCTCCTGTGCGCCTCCTCCCGGTATGCTCCCGCATAAGTCAGCCCCGTGAGACCAGGAAAACCCAGAACACTTTGTTCTGGGGCTTTTTTGCCATGACTGGCTCCCGCTGCAAACTGCGAGTCTGAACTCAGCCATGGTGTTTCTCTATAGCAAATGGTTGCTGGCTTCATGGTGCTTCATGTGACTAGAGAGCTGGTCTCTCTTCCTACTGCACTGCGGGTAAGAGACGGCAGGTACCCTTAGGAACCATTGGCTCATCATCTCAGGAGAAGGCTTTTCCTCTGCTGGAGTGTGTCTGCAGCTGGCATCACTTTAAGGTCACCACACACCACACACAACTTTTATTCATGAGCCACCACAAGTACAATTAAGTTCATTTGTGACTCTCGTCCTCCAATGTACATTTTTTTTTTCATCGATGCACTAGTATAGCAGGACAGTGTAACTGTATGCATTTCATTTTAATATGTTATTTCACTGATATGTGTGTGTGGGGGGGGATTCCTATAGCACCACAAAAAGCATTCTTTCTTTCTTGTTTGATATTTGTATTTGTGTTTCTGTGTGCACGTACCCATGCCTGGAAGTCATGGTGACCTCTGGCAACTCCTACTAGGGCATGGAGGATGTTCAGAGAAGTGGCTTGATAGCCTGCCTCTGCCTTCCACCCCTGGTATTCTTTGGAGGTCTCCCATCCAAATAGTTGCCAGGGTTGGCCCTGCTTAGCTTCTGAGATCTGCCAAGTCAGGGCCACAAAAAGCATTCTTGATGTGATTGTATGTATACCATAATCAAGACTCATTTACAGGTTACTGATATGCTGAAGCACAGTACTAATTTTTGCACTGTTTTATTGAAACATACAAGTACCTTGATAACATAAAAGAGTCAGAGGAACGCAAATGAATTGAACACTGTAGCAAAGTGCCCATGTAAAGGTAAAGGTAAAGGTTCCCTTGCTCGAAAGCCAGTCAAATCCGACTCTAGGGTTGCGGTGCTCATCTCCGTTTCAAAGCCGATGTGCCAGCGCTGTCCGAAGACGTTTCTGTGGTCATGTGGGTGGCATGACTAAACACCAAGGTGCATGGAATGCTGTTACCTTCCCACCGAAGTGGTACCTATTTATCTACTTGCAGTTTCTTGCTTTCGAACTGCTAGGTTGGCAGGAGCTGGAACTAGAGACGGGAGCTCACTCCGTCATGCGTCACTTTTGGGTCTCAAACTGCTGAACTACTGACCTTCCACAGCCTGCAGTTCAGCGTCTTAACCACTTGAGCTACTGCAGCTCCTGTACTAAGCCTGAAATTAATTTTAGAAATTCTTTGAGCTAAATTGGAATTCAGGAGAGATGGAGCATAGGGCAGGATGAAACTCTGCAGACAAAGAGATGGAATAGGGGAAACCCACCTGTCCATAGCTTAATCTGGATATGAATTAATCTAGAGAATCTCGCACCTGATTTCAGAAGGCTGGGCCTTATC
Source organism: Gekko gecko (assembly GCA_029375565.1). Taxonomy (NCBI): domain Eukaryota; kingdom Metazoa; phylum Chordata; class Lepidosauria; order Squamata; family Gekkonidae; genus Gekko; species Gekko gecko. The sequence goes on from JAPDNY010000008.1 coordinate 49,437,566, forward strand.
ACCTTCAGGCATAACTCTTTTAGATCTACAGTGCGCTTCTTCTAGAATTCTGTTGTTGTAAATGTTAAACAATTACTCTAGAGATAGCTGTTGGAACGAGCAGAACGGCCATATGTCACATTCTTCCAAGACAATTCCTCAAAGAAGTAGGCTTTGTTTATTTGCCTTCCATAAATCCACTGAGGTTTACTTGATATGCTGAAGAATGAGTTCCCTTTGTTTTGTTTTTAATAATACTGCAGGATGAAAATTTCCATAAGCAGGGAAGCCAATAAAAGAACGCCAGGAGCATGATGCAGGGTGTTGTTTGTTCACAGATGGAATGTGAACAGTTTGCATAGAGCTTTTGTGTTGGTATTTGTTTTAGCTCAGCCAGATTTACCCCATGGGCAGACTACCCTGCCACAATGCCCAAGACTTATTATGGGAAGCCTGCTATTATCTGAAACTGAAGTGGGTTTTTTTCCTTGTGCAGTCCAAATAAGCAGAATGTTAAAGAGTTGTTATTGAAGCTTTCATTAAGGGACCAGAACATGATCAAAACAAACCACAGGGCAGCCTCCTTCATTCCTTAAAAATATAAATTCCTGGAGTGTTTGATTTTCACTGAGATGGCTGGCAGCCAGGAACTTTTATTACATATTCAAACAAATGCTCAAGCACTGTCCTTCTTCAGCAAGATATAGTCCCACCCCCTCAGTTTGCTCATGCTCAGATAACTTTGACCACAACCTTATCTGTGCCACAACTTTTACAGAACTTTAAATGATCATCACTTACCCCCAAAGCAAATGAATTATGTTTGAGGTGAGGTCTATACCTTCGCAGAACTGTAATCCTCACTATTTCAGAAGTGAAACTAGTTGTGAAATCAGTCTAAGATGGCAACCATATATAGACACTGATTTGTGAATAAGTCCAATTTAAGGAATTTACTTCTGAGTAAATATGTACAGGCTCTAGTCTTCCACCTGCAGGAAGGGTATGCCTAAAAATTCCCTTTGCTCATGGTAGAAAAATATCCAAACCCTCTCATCAACAATTGTATCTGTTTGTCATGACTTATTTGGTTTTGGTAGTCAATTTTGAGCAATTTATCTCTTGAATTCAGTAGGGCTACAACTGTGTAAGCAGATTCAGGATCCCAACTGCATCATTCCCATAAGCAGTAAGACTCATGGAACAACTGTTGATCTTGGCGAAAGTTCAAAATGGTACTGAAGAAGATAATTAAACAGAGAACCCATAGAATAAGATCTTCTAGACAAATTAATCATGGAAGCACATATTCAGGTGACAAACAAACCCTACAGAAATCTTGTTACAGATGGTCCGCTAACAACAACCAAAACCTTCTAAAAAATATTTAATTTCATTTAATAGCGGCACCTGTAGTCTATCATGCATTAAACAAAAAAGGAAACATCAGTTTGGGGTGATCAGGCTGGGACCAAATGTTTGAATTTTGCACTCACCAGGGAAGGAATTAGAAACATGCCTTTGGCTGTGCGTACTTAGCAGTGAACTGAGTAAATGCTTGATAAACTGTTTATATCTCAGATGTTTTACATATTTTACAATTTGTCAGCTTTTTTATTTGTTGAACACTGCTGCAAGTTACATTAGTCATTCTATACCTTGCTATTTGTTGCCTTCGGAGATGTCATCCTAAATACATTCATACATTAATTGGAATTGAGATTTTTTAAACACTCAGGAGTATATATATATATATATATATTTACTTAGGAGTAAACTTTTCTGGGTTTTGGAGCCTTCGGGGCTTTTTTTGCAAAACTGATGGGGGGGGGAACAAAAAACTCTAAAATCTGTATCATGGGGATTTTTAAAGACTTTTACTACTCCACTGGTGGAAAGGGCACATTTGAGGAATTAAAAAAACTTGAACAGAGATTTTCTAAGTAGAATTATACCTTTCTAAATCCACTGAAGACAATGGGCTCAGAAAGATGTAACTCTGCTTAGGACTGCACTGTAAGACACTTATGTGTAAGCTCCATTGCTCATTGCAAACACCAGGAACATACTAGTTCTTTATTAGTAAAACATCCCTAAGTGTTTCACTTGCCATTTGCAGTGCAAAAATTAATTCTCTGTGGGACTTGCCAGGCTCATTCAGTTAACAGTTGTCATGCTGGAAACGATAGCAGATTCCACACACATCTGGAACATCTCTTCTCACAGACAATGCAGGGAGCCCTGCCTCCCGCTCAGGAGCAATGTGCCTACCCTAAATTAGAGTATTTTGCATGCCAGAAGGTGAATTTGTATGCCACATGAATACATGAAGCTGGCTTATACTGGATAATACCATTGGTCCATTATGGTCAGTACTGTCTGCTCAGACTGGTGGCAGCTCTCCAAGGTCTCTGGCTGAGGTCATTCAGATCATTTACTACTCAATCCTTGTAACTGGAGATGGTGGGGATTGAAACTGGGACTTTCTGCATGCCAGGTAGATGCTCTACCACTGAGCCATGGCCTCTCCCCATAAAAGAGCCCCTCCCTGTCATACAGTCTTAGGTAATTAACACTTTATTGAATGACAGCTCACTGTTCTTATGGAAAGTATATTGGACAGGAAAATGGCTGTATTTGTAATATATTGTTTGACATGTTTATGGAATTCCCAAATATATACCTGTGAGAACTCTATTAGCCTTAATTACCACTACAGCTAATTGAACAGTTATGTAATATTCATTGAGCTGTGTGTCATGACCTTTGGATCGCTTCCATAAAATCTGACTAATTCTTAACATTATTGGAAACTGATAAAATATCCATTCTACTAAATGAAAAATACAGCAAAGTCAAGCTACTATTATTTTTGAAAGATTCTGATTCATATGTTCTGGGGCTGACACCCTCAAAAATTGTAACAAAAAGAATTTTTGTGGCATTTTGGGATTCTGCAGCAACCTAATATGGCACCTAACAACAGTAGGGTTTGAATGGGGGAACAGAAGTGGGAAGGGAAGAGGGAGAAAAGAGACCATGGGACAGTGGTGGGGGAGAAGAACAGAGGACAGCAGAAGTAGGGGCGTTGTAGCAAGAGTCAGAAAATGTGATGGGGAGGGGAACATCAGCAGCTAGAAACAGCAATATGAAGAAGAGGAGAGGGGGAGAAGAAGGAGAAGAAGAAATTGGATTTATACCCCTCCCTTCACTTCCTGAAAGAGTCTCAGAGCGGCTTATACTCTCCTTTCCCTTCCCCTCCCCACAACAGACACCCTGTGAAGTAGGTGGGACTGAGAGTGCTCTCTTCGAGAACTGCCCTTGAGAGAACAGCTCTGAAAGAACTTCATGTGGAGGAGTGGGGAATCAAACCTGGTTCTCCTAGATTAGAGTCTGTGGTCTTAACCACTGCACCAAACTGGCATGGTGGAAGAGTAAAACGACAGGCTAGAAGGTAAGAGGAACCAGCAGCTAAGGAGGAGAGTGGTGCCAAAGTAGGAGAAAAAAGGAAGGGAGGGAAAAGGAAGGTGACAAATAAACACATACCATTTTCATTTTATTTGTTTCTCTGTATTTTTCCTTTAATTGTCTATTAAACTGAGGCTAGGCAGGGTAAATCCCATGGCGAAAGGGTACAATCCCTGAAAATTCATCCAAATCAGATAGAAAACAAAGATGCTACAGATGAAAATGTTGCTCATTGAAACCAACAGGGTATGTATAATGAAATGAGCTTTTGAAATGAAAGCAACTACAAAAACATCAAAAATTGGCAGATTCCTCACATATGCATGTACTCGTTTTAACAGTCAGTCCAGCTGGTTTATGTTGGCAGCTTAAAAAATCTTAAACTTTTAAGAGATCTTGCAGTTTGATTTATAAGCTGTAATATTAAGAAGTAGCTAGTGTAGGTCTAGTTTCATATGCAGGCTGAGTCTTGGCAATAAAACAACTGGACAGCTGGTGCAGCATGACTGAGTCTGAGAAACAGGACAATAGTGAGTTAATGTTACTTTAAACACAGGAATCTGGGATCTGGAGGAAACAATGGCAGTTGGTAGAGCTTGGTAAGGAGGTAACAGTTTATCAAATGAGATCTTGTGATTACAGAATCTTACAAGATAGTACAGCCTAGGAACCTATATTGTACTTACCCATATAAATAGTATCAATTCTGAGAAGTTCTTAGATTGAGTTGATAAGCCCCAATAATTATAAGGAGACTATTAACACAACTTGTGTAATATTGGAGAGTATATAAGGAAAGGATATCTTTGGGGCGGTTTTTTTTTTTCCCTTGAAGGGTATAAGAGAAATAGGAGATATTTTATGCAAGAAGATGAAGCAGTTTTTCTTAAGTTCCTTCTGCAATATTGCACCACCTATGCAAGAAAACTCTTCACGCAAGGTTTTAAGTATTGAGAGGCAGGAGACAATGAACAATAACAAGGTTTTTATTCATGATATTGCTCAGCTCTGATCTGCTCTGATAAGAGCGGCACCCCAACTTATACCATTCCAGAACTGAACTATATACAATGTAACTACAAGCAAGAGGTCTGATTGGATCTAAGTGGAGCTTTCTGATAGGTTACTCTGGGTGGCTTCAGGACCAACAGAAGGTCTTTATTAGACAGCCAGTCACAATAAGGAAATTAGGATACCATAGGGCAATCCATAACTCAAAACAGCATAGAGTGAACCCAGAACATAACATTCCTCCCCTCCTTGGCTTAAACAAAATAGTCCTTAAGATAGGTGGAGGCGCATCTCATTCAGCCGGACTGTCGTGGCTGTGGTGTACCTCTCAGAGCCTGCCTGGCCCATGGGATACCCTGGGAATGGCCATAGTCCAAGTGATCTGGGGGTTCATCAGTGCTGGCAAAGTCCTGAACAAATTCAGAGTCTGTTCAGCAAGGTGCCAGCTCAACCCATAGGCTAGACGCCACAGTTTCCCAAGCATGGTGCCCGTGGCTTCTCCCATGGATGGACTGGAACTGAGGGGGCTTCAGGTCTCAATTCCTGGCAGGGCTGACACGTTTGGACCCAGTGCTAGATTTGCTGGTCAAGCCCCAGCCACCAAACATAGCTTCTTGGGGTTTTTTTTAAGCCCCTGGAGGAGATTTTTTATTGCATTTCCTATAGACTACAAACTACAACAAAAAAATAGGAAGGGAACATCTACATCTAGGGAGAAAGTAAAAAGAAACCACTAATAACTAAAACCCCAAGAATAGGTGATCATTACATCAGCTTACATATGTGTTAGTCTAAGAAGATCATATTACATTGAACGTAGTCAATTTAGCTAAGTTAATTATCTTTTAACCATTTTTGTTTAAAGGCCACCCCACGAGCATCACTTATAACAAATGTTTTATGGCACCTTTCAGAGTTCTTCAGCCTTCACTTTACTTTATCTTTTCTCTTCCTCAGTTGGTATCCTCTTTTGGGGGCAGATGCCCCCTTTTCTGAAGCAGAGTCCTCGTCGGAAGACAAAGAGTCCAATTCATTATTAGATTTGCTGTCCTCTTCTTCTTTCGCATCCTCTTCTGGCTTTCCCAGTTGCAGTCTCAGGAACTCATGTGCTTTGAAGACAGAGCCAATTTTTTCTCTTTTATCCTGCAATTTGAAAATTACGCCTTTGGGGATCAACCATCTGTAGGAAATGCTGTTTGTAAGAAAAGAATTAAGTCTTTATACTTCTACCTCTTCTTCCTTATTTCAAAAGGGATGTCTTTTAAGATCCTAATAACATTGTCACTGATTTTCAGGGGTGTTCTTGCAGTCGCTTTCAGGATTAAATCCCTCACATGCCTCTCCGAGAATCTAACCACTATCTCCCCAGGCAGATTATTTTTCTTATTGCCCCCACAGACGGAATAAAAAGACGGACAACAGTTTTGGATCAGACAAGGGCCACTTTATTAACTACATAACGTTTAAACAACTAAAACAGCAAGGAAGCATTTCAAGAGCAGAATAGACAAGGCAGGTGTCAGCCAGACCAGCCTCCTTGTCCAGGATACGGGCGAGCCACCAACCCCGATCTTGAGCCATTAATCTGGCTTGCGACCAGCAGCCCAGCCACTGGTGGCCTCCTGGGAGCGCCTACCCCTGAAACCATAAAGTTTGCAGAGAGGAGCTTATCCAAGAGGTTCCCAGAGGGAATCATCATTCACCACCCAGAGCCTTAATAACTCGCAGGCCGTTCCTGATGACCCCATGTTCCTAAACTAGGAATGGCTTAAGGTGCTCACCAATTTCTGCTTTCTACTCCCTGCACTATTCTGCCACTAGTGAGGACAAGCCTCTGCTTTGTCCGAAGCAGCCACCAAACCAAGTGCAGCCTTAATCCCTTGCTGAATATCCCCCAAAAACAATTTATTGCCCTTGTCTGACATGTGAATGCCGTCATCCCGGTAGAGGTCAGTATTTCCAACCAATATTCCGGGATGCGGCAAAAATTGACCCAGGCCACCCTCCATAGCCTTTCTCATTTGTCGGTTAACCTTGCGGCGAGCCCGGTCAATGCACCTAGGGTCCCCCAGGTTGCGCCATACCCGCCTTGGCAAAATTGCCGACCAAATGACCAATGCCCCGGGCCATCTTCGCTGTATCAATCACAGATCATGTATGGCTTGAATCACCAGGGCCTTGCCTTTCATCAGGCCAAGGTCATTGCCACCCAGGTGAATCAGTAAAATATCAGGAGGCGGCCCATGCCGTTCCTCAAACAGTAGTGGGAGCAATCTGGGCCAATGCATGCCCCGCCTTCCCCACCATTCAACAACCGCAAACTCACTCAAGCCCAACTGAGAACCAACCGTCGTCCTCCTGGCCTGATGAGCCGCCCAAAAAATCATACTGTGGCCGCATAAAATGACTCTCCTCAGCATCTGCCGGCCCACAGCACCTGAAAAAGAACTATTTTAGTAACATGAACCAATTAAAACTTACACTGTCGAACATAACTTTTGAAACTACGCAATCTCCAACGTCCTATACCTTTTATGTCCTCTCGAGAGTACCCCATGGCAGCTGCCGTGGAAGCAGCTCCAATCCTAAATGAATGGGTCCCAAAACGGAAGCCACCCAAACCCAACGCCTCCAGCGCTCGTTTTGTCACTGCCCAAAACTGAAACTTAGTGAGGGGTGATCCGTCTCTGTGCTGAAATAACACCCCCATGACGTAACCTCGCAATCCCAAGTAATGCTGTAAACCGGACACCGGGCACAATTCAGGCTCACAGCACTGTCCCAATTCTATCGTTGAGCCCCTACCCAACTGGTCAGTCTTCGACCTCCTAATATGAATGACTACTTTATCTTCATTAACCCTAATGTCACCCAAATTAATAGCCCGATTAGATGTGTCATGACGCGAAGCAGGGACAAGCTCACTGATTCGAAGAGCTCCAAAAAAGGCAAGCAAAGCTGCTGAGTGAAAAAGAGCGGCCTCGTATTCATCCTTGCATAGGCCAGGCCACAACGCCCTCAAGCCCTTCAGAATTGAAGGAGTTAACGGCTCCCTAGAATCAGGTAGCTGCCCTGCCTCGCGAGACCACCCTTCCAGAATTTTTCTAACCCGAAAATCATTTGTCTTATCTTCATGCCCAGCAGCTTTACTAGCATAGGCCAAAGAAGACAACCTGCCCTTTATAGAGCGTACCGATAACCCCCTGCCCTTCAGATAAACACAGTACTGCATCAATTGATGCACCGGAATAGGCCATTCATGCCGTAATCCAGCCTCCCTTTGGAAAGCCAAAAACTGGCGACCGGCCCTCATATAAGATTTACGTGTTGACGGGGCCAGGGCCATACTTATCGCCCGCTCAGCTTCAAACCGCCAATCTGCCAAAAATTGGGGGGCATCCTTACCGGGCGCTCGTCCGCATCCGGTGCCAGCTGACGGAATCTCTCCATCTGTTTCCGAGAGAGAGCGTCAGCGACCCCATTACTTACGCCCGGAACATGCCTTGCACGAAATAATATATTATTCCGTAAACATAGTAGTGTAAATGCCCTAACTAACTTCATGACCCGCATGGACTTAGATGTCAGAGAATTTATCACGTGTACTGTAGCCTGATTGTCGCACCAAAAGTGGACCGAACGACCAGCAAAATCAGCCGTCCAAATCCCCACTGCTACCACAATCGGGAAAAACTCCAGGAAGGTTAGGTCTTTGACCCAGCCAGCCTGGAACCACTCCGGAGGCCAATCTTCAGCACACCAATGACGTCTAAAGTAAACTCCAAAACCGGATGAGCCTGCTGCATCTGACATCACCTGTAATTCTGCCTCCAATTGCAATTCCTCCCTCCAGAATGACACCCCATTAAATGACCGTAAGAACTCCTTCCAAAGTAGAAGGTCCTCCCGCATCCCTAAAGTCACCCTAGTCCTGTGATGAGGAAGGCGAAGGCCTCGCATAGCATCACAAAGACGCCGGACGAAGGCCCGACCGGGAGCCACAACTTTGCATGCAAAGTTAAGATGACCCACCAGTTGTTGCAATTCCCGCAATGATATCTTCTTACAAACACTAAATCTGTCAACCAAGGCCTGAAGAACCTCCAACTTCTCCAAAGGAAGCCTAGAACACTGTTGAACCGTATCTATCTCAATACCCAAGAAGGTCAAAATAGGCTTAGGACCTTCCGTCTTCTCCTCAGCCAAGGGCACTCCCAATTCAGCTGCCATGTCTATGAAACTAGACAGTAAAAAGGCACACTGAATAGTCCCTGCACCGCCAGCAAACAAAAAATCATCCAAATAGTGAGCTGTAGAGGCCAGTCCTGTCCTGAATCGCAAAGCCCATTCCAAAAAGGAACTAAACTTCTCAAATGCAGCACAGGACACTGAACAGCCCATGGGAAGGGCCCTGTCCATATAGTAAAACCCTTCAAAAGCAAAACCCAATAAATCAAAATCAGCCGGGTGTAATGGCAGAAGTCGGAAAGCTGACTTGATGTCACATTTTGCTAAAAGTGCACCACGACCACAGCCCCGTACAACCCTCATGGCTTGATCAAATGATGTATATTTAACTGAACAAAGCTCATCCGGTATAGCATCATTCACAGATCCTCCCCAAGGGTACGATAAATGATGAATGAGGCGATACTCACCAGGCGCCTTCTTTGGTACAACGCCCAAAGGAGACACCCGTAAATTAGGCACTGGGGGGAAAGAAAAGGCCCCAGGATTCTCCCCTCTTTACACTCTTTTCCAATTTTAGCTCGTACTATGTCTTCCATCCCTATGACTGACTTTAAATTAGGAGCACGAAAAGGTGCCCTCTCACCTTGGTAAGGAATCCGAAATCCAAACAAAAACCCCTCAAGTAGATACTTACTATCTGTTTTATTTGGGTAACTTCTCAAAAACCTCTCCAAAACCTGAATCTTAATTGGGCTGGGCCCCTTTGTCCTGAAAGGCAGTTTGACTTCCACCCCCACTGGGACGCTTACCTCCCCTTGCTTCGAAACGCCCCTTTGGCTTGGGGCAACCCGACAGTGCATGTTGCCCCCCACATAGAGGGCACTCGTGCCGAAAGGAACAAGCCTTCCTTCCACAAGTACCCTGTGATGTAAATTCCCAACACAGGGGACGCTTCTGTACTGGAGTCCCCGTCTGCGCCCGTGAAGGGTTCTGACCCTGCAGCCTCTGCACTACGTGACCACTGTCAGAGTGCTCGGAATACAAAGATTTAGGGGCAGACACAACCTGCAGCCATAGGTGGGGATGAATAAGGTCCCAGCGCAAAGACGGATTCATGGCCGCCCTTGTGCGAAAACCCTCATCATATTCCAGCCACGCGTGTCCAGTGAAACCCGTAAAGGCTTTGTAAATTATATCCATGTATTGTAAAAGTGCTGAAGCCCTCCAAGGCTGGTGACGCACTATCACGCCAGAATAAATGAGGAAACCTGGGTACCAATTACCCCAGGTCCTATCTACTCTACGCTTCCTAATATGCTCCCTGTCCCTTTCATCTAGATCTTCTTTTTCCTTTTTGTCCAATTCGTGGTATAACAGAGTGAAAACATCCACATAGGAGCCTTTAAGAATTTTTTCCCTAGTAGCCAGGGAAAGGTGGTCTCCCAATGGCAGGGCTATATCGCCCACAGGCAAAACTTTGGCTTGAGCTTGCTCGTAAGAATATCCCACCGGATTAGATGGAGTAGAGGGATACCACCCTCCCTGTCCGGGATATTGTGAAGTTCCTCCGTCTAATGCAGGTGGTACAAAATGCCACCCACTGGGCGCTGAGGAGGCCCCTGCCCTTGTTGTGGAACTCTTGCCAGAAGATGAAGCCCCTGATGTGTCCTGAGTACCTGAACCCCAAGGCCACGATGTGTCATCCTGACTAGCAGCACCAGCCTTACCATCCTGGCCAGGAGGACGTACAGGACCCTTGTAGAGCTCCAACTGATGAGACCCCTCGCCTTCTTCCACCGGCCTGCTCTCTGTATCACCAATCCCCGAAGAAGACGATTGACCATCCTCGAGCATTGCCAATCTTGCTAACACCTGCGCTTGAAAAGAAGATATATCAGAGTTTTTTGACTTCTTAGCTACAGATGGAGCGGAATTGAGCTGCTGAGGCCTGGCCCTCTGTTTCTCCAAAGCCTCCAGCCTAGCCAATATTGCCGCATTGATAGGATCAGTGTGATCATCCTCAGAAATTGGCTGTGCAGGAGCAGCCGGGGGAATTTTAGGTGCAGGCTGTTTACCTTTTGACTTGCCCTGACCCTTCTTGGGAGCCATCCTAATTTAAGATATAAACCGAGCCTGACTGAATTCCCAACCGAGCCTGACTGAATTCCCAACCTTGTGAAATTGGCAAGTATTGCAGAAGGGCTTAGCAAAGACAAGGCCTCCTTAAAATTATCACTGCACACAAACACTTCCCAAAATGGCTGCCAGCAAAATTACAATGAATAATTCCCCAAAATGGCTGCCTTCCAGTATGTGTTTCACTCCTCCTCAGCCGCACCTAAAATGGCCGCCTCACTAGTGCAATGAGTGACTTGCAAAAAAACCCACCAGGGGGCAATAGTCCGCCTAAAATAACGGCCCGTGGAATTTTTTTTTTATATATAATAAAGAAAATCCAAAACCCCCCGGGGGGGGGGCTGCAACCCCTAGGCCTAAACTTAAGTAAGACAGCACCCCCTCAAATTGCTGTGAACAACACTCCCCCCAAACGGCCGCCAGATAATAAAATAAATTGATAAAATGAAGCCGAGGAGTACTCAGCACGATCACCACAGCCTGCTCAGAAGAGCCCTGATACGCTGTGGCAAAAAGATCAACTGTGACCACTGGACCCAGTATTGGAAATAGCTGCCCTCCAATACCCTGATGCCAGGGACACAACCACCCCAAACGGCCACCACTTTAATAAAAAAGTCGCTGAGAAGCTATTCGGCACGATCCCACCGCCTTGAAGACTGCAGCCACGCCGCCTCGTGACCCGGCCAGGTCTATCCGACGCCTTCCGAAAGCCCGCTGCCGCAGCTGCAGGACAACCAGCCGGTGCCCAGTAACCTCCGCTCAATGCTCGCCGCCCCGAAGCACTGCCGCCTCACAGCCTGCAGAACCACACGGTCTGCAGGCACCGCAGCCTCCTCCTAGCCAAGCAGCCTCCTCCTAGCCAAGCACGCGGCTCCAACTGCTTTGGGCGGGAGAGGGAGCCGAGCTATATTGGGCTGGCTCCTCCCCGCCCACGTCATAGCGCGTTGCGCTATGACCCAGCTGTTGCCCCGTCATTCCGGCGGCGGCAAAACAGCCCCCGGTCTCCATTGCCTTCGGCTGGAGACCGGGAGCTCCAATGTAAGCAGAGTAGGCCCTATAGACCACATCCATTTCACTTGCAAGGTATTCCGCTTTTAAGTCTGCTACTAGTGCTAATGCATCGCTCAAAAGTTGCTTTAAATCCTCATTTTTTGCTTCAGCAACCCCTTGGAACTGAAGTACCAAATTAGCTTTTTCCATTTGCAATTGAAAAAGCTGAAACTCCTCCGAAGCTTGCATCTTTTCCAGCATTTGCATCTTTTTTTAAAAAAAAAAAATTAGAGTTGGCATCTATTTCCTCTACTTTCTCTGCTATTTGCTCCATCTTTTTTGTAGTTTCAAAGAGCTGGAGCTGCTGAGCTGCAAAGTTCTGGTTTAAAGTTACCAGCTGTTGGTTGATATTGGTCATCTGCTCCAGTAGAGGACGCAAAGAGTCTGTCAAAAGTTTGGAGAACTCTGTGATCTCTTCCGCTCGTGGATTCATGCTCCCCAGTGGTTTCACTTTTGCTAATCAGTCTTTCTGCATTTTTTTTCACCATTTTTATGGATTGTTTACTTTTACCAGAACTTTCAAAAGTCTCTGCAAATTGCCAAAAACGCCTATCCGCACTCTGGTAAGGTTCTTTAAACAGGTTTCAATGCTTTTATTTCTGATCCCCCCTTTCTGAGATGCTTTAAAGTTTATATGTGTGGGAGGGGCCCCTCCCCCGCTCACTTTTCTTGCCATTCCCAGGGGGGTACTTTCTTTTTAAATTGCCGATATTTCGCTTTAACATGACTCACTGTTCATTGTTGGTCATACGACCTTGCTTAGAGTAAGTTTCATTCACTCAATCTCCAATGCTTGTTCCAGTCAGCAGCACTAGTTCCATTCAGACGCATAGCGGCAGGACTGTCGGGGTAGAAGAGCACCTCAATTCTCCAGCATCGCACTGGAGAAGAGATCGCCCTTCAAAAGCCCCATGGCTAGGAGACAATCACCCCCTCCTAACCGCTAAAGTGCAGATCACATCCTGGGAGGTCCAAGAGATGAGTCTGCCAGCATGTCGCCATAAACCGGAAGCCAAAAACATAGCTTCTTGTGATTGCCTTCATCTTGATGATGTCGGGGTGTCCCACATGTAGGGCGTCTAACACTCGCTGTCTTAGTGGGGGAGGGACTACAACCTGGCTTCCCCACAGGAGGCAGCTTTTGCTCATTGACAGTTCTGTTGAACATTACTGGAACGGCTGGAATTTGGCCTTGAGCTTCTTGGGTGGCCATCCCCTCCATATGTAGTTGAAAATGTGGCTGAGCATCCGGTCCTGGGGGGTGTAGAACATGACATCAGCAACCGTGATGAGGAGCATTCCCTGGATTTGGGCCTCTTGCTGTTCATGTAGCTGTAGGTGGCTGAGGGCGTCGGCATCATCCAAGGTGACAGGATCTGTGGGGTTTGGCGATCTTTTGTGAAGATCTTTTGTGAAGATGCTGAGCAGCGGTTTGTGGTCGGTGATTATGTCAAAGTCATGACCGTAGATGAAATTGTGAAATTTCTTCACTGCTGTGATGATTGCCAATGCCTCCCAGTCTATCTGGGCATAATTTCTCTCTGGTGCAGATAGAGTCCTTGAATAGAATGCTGTGGGGGCTTCTTGGCCAGTTAGCAGCCTGTGGCTGAGGACTGCCTTGATCCCATAGGGTGATGTGTCACATGCCAGGATGAGTGGTTTCTTTTCGTCATAGTGGATGAGCACTCTGTTGGAGACTAGAAGATCCTTGATGGCTTGGAACAGTTTGCTCCTTGTGACCCTATGCCCACGGTGCTGTTTTGTCTAAGAGTTGATGGAGAGGCTGAGCGACAGCTGCTTTATTTCACAGGAAAGAATGATAGAAATTAAGGACTCCTAAAAAGAACTGCAGCTCTTTCTTCAATTTCGGTGGGGGTACCTTGTGGATTGTGGCAACCTTCTCTGGTGCAGGATGGATGCTATCTTTGTCCAGGAGAAAACCCAAAAATTGGACCACAGGGACAAAGAACTCGCACTTCTCCTTTTTCACTCGAAGGCCAACCTTCTGTAGACGGTGGAGCACTTCTCGCACACAAGCAGTCAGTTCTGGTTCTAAGGCCCCTGCTATCAATACATTGTCAAAATAGGGGACTATGCCTGTTAAGCCCTTAAGAAGACACTCCATCAGCTCCTGGAAAATTCCAGGGGTGAAGCTTACTCTGAACTGCAAATGGTTCAACCTGAAGGCACCACAATGTGTCACGATTGTCTGAGCCTCTGCTGTGGCTGTGTCGACAGGCAGTTGCTGGTACACCTGGGCTAGATTGATTTTGGCAAACACTCGGCCACCGGGGATGGTTGCAAGAAGATGGCTCACCACAGGAATTGGGTATGCATGTGGCTGCAAGGCCTTGTTAAGGGTGCACTTGTAATCCACACACAAGCGGATTGAACCATTTGGCTTGATTGGAGTGATAATCGGCGTTTCCCATTTGGCATTGGGAACAGGCTCCAATATGCCTTGAGCTATCAGCTTATCAATTTGCTTGTTGATGCATGGTTTGAGAGTGATGGGGCATCACTGCAGCTTGAGGGGTATGGGTTGGACTGCAGGATTCAATGTGAATGAGACTAGTGGGCCCTTGTAACAGCAAAGTTCTGAGCTGAAAATATCTGGAAACTCTGCCACAAAATTGGCAATGCTCGACTGACTGGTGTGGTCGACACTGATAATGTCAATACAGAGGGTGGCAAACCAGACCAGACCAATAAGATTCATACAGTGACCTTCAATGGCAAGCAAGTTAAGATGACCATTGAATTTTTTGTACTTGACTTGGATGGGGGTGATGCTGATGACGGTTTCTCTGGAAATTGAAAAGTTGCAGACTGCACTTCTGAAGGCAGTGTGCAGAAAATTGGGGACAGACTTGTTGGAAAGTGTTCCACGAGATGATTGATAGTGCTGAACTGGAATCGACTTCCATCTGGCTTGTGACGAGCGGCAGACTTTAGCAAGGTGGCCCATCATCCCACAAGAATGACAGATGGCGTTGTGGAATTGACAGTCTCTATGAGCATGCATGCCACTACAGCCAGCACATATTCCTCTTTGCGGGCTTTTTTGAGAGCGGCGCACTTTTGGTTGGGTCCCATTCTGTGGACTCCATTATCAGATGATTTTGATTGGTCATCTTGGAAATCAGATGAGTCTGTGGTATCGCCATGGTGAACGGTGTCAATGTGGCTTGACATGTGAATCTGAGCACCCAATTGTAGTTCATGAAATGTTGGCGGCCTCCACTCACAGTGCTTCTTCGAGTGCCAATTCATAAGTGAGAGTCTTTTGTAATAGAAATGCCTGCTGGATGCTGTTGTCTCTAAGGCCACAGAGTAACTGGTCCAACTCTAGCCATGACTGACACTGAACATGTTGTAGTAAGAAACAGCATTGTGCATCTGATCACAGTTAGTAAGGTTGTTATGAGAGTGCAATGTAGGCATTATTTGTTTGTTTGTTTTCATTTTATGGTCTGCCTATTCACAGCTGTTCCATCTCCAGGTTTCAATTTTATCTCATCTTTGTGCAAATCAAAATTAGAATTCTTTATCTTCAAGCCATCTTAGCTTGGTCTTATCAAAAATTCCCCATTAAATTAACACATTTTTCTCCAGCATCTTTTGCATTGATGTATTAACATTATATATGTGCATTAAGTGCCATCAAGTCACTTCTGACCTATGGCGACCCTATGATTAATGACCTCCAAAACATCCTATTAAGAGTCTTGCTCAGGTCTTGCAAACTGAGGGACGTGGCTTCCTTTACTGAGTCAATCCATCTTATATTGGGTCTCTCTCTTTTCCTAGTGCCTTCAACTTTTCTTGGCATTATTTTCTTTTCCAGTGACTTTTGTCTTCTCATAATATGAACAAAGTACTATAGCCTCAGTTTAGTCATTTTATTTTCTAGGGAGAGTTTGAGCTTGATTTGTTCTAGAACCCACTTGTCTTTTTGGCAGTCCATGGTAACTTTAACAATTTCAATTTCTTTATCATTGACCTTAAAGTTGTGTAATTCCCTAGTAGTCATTACTTTTGTTTTCTTGGTGTTCATCTATAATCCTCTTTGGAACTTGCTGCTTTAACCTTCATCAGTATTATACATATCTTATTTGTACAAAAGATTTACTGTGTGTTTGTAATTTGTTAAAACCACACAAGATGCATTCACAGTGGAAAGAAATCTACAAAACCAACAGTGAAACTGAAATCATTGACCAAGTATGGAATAATATAGAAAAATGATGAAACTGGGATCATTTACTCATCCCTGGAGCAATTCATATGTTGAATTACTCATGTATGCTTTTCTCAGCTGGAGCACTTCTGATTGATTAAGAAATGCCATATCACTATCAAATGAAAGATAAATAACAAAGATGCTCATAAATTTGGATATTTGCACATTTGTCCTTAACCACAATTTGAGCATTCTTTAAATCTATACAGAGAAGATAACTTGTTTGGTTTAACCATTATTACTTTATGAAGTTTATGTGCTTAGAATAACAACAGGCAAATTGAAAGAAAAGAAAATAGTTGTATAATCATTTGTAGTAGAGAGTATGACAACCAACAGAGCATGGCTCATAAACCATTGATATATTCATTTGAAACTGCATTCTTTCCTCATAAGTGTGGATAATGATATCAGCTCATTGTCAGCTATAATACAAAGGAATATATATAAAGTAATTAGTATCAGTTGGTGACGGATTTTAGTGGTTATGCTGTTTACTAAGGATTCATACACAGATTGTAAACGACAGAATCTTCCCATCGACCTGGTTCCATACCTGTCAATTGTAGCATGATTGCCATCATCAGTCATGCACACAGTTATTTTGGGGGTTCCAGACAACACTGGTAACAACTGGCTCTTTTCTCCCTGTTCTTTCCACCCTTATACTCCTGATTTTTCCAAGAGCTGATATGTTGTGATTTGTTTTCTACTGTTGCAGAATAAAAGCACTATTTCTGGTGTATGGATGGTCTTTCCATTATTATTCTCCCTTATCTTGCTTTGCCATGGTTTGGGAACATGAGATTCAGCAACTCCAACCCTGATCTTTCTTGTTCCTTCCTGTTCATTGCACTGTCCTGAGCTGACATACATATACATACATGCATACATACAGATTTACATTTCTACTATTTTTACTATAATGACATTAAGAAGTAACACTTGTTCTCATCTGACTTGTAACCTCTGGGCATTATAGAGAAAGCTATCATAGATTCAGAAACTAAGAATTAGTGCAATATCTCAGTCTGTAGCTTCAGGAGGTACATTTGAGAGGTACAGATTCAAGTTCATAGCTAGAATTAGCTCTAACTGGGAGCCTTATGAGGGGTGGCACTGATTTTTTTTTGTCTGGAGAACTGGATAAAGGGTTAGCAGAACTGCTGCTTCATAACCGTGTGGGGAGACAGGGAAGTAGCAGTATGGCACAGTGATGTCATAGCAAAGCTCACAGATGTAAAAATGGGTCAGAGAAGCATGTTCCGTCTAATGTCAGTGAACAGTGGGAAAGGAGAGGAGTCATGATCAGAATATAACTAGCACTGTGTGAACAGGAAAATCCAGGAAGTGAATTATTTTAGTGGTATAATGTCCACCAACATATGGGTCCTCTGCTGCAATTTTGAATGTAACTTATTCTGGAAAGGCATTAATCATTTTATGGAGAATGATCCCAGTATGGAACTAATCTTATATATCTTGCACATCAACAAGGAAACGTGAAAAGAATATATTTTATATAAACCTGCAATGGTAAGAGGTTAGTATCATTCCTAGAAGCAAAGGTGGGGAAAGTAGACAATGTTTTAGGAACAAGATTCATTGTGGTTATTGAAAGTCAGGGTGTCCCCTCCAGCACTGAAAAGTTATTAGTCTGACAAACGTTAAGCACTAATCTCAGACTAATAGGATTTAATTTTATGAATTGTTTTCATAAATATTCCAACGTGTCTTCAGAGAGATATCTTATATATGTGTACATTTCTATTTTTGAAGAGGCAGGAAAGTGCATTAGAGAACAAGATGAATAATTCATGGTGATAATATTAATTACATAGTGAAATGCTATTTGATTTGTTTAGCATATCTTGAAACACAAGTATCTTGAGCTGTCTGTCACAATTATCATGGAAATATGTGAACATGCAGAAGACAACTTTTAGAAGGAGCAGTCAAAATATGACCCCACAATGCAGCCTGCCATCTGATCCAGGGCTTTAATTTCAAATTCTCTTCAGCCTAGGAATTTAATTTCCAAAAGACTTGCCTGTTTTCTTTCCTGTCAGCAGCACAACCAGAATTATGCAATAATTCTTACCAAGAAGAAACTCTCCCAACCTGGGAGGGGAGGAGATAGAAAGGGCAACAGAAAGGAGACTATTTAAGAAAAGCAACTGACATAATAATATGGTGTAGTGGTTGGTCTAAAAGAGAGAAAACCTGAACTCAAAATAACGCTTGGCCATGAAGGTGCCTGACTGGCACTAAGCCAGTGATCCTCTCTCAGCCAAACCTACTTTCCAGTGCTGTTGTGAGAGGTGCTTTTTTGTACTCATATTCAAAGTTGCACCAATTTCCACCAATTCTCCCCTCAGGACTTGGGAGAGTCCCCTAAAAGGTGCCAGTATTCACTTCTGGTGAATACCATCACAGAAAAAAGGCCCGGTTGTGAGAGTAAAATAGAGGAGAGATACATGCATGGCACTCTGAGCTTCTTGAAGTAAGTTAAAAAAAAGTGATAGAAAATGCAGAAATACTGAGCTAAGGATGAACTGAACCAGACATAGCCATGGTAAGAATGATGGGTGTCAATCTGTTGGAGTGCTTAAAAATTCTCCCCCTGATGTCATGAAAGAGTTAACCCATTTATCTATGCTAACTGTCAGTTAGATAGGTAGGACCTATGGATGTTGAGGAGAAGTTCCCACGCTAGAAGGAGAAGACCCTTGCATAATGAACTGTCCTCTAGCCTGGTCATTGGTCAGTCTGTAATTGGAAGACGTTTTCTGAGTTTTGTCTTATAGGCATTTTGGGTTTTGTTTTCCCTTCCTTTGTTCTATGAGTAGATGAGAGCATCCATCTTGATGCTAACAATTACCATCAAAATGTAGCTAGATATTGTTTTATTGTTTTTATTCCTCCATGTACACCACCCTAATATCTTTAGTAAGCTTTCTTTTAGCTAATTCACATGTGTGTGCTGCATTATTATTTTTATGTTCCAACACAAACCCATTCTTAAAAGAAATACAAAATCCCAGAGGAAGAGGAGTGGGAGCCCAGTCAGACACGTGTATTTTGCTCTCTCCATTCAGCCAAAAGAAAGACATTAAAAAATGAAAGTCTTTCAAACTGGCCACCCATATTGATTCTTTTTAAACTGAATCTAATTTTAAATTGCCATAGTGCTTTCTATCCCATTAGCTTCTGTAGAAGATTGCTTTTAACTCCCTTGTCCTTCATTATCCTCACAGCTGGTTGAGAGATGTTATATCCACTGCCTCATTTGCACAAATAACTGCTTGTACAAGTGGCTTTTGTGTTTGTTGATCTTTACTAAATGTGAAACCAGTTCCAGAATTTGGTCACAATTCACCGCTTGTTGATGCATATTAAAGGCTCCCTGAAATCAATGGGGCCTCATCAGCTCTAGCTCTGACTAGTGTGTGGCCTGTTTAAAAATATATGGGTAATATTTCTGATTTGATCTTCGCCAGGGCATATAACTCCCATGCTTGCTCATCCCACCATTGCTGCTGTTATTTTATTCTCCTTTATGAGGATAAGTCATTGGAAAGTGAGGAGCCACTAGGGAAGGCTAAGAAGGAGCAGGCTTGTATATGAATCGGCAGATAACTCTCGGGGGTGGGTGGGAATTCTCATTAATTGTCTCAGAAAGCTCAGAAATGCCAAGGACCACCTAAGCGTTTATGAACTGGCCCAACCATTACAGTCATCTTCAGAGGCCATGCTCTGGGTTCCCTGTCTTCAAAGATTAGGTGGCTTCCAACCTGGGAGAGGGACTTCTCAGTCATGGCACCGAAGTCATGTATTTTAACTCAGTTTTTAACTCTTTTAAGAGTTGTTTTAATGAGGTATTGGGGATTATTTTAATGGTTTTATAATGCCATTTTATCATGTAGGTTTTAAATGGTTAGCTGCCTTGGCAGCCATTGTAAGGGCAGAAAGGTGGGATATACATTTTGTGAAATAAAATAAAAAAATGAAATAAAAAATATCAAGAGATCTAGCAGGGAGCTGACTCAACACACTATGCAGCTCATATTTTTAAAAGGGTCATCTGTGTTTTCAGTGTGCTTCTGTCTGCTACAGCAGTGCATATGTGCTAATGGCAGGTCAAAGGATAACAACATTTTGCCAGTGTTGCATAATGAAATATTAACCAGTATTGTACAAATGGACATCAACTTGAAAATTCAGATGTCAGCTTGGTTAACACAGCCTTTTGTACAAGCCTTTTATATAAAGGAGCCAACTCCAAGGGAAGGATTGTATATGGGGTGATTCAAGGCAAAATGAATGTCTCTCCCAGATGTCACATCACTGATCAGCTATTTACAAGTCAACATTTGATATTATGGAAAACAAATGATGAACAGTCATGGTTCATTCATAATCTCTTGTGGAAGTGATTTTGGAGGCCTTCTCTGTGAAATACTGGGGAAATATGTTTGTGTGTGTATACAAATAGACATTGTGACTATAATAATTACTTCAGATCCCTATTATTTCTGCCCTCTAGCAATTTGCATATCAAGATATTTGCTTAAGATGGAGAAATAAGAAAGCCTGAAAGACTCTTCATCAAACAAGTGCTGCCACTTTTCTGACTCCTGCTTCAATTACTTTTCCATTTATAGTTTTTTATAGTGTCCCTTGATCTCCATGTCCATGTATTTAGTTTTTGAAAAGTTAAAGCAATTAGACATCCCATTCATTACATGCCTTATCTGATTTTCTTTATAATACAAAATTTAAAATCTATTTGGGGGAAAATGTGATTCATGGAATTCCTGCTAATAGATTTTTTCCATTTGGCACAAGAGTGAAGAAAAATATTATTTGGACCTATTTTATAAGGGCTACAGCATATTGCTGGTGCCAAGCTCTGAAATGCTGCTTCTCAATAGCACAGTTTTAAATTATGCATTCTTTTATATCAAGAGACAGCTTGAGCAAATATTTTGACCGTTAGCTCAGACACAGTCCAGTCTTGTGTGTGTCAGCCTGTGGGATAGCAAAAGCAGCATTTGTGACAATACAGTCAATGCAAAGAGCTGTCAAAATATGCACAAAACAGCAAAAATTAATGAGGTGTTAATTTTTTTAAAAAAAAAATAACCATATTCTTTACATTGAAAAGTAAAGAAAAATGCCATTAAAAATTCAAGCTGCTGAGTGCCTCTCAGACAGAATATGCTACTCTGAAGCGTAAACAGCTGAGAGATATGAGAACAGAGAATGAAGATTCATGGAAGCTGAAAGGAAGGGAAAGTGAAAAGAAAAAGTGAGAACATGGAAGAAAGATGAAAAGTACTGAGACTTACTAGTGATTTCAGCTCTCACATACTTTATTAGATGAAGAACAAGACAACTGAGCCGGCTCGCAGGCCGGCTTTTATTCCCAAGTGACCCACACCCCAAACACACACACACCCGGTGATTCGCTATTTACATTGATTGGATTAACTCCTGCTCCTCCATTGGAGGGGAGTCAGGATCCACTAGTCCATTGTCCTTCGGGGCGAAGCTCAGGCCCTTCGCCTGGCCACATGGTGGACCGGTTAGAACCAGTCCAAGCACATGGCTGTCCAGAGCCCCTGTTCTCCTGTGGATACATTACACCCCTCCCCCTTGGTCCGATAAACACCCGCACACATAGTCTTTCAAATAGCTGGGGGGCCGCCGCTCTCGCGTGGAGCGACGGGGCTCTGGCATGGGGGAACTGACAGCCTCCCGGGCGGCTGTGGGGACTGGTGGCCGCTCTGGTGTTGGCAGGGCTGGGCTCACCATCCCGGCCGGTGTGTCATTTGCGGTGGCTGTCAGTCCAGAGTTGAAGTCCCCAGGGATTTCCTCAGGTGCGTCCGCCCCCGCGTCTGGTTGAGCTGGCTCGTCCCACTCCTCCCCCTCATCCGGCTCCAGGGGTAGCACCCGGCGACGTAGCTGATCGATGTGGCGATGCAGGATCTGGCCGTCTTCCACCGAGACTTCGTAGGACCGGGGGCCACGGACCCGGACTACTCGGGCGGGAATCCACGGGGGCCCTCTCGCGTAGTTCCGTGCGTACACCGGGTCCTCTGGGAAGAACCCTCGCGCCGCCGCTGGCGTTTCCGTGCAGGGCTCCCGCTCGGGCGCTCGATCGGGATGTAACTGGTCCAGCCTGGTGGTGAGGCGTCGGCCCATCAATAGTTCCGCTGGGCTCCGGCCGGTTGTTGCATGGGGCGTCGTTCTCTGGCCGAACAGGAAGTGCGCCAGCCTGAAGTCCCAGTCCGTTCCTTCGGTCCGACGGAGCGCCTCTTTGGCCGTCCGCACCATGCGTTCGGCTTGGCCATTGGTGGCGGGGTGGAACGGGGCCGACCTGATGTGGCGAATCCCGTGCTGGCGGGTGAACTCCTGGAACTCCCCAGACGTGAAGGCCGTCCCGTTGTCGGTGACCAGGGTGTCGGGGAGTCCGTGTGAGCTGAAAATCCGCCACATCGCTCGGATGGCCACCCGGGAGGAGGTGGATGGTACCGGCTCTACTTCTAGCCACTTACTGTAGGCGTCTACAAGTATAAAAAACAGCTGCCCCTGGAACGGGCCCGCAAAGTCGAGGTGCAGGCGCGACCAGGGGCGGTGAGAGGATTCCCAGGCCCTGTCTGGGGCCGTCGGGGGTGCGGGTCGGGAGGCCTGGCAGGGTTGACACCTTTTTACAATGTCCTCAATATCCCGGTCTAACCCTGGCCACCAGACATACCCCCGCGCCAGAGCCTTCATCCTGACTACCCCAGGGTGGTGTTCATGAAGGTCCCTCAGTACCCGTTCCTGTAGTGGTTTCGGAATGACCACCCTGCCTCCCCACATTAGGCACCCCTTATAGGTCGACAGCTCATCGCGCCTTGTGACAAAAGGCGCAAACTCTGGGTCTTGTCTAGCTGTCGGCCATCCCCTCCCCACCCAGTTCAAAACCCGACAGAGAACCCTGTCGCGGCCCATGAGGCGGGCCACCTCCTTGACATGTACTGGGCGATCGGGCAGCGATTCTAGGAGTGCGATGACGTGGGCGGGGGCCGGGTCTGGGTCCGTTGCGGGCAGTGGGAGGCGGCTGAGCGCGTCTGCGTGACCCATGGCCTTTCCCGGGCGGTGGGTGAGGGTGTAAGAGTACCCCGCCAGGAATATGGACCAGCGGAGAACCCTGGGCGAGACCATCTGCGGCGTCTGTCGATCGGGCGCAAGGAGGCCCAGGAGAGGCTTGTGGTCTGTAAGGATCTCGAACGGGCGGCCATAGAGATAATGGTGGAATTTTTTAACCCCCGCCACTATCGCTAGTGCCTCCTTGTCTATCTGCGCGTAATTACGCTCCGCAGAAGACAGGGTCCGAGAATAGTAGGCGACCGGAACCTCCCGGCCATCCGGCAACCGATGCCCCAACACCGCCCCCACCCCGTAGGGCGACGCATCACACGCCAGAACCACAGGTAAAGCCTCGCAGAAGTGGTGCAGCACCCCGTTGGAGACCAACAAGTCTTTTACCGCCCGGAAAGCTGCCGCATGCTCCGGCTTCCAGGCCCACGGCGCCTCCTTGTCCAGCAGCCGGTGGAGGGGTTCAGCCACCGTTGCCTTTTGGGGCAGAAACGCGTGGTAAAAATTCAAGAGGCCTAGGAAGGCCTGGAGTTCCGGCTTGGACGTGGGGACCGGGGCTTGTGTGATCGCTTTAATTTTCTCGTCTGTGGGGTGGATGCCTTGTGCATCGACTGCGAACCCCAGGAATTCGATGCGGGGCACACCCAGGAGGCATTTCTCCTTCTTCACCTTGAGGCCAGCCTCGTTGAACCTCTGCAGGACCTGACGCAGCCGTTCGGTGAAGGCGGTGGAGTCCGGTGCCGCGATGATGACATCATCTAAAAAGGGCTGGACCCCTGGAATTCCTTTCAGGAGGGAATCCATGAAGGATTGAAAAATCCCTGGCGCCACTGAAACCCCAAACTGCAGTCTATTGACCCGGAAAGCCCCCTTGTGGGTGGTGATGGTTTGCGCTTCCGCAGCGGCCGTGTCCACTGGCAGCTGCTGGTAAGCCTGCGCCAGGTCCAATTTGCCAAAAACTTTGGC
The DNA here is from genome assembly GCA_029375565.1 of Gekko gecko. Lineage (NCBI taxonomy): Eukaryota > Metazoa > Chordata > Lepidosauria > Squamata > Gekkonidae > Gekko > Gekko gecko. Next base: position 49,461,759 of record JAPDNY010000008.1, read on the forward strand.
CCCCGTCAGGGAGGCCAGGACATGGCTCACTACCGGGACCGGATAGGCGTGGTCCTGCAGAGCCTTATTTATGGTGCATTTGTAATCTGCACAAATGCGTATAGCCCCATTCGGTTTAATTGGCGTTACAATGGGGGTTTCCCAGCGCGCTGACGCGACCGGTTCCAGCACGCCTTGGGCGACCAGGCGGTCGAGCTCGGCCTCTATTTTTTTCCGCATGGCTAGGGGAGGGGGCCGTGCCTTTATGCGGATGGGTCGTACGTTAGGGTCCAGATCTAGCGAAATCGGGGTCCCATTGTACCTCCCCAGGGTCCCATCGAATACTTTGGGGAACTCCCGGCAAACTGCCTCCCAGTCAGCGGTCCCGAGGTGGTTTACTCCTGCTATTTGGAGTCCCAAAGGCCCAAACCACGACAGTCCCAGGAGGCTTGAGAGGCGCCCCTCCACAACCAACAGGTCCAGCAAGCCCGAGAACCCTTTAAATCGGACTTGAAACTTGCCCCAGCCACGGACTGCCACTGGGTTTTTGTTAAAGTCCGTCAGTTTCAACCCCCGTGGCTTGTGCAGTCGGGGTCCCCCTTGGGGCATAGCGTTTTAAGGGTCTCCGCGGAAATTATAGAGAACGAGGACCCTGAGTCTATTTCCATTTGGCAGGGGGACCCCTCTATTTGGACAGTCACATGCACCTTGTCCGGGCTTTCAGGGGGCAAGTTACATACCGTCTGCCGGCGCTGTGTCGTCACGGTGTGCAGGCTTGCGGCGTCCAGCTGGGCAGTGGATCCCAGGCGCTTGCCCTTGGAGCGGCAGACTCGGGCGAGGTGTCCGGCCTTGTTGCAGGTCCTGCAGACGGCGTCCCGGAAACGGCAGGTCCGGCGCTCGTGAGCGTCGCCACAGCTGGCACAGGCAGATGCGTTGGGCTGGTTTGGTGGTGCGGGGGATCCCCTGTTGCGTTGGGTGCGTGGCTGTGATCGGCGGTTCACCTGTAGGACCTCCTCATCGTTCGAGTCATCCGAGGGGCCGGAGTCCTGGAGGCGATGGACCGTCTTAGGCCGGCGATCTGCGTGGGACTTCTCGTAAGCGGCTGCTTCTTGGATGGCGGCCTCCAGAGTGAGGTCGTCCCGGCTGACGAGCCTGCGGCGCAGCTTCGCCTCCTTCAGCCCCACCAAGAACTGGTTTAGGAGGGTATCTGCGAGGTTGGGGAAGGCACACCTTGTGGCTGTGCGGCGTAGTCCGGCCAGGAATTCCGGAGATGTTTCGTCGGGGCCCTGCATTCTCGCGAAGAACTCCATTCGTTCCGCGAACTTGGTGGGCTTTGGTGCCAAGCGGTCAGTAAACGCCTTGACCAGCATGTCGTAGGTGGCGGCCGCGTCTTTCGGCAGGAGGGGGTTTACCAGGTCCTTCAGGAGGAGGTGTGCCTCGATGCCGCAGTAGCGCAGGAGATAGGCCTTCTTCGTACCCGCATCCGTGATGCCATGGATCTCGAAGTGACGCTCCAGCGTCTCGATCCAGGTCTCCCAGTGTGCGGGACGAGAGATGTCGAAGGCGGGGAAGCTCTCGTTGCTAGCGGCCATGGTGCTCACCCGTGGAGGTCGCGGTTCAGGCGTAGAGTTGGCGGCGTTGAAAGCGAGGCTGCTCTCGGGGTCAGCGGTGCTAGGGAGCGGTGCGGTGCCCAGGAACCGAAGAGGCGGACACGAAGCTCGGCGGCGGCGTTCGGTGCTTTCGGCGTTGGGGCGGTCAGCGGTGCTCGTCTCATGGTCGTTGTTCATGGAGGGAGTTGGCATCCCACCTTCGTCGCCAGTGAAAAGTACTGAGACTTACTAGTGATTTCAGCTCTCACATACTTTATTAGATGAAGAACAAGACAACTGAGCCGGCTCGCAGGCCGGCTTTTATTCCCAAGTGACCCACACCCCAAACACACACACACCCGGTGATTCGCTATTTACATTGATTGGATTAACTCCTGCTCCTCCATTGGAGGGGAGTCAGGATCCACTAGTCCATTGTCCTTCGGGGCGAAGCTCAGGCCCTTCGCCTGGCCACATGGTGGACCGGTTAGAACCAGTCCAAGCACATGGCTGTCCAGAGCCCCTGTTCTCCTGTGGATACATTACAAAAGAGAAGCCAACTCAGCAAGAAACCACAAAGCAAATGAAGAGGAGCAGAAACCTACCTCATATTCAGGATTCCAATCTGTTACAGAGTTCTGAGTTCAATTAATTTGTGTGGGGCGGGAATCCAGCTTCATTTACGGAGCTTGATTTGGCTTGTGGTGACATTGCAGCTTGCAAGGCTGTTCTTCCTGCTGGCTTCACTTGTTGAGGCCCAACTAGTAGTTTGCTGCTTTCCCAGGGGGAGGATCACTGGCCAATAGGATTACAAGTATACTGCTCTTTGGCCAATCACAGAAATTTATTCTTTTTTTGAAATTCTTCTGTACATGGCAGGGTTCTCTGGCTGGCTGACTCCATTCCGGCTGCTGAGAGAGCCTGTGTTACAGATTGTGTGGCACACTTCTGCTTCAGCCACTGCTTTGAGCCTGCTTTCCTGCTGCTATTGGACTCCTTCAGATGAAGATCCATCCTGCCTGCTGGACAGCAGAAGACTGAAGACATTTGAATTATTAGAGCCACTTTTAAAAAACTTTTCTAATTTTTTTGTGGGCTGGTAGCTTTGGGGCCTGGGGGTAGTGGTGGTGGGTAGGCCTCTGGGCCCTAGGGCCTCTCAGGTCTCTTCCTGGATGTTTTTGTTTTTGTTTTCTAACTTGTGGTTTGTTACCAGCTTGTTGCTTACAGTTTAAAAGTTTTTGTTTTTTTTACTGTGCTTGATATTTCTTGGCTTGTTGGGGGGGTTTCTTGTGGGGGGTGTTACTGACTAGGCCTTCTGCCTGGGCCTAGGCTCTCTGTTTTTGGTTCTTCTGTTGCCTTTTAGCAGTTTAGCAGTGGACAGACACTATCCCCTCCCTGTCACTTTCTCAGGCATTACTGGGCAGGGCTTCTCTGTATTTGTTGTGTGATTCTGTGCTGAGGTTGACATCAGTTGAGCTGGGCTGAGTTCAGCTAGTAGTTCTGTTGATAGGTAGGTTGGCACTGGCAGCTAGCACTAGAACATTGCCCTGGTTCTGCTGCTGGTCTTGCAAACATGCCTGTTTATAGTATACTTCAGAGATTCTCAGGTTTGATCTCAGTCCTGTTGGGTTTTGACACTGCCACAGTGGCACTGGTTCCAGGGGGCACATTGCCCTGGTTCTGCTGCTGGCCTTGCAAACATGCCCCTCACACCACACCACACCACACCTCACAGTTTCAGCTGTAGAGATTTTCTGGGAGAAACTGCTGGGCTTTTGGTTTTATACCTGCCTGCCTTTTCCCCCTTCCATAGGAAACAATGGAGGATTGAGGTCACTCTCTTTGGGTGCCCCTAGAATTGGACCCCCTGGTCCAATCTTTTCCAAACTTGGGGGTTCTTTTGGGGAGAGGCTACAGTACAAATTTGGTGCCTCTACCTCAAACCCCCTCTCCCCAAGCCCCCTGAATGCTCATGAGAAGATTTTTGCCATTGACTACAATGGCCCCATAGGATATAATGCAGCTGAATATATTTGAGAATACCAAATATTTTTGGATGCTAATACAATACTGGTATTGGTATTCAGGTATATTTGGGGATACTGAAAAAAATCAGCTTTATTATACTGATTCCCCCCCTGCACACCCCTAATCCTGATCTTTTTCTGGAAGTCAATTTTGCATCAGCTTTTTCCTAGTACATAAAGTCTCTATTGGTTTTCTTTGTCCCACCTACTCCTGCCCACCTCCAGCCCAGTTTTCAATGATTGGACTGTTGTCATTATTAAACCACTAAATACTATAGGATTGCCAACATTCAGGTGGGACCTTGAGATCTCCCAGAATTACAGCTAAACTTCAGATGGCGGTGAACAGTTTCCTTGGAGTAAATAGCAGATTCAGAGACCAAAATCTGTGGCAGTGGTTCTCCCTGTATGGCTCATGGACAGCCACATTCACAACTACCACCACCCAACAGAGCCACATTAACTTTCACCCCTAGCATGAGGCCCGCACCTCAGGGAGGCTTGCAGCCTACCTTCAATTGGCAGAGAATGCTTCAGCTAGGATGTTGACAGAAGTAGGTTGTAGGGACATCACTCCAGTTAAGGCCCAGCTACACTGGTTACAAATCTGTTTCTGGGCACAATTCAAGATGCTCCTGTTGACTCAAAGCTCTGTATGGTTTGGGACCAACATACCTGAAGGACTGCCTAATCCCTTATAAACCCATCCAACCAGGATGTGGGTGGCCCTGCCTTCTGAGATCAGGCAGGTGGCAAGTTACAACCAGGGAGAGGGCCTTCTTGGTCATGGAACCAAAGCTCTGGAACTCTCTTCCCAGGGACATTTGTCCCCTTCTGTTGCCATTTTCCATCAGAAGGTGAAGGCTTTTAAAATTTTGTTTGGATTTCCCTCAGTGATCTCTCCTTTATAAGCAATGTTTTTGTGTTTTGTATGTCTGTTAGGTGTTTGGTATGTATCTAACTCTGTTTTTAAAAATTCTTTTTGAAGTTGTTTTAATGGTGTATGTTTGCGGGAGGTTGATCTTAATGGTTTTGTAATGTAATTTTATCTTGTATGTTTTAAATAGTTAGCTGACTTGACAGCCCTTTTACGAGCAGAAAGGTATCATCATCATCATCATCATCATCATCATCATCATCTCAAGAAACACCTGGACTGTCTGGGCACTGAACAAAGAACATCAGCTCAGCTCAAGAAGACAGTGTTGCTTGGAACAGCAAGAATCCTGCAAAGATACAGCGGTAGTTCCCAAGAATTTGGGTAGATATCAAATTGCAGAACTCCATCTACCAGTTAAATATATGACTGTGACAATTAATCATCCATCATCATCATCTTATTTGTTTATTTATTATTTGGATTTTTATCCTGCCCTTCCCTGCATGCAGGCCTTAGGGCAACTCACAACAGGTTAAAAATACAGATCTCTCTTTATAATAATTACCTTTTGGTTTCGTAAGATTCCATGTGCTCCCATTGGCTGTAAAATGCCCTCCCTCAGCCACTGGCCCATCAGCCGCCACTCAAGAGTACTTGTGTGCCATTGGCCGGGTGCTGGGTCTGCTCCTCTTCCCCACCCACTCCCCCTTCAGAAGATTTGCATGTCAGATTTACTGGTAGACAGCTCTCTCTCCTGAGGAAGACAGTTCTCTTGACTCCTGTGAGGGACTGTCACCTCAGTGGCTGTCGGTAGGCAACCAAGCTTGGTTCTGTGAGTAAAAAAATAAAGGACTTTCAGCATAACCCCCTCCCCCGCCCATAACCCCCTCCCCAATGGCCACTTTCCTGTCAGAATAAATGGAAAAAGGCTCTCTCTCCTGCTTAGCTTCAGCATGGCTGGTTGGCTAACGAGGTGGGCCAACGACCATCAAACTCCCCGCTGTGCAGCTGCCTTGCCTCTAGGGTTGCCAATCTCCAGGTGGGACCTGGAGATCTCCCACTGTTACAGTTGACCTCCAGATGACAGAGATCAGTTCCCTGGGAGAAAATGGTTGCTTTGGAGGGTAGACTCTATGGCATTATACCCTGCTGAGTCCTTCCACACACACCCCAAATGCTGCCCTCCACAGGATCCATCCCCCCAAATCTCCAGGTATTTCCCTAATCAGAGTTTGCACCTGTACTTTCTCCTCTGTCAGTAAAAGGCCCTTTCCACTCCTATGTTGGCCTTTGGGAGAAAACGCATTGGGCCCAGTCCTGATCAGGTTGCCAACTCCAGGTGGGCAATTCCTGGAGATTTGAGAGATAGAGCCTGGAGAGGGTGAGGTTTGAGGAGGGGTGGCACCTCAGACAGGTACGATGCCATAGACTCCACCCTCCAATCCAGCCACTCCCTGATGGGGAACCATTGTTGCCAATCTCCAGGTGGGGGCTGGAGATCACTCAAAATTACAACTGCTATCTAGGAGGGAGGTGGGAGGAGATGGAAAACTAAAGGTAGGTTGATGGTTGGCTGGGAGGGAGATAGGGTTGTCAACTCCAGGTTGGGAAATTCCTGGAGATTTGAGGGGTCGAACCTGGAGAGGGTGAGTGTTGAGGAGGGGTGGGACCTCAGACAGGTACAATGCCATAGACTCCACCCTCCAAACCACCCACTCCCTCCTGGGGAACCACTGTTACCAATCTTGGGGGTGGGCTGGAGATCATTCAAAATTACTACTGCTCTTCAGGTAGCAAAGATCAGTTCCTCTGGAGAAAATGGTGGACTCTGTCATTATACCCTGCTGAGATTGCCACAGCAAATTGTCACTGAGTGCCCAAAGCCGGGGCACTCTCCCAGAGCCTCTTTCTAGAGCCTGTTGTATTTATTTCCACAACGAGCCTTATTCCTAGTAAAACAATAAAACATTCTGCAGTTCAATAATTTAACATACCAAGACAGCTCATAGGTATATAAAAAGATTTTAAAAGGGTGGGGAGTGAACACCCATCCACACGATTTCTGACTAAGCCAAGTTGGGGTGTGTGGAGCAGGGGAGGCCAGAATTATGAGAAGCCCATCACCTCAACCAAAGGCTTGGCAGAACATCTCCATTTTACAGACTCTGTGGAAGTGAAGCAGATCCTGCAGGGCCCTAATCTTACTTGGGAGAGAATTCCACCAGGCTGGAGCCACAGCCAAAAAGGCTCTGGCTTTGGTCAAGGCTAAATAGATATCTTTAAGGCTGGGGACCACCAACAGCTGTTGTTCAGATGAGCGTAATACTCTTCAAGGGACACAGTAGGAGAGGAGGTACTGTAGATATGTAGGTCCCAGATTACTCAGGGCTCAGACCACATCATCATCATCATCATCATCATCATCATCATCCCTATTCCTCTGGTGACAGCTGTTTCAAGTTAGCAGCTACCTGTTCACCACAAGCCCCACTGGACAATGGCCTTGCCTACATTCTGAATACTGCTCAGAAGAGCCACAACTAGCATATCAAAGAGCCATGTATGGCTTCTGAGTATCACTGTTCTATGGTATCCCATCCTTGTTGAGCTCCCTCCCCTCCCCAAACTCTGCTCTTCTCAGGCACTGCTTCCAAATCCCAAGGAATTTCCCAAGCCAGAATGGAAAACCTAACCATACCAGAGGAGTACATATAACTGCCATGACTATAGGAATGTGTTTGACAGGGAATTAATCCTACCCATCCTTTTACATTTATTTAATTCTTCATTTATGCAATAGTGATTCAGAAATTGTGACATTTTTGAAATTCAACATGTGTGGCCATTTTGTTGTTACTTTCAAAATGGCTGTCATAATATCAGATGTCTCTTAAGACAGACTGTAGGGGCTGCCTGTTACATAGGCAATACCACATTTCATGAGTCTTTGCTCATAAGACTTTTGTTGCATAAATGCTGTTTACTTGGAAAATGTTAACTTTATAGAGACTTAAATGGTTGAGTAATCCTATTGCTGAAGATATTACTTCTGTCTATCATAGACGCAACCTGTCCAATGGAATTTCTTATCTGTCACACAGATGCAAGCTGAAGCTTATCCAGGATGCTTTGGTTATCTGACTTAGAGTTAAAGGGTGAGTGCTTACATTGGGAAATGATTTGTGTAGATTTCTAGGTTTTAAGGATAAGTGTGAAAAACTGTGTGTCTTGAGGAGTATCGCAGGCTGCAAAAAGTCAAGAGTTTAATACAATCTCCTTAGAAAGCAATTTGTACTGTAATTGTATAATGCTACGAGGTATGTCACAAGATGTAGTGGATTTCAGAGGATTACCTTACTCCATGGACACAGAAGATAACATGCAGTGTGGAAACAGACTGCATAAAATGAAATCTGTTTCATTTTATGCAGAGTTTTGGTGATGTTGTGCATATTCATGATAATAAAACAACACATCAAGAAATGAATTCAAAAGTGACATCTTTTATTGTCATGCTAATCATTAATATTTTGGGGCTTACCTTTTACATCGGTGAATATAATGTCCCTACATTTGATGACAGTCAAATTTCCCTAAGAAATACATGGAAATAGTAAAGAGCAGTTATATTGCTTCTGGAAAAGCCAAGATGAAAGGGGGAAACACAGTGTCTATGGAGATACAGCAGGAGCTCATTGCAATTAGTGAAGACACAGGGGCCTTACCAGCTGAACCACAGGCATACAGCAATTTTTATTTCCTGAAGAAAAATTAATTAATGAACAATACTTATCCCAATTACATCCAGCACATATTCAAAACAGGAACCACATCATACATTGCAAAAGTCTTACATGAAAGGAGTTTCTCTGCAGGAATAGGCTGGTAATACATGTGGAATGTAAGAGAACCAGTGTGGTGTGGTGTTTAAGAGCAGCAGACTCTAATCTGGAGAACTGGGTTTGATTCCCCACTCCTTCACATGAAGCCTGCTGGGTGACCTTGGGCAAGTCATAATTCTCTCAGAGCTCTGTCAGCCCCATCTGCCTCACAGGGTGTCTGTTGTGGGGAGAGGAAGAGAAGGTGATTGTAAACCACTCTGAGACTTCTTTGGGTAATGAAAAGTGGGATATAAAAACCAACTCTTCTTCTTCTAACATTGATGATTTTGTGATGGAGGAGTGGGAGAAAGCCAGCATGCCCCATGGGACTTCCTAGTATCTACTGGATGTAAAAATTTAAACACAAGCATACTTTCCCCTAAAGAGATGCCATACCATCATTGATGCCATTTTTTGAAATATCACTTTTCTCCCACTGGCCACAGGAGTGGTGGTAGGACCCAGGAGCCAGGCATAATGGAATCCCCAGCCCCTAGACAGAAAATGGCAGGTCTCCAGTCTTATGTCTCTTCATGCTCCCTCTCTTTTCCACAAATATATGCATGCATGCACATACCCTGTTTACGTTGTGAATTCTTTCTGTGAGATCATGCTGTTCTATTAAGGTTCTTAGAAGTAAACTAATTTATACCAACCTCTCTTAAATAAGGGAATGAAACAAGAAAACAGAAAAGAGGCCCCTTTTATGCAGATGGCTGTTTTCTAATACCATTTGTCTCCAAGCCGGAATAACGAGGCAGACACAAATGTTGGGTTTAACTATAGGGCCACTCTATTAACTGACAACTTTAACTGGAACCAAAGGCAAGGGCAAAACAGCTTGTGGTATGGTCAAGGTCAGAGGTTGAGGACCCCTCCCTTACCTCTTCAATAGGGTGAGCCACCCTGCCCCAGATGCGAGCCCACCACAGGGGCTCCCACCTGGCCGGCTAGCCATTGCAGGACAACCCTGTAGCCCCATCCCTCAAGACGCAAGGTTCAAAGAGAGAACCTAAACAGGGCCATCCTGAAGGCAGTCTATTTTCCCTGCCCTATGCTGCAAGGCACAAAGACTGTACTCACAGGACCCCTTCAACCCCAAATGAGGGGTGTCAGCTGGTGCTCACCAGACTGCAATCTGTATACTGCCTAGCAACCTGCCTAAATGAAAGTGACTGACCTAGCTTATACAACCCACCCTTCTAAACACCTGCATCACTGCTGCAGTACAGGGTAGGCTAAAACACCCCTTGCAAGCACCAATCAAGAAGGGGCGAAAAATTCCTACCCGGCCCCCGAAAACCAACTGACCAGCAAATGTCTGCACTACTAACAGGGTAGGAGGGTGGGCCGACAACCACATGGGACTGCTGAGGAGAAGATGCAGGGCCAGGCTTAAGCCTTCTCGGCCCTGCCCCTTCCTGGTGCCCATATATAGTGCTTTTGGCACCAAACCCAGGCTGCCTCATCCATCTGGGAGGCAAAGGCGCCCCCCCCCCAGCCCAACGGCTGAAACAGCTGTGGGCTGTTGAACCATGTTACATGGATGTCTCACCTTTACTAACATCTCCACTTGAGACGCTACACATTTCAAATACGTTTACTAGTGGGAAAAAGAATCAGAAGGCACAATTATTTATGTTTGCTTCTAAACATTTCCAAAAGTTACGAAGAGAAAAGGTACTAGCAGAAAGCCTTCTTTGATTTGCGGCTAATTCTTCTGTCAGGTTTTTACCTCTGCTAATGTTTTATTATTAGTATTCTAAACAATTTTCATTTTTATAGGTGCAATATTGTTTTTTGGTTCTTTGGCACTTTAGCTCAATAACTAAATAATGGTGGCCAAAGCCCACGCATCTTGATTCAGAATAGACTGAGGGGAACAATAGGACTTAAGCAGCCCCACTCAAAGCAAGTCCTATTTTATTCTGTGGGGTTTAGTCCCAGGAAAGTTTTCTAAGGATTACAGCCTCAATATTTCTATCTTGAGAGCAGTTGGGGAGGGGGGCATAAAGCTGATAGATTTGCAGAGGCACCGTTTGGGGGAGCCACAATTGCCCGCTGTCTCATTTATATGTCCTCCCCCCCGCTTCCCACATTTCCCCCAAAATCACCAAGTAAAGAACCGTGGAGCCCTTGTAAGAGCCAAAGGTGCTTTCTAATGTCCTGACTGTGCAGTGAAGCCTGTGCAAGCTTGAAGTTTGAATTGCTGACAAAAGCTCTGTAATGTAGATTACTATTCTTCTAGGAGAATTTCTTACAAAGATATATATTTCTTAGTGTTCCTGCTGGCAAGACAGGCTCTGAGCATGCTCAGAAGTCTTCATTGCTGAGACACAGAACACAAGATGAGCTTATTTGTTGCTGCTTTTCCACATCCTCACCTGGCTGATAGTCAGGACTTTTTTTTGGTGTTCAGGGGGCATTTAAATTTTTAAGGGGGCATTTAAATTACAGTTAATTAAATTAATCTGAGTGCCCATCTTTAAAGGGGGAGGCTCTGAGCCTGTTTCTAGCCATTTCTTTCAAGGGACAGGGCAGCAAGCGCAGCAGTTCCTAGTGGGGAAAAACAGCTCAGAGGGCATTTAATTGCCTTCAGAAGGCATTTAAATGCCTTTTGAGTTCCCTTCCATGGGGCAAGAAAACATAAAAGGACACTCAAGAGTGGTACCTTCAATAAATCTCCAACGATCCCTCTGAGCTGTCTTTTCCCGGGTCTCATAATGCCCCCCCCCCAATTCTACAGTGGGAGGGAGAGGGAAGCCTGAGGACAAGCCACGGCACTCTCACCCTGGCTGCTGCCAGCAGCAGGGGGTCAGTCCTAAAAAAATAGGGCTTCTAGCATGACTATTTGTGGGGCAGGGTTTTTAATTAAGGAGAAGGGACCCCAAAATGCCCCACTGTAGCTATGGGCCTGATCCTCACTCGCAATTTGAGAAGACTGGGAAAGGGAGAGTGGAGGACAGAAATTGGCAAATGAGAGGATATGAATTTAGCAAAACACATACAGGAAGAAGATTTAGTGGGGAAACTGATAGCCTTCCCACTGCCTCTTCACTGCTCTTAATGACCCCACTAGAATTCCTCTAAATAAGTCACTGGGCCACTGCTATATGCATTTGCAATTACGCAGGTCAGGCATTAATGGCCGTTTCTGTATTTCCTCTTTGATGCCTGTCCACCATCAGGCTCCACCACTGGCAGGCAGTGTAGTGTAGTTGTTAGACAGCAGGATTAGAATCTGGTGTGGAAGCTTACTGGATGCCCTTGAGCCAGTCACATGCTCTCAGACTAACCTGCTTCACATAGCTGTTGTGATGATAAAATGGAGGAGAGAAAAATGATTGCGATGTTTTCTTACCAGCTCCTTGGTGGGATACTCTCACTCTCCCCTCTGGCAAGCAGCTGTCAGGAGGCAGATGAAATGCAGCCTTGTTTGAAGGTTGGGGCAGAAGTTGTTCTTTTACTCCCCAACTCCCTCGATTGGTGGGATTTGGAGTAATCCTTTGGATAATCCTGCCACCACCCCTGTGACTTCCCCTAATCCTGGTTGCTGCCCAGAGGTACAGAAGCGTTTCATAGCATATCCAAGTGGTCTAAGCTGTGGGCAATAGGTCTTGACTTTAAAAAAACCTTTATTACTAACAGCTCTAATGTGTTCCCATCTGGCACTAATTCAGGACGCACTTTCTGGGATGTGACCAATGCACAGCCACTGAATAAACTCAAATCATCTTTATTGAACTTCACATGCATACAGAAGATCATTTACTCACAATCTAACTGATAGCTGGGTGGAAAAGTTACATCTTGTGATCTAGGTCAATTCTATGGCTGTGGTGAGAAGAGATGGGGTTTCCCCTTCTCCTTGCGGTAAGGATAGACAAAGCAAACAGAAAAGAACAATAAATTCCAATCTTCGCGCCTCTGGGCTCAGGAAATTACCCTTAAAGAGCCAATTGGAGGGACACTTTTGGGACACCTTAACTAAGGACTACAATACCCAGGGGCAACTGCTCTTAAAGATACATGGCAATTTTGCTAAATTACATTTAACACTGAATGGAGGCAGCACAAAATGCAATTGCAGATCTAGAAATGTAGACTAAGACAAGAAAAGAGACAGAAAGGTTCCAAAACTATTGAGGCTGGCAAATCATGAGCATCTCCCCCTCCCCCCTGCTGGGAGGCTGCAGATGCATGTGTGCATAGAGTGGATGCTTGTCCTTCATTATCGCTTTACCCACCATTCCATAACTGGTCACATACAAACCAGCACACAGAAGGGACAGCTCTTTTCAAGCCTTTCCCCATATGTGTCAAAAAAGGCATTAACCAATCTAGGCCTTAGGTTCATCACAATGATATAAGGCAATATGAGTCCCCACTGAAGAGAAAGGCAGCATATAAATGAAGTAAATAAATTAAATGAGATTCGTTTGTTCCTTCAGCAACTTGCCTATTTCATTGTGCACGAAGAAGGAGAAACTATTGAGATGCTATTGAAATTTGAGCTAAAAAGATTTAATTGGAAGGATCCTTGGCTACATTTGTATAAATGGTGCAATACAACACAAGTACTCTGGCTAGTATTTGGATGGGAGACCTCCAAGGATCACCAGGATTGTGATGCAGAGGCAGGCAATGGCAAACTACCTCTGAACATCTTTTGCCTTCAAAACCCTATGGAGTCACCATAAATCAGCTATGACTTGATGGCATTTTTCACCACCATACATCATTGAACTGATCATGTCTGGTGACCCTTTCCAGAAGAACATGCTGTATCTTCAGGTAGCTGGCTTCAGCTTTTGCTACAAGAAATCAAGCTTTTAAGCACTGGGAAACTAGGGAGAAATACGCAAACAAACAGGAAAACTATACCTTTTATTGGCAGAGTTAATGTTCAGAATTCTGGAAGCATCAGGTTTGAATACAATGGAATTCTATTTCTGACACAGGTCCTCAAAGCGAACTTTTCTTTTTAAGTGATGATGTTACATGGCAGGCAAGTAATGGCAAGATGATGAAGCTGGTGGTTGAACAGGGGCTCTGTTAACTGGATTACAGATCGTCTAGCCTGGATGAAGAGATTAATCATTCTGATATAAAGTGTTGAAAACTGGTGCGAGCAGTTATTGAGGTCTTATGGAACTTTGTGGCTTTATATAACTACTTTCCATATACATTTAAGAAACATTGGTTAGGGCACATCATTTATTCTTTCATAAATATTTGAATGCACAATGTGCAATAAAATGAACTTCCGAAATAAGAATTGTGTCTAACTGATATTGTTATATTTCTAAGAATAACTATACAATCAGAAATTTCACACATGTGCTTTGCTATGTTCCCTCTAAGCCGTGGAGTCCTGTGAGCAAAAATTCTACTTTGTGAGCTACCGGCATTAAACTTGAGAGCAGATGATTTGGCTACTGCATAAATTAGTCTGCTCTGGAGCCATTCTTCCTGAGCTAAGACAAAAATGTGTGAGCTTGAGGCTTAAAAACTGTGAGCTAGCTCACACTAACTCAGCTTAGAGGGAACACTAGTGCTCTTGCAACTCATGATGCCATCATAATTTCTAAACTCAGAATACAAACCTTTGTTGGTCTTCACGCTCACTTTCAATACAGTATGCAAGTACATAATTTCCTAGAGCAGACAACACAGCTGCTAATCCAGATGCCCAAAGCAATTTTTTGTGTCCCATGGCTCCTAAGATTTCTTCCAGATCTGGTAAACTCATTGTTCTTCTCTGACTCTCTCCAGATTAAAACTGCATACTACTTCTAGCTGTGTCTCTGTCCTTCCATAAAATTTAAACTGTATCATATTCCAAAGACTAAGAGATTAAATGACATTAAGAGCCATCAAGATCCATTTTCTAAGCCCCTAATTTGTTCCTGTGCAGTGAAACACAATTGTAAACTAAACCCATTCACAACAATTTATAGCCAAATTCATAACAGTACTGCAGATTCAGCATCCTAAAAAATTCTTATTAGCTCTTAAAGCATCAGTTGTATTGCTATACCACAGAACCAAAACAAAATTTTACTATACTTCATACTAGAAAGAAATTGGGCTAGATCTCATGGGTGATGTAGGCAAACAGAAGGGATTTCTGGCCCCAGATCATGAATTTCTTGCTTCAATTTCCTGTTGTAGCCCCAAATATCTCCCAGTGCTTTTCATGGGGGGGCAGGGGAATTCTAGGGAAAACCTGGATGCAGTTTAGGTCTGCAGCAAGATGAGAGAACCTGGCAAAAATCACCCTCTCTTCTGCCAGCAGAAATTTTTCCATTGAGTCCAGGACACTGATTCCAAGTTATATTCACAAATCACAATCAATATTTTTGTTCTGTCCCAGCCTCCGGAAATGAGACTCAGATATGACTCTATAATTACAAAACCAGGTCATTCCTGCTGTTAGCTATGCCAACATAAAAAGTTATTTCAGTTGTACAAAACCCATTGCATTACTAATGTCAACAGCTTTAAAGGAGGAGACTGCAGTTCAAAACTACCAAAAGAAAAGCCAACAGATCAATAGGTCAAGGACCCTTTTTTTGAATGTGCTTGAAGATTCTGAGTCCAGGTTAAAATAGAATTGACCATATAGTCATCTTTATACAGATGTCATGAAAGCTGAAACTGAGATTCATTGCTGGGTTCGCCACATGGATACTCAAACTACAACATGCGTTCAGATGCATTTATTGTACTTCACACAACAGACTGGAAAACCAGCCTTGCAAGGGCCAACTATATACATCCCACCTAGTACACCCGCAGTCCCATTGGAAGGTTTGAATTTCCTGCCAGATGGAGTATTGGTGGACACTAGGTGGTCTAGTGGTCCCATTGTGTTTGGGACCCAATCTCCTCACTTTATCTGCGGACCCCTGGTGGCAGTCCACATACATAACACCCCTCCCCCCATTGTTCCGACCCATAGTTCCAACCCATAGTTCTGACCCAACCTATGTGACATAGTCCTGTAAATAGGAGGGTGGTTTGCGCTCTCACTGGGAATGCCATGGCATGGGTACAGGGTCTCTTGTGACCATGACGGGTTGACTGGCCAGCTCTGGTTGCTGTGGGGGTGGTTCCAGGGGTCCCAGTGTTGTTGCCAGCGGTACTACCACTGGCGCCTCCCTATGGTTAGGTGGATCGGTCCAGGCACTTGGCTTGGGTGGACGGGTTCCGGCCCCATGAGCTGTGGGGTTTGTTCTGCTGCTACTGGAAGTTGTTGCCTTCGCCGTTGGTTGATGTGTTTCTTGAGGAGTTGACCATCCTCAGTAGATACTTCATACGACATGGGGCTGGTAGCTCATATAACTCTTTTTGCCAGCCATGGGGGTCCCTTCCCAAAGTTCCTTATGTAGACGGGATCTGGGAAGAATCCCCTGGGAGCTTCCCATTGTTCTTTTATCTTTCTGGATTCCGATGTCTGGTCTGGGTGTAGCCAGTCCAACAAGATGGTGGGGCGGTGACCCATCAAGAGTTCTCTGGGGCATTGGCCACTGACAGGGTTGGGTATCATCTGCTGGGTCAGGAGGAAGTGGGCGAGATGAAACTCCCAGTCTCCATCTGAGATCCGGCTGAGGGCTTCTTTTGCAGTGCACACCATTCACTCCACTTGCCTGTTGGTCGCAGGGTGGAAAGGTGCTGACCTCACGTGGCAGATGAGGTTCCTCTGCAGGAAGTCCTGGAACTCTGCTGATGTAATTGCTGCCTGTTGTCAGAGACAATGGTATCTGGCAGGCCATGTGTTGATCTGGCGCAGCACCTGGATGACAGCCTTTGTTGATGTAGTGGTTACTGGGCTGACCTCTAACCATTTGGAGTAGGAGTCCACTGTGACCAAGAATATTAGTCCTTGGAATGGCCCGGCAAAGTCTATGTGGAGCTGGGACCACAGCTTATATGTGGATTCCCAAGGCTGGGTGGATCCGCTCAGTGGATTTGGGCAGACCACCTGACACATCAGGCACCCCTGCACCCATGACTCGATTTCCATGTCGATCCCTGGCCACCACATGTAGCTCTGAGCCATCACCTTCATCCAGACAATCCCTGGGTAGGCCTCGTGTAGTGTGGTGAGGACCCGCTGTCGCAGGGCACTGGGGACAACTACCCTCTCCCCCCACAGGAGACATCCTTAAAAGCTGACAATTCGTCCCTGCGAGTGGCGAAATCTGTAAACTCAGGGCCCGCTGAGGCTGCAGGCCACTCCCTCACCACCCAGCCCAAGACCCGGGAGATGACGGGGTCGCGGGCTGAGCGGTGGGCAATGTTGGCGGCCTGCAGGGGTGGATCTGGGAGGTTCTCAAGCAAGAGGACCCCGGGGGCGTGGCGGGATTGGCATCCATGTCCAGAATGTTGAGGGTCTCTGCTACCATATAGCAGTGACTCAGTTCGTTATCAGCAAAGGTGCTGTGTCAAGGTGAGCAGAAAACTGATAGGCAAGTAATTTATTTCTACCCTGGAAGGTGGGGTAGGGCTGAGTCAATTATCTTGTGTAGTTCTCCAGGCTATGAACATGCTAATAGAGGAGCTTTCCTGAGGAGGTTCTTTTGTCTATGGATTGTTTCCTGAGGAGGTTTCCTGTTTCTTGAGGAGGTTCTTTTGTGTGTGGAATGGCTATTGAAACTCTTATCTGTAGTGCTATTGCCAGCTGTAGAGCATTTTGTGTTTTTCAGGACAGGGTTAGGGGAAACCATTGTCAGGTTTTGAAAATCAAGTAGATCCAGTCATTCTTGCACAAAGAAAGGTTTATTGGATTATCTTGCTATAAACCCACAGTAGGAGGTCATTGTCAGGAATAGGGGGCAAAGCAAAGCAAGCTAACTTATAGTGTGATGCAATGAAGCGCCTAGCAAATAGAACTTGAGCACTCGCGCGGGAACTCCCGGCGGGAGAAATACTTTATGAGCGGGAGACTACTCCCCCCCTCCCCTTGCCTTCCCAGGACTGGAAAATTCTCATCTACACAAGAATAGCCCAAAGCCTACTTTCAAGGCCACCGTGATAAGGAGAAGCGGCAGGGAAGAAGCTCCCACGTTTCTGCCTGCATACCTACGCAAGCGCATAGCGGGGGTAGGAAACATACAACAATGAATTCAGTGAGAAACATCAAATGCAACTTTTTCTTACATTCTGCCCTTCCCAAAACACCACCCACCCGCCACTTAGGAAGGAGAGAACGTGGGCCCCCGGGTTTGTGAGGGTATCGATTGTGAAAGTTTCGCAAGTGTTCAGGTGCATTGATATCTGAAACTTTCACCCATTCTTTATGTTGGGGCCCGAAATGTACCCATTGGACCAGGTACAGAAGTTGTCCACGTAAAATCTTAGAGTCAAGGATATCCGCAATCTCGTAGTGTTCCTCATCATCAATCATCAGAGGGGGGAGGCTCCGGCATCGTAGTTTGCCATTTAGTCGGGGGTAACGCAGGTTTGAGGAGGCTGTAATGGAAAATTGGATGTATAGCTTTAAGAGACTTAGGCAGATCTAGCTGAACAGTCACTGGATTTATACATCTTAACACCTTGAAAGGACCAACAAATTTCCAAGCCAGTTTTCTGGACTGTTGCTGCAACTTTAAGTTTTTCGTAGATAGATAGACAGAGTCCCCTGGTTTCAGATTCCATCCCCCTGCCCTTTTTTTATCTGCTTGTTTCTTGTACTGTGCCTTGGCTTCATTCAAAGTCTCAATAATTAGGGGCCAAGACTCGCGAAAAGTTTTACACCATACTGAAGCTTTCCCCACCCCTTCCCCCGGTTGCAAGAAAGGGAGAGGGGGCTGTCATAACCCATGGCCGCTTTGAATGGTGACATCTTCGTTGAAGCGTGCCATGAATTGTTGTATGCAAACTCCGCTAATGGCAGTAAATCAACCCAATTGTCTTGTTGATAATTAGAAAAACATCTCAGGTATTGCTCCAATGTCTGGTTTACTCTCTCCGTTTGCCCATCAGTTTCAGGGTGATAGGCAGTACTGAGAGCACGTTCAATACCCATGAGGGTCATTAATTCCGACCACAATTTAGAAACAAATTGACTTCCCCTATCGGATATTATTTTCAGTGGTAATGTACGTAGTCTGGCAATGTGTTGAAGGAATGCCTTAGCCAAAGCCCTGGCAGTTGGCAAACCGGGGAACGGTATAAAATGCGCTTGCTTTGAGAACAAGTCTACCACCACCCAAATGACCGTCATCTGTCTAGAAGGGGGAAGATCAGTGATAAAGTCCATCGAAATTACTTCCCAGGGTCGGGTCGGGGTGGGGAGAGGCTGTAGGAGACCTGGAGGTTTCCCCGGTCGGTTTTTACAACGGTTGCATGTTGGGCATGACTGTATATAGAGTGATAGCTCCTGTTTCATTCGGGGCCACCAGAACCCACGCTGCAGAAGTTTTAAGGATTTCACATATCCGAAGTGCCCTGCAGATTTTGAGTCATGAACTGTTTGCAACATTTGGGATCGAGTGGCTGCAGGAACAAACATCTTATTCCCCTTAAACCAGCAACCGTTTGGATCACATCTCACATCATCCCTGCCTCGCAACTCACTTGTTTCTTGCGGGGTGATGTCAGTGAGAAATTGTTTCTCCCAGGGTAAGGTTTGGATAAGATTCTCTGAGGTTCGTTTGGCTTTGCGGGTTACAACTGCACCAACCAGTTGTTCTGGGGTAAACATAGATTCTTGTACCTCCACCCTCTTACTGAAATGTTGGGGAAGACGGGAAAGAGCATCCGCCAGGTGATTAGCCTTCCCTGGAAAGTGGTGAAGAGTAAATTGAAACTTGGAGAAGAACTCAGCCCACCTAAATTGTTTAGCATTTAAATTTCGGGGTTTCCGTAGTACCTCAAGGTTTTTATGATCAGTCCATATTTCAAACGGTACTTGGGAACCCTCTAACCAATGCCTCCATGTGATTAATGCTAAACGTATAGATGCAGCTTCCTTATCCCAAATGGGCCAGAACCTTTCGGTATCATTGAATTTTCTTGATACATAAGCTAGGGGTTGTAGCTGTCCCTGCGCGTTCTCTTGTAAAATCACCCCACCCATAGCAGTATCTGATGCATCAACTTGGACCACAAATTTCTTTGTCTCATCGGGGTGTGCTAGTATTGGCTCAGACGTGAACAGCCGTTTTAATTGATCAAATGCATATTGACACTGAGGCGTCCAGTTCAAAGGGGCCCCCGGCATTGAAGCCTTGGATCCCTTCCCCTTAGTCTTTAGAAGTTCGGTAAGGGGAAGGGCAACTTGGGCAAAATGGGGTAAGAATTGACGGTAAAAGTTGGCGAAACCGAGAAAACTTTGGAGCTGTCGTCTGGTTTTTGGGGGCTCCCACATTACAACATCCTGGACCTTCTTTGGGTCCATTTCCAACCCCTCAGAGGATATGCGGTACCCCAGAAAGTCAATACATTCCTGATGAAATTCACACTTTGACAGTTTCACGAATAGTTTGTTGTCTAACAGCCTTTCCAGTACTTTTCGCATGAGTATGGTGTGGGATTTTAGGTCTGGGGTATAGACCAAGATATCATCCAAGTAAACGACCACCCCCTTGAATAAGTAGGGGTGTAGGACCTCATTGATTAAGTTCATGAAGACCCCTGGTGCCCCTTGTAAACCGAATGGCATCACCCGATATTCAAATTGCCCCAGCGGGGTATTAAATGCAGTTTTGTACTCATCCCCTTCTCTGATGCGAACTCGAAAATAGGCATCTCTCAAATCCAGTTTAGAGAACACTTTCCCTTTTGCCACCTCTGCCAATAAGTCTTTGATGAGGGGCATTGGGTAGGCATTGGTTGCAGACACTGCGTTAAGACCCCGGTAATCCGTGCAGAGTCTGAGCCCCCCATCTTTCTTTTTACAGAACAATACAGGTGCTGCGAACGGGGACGACGCTGGCCTGATAAATCCACGAGCCAGATTTTTATCAATAAAGCGGCGCAGTTCTTGCTTCTCACCAGGACTCATGGCATAAATTTTCCCTTTTGGCAATTTCTGCCCCGGAAGAATTTCAATAGCACAGTCAGAGTTGCGGTGGGGGGTAGTTCATCCGCCTCCTCCTCCTCAAAAACCCTAGTCAAATACTGGTAATCCCTAGGGATGCGGTTCAGGTCCTCCATTGCTAAGCAAGCGCGTGGAGGTTCATTGCAGGGAAGTTTCCCCCACCCTGGGTCCCATTTGTGTTCGGCACATTTCGGTGAGATAAATTGAACATCCCCCTCTTCCCATAGAATGTAAGGGTTGTGTCCATGCAACCAAGGGCTACCCAATACTAAGGGAAATTGGGCTTGAGGAGCTATCACAAATGAACGTAGCTCCCAGTGGGCACCAATGCCTATTCTTAGCGGGACCGTCTCAAATCGGCATGACTCTTTCATTGGAGACCCATCCATCTGTGTAAAAGTTATTGGGTCTTTCAAGTTGACCACGGCTGCCTCTAGCCCTACCACCATAGACGGGTTTATGAGGTCCCTCCCACACCCCGAGTCAATGAGGGCTCGAACCCGAATGTGGGTCATCATTGCTGGGTTCATTACTAGGACAGTCACAAAGAAGAGAGAGGGGTAATTGCTCACCAGTTTAGGCGCCTCAGGTGTTGGGTCCTGTTGTGTAGCGCCATTCACAAACAGGACCATTTCATTTCCCTGCACCTCATTCTCTTCCTCCAGCAAGAAGTTATCCAGTTGGTCCGGCCCCGCAAAAAGGGCCCGTGGGTTGCGTGGTTTTGCTGTGCCTTTCTTCGGGGTGGGGTTCATCCATCTTCTGGGTTCTTCTTGTTGTAGGGCCCGATTGGGGTCTCCTTTCGGGCAAGCAGCTGCGAAGTGACCCTTTTCCCCACACCGCAGGCAGAGTCCCTGCCGCATACGCTGATCCCTCATTCCACTTGGGGTGGTTGCCGGTTTGGACTTGGCTTGGCCCGCCGTCGAACTCGGACGGTGGTAACCGAACGATGAGTCCAGTTTCATCATGCGTAGACGACTCTCGGCCTTTTCGGCTTCCTCCATCCAACCTTGGAGGGTACGAGGCTGCTGAGAGCTGAGGATGTTATTGCGGATGTCTACTGCTAGACCCATTCGATATTGTTGGGCCAGAACCGCATCAGTCCAATCCCGAATTTTCACAGCATGCCTTTGAAACTCCCTGGAATACTCTCGCACTGAGAGTTTACCTTGTCTGAAGGTACGAAGGAAAGCTTCTGCCTTTTCCGCCGCCCCGAATCCTCGAAGCGGTTTCTCAAAGCCCACATGAAGTCATCTACATTCCCCAGCTCCGCAGCCTCCAGATCATGGAGAGCAACATACCAGCTTGTCGCACTCCCTCGGAATCTGGATGCGATAAACTCCACCTGCTGTTCTTCATCTGGGAAAATATGGCCCCATCTTTGGACAAATTTTCCGACTTGCAATATGAAAAAAGACACAGTCTCTGGATCTCCATCAAATGTGATTTCAAGCATATCCTTAGGTCGGATTACTGGGGGGCCTGAGCCATAACCGGGATCGGCTGCATAAGAGGGACCGGAGCCGGTGGTTGGGGCGGAGGTGCAGCAGGCGGCTGGAGTGGCCCTGGTTGGCCTGGCCCTGGACCTGGTGCTGGCCCGACTGGTGGAGGCGGAGCTGGTGCCGGCTGGCCCGGTCCTGGACCCGGAGGTGCTGGTTGAGCCGGTCCTGGACCCGGAGGTGCTGGTTGGCCTGGCCTCGGGCCCGGAGGAGGAGGAGGTGGTCGTCCCGGTATCAACGGTGGCGCCGGGGCTGGTGCTGGTCTAGGCTGTGTCAGCGGATGCGCCCGAATAGCTTGGTCCATCATCTGTGGTAGGGATTGCATTAGCTTGCTCATGTCCTTCACCAGACGTCGGGTGTCCTCTTGGATAGAGTCCATGCGAGCGTCGGTATCTGGCCCCGACCCAGTTCTGGGAGAACCTCGAGGTACTCTCCCCTGGGGAAGTCCAAAACTGCCTCTGGGATCAATCAAATTGTCTCGGCTTTGGCTCCCCGGCAAAGTCCATGTCGACTGGGTAGTATCCAACAGGTTCTTTGACCAATCGCGTGACCTACGATAGGTCACCCCTTTATCCCATGGCGTTGGGACTCCGGGAACATAGGTTCGGGGAAGCGCTCCTCCTTGAGACGGCAGGTGCCCGGCCGGGCTATAGACTGGGAGAGCGTACTGAATCCCCAATGTGCTTAGAACTGGCGGGGTCAACACTCCGGCTCCCGATTGTGATGCTGGTGCGATCAAAACTGTGGTGGTAGTCACCGGCACAGTAGTGGTGGTCGGGAGGGTGACCACTGCGGCCGCCACAGTGGTGACAGGAACCGTGCCCCCTAAGGTAGCGGCCGCCGCCGCTGCGCCTGTGGCTCCTGTAGTGGCCGTCGCCGCTGCAGTCCCCGTGGCCCCTGGAGTAGTTGATACTGTCGCTGCGCCTGTGGCTCCTGGACTGGTAGCCGCCGCAGCTGCTCCCGTGGCTCCCGTACCCGCTCCGCTCATCTTGGTAGACGGCGGAAACTGACGGTAGTGGGAACGATGATGATTCCTGACAATTTCTGTCAGGTTTTGAAAATCAAGTAGATCCAGTCATTCTTGCACAAAGAAAGGTTTATTGGATTATCTTGCTATAAACCCACAGTAGGAGGTCATTGTCAGGAATAGGGGGCAAAGCAAAGCAAGCTAACTTATAGTGTGATGCAATGAAGCGCCTAGCAAATAGAACTTGAGCACTCGTGCGGGAACTCCCGGCGGGAGAAATACTTTATGAGCGGGAGACTACTCCCCCCCTCCCCTTGCCTTCCCAGGACTGGAAAATTCTCATCTACACAAGAATAGCCCAAAGCCTACTTTCAAGGCCACCGTGATAAGGAGAAGCGGCAGGGAAGAAGCTCCCACGTTTCTGCCTGCATACCTACGCAAGCGCATAGCGGGGGTAGGAAACATACAACAATGAATTCAGTGAGAAACATCAAATGCAACTTTTTCTTACAACCATGCCCTATTTATTTTTAAACTCTCTTCTTTCCTGTTGAAATTGTGTTTATGTTTATGAATTTCAATGGTTTCCCTGTGTAATCTGCCATGGTAATTTCAGTGTTTTGGAATAAGATACTGTGCCCTGTTTGAGTTAGGCTATGTTCAGCCACTGCTGATTTTTCAGGTTGGCCAAGTCTGCAGTGTCTTTCATGTTCTTTTATTTTTGTCTGAATGCTACACTGTCACACCTTGTATGCTCTCCTTGCTCTTCCCCTTCTCTCTACCCCACATGCAAGGAGCATGATAAAGGCTTCTGGGAAAAAGGAGGAGGAGGAGAGTTGATTTTTATACCCTGCTATTTGCTACCCGATAGAGTCTCAGATCAGTTTACAATCTTCTTCCCTTCCTCTGTCCACAACAGACACCATATGAGATAGGTGGTGCTGAGAGAGTTCTGAGACAACTGCTCTTGAGATAACAGCTTTGAGAGAACAGTGACTGACCCAATGTCACCAAGCTGGCTGCATGTGGAGGAGTGGAGAATCAAACCCGGTGGGAAGGATGGTGGCTAGGACATGGGGGGAGGCATGTTAGCTGGGAATACCCAGAAGTGACATTACAAGACAGTCGATGTCACCTTTAAAAAAGGTATCTCACTACCCTTTGGAGTGGCAGCGGGCGGCCTCCTCTTATGCAGCCCTACTCAGCTGAGTGCTGTTGGGCTTCCTTCACTCTTTATGTGTAGTTACATTTATAGCCTTGTGCATGTCTTAGAATAAATGTGCACAGGATACTGCTCTGAGAAATACCATTTTTGAAATTTCAACCAGACACCAGAGAGTTAATTTTTCATTTTATTATATTTTTGGCCAATTAATTTTCATTACAATTTTCTCCAAGGTCAGAAAAGGAGAAAGATTGAAAGTTTTCTAGATAAGGTCCATTCTCAGCATTTTTAAGAAAACAAGCTAATTGGCACATATGCTTGTGAATCCTCAATGAAGTTGTTAATGGAAGCCACACTTCCCATATGGTTGCGCTTTGTGGTTTCTTTTGTATTCTAAAAGCTTCTTATGAAGGCTGTTTTAAACTAATCCTAACTATAAGAGCACAGAAAATCAAGGAAAAACTAAACATCAGTGTTTAGATTTCAAACTGAATGTCCTCCCACTTGATATCTTGTAGACTGTTGTAACTTGTTTCAAAGGAGCCAGAAACCTATATAATTATAAGCTTGGAATCTAACTTTGCAGAGTAGAACCTGTTCAGTGATCCTCCACTTTCTTAAACAGCATGGAACTTTTGGAATTCTAAGACTAGGTACCACAACAAATTGGTTGCTATAGTGAGGGGGCCAGTCACAAAATGGCTGCTATGAGAGGTCAGTCCAATCACACAAAATTGGAAGGTTTCACAGGAATATCTTATGATGGAGGCAGCTATTTCCAAATGGGTGTTCATTACAGACAGAGTGATGACTGCTGGACTCTTCTGAAGTACCTCCTATTCAAGTGAAAAGGAGAAAAGCCTTTGCTTTGATGAAGAAATGCCTAAGGGAAAAAACTAGTGAGTGCCAAGAAACACAACAGTGGCTGCTGTGGCAACCATGGGCACCACTTTAGGTTCTTACAGCTGTAGAATAAAATGTATGGAGATTAGCAGTTATATATGCTAAAACATGAGGAGCCAGAAGGAGAGACTACTGCACAACATTGCACACTCCAGCTGTTCCTTCCCTAACTCCATTCCACAAACATTCATGGCCACCAAGGTCTAAATTGAAACTTTTTTGCTTATATTTGGAAAATATTTTTGTGCCACCAGTAAAGCCATGATGGTTTTTGCAAATTCTGTTACCACCAATGTCCTGCCTTGATGTTGGGGAAATTAGTGGGGGAGGCCAGAGAGGTATCAGGGATCATATATCAGTTTATACTAAGGTCCAGTACAGTAGGAAGACTCCAGATTTAAAGAGTAAATTAAAAAAAAATATCGAAGAGTTTCCCTAATTACAAGCACACTAAGCACACTAAGCATTCAAGCTAGAGCAAGCAATTCAGAATTAAGAAAACAGATGTGATTATAGTGAATAGAAGACTCAGTTATGGGGTCTTACTACCTGTCCAGATGTGCAGAGGTCCTTGAAGAAAATAGCACGAATGGCCAGTGTTATGCACTAGGGAGGGGGCCCAAAGGACAGACTTTGAGGGTGTACTCAAAGTATAGGTGCACACCTTGATGGCCATGTGCTTGGATGGATGTAGACATTGGAATACAATGTGGACCAATGGGAGGCCTTGAAGGGCTTGTCTCAGGAGAAGGTTACCTGGACCAATAAGGGATCACAGGGATGTGATACTAGGAGGAGCAAAACCTAGGTGTGACCAATGAGGTTCCAGAGGGGCAGTATCACAATAGCATTTATGAGATTAGCCAGGTGTTGGATGGCTCTACTTGAGCTGGCTGAATTGGATTGATGGCCATTGATGGTCCTGCCAACGCAGTTTGAATAGGTTCCCAGGTTTACACAAAAGGTGGGGAAAGGTTCCTGATTAGTGAGGAAAGATTGCTAAACATTTGAATGTTTGATTAGTTTATCTTGGTATCCTGAAGGATGAACCTCGAAGGACAGTTGTGTAGACAAAGAATTTTCACATAGACATAAGTATCACAAAAAAATGGCTAGGTGAAGTTCTGAAGACAGAAGGGCTATTTGCCAGGTGGCCTCTGAATAGACTTTAGAAATGCAGATACTTTATTTGATGGAACATAGCATTGTTTGATATGCATACCTCTGCTGGGTGGAGGGGGAAGGCCGGAGATTGCTTCAAGGACTGCTTTGTGCTACCTAAGAATGGAGAGCCTTTTGCAGAGCTGTGGCTAACTCTATGTTTCAGGCCAAGATTGCTTTCCTTGGCCTGAATCAGTGGATCTCTGGTTCAGGTCAGAAGAGGGGTGCCCTGCTATTTAGGGCTACCCATGAGTAAGCGGCACCTCTGGGCTACAATCCAGTGAGGTCATTTCCAACTTTCACTGGAAGTGATGTCAGCATGCTGGCATGATGCTTGTGTGCCAGTCCCTGCCCCCAAATGCTCCAGTGGGTTGCCTACAGTAGAATGGAAACACCATATTATGTTTTAGATATTAGCCAACTCTCCAAAGACAGTAAACAACTATTGATTGCCTTTTAGTACTAAGTAAGAATTTCCATTTTGTAGCCTTCCCTGCTTGGTTTTTGGGAAATTGTTTTTCCCCTAATCTTCCAAGGTCTTTCCTTTCTACCTCAACTTGTTGGCTTCATGTTCAGCAATTACAGTTTGATACCAGTGACTATTATTTTGTTTGAGTTTTGTTTTGGAATTTGCTACAACTTTAGACAGAGGCAGTACAGGACTGGAAATGGAATTAAATGGCAAACATTCTGGGATACCTCTTAGAGATGTTCAGGGATTTACTTGAGGTGCCTCCATGACTTGGGGGTACAGTTGCCAGACCCACTCTGGCAGCCAGCAGGAGAACAGTGGGGACATTGGGAAGTGGCCATCAGGAATGGCATGGGAAAAAACTTAGAAATTACATAACTCTCCAGGAATCATTGAAAACTTTTACTGTAGAGTTTCCAGTGATTCCTAGAGATTATTGGTTTTCCCTAGAAATTGCATCAGTCCTCTCTAGGAATCATTGGCATTCTGGCACTCTGGCAATCTCTAGAGAAGTGTGATATCACTTCTGGGGAGGGAATAGAAATGACATCATATGATCACCAATGACATTTTTTTCCTGACTAGCTGTTGAAGTGCCAGTGGGCAACAGTTGCTGGGCAGGGGTTAAGCTCTCCTGTCCAAAGCAGGCATATGGCAACCCTTCTTGGGTGTTACCAGGGGAAATGCCTTGGGTTTGGCCCTTAGGAAGCAGCTTAGAGTCTAGCATTTTACAGTGCTATTTTGAACACAGTCTTACTCTTTTATGTCTATTAATATCAAAGGGTTTAGATATTGTAATTCTGTCTAGGATTTCACTGCCAAAGGCCCTGGAATAGGCAGCCTGTCCAATATGTCCCTTTTTCAAATTAATGTGGCTCTAAATATATGGGTCTGCAATTGGTGAAGGACTGAGAACCCAGGAGGAGCCAACTGGACAAGAGCTACAATCTCCCCATCTCACACCCAAGTCTCAGTCAAGCAGAAAGTCTTGAAGGACTGTGGTCTTATTATTTATAGACCTGGCGTTACACAATGTTAATGTCAGAGGGGGGTAATTCATCCTAGCCCCACTGCCTACAACCTTTGGGATGGGACAGGCTCAAAGAGGGCTGAGCTACTCTGCTTCTCCGTCCCCTTTCCTTATCACTTTGCCTGGTCCCACCGCTATACTTTCCCCTCCCCAGGAGCACTGGGATCCCGTACCCAGTCATCGCCATGCCTAGTAGTCTTCATGAGCCTCAGACCAGCTAGTGAAGCAGGAACAATATAACAACAGTAGTGATTTACAACCTTCAGTGCTGCTAATACCTCCCCTTAGTTCAAGCTATCCACCCAATAACCCAATTTCCTAATGATTGCCAATAATCTCTAAACCTCTAAGTCATCTGACCAGTAAATTAAGTAAAGGTCAGTGATAATAATTTTTATGGTTTTTCTAATTTTCTTTTTTCTAGACATTTCTAATAATCCATCATATACATTGTGGCATATACATTTCCTACATAGATAAATAACATATACAGGTGACATTAACCTTCCACCAGACCTACTTTTGTAAGCAAAGAGTAAAGAAGTAGCATCTAAAATGCCACAGCAACAATGTATGGAAGAACATGTAAAGTAATGGTTCACTCTAACACAAGGATTCAATCCTTGGTGGTAGTGGTAGGTGCTGTCGAGTCACAGCCAACTCATGGTGACTCTGTAGAGTTTTCAAGGCAAGAGACATTCAGAATTGGTTTGCCATTGCCTGCTTCTGCATAACAACCCTGGATTTCCTTGGTGGTCTCTCACTCAAATACTAACCAAAGCCAACCCTGCTTAGCTTCCAAGAAGCTTATTATAACATTCCATGGATGCTGTTGATCCACCCCTAGTGATTCATCAATGACATCCATGGAAAATTATAAAAGCCAATATGGTCATCTGGTTCAGCCCTTGAATACCTGTATAAGAAACCCACTAGCCATGGTAAAACTGGTCATCTATATTTATCTGTTGGCCCCCATTTTCATTCCAGGATAGGAGGTGGTAAGGGAAGCTGGAGCACTTCTCTAAGTAACTCAGGGAAGTGGACCAGTCTCTTAACCATAGCTAGAATGTTTTTATGACATCCAGAAATAGCAAGGATTCTTTTATCCCAGGCACACGTGTAATTGACTTGATCTTAAAGGAGAGCACATATCTATCTTCATTAACAAGTGACTTGATGTGTAAGACTTTCCATATTAACAATGAATTTTATGAGCTTAAAGCTGAAATAAACAGGATACATCCAAGACATTGCAATAAGTGATAATTAGGAATCTGTTCAACAACTGCAGAGAGAACTACATAAACTGACTCTGCCTGTAACTGCAACTTTATGAAAAACTAACACAAATCTCTGGAAGGTTCTTTTTTTCCCATGCTGTCAGCATACTACTAGCTAATGACTTTTAGAGTAGGTCAACTGAAAAGCGTTTTCTTTCACACTTATATGTTGGTAGAGACATATATTTCCTTTGTCAGCTGTTATTGTAAAAATGCAACAGTTGCAGATGTGATTTTTTGATTTATTTACTATGGCCATCAACAATTACTTACTGCAAATAACAGAACAAATTTTAAAACACTGATTTTTTAAACTTATGAATCTATAATGTTATAATTTAAAATCACAGCCAGATATAAGTATGAAATGTTTTGCAAATTACTCTAACAGCTTTTTTTAAAAGTAAGACTGAAATAAATTAATTAAAAATGTGCCTGTAACAAGTGCTTATTTATTCACATATATAATTGATATACATATCTATATCCCACCTTCACTGCCCCTTTAATGGATATGTCTGGAGTCCATGGTCTCAGGTTCCTCCAGACCTGGCCATGGCTGTTGTCAGAGGAGAAAGCAGGTCATTGACTGCAGGGGAAGGGTTGCAAGAAGAAATGTTCAAAATGGTTCAAAATTTTATTTCTATGCAAAATCAGCTCTGGACAGTCAGCAGTAATAGTAAAAAATTATTGGGGCTCAGCCAGCCACTTGCATATCCCACATGCCCACAGACAAAATCTGGCAATTTTATTCGTTGTCTTAAGGACCCAGGTAATGTTAGCTCTGGGGTGAGGCAGGTCTATTGTTCCAGTTTATGCAGATGTTGGGGTGACGGGAGGGAGTAGCTTGAGGAGTTTCTCCGCCGTGCGGATCCCGTGCTGCTCGGACTCCCTTTTTTCCATTAGGATACTGTTAAGAACAAAGAGGGGGTTGGTTTTTTCTAGTCCAGGGGCCCCCAACATGCTGACGCTTTTCCTGGTGCCTGTCAAGTGTTTTTGGAAAGGAGGCGGGGCTGGGTGGGGCTTTTGTCCAGCGAGGCTTCTGATTGGCCACTGGAGATTTGATGGGCTGTAAAGGTTGTTAAAAAGTTGCCATGGCAGCACCCGCTACAGAGATCTGCACTGCGTGATTGAAGGCAAGTTGCGGCAGCCGTTTTATGGCTGGTACCACCTCTTGCGGCGGCTGCGGCTGTGCACTCCAAGCTGTGTCAGGATCCCAAAGGTGTCAGTGACCCCTGCTCTTCCCTGCCTTCTGTAGAGCCAGTGTTACTGCCCAATTTCAACTGCTACTGACTGCTATAAGCAAACCCTCATTTGCACAAGCAGTTTGGGATAGTGGTTAGAAGGGAGGACTCTAATCTGGGAGAACCGGGTTTGATTCCCCACTCCTTCACATGCAGCTGCTGGTGTGACCTTGGGTCAGTCACAAGTTCTCTCAGAGCTGTTCCCTCGAGGGCAGTTCTTGAGAGAGCTCTCCCAGCCCCACCTACCTCACAGGGTGTCTGCTGTGGGGAGGGGAGGGGAAAGGAGATTGTAAGCCACTCTGAGACTCCTTTGGGTAGTGAAGGGCAGGGTATAAATCCAATCTCTTCTCTCTCTTCATTAACCCTTGTGATCCCAGTGAACTCTGGACTCAGCAGAAGGCTGAATGCGAATGGCTGTCCTGGCAAGCCTCTACTCAGAATAGGCTCCCGATGACAGGAGATGAGAATGAGGGAATGTGGGCAGCTCCTCAGCTGCCATGCCAGTGCTGAGTTCCAGCTGTGCCGCCCCCCTCCCCTCCGCGCAGTGCCTCCTGTCTATCCCTATGGAAATCTGTTACTCCAACTGACTGCTATAATTGCATCTATTCTTCACTGGCAGCAGCTGCTGAATAATCAAGGTTATAAAGAATATTTAGGTTGAATTCTGAAAATGCGGAGCCTGGAATGCTTTCTAGAAGAACCGACAAGCTAAGCAGACAGCTGGAAACCTGGGGTGGTGGGTGGTGGTTATAGGGCTGTTTGGTAAACTCTGATAGCAATTTTAAGTCTGTAGTAAACCAGCCTCATATACAATACCTTTCCTTTATTAACAATGAGCTCCTTCCACTGGAGGTTACAGGACAACTATCTATAATAATTACAAAAAGATTGAGGAAAGAAAATTATGCCACTAGTAAAACTGCAAGACTCTCATGTTAATAATAATAATTAAATAATAATAATAATTAGAAGAGGAAGACAAAGATGAAGAAGACGATGACAAAGAAGATGAAGAAGGAGAGTTGGTTTTATACCCCACCCTTCACTACCCAAAGGAGTCTCAAAGTGGCTTACAATCACCTTCCTTTCCTTTCCCCCACCAACAGACACCCTCTGAGGTAGGTGGGGCTGAAATAACTCTGAGAGAGCTGTGATTGGCCCAAGGTCACCCAGCTGACTTCATGTGGAGGAGTGGGGAATCAAACCCCATTTCTCCAGATTAGAATCCTGCTGCTCTTAACCACTACACCGAACTGGCTCTCGCTTAGCAGGAAAGTGTCTCGTAATAGACAAGGATTTAGCCACCAGTTGTGTAACTGCAGGACCAATGAGAAGGAAACTACCTGTGGTCCAATGGCAAGTCGGTACTTGTTCCGAATGGGGGTAATGGGCAATGAAGACCATTGGTTACAGAGTCACAAAATATGATCAATGGCCTTGATCATACCAGAGGCACTTTATGACAGAGGTGTCCAGAGAATGGAGTATTAACAAATTCGACCCTTCAGTCCAGCTGTAGGCAAAGCATTAAGAACATAAGAGCATAAGAGAAGCAGGGAGTTAAACAACCACCATGCCAAATAATAGAGTGGGTAGGTCTCTACTCTTCTTTTAGTTTCCCAGCCATTAATTCTGTAATCAGATCCTCACTGTTTCATGAATATTAGACCAATATGACAGTGATAGATATTGCAGTTGAAAGAATATTAATTAAGGTTCGTTTCACATCCCATAGTTCCCTTTAATATGATAAGAGTCTGAGACATTACACCGAGAAAGGGAGACAAGCTTCATGATGCACTTTGTTAGCTTCCTCGGCTGATTCAAAGTTATTAATTTAAACACTGGGAATGTGTAGAACAGTTGGAAAACCAGCATTCTTCATTGTTTCAGATGTTAAGGAAAGCTGTTTCTCACTTAGCCCATCTTAGACATGTTTTTACCAGATTAATCTTTGCAGGCAAGATGAGTTGTAGCTTCTGCATGATGATAATTTTCCTTTTACCAAATATATGCAAAGTGTAAGTAGTATAAATTATGTAGGGAACAATAACTGTATAGGAATTGATGACAAACATCCAATCTAATTTATTCTTTTGCTGATTCTCTAACACTCTGCATTTCAGGGTGATCCGATCTAGTTATAGCTTGTGCACATACAATGGTATGTAAATTAAAACAATGCCATCTAAGATGGGAAGAAAGTATTTCAACTGAATATCTTCTCAAACGTATGCATATTGTCAATATCAATACTTTATGGAGCAAGAAATCAAAATATATTATAGATAGTAAAAGCAAATATGTGCATTTCTATTCAGATCCTATTTGTATTCCAGGTTAAATGAATTTGAGTGACATAAATTAATGACAAAGCCCTGTGAGCTACTGAGCCAGCACAGCCATCCGTAGGATCAAATGCAAGAAGTGACAGGCAACAGCTACCAGAATGAAGGACCAGCCAGACTGCCCTTTAATAGCAATTACTTTCAGGGCTGAGAAACAGAGATCATCTGCTGTTTTCTAATACACAGTTCTTCTAAAGAGTTTATAGAATGTTATGGGACTAGGCCCATTAGAAGAAACATGATCAAGAATGGATATTGGAATCACCTCACCCTCATATCCACCCCACTGCTGCATCTGCACAATGTAGATCTATAGGACTACTCTGGGTGGTCAGGGGCCTGCTGGGTTCTTGCCAATGGGAGGAGATGGACTGATCTGCAGCCCACTGAGATAATTTTGCTAAGTATGTTGCAGATAAAATCTTTCACATCCATTCCAACTTGGACTCTACATTAGCTGCAACAGGATTGGATGATCCCAAGGTGTGGGATACCTTTCAGCTGAGGATATTGAGTGCGTCCAGAAGAGGGCAACCAGGATGGTGAGAGGGTATGAATCCAAGTCTTATGAGGAAAGGCTGAAAGAGTTGGGTATGTTTAGCCTGGGAAAGAGAAGACTTAGAGGGGACATGATTGCAGTCTTCAAGTATTTGAAGGGCTGTCATTTAAAAGATGGAGCAGATCTATTCTCTCTTGCTCTGGATTGCAAGACTAGATCTAATGGGTGGAAATTACGAGGGAGCTATTACCGGCTAGATATCAGGAGAAACTTCCTAACTGTAAGAGTGGTTGAGCAGTGGAACAGTCTGCCTTGGGAGGTGGCGGATGCTCCTTCCCTGGATGTTTTTAAGCGGAGGCTGGACGACCATCTTTTGGGTATGTCATAGGTATGTAACGCTATCTTTTGGCTATGCTCTTGCAGAGTGCAGAGGGTTGGACTAGATGACCTGCAAGGTCCCCTCCTACTCTAACATTCTATGATTCTATGATTCTGTATGGATGAGATTCTTGAAAGTTTGAGACTTACCACCTGCTTGTAGTACTCTTGCCCCTCCTGGCTGCTTAAATCTGCTGAACGGGCTTGGCAGATTGGGTCCAGGAGACAGTAAATGCCTCCCTGAGAGACTGGGTGATTGCTCCTGCCTTGAAGTGAAAGGTGGTACATCCACTCCTAAAGAAATCTACTCTGGACCCAGGAGAGTTGAATAACTACCATCCAGTCTCAAATGAACCATTCTTGAGCAAGTTGATTGAATAAGTGGTGGCTGGCCAACTTCAGAAATTCCTGAATGAAGTGATCTGCTTAGGTCCATTCCAATCTATTTCCAGGCCTGGTTATTGGACTGGAACAGCCTTGGTTGCCCTGGTGGATGAGATGCAGAAAGAGATGGACAGGGAGAGCAGTTCAGTTACTGTTTTTCTATAGAAAAAATATGCCATCTAAAAGATACAACAAGGCTTTCTCCTGATCTCACACTTAACAGCAGTCTTCCAGTTACTCCCAAATTATCATCTGATTTCCAACCCCAAATTCAAGATCTTAAACTCTTCTCTCTGGTTCAGTTTCAACCTGCAAGCCTGAGAGAACTCTCAGAACCTCATTTCACTGACATTTACAAGTTGCTTCTAATATTTCAAAAGGCCAACAATTTTTAATCTGTTTTTACTGTACCAGGAAATGTCTTGCAATTCATAAAACAGTGATAGTCAATTGTGAAAGAGAAATAAGCAACATTCACTGATCATGCTCATTCACTGAAGAATAGCAATAGCACAATGACTGGCATATGACAACGTATATGAGGCAAGCTGTGTAGATCTACTGTGATTATGCACACTAAATAATCCACTTTCAATGCACTTTCCAACTGGATTTTACTGTGTGAACTGGCAAAATCTAGTTGGAAAGTGCATTGAAAGTGGATTATTTAATGTGTGTGATCGCAGCCCAAGCCTTGATGCTTATCAAGACTAATCCAGTCCGTACCACTGAATATATCTACTACTGTGTGCTTCATAAGATGACAGGGCCCCACCCCTTTATGGTACAGAGGTAGCATGCTATGCAGTTTGACCAGAGCAGTCTCTACCCTAACCTACAGACAGCGTAAACCCAAGTAGCCTTCATAAATGTAGGAATAATTTTTAAAAAGAATAGATGACAGTAACTTTTATTTGCAGCAGGGATAGGAGAAATAAGTAGGTTCAGTAATAGGGTTGTCAGCTCCTGGTTCGGGATTTCCTGGAGATTTGAGGGTGAAACCTGGAGAGGTCTGGGTTGACAACCCTACCTGCCACTCCCAGTTTGGTCCTTCACAATCACTAAAGGATCAGGCCTATCTAAAATAGCCCCTCCCAGAAAATGTGAATCAGGCAAAAAATATCCCTTTGTGCATGTCTAAATACTGGTATTTTTGCTTCCTGGACTGGCTGGAACAAAAGTTTTTTGCCCTGGTTCCCCTTCCCAGAGCTTTGCATCTCCACCTTGCAGAAGACAGGTAGGGTACATATGATCCTCATGCCACATGAAGGCAGGGACTGAGCTTCCCAGGAATATCATGCCCAGCTTCTGACATTGTAAGTTAGCTGATACGAAACAACAGTGTATGGTACCATCAGAAGAATACAAGCCTGTATCAGAATCAGAATGCTTGCTGTTACAACAGGTGTTATAAAATGGATTAATACGTCACCATTAGCAGTTAACTTTAGCCAAGATTAATGTATATGTTCCTCTAAAGAAAAAACAATTAAAAAAGACTTCTTTTATCCAAGTATAAGAAGTGACACAGTTCATTGTTGAGGAATTTTAAATATTTGAATACTTTAGCTTCTTTGGGCTTTTTAATATTTTAATTGGGGGGAGGTGTTTGACAACTTGTATCATTTTAAAGTTATCCAGTATTCGGCGATGCACTTCTCATCACCCCATTAAAAACCTACTGTGTGCTGTCGCAATTTAAATTGCAGTGAAGGTTTTCAGTTTGTCGTTGCGTAGCTTTTGTATTGATGGCTGACAGTGCATACAGAGCTGATGCTCTTACACAAAATCCAAGAGCCACCTGTAATTTTGTGCCATCTATTTCCTTGGAATGATGGTGAATTAATGACTATTATGAATGAATAAATGAGACCTGGCATGTTTTCATGTGGATGAATGGCAGAGTCTGACACATAATCATCTTCTGAATTTTAAAGTAGAACACTGAATATTGACAGGGTGAACTTCTGTATCTGATTTATTTTCTGTATTTTTTCTACACAGATCACTTTCCATTTTAGTAAAGCAGGTGTCCCAGATGCAGATGCACTGGGTATCAAAATGGAATAGAACTAGAGCAGACATATGCCCAAGTGAATAGAAGGAGTTTGGAATTTTGCAGGACAAAACACCATGGTTTTCCTTTTAGGTGTCCTCCCCACCTTAAAATTGCTGCATTGTTAAATAAAGCCAAAAAATGGGGGGACCATTCAGATTCTAAATAAACAGTTGGAAAATTCTTATGAGGAACAACAGTAGTAGAGACCTTTGCACAAAGACAAAGAGGTAGTAAGGACCAACATGGGAGGAGATGCAAATGAATGCAAATTACGTTGTCATACATGGACCCCTTCCCACAGTTCATTTCTTTTTAAAAAAAGTTTTGATCATGGATTTCCAGCATTTCATCTGGATGAGCCCTGTTTGTGCTCTCGGAGTTCCCCATAGGTGTTCTGTTAGCTGGGGTTGGCAATAAAAAGGAAAGCTATGTAACACATAGGTAAGGGAAACTTTTTTTAAAAAAACCTTTGTATGAGAGGAGTGGATTTCCAATAATCTTCATATGTTATGAGAGTCAATCTGGTGTAATGGTCAGAGTGTCAGGCTAGGATCTGGAAAACCCAGATTCAAACTCCTGGCCTACCATGAAAATGAGCTGGCTGGCCTTGGGCCAGTCACAGACACCCAGACTAACCTACCTCACAGGGTTGTTGTGAGGGTACAGTAGAAGACAGGAGCATGATTTACACTGTGGAGGAAGGTGGGGTATAAATCAAGTAAATCATTATTCAACACAATGTGACCTGAGGTTTGGAAGTCCTTTAATAGTTTTTAAGGTGCTGTCTTCAATAGATATGACCAAAATAAATCCAGGACTAAGTGACTTAATTATTAAACATAATGAAATGAACAAAACGTAGATCAAGTCAGGTGATTGCAAACCAACAAAAAGCAAGTTGGATTTGGGAAATGATGGGGGGGAAAGCATTTGAAAAAGATCCTTAAAGAATTTGAAATGCAAATGTTATTACTTTTTCTTTTTTTAAAAAAAGCCTCTCTCTGCTTTGATTTTCTCATATTTAATAGATCTGAACATTTTATGAGCAAGTGCTATTCTGTCCTGTAGCAGCTACTTCTCATGTGTGAAAAGGAAACTTATGCATTTATACAATGGGGAGAGGCACATGTGCCTCTGGGGGTGCAGTTCATATATTTCCTTTGAGGAAGATTCACAACTAGTTCACTGTTTACAGAAGACCATAGATATTTGCAAAGAGGACATGTTCGAATGTCTTAAGTATTTTGCATCATGGGAAGCAATGATAAGTCACATTCCTGAGTGTTTTACAGCACTGTTGCAAAAATGATGTTATCTATGTGCTAGAAAGTTTGTGCTGGCCTTATAGTCGCATGCCAGTAAGCTTGGGCTCTTTCTTGATTGACAAATTAGAAGCAATTTGCTAATTCCTCACAACATCATTTCTAAAGCTTTATAATTAAAATCCTTTTATGTCACTCCCACCCTCTTCTTCCTATAATTAAAGTAAAATATTAATTCCTGTACCAGAATGTAGTTCCTTGCTGTGACGCCTTTGAAGGTGAGTGGGGATGGGAAAGAGGAGGGAAATGGTGTTTTCTTTTTTTTTTTTTTTTTGTCGAATGATAATATGTTCACTTTTGATCTTTTCTATGTGAGTTAGATTTCCAAATTACAATTGCATTCCAGTGGAATGAATGTCAGAAGGTGTACAGATTAAAGCTTTCATGCATTAAGGGATGGAATAGTAGTGACATAAAAGGAATACTTTTATTTAAAGAAATGTCATTTGTGAAGTATTTGGCTTTGATATATGGTTACACCTAAGAAATCAAATGTTCTATCATATAAAAAAATGAGATATCAGTACACATGCACAAATATTGTTTTCTTGGTATTAGAAGAATTCATAAACAAGGATGATTGCTAGAGGTCACGCCCCAAATAGGAAGGTTCTCCATACCAACAGGTCCGTGCTCAGATCATAAAGAGAAATGTAGAGGGACATAATGAAAAGCGCAGATCCCTCCCACTGGCACTCAAAAGCCACACCTTCCAGCTCTATTCCATCAGTGCACCTTAGAAATCATACAAACAGAAGATATACTATTATGGGGAAAATAAGCAGGTATTTAATGAAAGAAATTTTTTTAACAAAATAAAGTAAACATTAAACTATTCCACTTTTTCAGCACTTAGATATCAACGTGGTCTGGCTTGGTCTTGCCAGCTGAGGCAACAGGCTTTCAACCAGGTTTCTGGAACCTGAACAGCTGTCTACCTTTGAGAATCCAGGATCAAATGGAAAGGGGGAGGGGATTAAAGTCTTGTTATGATCATGGCCTGAAATATCACTTTTTCTTCTCTCCTCACCTTTTTAACATTGAGCCTGATGAGGGGTTCTGAAGAATTTAAAAGCTTGCAAACTATTTTATGTTATTTTGCTTGATCTCAGCCAAAATGGTTTGTAGTTTTGCTGTGGAGTGCTTACCTGCATCTTTTCCCTCTACTAAAATCAGTGGGGTTTGTTTCCATGAACAGTATTTAGAGTCAGATCAAGTGTTTAGAGTCTTTAGAACTGGGCTTTTAAAAGCATTTCACTTCTGTCACTGTGACAGTTCTGATGATCTTTAATTCAAGAAGTATGAGGGGACCAAAGGCCTGATTCAGCAGGAAGGAGACATACAGAGTAGCTGAGTCAGGTATATGTTCAGATCAGACACTGCAAAAACATTACTTTAGCTTTATGAGTTTCTAATAAAGTGTTTGTAACTCATTCGTAAGAGTTCATTGCAACTAGATGTCTGCCTGCAGGCAGTTCTCTTGATAGACATTCCAATAAAAGCATGGTCTTTTATTTAATGTAAAATCTTGGGTCTATGTCTTCATTTTGCCTTACAGACAGCAACAGCAGACAATTCCACTTTGAATCTGCCCAAAATACATACCTTGGTCATAAGCATAAGCATTTCAGCACCACATGACATGAAATGGGCAGTTTTTATGTCTCAGTTACATTTTTTCCATGCCTTTCCTCTAGGATGATCAAGGTTCTCCTGTCTTCCATTTCCCCACATAATGACCTCATGAGGTAGGTTGTGCCCATGGCTGAATGGAGATTTGAACTTGGGTGTCCACAGAAGTACCATAGAAGTTTGCACAAACACATAGTGGTGGTGGAAAGTACTATCAAGTGACAGCTGACTTATGACACCCTCATTGGTGTTTTCAAGGCAAGAGACTTCAGGTTTGCCTGCCTCTATATAGTGACTCTGGACTTCCTTGGTGGTCTCCCATCCAAATACTGAGCAGCACCAACCCGTCTTAGCTTCTGAGATCTGATGGGATTGCGCTAACCTGGGCCGTCCAGGTCAGGGCTACATAAGTACACACCATGCAAATGTTAAGTACTCCTTAGATTTACAAGTTATTGTAAAAAAGAATTAGCATCCCAAGATATTTATTGAGTCTTTATATATACCTAACTGATGAATCATGAAATTGTCAAGTAGTCTTGTGAAATTAGTTATAGAAGTAGAAAGACAGCAGGAAATTAAGTACCACATAAGTTGAAACTTTATTAATTGTTTGCCATCTGTCTTTGATAATGAAGGAGAAAAATTAAAGTTTCTCATTCAAAGGAGAAAATGAGAATCCAGAACACAAGCAGGTAATACTAATTTATCTTTCAGATTGTTCTTGAATTGCATAGGAGTTTATTCAGGCAGAAATAACCAATGGTATTCAAACTTGCTGCCATGAACAATCTCTGTAGATCATGGGCTTTTCAAAGTCCTTGGCTGAGGTGCTTTGATATTTACTTGCCGGGAGGGGGAGTTTAGCAGACGAATTCTTCATGTCCTTAAAGAACTTAGCTGTATACTGGTGTACCTACATGCTCAAAACAGACATAATTTGTGGCTTCCACAGCTTGGATTGGGCTCATGTAGGAAGAGAGGTTTTAACTCTTCGAATCCCAGTCAGCTTCATTCATCAATAGCAGTCTCTTTCCACGACTATCAGCATTTTAAAGGAAAGAGAGGGATGTTTTCAAAGGACACACCAACTCTCATTTAATACATCTAATAACAGTACAGAGTTTCAATTAACAAAACCAAATGGGGCTTGAAAGGTTCAGTCCCTTATTCTCTTACCATATGGCCCCCATCTTAATTGCAGCTGCACATTTCTATAATTTAGATTTTCCAGGCTGATGAAGATACATGATCTTCATACTATCTGTTTTGTCCCGCAGGCTGGATGCTGCCATATTCTGGTACTAGCACAACAGTGGGCTTTTGGCTGGCTGCACAGGGAAGTCAGTGAACTCTTCTTGCTTGTAAAATTATACATCTGTATTTCAGGAATAAGGATTGTAAAATGACTGAGTATTCTGGTCGTTGACTGTAACAGTAAATCTGACTGAGGAATGAGGGTTTCTTATTCTGGTTGTTATTGAGAAGGGGGGATTGTGTTTTTATTAACTGGTTCATACATCTCAATCACACACACTAAATAATCCACTTTCAATCTACTTTCCAACTGGATTTTACTGTGTGAACTGGCAAAATCCAGTTGGAAAGTGCATTGAAAGTGGATTGAAAGTGATTATTTAGTGTGTGTGATTGCAGCCCTAGTCTGTATTTTGAGTGTTACTGTGAATTTTGTATGGATATCGTATGAATCTTTCTAGAGTAATTGGAAGGCATTAAAGTAGTAGGCAATTTGCTAGCAAAGGG
Organism: Gekko gecko; assembly: GCA_029375565.1. Classification (NCBI taxonomy): domain Eukaryota; kingdom Metazoa; phylum Chordata; class Lepidosauria; order Squamata; family Gekkonidae; genus Gekko; species Gekko gecko. The sequence continues at coordinate 49,502,271 of JAPDNY010000008.1, forward strand.
GAAGGGGAAGGGGAAGGGGAAGAGGCAGGAAGGCAGGCAGGCAGGCAGGCAGGCAGGCAGGCAGGCAGGAAGGAAGGAAGGAAGGAAGGAAGGAAGGAAGGAAGGAAGGAAGGAAGGAAGGAAGGAAGGAAACTGACAACACACCAAGGAAGAGCAGAGCTATTTAGCTCTAAGACACTGGCTTGATTAAAGTCAGAATCAGGTTGCAAGGGGCAGTCTGGCAACCAGTGCAAGACAGGTGGTGGGTGAGGAGCATTAAAACCATAGAGTTTCCAGAGACTCCTAGAAAGAAAGGCTATTACTTCCAGGTTTTTCCTGGAAGTGATGTCGTGCTGCCAGCCTGATGGCCATTTTCTTGGATTTTTATGTTAGAAAAGATCAGGGCTATTTTTGTAGAAAAAGCCCAGAAGGAACTCATTAGTATAATAGGCCACACCCCCATGTTACCAGAAGTGTGATCATCCAGCCACACCTACCCTTTGCTTCATATTCTGTTTATCTTGTTTGTTGTCAAAACCCAGGGTTTTTTTTGTAGCAAGAACTCCTTTGCATGTTAGGCCATACACCCCTAATGTAGCCAATCTTAATGAGTTTCTGCTGTTGGGTGTCACCTATTATGCTAATGAGTTCCTGCTGGGTGTGGCTTTCTGTGAGCTTCCTGACCCCAGAGATAGAAAGAAGGGGGAGGGATTTGGTTTGGTACATTGGGTCATTTCTAGTCAGTTCCAGTTCGGCCTGTGTCACATCCATGATAGTCCTATGTGATAGGTACACCAGTAGGTACATTAGCAGCTATAGGTCCAAGAAAGATATATAACCTTGGGTTACTAATGGTAGGGGGCTGGCCATTAACACCTCCATGTGAGACCTTGGTGGCTAGTCCAGAATGTTCTGTTTTATGCAACTGCAATATTTTGAGTATTGGGTTGAAATATTCTATGTTGAATACTGAAAGTTTACAAAGTGTTTTCTGTCTTGAATGTGTGTAGTGAAATAAATTGAACTTTGTTTAAGAGCTACCGTCTCTCTATATACTAGATTCAGCCCTTTCCCACCCAACCAATGGCAGAATGCATAAGAGAGAACATGGTGACGTACAAATATTACAAGATTACAAGATTGTATAGTTTAACGGGCCATGTACCCCATTAAAGTATTTTGCTCCAAAGTCATATTTCAGTTACTTTCATGGCAAAAACAACGAACCCCCCAACCACAAAAAACCCAACAAATAGCACTGGATAGGGTCTGAAACTGTCAAACATACCTTCTTGGAGTTTTGGATTCAGTCTCTTGTATCTTTCTAAAACAAGGAAAGCAATCCAATACACCACTGTTGCTTCATCTTGCGTGGTAATCTGTAGTGTCTTATTTATTTTATTTTATTTTAATCCTACCCTCTCCCACAACCAGGGCTCAAGGTGGGTTATAATAAAACCAGGGTTATAATAAAACAGTTTCAGTTCAGGTCAGTTTATTGTTATTGTCCTTGGACCAGTCATACAAAAATGAAGTACACTTTTACAGTATTCTAACATTTTAAAATACATCAATAAAACATTAAAAGCAGATTAAAAATATGACTCAATAAAATTTAGCTGCACAGAAATAATAGCATAATTTACAAGATGGCAACAATGTGGTTAAAGTATTCCCAGAGTTTCCACTGTATGTGTGTTCAGATATTCCAGTTTCTGGGAAGTGGCAGAGTTCTTACTAATACCAGCATGGATTAATACATGCAGTTAGGGCAAGAGGGTATAGTGGGGAGAAGATATAATTTGACATCTGCTGCCTCAACCAAAGGTCTGGTGGAACATCTCACTTTTACAGGCCCTCCGTAATTATACCAAGTCCTGCAGAGCCCTGATCTCACTTGGGAGAGTGTTCCATCAGGCTGCAGCTCTGGCTCTGGTTGATGCTAAACACATGTCTTTTGGCCTGGGGATCACCAGTAGATGTTGTTCTGATGAGCACAAGGCTCTTCAGGGGACATAGCAGGAGAGATGGTCCTGCATAGTGGGAGAGATGGCTCTTCTGCTGTGAGCATGCACTACCAGTATTATCTTGGGATGTACATTGCACATCCAGATAGAAACATGCATGAAATATAAGAGTAGAAGGATCAGGACTCCTAAATTAGGATAGGGAGCTACTACAAAACCAAGCCATTACTATACTCAATGGCCTGGATCCATCTGAAAACTACAACTGACAAAATATTGAACAAACAATATCCACCATGATTGCTTCCAGTCTCCTCCAAGCTTTCTTTTCCATTTTCATGAGAAAGAACTACCTGTTGCCAAGTTTTAGACTGAAAGGCATAAATGTTATTAACTTTGATGTGACTTAATTTAATATTTTTAATTACCACATATCTCAAAATTAAATAGCTATAGTAGGTAAAATAATTTCCAGCGTTTCTTTTATCAGCCTTAATTTGAATTGTTTTTATTCTTTACTTTTTTAAAAAAATAAAATGGACATTACTATAAAAGTTGCCTATTAGAATAAGTGATAATTATTTTGCTACTGTGTATGTGTGAGTTGGTACTTCTCTTGACAGGTTTTCAGGAAACTTCTACAGTTTCACAAATTTAATTAGTACATTAGATTTCAGCTTATATACAACAGATGGTTTGTCTTAGATGATGATAGGCTATTGATGACCCTACTCTGTGCAAGTAATAATTGATTGAAACAGAAAAAAGTGTGGGTAAGCAAGATAGAAAGTCAAGAAGATTTAATCACAGCTTCAGGAAGAAGAAGAATTAAAAGTATTGTAATCAAATGGATGGAATTGTCAGTATGATTGGTTTCCTTTTGTGAAACTGAGAACTGCAATAAAAACAGGAATATAGCAGAGATTAATGATTCTGCAGTGCCAGCTATCTTGTGGAAGAGGAGTATTCCTGGGACAACTAGATAGATTAATGTTTCCATCTAAGAAGAACTTTTACTGAAAGTAATAAATGATAGCTACAAAAGAAAGAATGAACTTCTTTTGATTAGAATGCTGAGAGAAGGCAAGTGTGAGGACTGGTCTATGCATTTTGCTGAATGAGGTTATGGAGTCCAAGACAGAATAGTGGGTTGTAACCATTTCAGAGTGTACAGGGAAGGAAAAAACATTTTGAATGCTACAGAGCATTCAAAAGTAGCTCAAGAGGGAGAAAGTTTTTAATGAAGCCTTCTCCATGTTCTCTTATTTATTTATTTATTTAAAGGGTTTTCCGCATTTCTACCATTAATTATCTAAGAAGTAAACTGCTGGAAGAGATGAAAGGTCTACTCTAGTTTAGTGTCTTATTTCCAGAAGTGGCCAACTGGATATACCTAGGGTATTTGTTCAGCACCAGTTCTTTGCAGTATACAGACTGCATATTTTGGTTAGTCTTTGTTGGTAGACCCTTCCCTAACTCAACAAAAGTTCTGTCCCAGTTTTATAAACACTAATCTATTGGCTACAATGGGTAGGTAGCCAAAAAGGATGGAACAAAGAAAAAGAAAGCAAAATATGTCTATGCACATAGTACAAATGTACAAAACACTGGTATACAATTTAACATTCCATCCAGAAGTGCTAAAATATAACTAAAACAACAATACTATGGTCCAGCATATAAATACCTAATCCCAATATAAAGATAAATGTCCATTATCAAACATACAGGTTTAAAAGTACATATTTCTCCATATTCAAGAACCAATACCACATTTTCTTTATCAAAGGTTTCTTTTCCAGTTGTACCTTAGAACTCCATTGGAGTTTTGAGAATTTCATATCAGCTTTTTTTTTCAAGCAATTTTTATTATTTTCAGACAAATACATATAAATGAGAGAGTTTATACTTATATACCTTTGAAAATACCTCATACATATATATCTGATTTCCTACCTATCTACTGTTCAGTCCTAATCTAATCTAATTCTTGCAATTCAGCAGTTTAAAGATATACCTTTACTACTATTTAAATGTTGTTTAACCAATTTCAAAAGTCCCTAAATTTATATAAAATCCTCTTATCCTTTCTAATCTTATATTTTGATTATATCATCAATATAAAGTTTTAAAATAGCTTTTCCTTTATATTCATTCAATATGCATCATTGCTTTCCCATAATCAGTCTTGATGTAATACAGAAGTACAGAAGGTCTCTTTCATTTTTAATTTATACAATTTGTTATATAATTTTCAATATCATTCTACCTCCACACATCCCCATCAAAATATTTTTAAATTGTAATCCCTTATACAAATCTAATTGCCACTATCAATTTATAAGCATCAAATATAAACTTAAATGTTACATAGCCAAACTTAACACATATAGAGCTTTAACCAGTCATAGCCAGTAATGCAAACCAGAAGGTTCCTGAACCCATCCTTATTTATAAAGTTTAAATCTCTTTTTTTTCTGGATCCTTCTCTTCAGTATAATCTTAAATCTATGTTGTTCATTCTTATAAATGAAGAGATTTTTCTCTTAAATCTCACTTTCCATATTCCATCCTTGAAGTAGTTATGAACTCCATAAATTCCCTTTCTTTTAGAACTATTTTTGCCTTAGGAACTTTAAGAATTCCAACTTTTAGTTGCTCTTCCATTGCTCTGCTGTGCTTCCCTGGGTCCATGTTTTTTCTCTGTTTTGATGAGTCTATTCTTTTGCGAGGTCCATTCATTTGCTTGAAGTCTTGCTTAAAATCTTGATCCAAATCTTGAACAGTTTCAATTTATGCTGGTGGACAGTCATCTTGAATAAAAAAAACCCTCTTCTTCACTGCCAAGTTGACATTTTGTGAAATTATGGATTTAGGCTCATCATGAAATGTCTGTATCCAGTAGGTGTCACCAGAGCTATCTCCAAACATGTCAGCTGGCATTTTTCTCAATGCAGCTTCCATTGTTTTTGAATAGTTTCACCAGCTTGACCATGTTTCCCCGATAACTGTTTCTCCAGACAAGTTCACACACAAGAATCCCTCAACACAAGTCAGGTGATCAATCCTTATTCTAATTCCAGACTTTTTTTTTTTCTGTGCGGATACCTATTCCCTCCAACAGGGGCTTCACTCTCCCCCAACAGCTTTTCCTACATAGTCAGTAGACTTCCTGGGTTTGTAGAAAAATCCAAACAGTGCGGAAATCCCTTCAAGGACGGTTGAATTCCCCCCAAAAGCCTTTTGAAATGGCCTCTGCAGGGACCTGACTCCAGGCAGCAACGGTGAGAGATTAGAACGTTGGGGGGGAGGGGGAGGAGAGGCTTCTGACTGGCTCTGTCAGTCAAGGGTGGGGGGAAGGGCCCTTTCTTTCCAGGCCTCTTTCGGCCTTGGAGGGAGGGAGGGAGCCTTGGGGCCAGGCTGGGGGATTCCTAGAGGTTTTGGGGTGGAGTGCAAGGAGGGCAGGATTTGGGGAAGGGAGAGGCCTCAGCTGGGCATCATGCCACAGAATCCACCCTCCAAAGCAGCTATTTTCTCCAGGGAGACAGATCTCTGTTGTTCACAGATCTCTAGAGTTCACTCTCCAGGCCCCACTTGGAGGTTGCCAACCCTAGGCCTGGCAGCAGTATAGGGTTGCCAGGTCCCCCCATGGGCACTGGCAGGGGATGGGGTAGTGGGGTTGCCAGCTCCAGGTCTGGAAACTCCTGGAGATTTGGGGATGGAGCCTGGGGAGGACAGGGACCTCAGTGGGGTACAATGCCCTAGAGTCCACCCTCCAAAGCATCCCTTTTCTCCAGGGGAAGTTATCTCAGTAGTCTGGAGCTGAGCACTAATTCCAGGGGATCCCCAGATCCCACCTGGAGGCTGGCATCCCTAGGCAGCACCCTCTGGGTAACTTGATACCACCTAATTTGCATGACTCAACTTGGCCTGGCTGCTTGCTGCTGTTCAGCAGCCACCCTATGAAAGCCAGCAGTGATGCAGCAGTTAGAGCCTCAGAGTAGGGTCTGCAAGACCCAGGTTCAGATCCCCATATTGCGGTGGAAGCTGACTGGGTGATTTTGGACCAGTCACATACTTTCAGCCTAACCAACCTCACAGGGTTGTTGTGCAGATAAAAAGGAGGTGAGAATAATGTAAGCTGCTTTGGTCCCCACTGTGGAGAAAGACTATAATTTTCCTTGGTAGAAGCTGTGGGGGAGGGGGGACGGATGAAAAGCTGAAGACAGATAAAGGCAGATAAAGATTAAGTTGGCTGTTGGGTGGGAAGGAAATAGGGTTGCCAACTCTGGATTGGGAAACTCCTGGACATTTAAGGGGTGGATCCTGGGAATGGTGGGGTTTGAGGAGGGGAGGAACTTCAGACCAGTATAACGCCATAGGCTCCACCCTCCAAACCAGCCGTTTCCTCCATGAGAACTACCATTGCCAGCCTCTGGGTGAGGGCTGGAGATCACCCAGAATTACAACTGTTGTCTGGGTGATAGAGATCAGTTCCCCTGGGTAAAATGGCTGCTTTGGAGGCTCCACCCCCAGAAGGGAGAAAGAGTGTGAGATAGGTAAGGGTAGAGGCGAGGAAGCAAAGGTGTTAGGAATGGGATGACCATCCCGCAAGTTTCTTGCGGGTCTCCACTTGTAGTTATTATAATGGCATTTAGTCAGCTTAGTTTTTAATAATTTCAATGGGAAACTTAGTAGATAAAGTAGATTTTAGAACAGAAAGTTCAGATTTAAATGTCTCTCTTTCTTTTTCCCAAGGACGATCTGTACTACCTTTAGTGAAAAGTATCCTCTGTTAAAGTTATTTGCATTTCCATTAACATCCAAATGAGATTTGCAGGGAGAAATAACCATTTGTATCCATTAAAAGTGAAAAGTAGCTGAAACCTAAGAACAGAAAGCATTTAAACAACGATCTTTGTATCCTTTTTGCCCCCAAACGCGTTTAACAACACAGGCTTACTGGCACAGTAGAAGCTGCTTTGTCACGGGGGGGGGGATTCCGTCTGTCTCTCCTTCCTTGTCTTTTTAAAGATTTAAAGGGGGCTTAGTGGAGAAATTGGTAGATTCTTCGTTGTTGCTTTTTACAAGTACCCACAGTGATTTTCTTCATCGATGTTATAGACGAGGCTCCTAGTTTCTCTCTTGTGGGGGTGAACAGCTTGGTACAATCATGTCTGTGATGACCGCGCTATTTCACTCCTTGCATCTGGGATGATCCTGGACTTCCACCTGTGAGTGGCTGAATCAATTCCCTTGTGCCAGACCTCCCTCCAGGAGGTCCAGTCGAGAATGGGATCTCCCAAAACTCCCCTAAAAGGAGCGAAATACCAGTGATCGCATTTCATATCAGACTTAAGAAGAACCATGGGCTACAGAAATATTTTGCATCTTGATGAGTTGCCTGTGTTGTATCATAGGAAAATTTGATACCACTTACTCCATGGGTGAGTATCTTACTGGGACTGAGATCTACTCTTTGTATGGTCAGTTTTCTGTATGTTATTGTTAAATTAATGGGGTGGTCAGTTTGACTTATACCACTGAGGAAGGCCAGGGGCCAAAATATGTTTGGTATTGGTTCTTGCATATGGAGACAATGTGTATTTTTAAACCTGTATGTTTGTAAATGGACTTTTGTCTTTATATTGGGATTAGGTACTTATATGCTGAACCATAAGATTGTTATTTTTAATTATATTTTAGCACTTCTGGATGCAATATTAAATTATACACTGGTGTTTTGTATACTTATATTACAGAGATAAATTTTACTTTCTTTTTCTTTGTTCCAGCCTTTTTGGTTACCTTTCTCATGCAGGGTTGCATTTTTTCTCCCCCTTTTTTGGTTATATACAACTTTGGAGTTCCATAGGTTTGTTACAATGAAACATTCTATTCTTTTCTGCCCTCCGAAGAGGATTTTTTAATTGTTTTTTCTATAAACTACAACAAAAAGGGGGGGACTACAAGCTAATGGTGAAAGTAAAGAAAACCCACTAAAAACCCAAGAGATGGTGGTCATACATAATGCTTATAAAATCAGTCTATTAGCTCAAAGTTACAGTTAAAGTTCATTGAATATGTTCATCTAATAATCTATTTAAACTGAAAAATACAAAAATTGAAAACTCCCCCATGTCTGCCTTCATAAAGAACAAAGTAAAAGATAGTTATACAGAATAAAAAAGCTTTATGACATTCCAGAGTGCAATAACTACTGATTTTTGTCCTTTTTCTTTCTCAAGTGATAGCTTGTTTTGGGGGCTGCCACCCCCAATGCTGAGTCTTAGTTCTTGTCAGAAGATGTCACTGCTCCCTCTTCATCACTTTCTTTGGTGCTGTTGTCTTCCTTCTCCTCTTCTCCTTTTGCTGGACGACTATGAAGATGCAGAAACTCATGTGCTTTTTCAGCAAAGTCATTTTTTTCTTTTTTGTCCATAAATGTGAAGATTATGCTTTCAGAAACAGTCTATCTGTAGGCGACATTGTTTTTCTGTAAAAATAGAAATAAGTCCCTGTATTTCCTTCTTTTCCTTCTTATTTCAAACGGAATATCCTTCAACACTTTTATTTCTTCATCCTTGATTTTCAAGGTAGCTCCGTTTGTTGCTTTAAGTATTTGATCCCTCACTTGTCTTCTGGAGAATCTCACCGTAACTTCCCCGGGCAGATTATTTTTTCTTATGAATTCTGAATACAACCTAAAGATCGTATCAATTTTGCTTTGTAATATATCCATTTAAACATCTGCAATTGGGCCCAAAGCATCACACATAATCTGCTTCAGATCCTCTCCCTTCTCTTCCAGGACACCTTGAAATCTTAGGACATAGCTTGCCCTTTCCATTTGCAGCTGTAACAAATGGGATTCATTGGTTTGTCTCTTTTTCTCCATCATCTGCAGTTGTTTTTGAAGCTTCTTAGTGTTGACATCCACCTCTTTAAGCTCTTGCTCCATTTTTTCTGTTTTTTTAACTGTCTCATTGAATTGAGTCTGCTGTGCATCAAACTTATGGTGTAATGCCATGACTTGTTCCAGCAGGGGTCGCAATGCTTCAGTCAGCATCCTTTGAAGCTCTGTTGTTGAGTCCTGCCTAGAGACAGAACTCACTGGGCTGGCATTTCCGAGCAGCAGCTTAGGTTTCATTTGTTTATCTTTCTCATCCCTCCATGGAGGTGCCATGTTGAGAAATTGTTTACTTTTTGCAAAAGTTATCACAGTCTCTAGAACTCTTTACAAAGCCTGGTAAGTTCTTACAAGTTCTTTATTTTAGTCCATCCTGCTTCTATAGCCCACCCCCCCCTCAAGTCCATGGTTGAAAATATGTTTTCTTCTTGTCAGAGGAGAGTTCCCTCCCACCCCTCATTTTTTAAGGGGAGGTTTTAGGCTAAATCTTCGGTGTTTCTCACTTTCACTTAGACTCACGTTTCAATGATGTAGCCACTTTCATCTGCTTTTAGCTCATACACTTGGCCACCAAATGCTTGTCCCGACGTGTGTTCTTAGTTCCTTTCATGGACGCTATGCAGAGGGACGTTCGGGGCATTGAAGAGCCCCCTTTGCCAGCTAGTCACTGGAAGAAGAGTTCTCCTAGCACCCCATGGCTAGGAGCCCAACACAAGGGCTCCAGGGGTGGTGCAGACAATTGCACCCCCTCCCAGCCGCAGGAGCTGGCATGCGGCTCCTGGGAGATCAGGAAGCCGCCACCACCATAGCAGATGCCAAAACCGGAAGCCGAAACATTATTTTCTGTATCTGAAAACACTGCATTGCATTTTCAGGTACAGTTGGTATAGTGTTTTCTCAGAAGCAAGTTCAGTTAGTTATACTGGCTGTTAATAACTAGGAAATGCTGTGAAATAGGACACTCACTGGTTCACACCTTTTGTAAAAGCGTAAGATATAATACTCCAGGAATAGGGCAGCAATTATTGCCCAACAGTTATTATCACCTGTATATCAGATTGCCCTATCATAAATTATATGTTTGGCATTCATAAGTGTTCTATCTCTTTTAAGGCAAAGGCAAGTCATATATTACGTTCCAGCTACATTGTCAATAAACACTGTCACTCTCCCTTCACCTTTTTATATACATTTCTTTCTTACTTCTGTCAATGAACACACATTTGTTCAGCATGTTTTCCTTTTGTTATTCTTTTTTCCGTTATCAACCTGGTTTCTTTTACAATGTTCTCACTGTTTTACTCTGTGTGCTATATATGCACATACCTAGAATGCCATTCTTCTTCTTTGCTTTTGGCATTCTCCTTTCTTGGAGGGGGCACTTTTGCTACATGTTTCTCAGCTATCAAAATTTTCTTTGTGTTTTTTTAGTTCTATGTCTGATATAGTTCTGTATTATATTATGGGTTAGATCCATTTCATTCTACTGGAACGTATGAAAGGACCCTTCTACTGACACAGGGCACTTCTGCATTGACACAAAAAGACCTTGAATAAATGGAAAAGTCCTTGCATTTGAAGAGCATGCAAAAACCAATGGTCCAAAATGGTAGGATCACACTGGTTGGATCTGAAGTATCATGAATGGCATACAACTCTTAAAATGAGATCTCCAAACTTCTACTCCTGGAGGTCAGGGGATCCTCACAAACAATGAAACGTAGGTTTTTCAGTAGAAGGGGAATCATCAAAAATTACTATTTCTACTAATGGAACTGTCATTCCAGTCGTATAAATTCCCTTGGTAGTGAAAAGTCCCATCAAGTCACAGACAACTTCTGGCAACATCATAGGGATTTCAAGGCAAAAGACAAACAAAGGTGGTTTACCATTGCCTGCTTCTGTGTAGCAACCCTGGACTTCACTGGGAATCATCCATCCAAGTACTAACCAGGGCTGACCTTGCTTAGCTTCTGAGATCTGATGGAATCAGTCTAGCCTAAGCCATTCAGGTGAGGCCATTAAGTAGTATTACACAACCTTTGGATTCCACCCATTCATTGTTTTCCTTTTGACAATATATCTTCAAACATTTCTTTAGTCCATTTTAAAAGCAGTCATCATTTTTCCTACTTAGATTTCTTCCCCCTGCCCCACATTTATATGTCATTCTGCTTTGAACTGTTCTTAAAATTTGGTGACTTATCTTGAACTGAACATAGTTCTTTTCCTTCTCAATGCCTGTTCAGTGTGTTTCTGCCTTGTGGGGGGTATTTGAAAACTCCCTTTTTCCAGTGCTTCTGTTTTTCTACCTATTCCTTATTTACATTATTTGTTCTCTTATTACGTTTATGCTATTAATTTTGTAAATTGCTGGTGGTTTGTTTTGTGGACTTTAAGCATTGCTGTCAACATTTTTCCCTAACAGAATTTTGTGACCACATGTGCATTTCACTTGATCTTTTTCATATACAGGTTTTTCTTTACCTGATTATATTTAACTGTTTACATTTCTACTTAATTTTTTGGGGCACATTTATAGTCTATTTCTGTTTGTATTCGGATCTTTCATTTATTTTACTTTATGACCCTACAACATATTTGTGCCTATTTTAAATTGTGTTATTCAAGATAATTTAGGTTGAATTGCATATGTAGGCAAATCTCTGGCTTGAAGAAGACATTTAAAAAATTACATGAAAATCCACTCTGCTCATGTCTGTCACACTTTTCACTGCCCTTTTTTGTGGTCCTGATGGCAGCAGTTAAACTATTCATTCTTGTTGGGTGCCATGTTTTCCCTCTACTAAGCCAAAAGAGGTTGGAGTGAGGCCAAGTCATTTTGCTTTGGATGTAAACTTCATCATGTAGCTAAATGGCATGAATCCTGTTCTCTGCCCTTTTTTTGGCTTTAAAATTATAAGAAAAATGACACATAACTAGTAAAGCAGCATACATTGTGATTGTAACCAATAAGGGCATGTCAGGGACTATGGCTCAGTGGTAGAGCATCTGCTTGGCATGTAGAAGGTCCCAGGGTTCAGTCCCTGGCATCTCCAATTAAAAGTAACATGTATGTGACGTAAAAGACCTCTGCCTGACATCCTGGAGAGCCACTACCAGTCTGAGTAGACAATAAAGACCTTGATGGGCTGATTCAGTATGGCAGTTTCATGTGTAAGTTTTTTTAAAAATAAAATTCTTCCTTAAAAAAAAAAAGAGAGGGGGGAAAGGGGGGGTCAAAATTCAACAACTAAATAGAGTTTAAAAAGAGAGAAAAAAGACAAAAATATAGCAGCAGTCACAGATCTACACATAAGTTTCTACAAATGGTTTCCAAATACCTAAAAATAAGTCCTTATGCAGTTGTTGTCTATATGCCATGCATTCAAATACTGATAGAGTTCTAAGGTCTTCAAGCCATCAATTTATGCAGGGGAAGTTATTCTTCCAGTGTTGTAATATGAGTCTTTTAGCTATAGCAAGGGCACAGAGGGCCCATTTTCACTGACCATTGGTTAACCTCCAAGAGATGGGCAGATGGTTTAAAAGAACATAAGCATCCTCAAAAATCAATTAAAATTCTAATACAAAATTGGTATGAGTAATAACTTCTTTGCAGAAAAACCAGAAGACTGGACATGACCAAAGCATATGTTTCAGTCCCAAATCCAGTTTCTTTCTGTTCATAACAAAGTTACAGATAAAAAGCATCCAAGAATGCAAAATGGATACAGCGGCAGAAAAAGGATAAAATGATATGGAGACCCAGAGTAAATATTTAGAAATGTATTTGCTTAGTTACTCGCTTCAGGAAATTAAAATAAAGTAAGATTAAATAAAATAAAATAACAAAACTGAACTAAGTCACAATCATGTGACCTCAAATATCATTAGTCTAAAACATCCATAAGATTTTGCTGTACAACAGATGGTGTTTGTTGAAACCTCAAAATAGTGAGCGCTCTTCTAATTGGAAAGACTCTTAGATTACAGTAATAATAAATATGATCACATTTAATCATAAGTCCTTTGTGTTGTTGTTAAGTATGAAAATAGAATTCCTGCTCCATAAAAAAAATAATCCTGGTAAAATTTATTAACTGTCAATCTGTACGTCCATGTTTTTCTGTTTCCTTTGCTATTACTGTATTTTCCTCCCATTTACCTTTAAATGTAAAACGGGTTTCATCTTTCTTTCTTTCTTTCTTTCTTTCTTTCTTTCTTTCTTTCTTTCTTTCTTTCTTTCTTTCTTTCTTTCTTTCTTTCTTTCTTTCTTTCTTTCTTTCTTTCTCTCTCTCTCTCCCTCCCTCCCTCCCTCCCTCCCTCCCTCCCTCCCTCCCTCCCTCCCTCCCTCCCTCCCTCCTCCAGTCATTTGTTGCCAGTCTTATATCACTCCATCATTCCCCCCTTCAGAAATCGGTGTCTTTTTTTCAGCCTATAATCTTCCTTCCTATTAACCAAGTCTACATGCATTATGAACATTAGCTACACTTTTCAAATTCATATGTCTGTTGAAGCAACTGTAACTTCCCCAGCATTCTAATCTTTGCAGTCTTGAATACCATTCTTTTTTGTTTCCTTTTGCACACACCCTCGTGTCTCCCTTTTCTGTTGCCAAAACCATATACATCTCTGCAGATGTTCAGAAATGCAGACATGCATACTTCGCACTTTCCAATAATGCTGTCAAACATTGCTTTTTATAAATCTTACAAATCATAACTGCCAATATGACTCATATATTCTGTAAAGGTTAAGTATCATTCTACCATTCCCTGCTTGGCTGCTCCCTCATGCAGCTAAGCTGGGAAGTTCCCCCTCTGTTTCTGCCTTCTGTGGCTATGGCGGGGGCAGGAAGAGCTGGGATGCTTTTCTTCACTGTTCCCCTTTTGTAATAGCCTGGATAGGCATCATCCAGTGGGGGTAAAAACCTGGAGGGAGGCGAAACCCCGTCATCTTAAAGAACTTTGTAAAGTTGGAGTTAATTGTACCCCCCTCCAATCTGTCCCGGCAAGCCCACCATTATCAGCCCATTTTGGCTACTGGGAACCAGTCCCACGCATCTCTATCTGTCCTTCACACCAAGTCAGTTATGACTTGCTGGGGTGCATGGGAGGATTTAGCAATCCAATACAAAGTGACTCTGGTTCAAATCCCTCAAATTCCAGGAGCTTCGGCTGGAATCACTCTTCCTAGGACTGCATGGGCAACTTTCTGCTATACCAGCCATCTGGGTCTCACTTGTTAAGGTTTTTTGGGGGGAGGTGAACCACCTGTGCTTTACAATAGGGATGGAGTACTGGATGGAAATTGGTATCTCCTGCCCCCCAAACCCGGGGATCAGCAAGTGCCCAAAAAAGAGCCATGTGGGTTTCGCAACCCAGCGTTTCCCTGAGTGCATCCTTTCCCCTCCCAGCCCGGCATCTGAGTGCCAAGAGTCATATCTGGGGTTAGCTGTGAGAGGGTGCAGTGGAAATTTGCAGCCTCTGGCAGTGGCCATGTGCATGTGCAGGTGGGTCACTAATGGACTCCTGGGACCCACCAGTGAGTCAAGGGCCCCTTGTACTTCTTAGCCTAGTTTTCTTGCCCGGTTGCAAAAGACTCATGGTCGTGTAGAACCGGTTCTTGGAATTTCCTGCCTTAGGAACACAAGAAAGCTTAGAAGTAGTATGGAGACCTTCACGCTAAGCCCTACTAAGCACCCCCCCCCCACATTCACATACACAGATTTATGAGCGAGGGCAAGTGGACGTTTATGAGCGAGGGCAAGAGCTCAGTTGCGTTTTGTGTGTTCACTTCCTGGACTTTGCATATGTTGCTTCCTGAAAATGTGGGCCCCTGAAAATATCCGGTTTTCCAATCATCTTATTCTGAGTGTCTTTGATTATGATGATGGTATTACTCACTGGAATAAACAGTTGGAGAACTTGCAGTCTCACTGAAGGTTGAATTTCAGTAACAGTGACCCGGGAGTTGAAAAACTAGCTTTAGTTTATATACTTATTTTTTTGAAATTTAATTTTCAATGAAGCTTTTATTGGGGACATCTGAAGTGCTTATTTATTTCCCTTTCCATTTGTGTTAAGCCTTTTCTCCAAGGCAATCAGGGTCCATGCCATGGTTTTATTTCATTCTGTCTTCACAATGCCCCTGTAAGGTAAGCTAGGCCAAAAGTGAGTGACTGTTAATGTTATAATTTGAACTCAGGTCTTCTTAGTCCATGCTATTTCTTTCCACTATATGGCTCTGTGTTTCAGGCTGACTGAACAACGGTTTTGTATAAAGATGGTGGATCTGTGTCTGCTACAGGGTTGCAAAGAAAATCAGCTTGGGATGTGTGTAGTCTTCAACTGCTTTTGTCCTGCTAGAGATGGCCGTGGCCTGGGCCATGTAGCCCAGTTCTTTTTCTGTGCTCAGATAAATGCTGCTGGGTTCAGTAGAGCTTATTCCCCAGTAAGTGGGCCAAAAAAATTGCAGGCCCTGTCACAACAATGAACTCCTTGCCCACAAGAAACTAGACAGGGAGAGGGGAGGGCATTGTTCTGTAATCTTCTTTCTGGAGTACTAGTTTACTACAGATAGTAGGTCAAGATGGGTAGCTGTGTTAGTCTGTCTGTAGCAGTAGAAAAGAGTAAGAGTCCAGTAGCGCCTTAAAGACTAATAAAATTTGTGGCAGGATGTGAGCTTTCGGAAGTCACTGCTCACTTCTTCAGATTCAATGTATCTGAAGAAGTGGCAGTGACTCAGGAAAGCTCATACCCTACTGCAAACTCTGTTAGACTTTAAGGTGCGACTGGACTCTTGTTCTTTTGAACAGGTAGGAGAGAGCATTCTATGAGAGGGAGCACTTTAATAATTAAAACTCAAACAGAATATTGGGACTACTAAGGAAAAGCTGACCAGCTGTACTTCAGTTGATATAAAACCTGCAGCCCAATTACTAGTGGCAGGAAATACATGTCACACCTGCGGAGGGGCTGTGGCTCATTGGAAAAACTTCTGCTTGTCATGCAGAAGGTTCCAGGTTCAATCCCGGACATCCCCAGTTAAAAGGACCAGGCAGTAGTGAAGGACCTCAACCTGAGACTCTAGAGAACTGCTGCTAGTCTGAGTTCACAATACTGACCTTGAAGACCAAGGGTCTGATTCAGTATAAGACAGCTTCCTTTGTGTTCATTCTAGAACAACCTATCCTGCGGTCACTCCCTCAGTTGCTGGTCCATTCAAGGTACTGGTTTCCATGTACAAGGCCCTTCATGAGAGGCTGCATCTTCTACTATGTCACAGCAGCTTTGGTTTTCTGAAGAGCTCGCCAGCTCTGAGTTGGGAAATAACTGGAGATTTTTGAAATGGAGCTTGGGCGGTGGGTGTTGTGTTCTGACACACTTCCAGTGATGTCAGGAGGTATGGTATATGCAAATAAGTTATGCTAATGAGTTAAACTAATGAGCTACTGCACCTCTTTTTCTACATAATGACCCCGTCTATCAGTATTTCTGGCTCTGGCTAGCAGTAGCTCTCTGGGTTCTCAGGGAAAGATCTTTCATATCATCTATTGCCTGCTCATTTTAACTGGGACCATTCTCTATTCAAATCAGATGTTCTACCACTAAGCCATGCCCCTTCCCTGCTCATCAACATATCATCCAATGGAGCCCACATCTTCTGGACTATGCCTTGTGCCTTCATTGCAGGAATTCACTATTTGCTAATATTCAGTGAATTGTTGCTATTTAGTTTAATAAAACCTTAACATTTTCTGGTTACACAGTTTCCTCAAAAATGAAAACTATGCATACAATAGCCTGCAAGCAAATTTAGATCTACTAGTTTAGCTTAATCCATGGTAAAGATCATATTGTTTCAGAAGCCATTGACCTATATACATAAAATCAACTGCACTCCCACTGTGCATTTGTTAAATTAATTCTGCAAAACATTGTGGAGTATAGCAAATGGGTTTGGGCCAAAATACTACAGAGCAGAGGTGTACACCAAGTAAAAAAAAAATCGTGATATCCAGGACTCAGGGGGATATTTTTCCATAATTGCTTGTGTTTGTGTAGGACATTACAGGTTTAGGATCCAAATCCTTGTGTTGTTTTGTTTTTTGGGGGGGTCCAGAACTTTGGGACCGTTACTTTCAATGGAGAGTCTACTAGATGGTCTGGGGGCAGCTATTTTTAAAGGTAATGTCACCAAATTGGCTCATAACATACTTCGCTCTCTAATCTAAAGACCTTCCAACTTTCAAGTGAATTGGACCAAGGGTTTTGATTTTACAGACTGCCAAAGTGGATGCCTCTCATTACAAGCTCAGTCCTCTCCACTGATTTTCCACAGGGGGGATTGTGCTGGCCAAAAGCATTAAAATAAAAACCACCTGTCTGCATTCATTTCATTTTCCCACTCTTACAGGCACTGACAATAGTTTTTTTTTTTTTTAATCTTTCTGCTGAAAACTCTGCCATCCTTCCTTGCCATGCTGCCACAAATAGAGGGAAAAGATCAACAATTTCCCCATTATTCCCTGGGGGGCTGGAATGGCTTTATTTCAGCCAAATGGCACCCAAATTGCAGGGGAGCATGGACTGCTTGTCCTTTCAAGACCACCCAGGTTCAAAGCAAAGTTCCAATTCTATGGGTCTTTGTGCAAGGTGCCCAAGGCATTATATTTTCAGAGGGGGGAAAGTCTCCATCAGTAGTGGAATATTTGGGGAGGTTAGAGTGGTTGTTTTTCAACCAAATGACACCAACATTAGAGGAGATGGAGAACTGCCTGTCCCCTCAAGACCACCCAAATTTCAAGCATATCGGACCAAGGATTCCAATTCTATGGTTCCTTGAACAAGGCACTGGATCCATCCTACTTGCAGAGGGGAAAAGGGCTCCACCCTCACAAATGAGGGAGTGAAGAAGAGTAGTAGCTCTTTGCAGATTGTCCCCAAGTGTGATTGGCTGGGAGTCTTCTGGTATCCTCCCCTGAAAGGATCTGATTGGAAGGGAGAATGCCATTGCCCAGAAAATCAGTGGAAGCAAAGAAAAAGTCTAGTGCATGATGCATTACTGGTAAGCACCCAAACTAAACAAACAAACAAACACAGATTGTTTCAGGGAAGGGTTTTTTGTTATACCAACAACCCCAGATTTGTACTATCATTCCATAAAATCACTATACAAACCCAAACCAGAAATTTCAGTGCATATCTTTGAATTGGGAATTTCATTATGCATAGCCCTACTACAGATTGTGTGTGTGTGTGTGTGTGTGTGTGTGTGTGTGTGTGTGTGAGAGAGAGAGAGAGAGAGAGAGAGAGATTGAGAGAGAGAGAGAGAGAGAGAGAGAGTGCAAAATGTAGTATTAGTGAGCGTTGTGATAGATGTATCTCTTGTAATATATGTATCTCTTGACTACATATTTCTATTTTCATCAACTCCAGTATGTCTCTCTTTTTTATTGTATTTCATGGGTAGTGTCAGAAACATGTCCACTGAAGCTTTTTTTTTAACTAAAGAACATCTTGCTTAAACAGCTACAACAGTTTTATGGTTGTGTATATACAGGTTATATGAAAGTCAAGTGTAATGGAAAATTAATTACGAACAGCTTGAACTATTTTTTTCAGAACACTTAAGCATGTTAATACAATCCTTGAGTGAGAATAAAAATCACTTTTAATAATAACACTTATCATTTGTATAATGCTTTCGATAATCAAAGCCAATACTCAGAAATTGTGCAAGTTTGGCAAAGATTTTTGATTGGGGTGGTGGGACAGCCTGGGTTCTTCCACTGGAACTATCAGATTTCAAACAGAATGAAATGGCACTCTGAATGGTCATCTTTTACAATCCTGAATGATGTAATAGTGAGGGGAGCTATTTAAGTAGATATGACCTAATCACCAATTGAAAGATTTAACCATTGGCTTCATTCTTCTATCATAGTAAAGTGTACTAAAAATACTTAACATTGACTAGAGTGTGCCAGATATTCATGATGCTGATATTTGCTAAAGGCCTTACCAGATGAGGTGTTGAGAAATTTGTGATCAAATCTTCATGACACTTTTTAAAGACCAATAGCAGAAGTATGGTGTCGAGCCCTGATTTGGACTGGGGCTGTGATGGGGGGTGGGTGGGAGTGAAGAATTTAGAGATTAATATGCATTTAATATTATCAATCACACACAATGAGGTTATTAGCTTAGGAAGGAAAAAAGACTGGCAAAGATAGGGCGCCAGTATTCTTTCCCGCTTTGGACCAATTACAGCTTGGTTGTTAACAGACTGGCAGAGCTATGCAGAGATGGAAGAGGCCCTATACTGCAGCCCTGGTACCTCACACAGTGGCTTTGAAATGCAGGGAAAATTCAATTCTCTCTCTTTCAGAATCTAAATATCAGTGATGCCCCCCAAATATGAAAACATGAAGTGCAATCCACCACTGCAGCTGTAGCACAGGCTCTATGCCATTGCCATGCTGCTCTAAAATTATGCCCACAGTATATATACACAAAAACTAAAACACTTTGTGGTAAATTATCAGGTCTAGCTAAATCAGGTGATAAATCACATTAGCTTTTAAAGCAAGCTTCATGTAAATTATGCATATGTAATTAATTGTTCATTATTCAGTAATGGACCTGAGAATAGAGATAAGCTGATTTGCAGGATCGGACTCAGTTTATGCAATTGTTCCACAGAGTCACCGAGTTTCATCTTAAACACAGTGAAACCGAGGTATTGGATATAAATAATTAGATTCAATAAACAGTAAAAGAAGAAATCCACCCACCAGGAAAATAATGAAGCTTATAATACTTTTAAAAGGCCTGAAATTAAACACGTTGGTAGAATGCCTGAGCTATATGATTAATGTCCTAATGCAATCCTCACAATCAATAATTCCCTAACGCCAAATACAGAGAGGGAAAATTAAGCAATTAGCACAACTTTTCTGTCTCAAGCATGGCACCATGAATCAAAATGCTAAAGCTGGCATCCTTGTAGAGCAGTTCCATGGCCAGAATTTCCATATCATGTCCTCTGGTGATCTAATGAGCATGTCTGTAGACAAATACACTTATCTACAGTGTTCTCATTTATTCTGTGAAACCTCGTATGAAACACAGGTTGTGTGTAATTGTTTCTTCTAATTGCAGCCTTTATCACTAAGTGGCAACAAAAGGAACCCAGCGGCAGTCAAGGTTTCTAGGCATTTGACAATTGCCTTTATATGCAGGATAAATGTTAGTTTGGAACTTGGGGAAAAAAACCCTGTCTGAACCACAGCCTGATAAGGCTGATCTGGCTCTTTTCCTAGGACCCTCAAGCAGGGAGCTGAGTCCTATTTCTGGGGGGAAACAGAGCACAGGAGAGAATATCTGCCTCCTTCTTGATCCAAGTATTTTTCTCCTAACCAGGCTTTGATATGCAAGTCATTAAGAGGAAATAGAGCAAGGGACAGAGAAGATAGGGATTAGCTTTCCTCACCTTTGTGACCCATTTTGCTTTCTCTGTGCATGACTGCGATGTTCCCACTGTCTGTTGCTTGGGCTGATATGTATTAGGAAAAAAAACCAGCATCATTTATTTTATATAAATTTAAAAATGAAAGATCTCAGAAAATTGATCTT
Organism: Gekko gecko; assembly: GCA_029375565.1. Lineage (NCBI taxonomy): Eukaryota > Metazoa > Chordata > Lepidosauria > Squamata > Gekkonidae > Gekko > Gekko gecko. The sequence goes on from JAPDNY010000008.1 coordinate 49,522,769, forward strand.
CATTGATATGTCATGTAGATCTCAGATCATATATTATCCTGCATATCATATATCTCTTGCATATCATCTGTTTTCACCCCTGTTGGTATGGAGAAATATTTCCCTCTATTTCCATCTGTCTGTTCTGTAGCAGCCTGTGTGTCTGCCTTTTAGAATGTATGAACAAAACATTTGTTCCTTTTTCCATCTGTGTGCTATCACTGGGAAGGGGAAGAGATGCAGATTTTGCATCTATACCATCAGTCAAAAATTGCCTGACTTCCTGGAAATTCCACAATACTTTGCCCTGTTCTATACAGATATGCTCTCATGAGAGAATAGAATGTAGCTTCTGCATCTGTTCTTTCAGTTAGGGATGGGCATGAACTGGGAAAATGCAGTTTAGTTCATGGTTTGTGGCATGCCTGTTTGGCAAACCAAAAACTGTCACAAACTTTTAGGGGCCAAAATAACTGGTTCAGTTGGTGAGGTTTGTGGTTTGCTAGAACAGCCCCCCCCCCACTCCGGTGTGCTGGAGACACCAAACTCACTAGGGATTCCTGGCTCTACCTGTCCTCCAGAATTGGATTTACAGCCCCCACCCCACCCCAAGAAGGGCCCCTCAGGAAAGTGCTTTCTGTCATTTCCCCAGAAAGCACTTTACTGGGGGCACATTCCTTTGGGGGGGGCATAAGTCAGACCCCGTAAATCCAATCATTACCAAACTTGGAGGACATATAGAGGAGAGGCAGCCAGAGATCCCCTATGAGTTTGGTGTCTCTAGCTTGTACAGGATCTGTTTTATATATTCCTGAACCTGTGCCTGTCAAAATGATTGCCTATCGTTGACAGGCAGTCATTTTGGCAGGTGCAGGTTCAGGAGTGTATAATGCAAGCTAGAGACATCAAAGTCACAGGGGACCTTCCCCCAGATGCTTCTCTACATGTCCTCCAAGTTCTGCCCCCTGTTGCTTTGAAGTTGGGTAAACATTTAGATTGAATGGAGACAGTCTATATGACAGTCTATATGAATCAGCATGAACCTGCCACAAACTTCACTTTGACCACAAACCGGCCAAAATTCATCACAAACTTTAGTTCATGAGCTGGTTTGTGTCCATCCCTACTCTTAGTCTTCAGTGCATTTTTTCACAGTGTACCAAGAAAACTTTCTGTCTTTATAAAGGCATACAGATAACCTCAAAGCAAAGTAGGGATTTACAGCTATACCCTTTGTAGTTTCTTTTCATTTGGGGGCAATTTTTGTGAGCAATTTCTATTTTCTTTGCTAATTTCTTTTATGCCATTTTCAAGAGCAGTTTATGCTATTTTAAATCCACATGTAATATTCTTTATAATTTACACAATTCATGCAAAAGAAAGATTTCACTTTTAATGGCAGACTTCTTTAGTGTGCCATTAAAATGTCTCTCAGACTTTAATTTCTCTCAGACTTCTTTAGTGTGGTCAGGAAAAGCAGACAAAAGCAGTCTTATTCCAAACTATAGGACCCCATAACCTTGAACTTTCTAGTCTAATCAGAATTGTCACAAAAGTGCATTAACAATATAACAACAGAAAGCAAACAGGATCCTACAATCTAGGTTTGAGTATTGCAGTGGGCTTTTGATGAGGCTGCCCTCAAAGAAGACCCAGAAGCTTTATCTACTTCAGAAAACCACAGATTGCCCCCAAGTGTGTTATAGGGAGGTAGAAGTGAATGCTGGTGCAAATACCATAGTTTACTTTTAAAAATAGTCCCAAGGGAGATCTGGGAACTTACAGTAGGATGCTGGACTATATGGATCACTAGTTTGAACCAGCCGGGTTTCTTATATTTTTATATTCTGGGACTCAAATTACTATTTTTAACCTTTGAAGTTCTTCACAACCTGTGTCCAATCCTGTGTGAGCCTCAGCCTCCTGCTGATTGAGATCTAGTTTGCATCTCCCTTTCCCCAGCAAATTTCAACACCAACAGCAAGGAAAATGTGTGGGGGGGAGTACCTCCTTGACAAGACTGGTGTGTAAACAGGCATCACAGAGAAGAAAACAAACTTAGAACTTTAAAAAACAAAATAAAACAGTAATTACTTCATCCAAAAAAGGTCCAGGATTTTTATACTACAAATTAAAAGGGATGGGACCAAGGAGAGGACCTGTGCTCCATTCCCAAAACTATACCCACTGCCCTAAGCATAGTTATTCAATGTGACTTACTTCCAAGTATCCATGCATAGGATGAGGACTCATGAAAGAGGAGAAATCCCATTTTCCTGCTCCATCCCTTCTAGATCACCTTCACTGGCTTCAGATCACCTACCCTCTCACTGATTTTACCTCCTGCAGTTTCTTTCTTTCCAGCTCACCTCCAGCTCACCTCACTGACTTGCCTCCCCACTTGCCAACATCTTGACTCCCCCGCCCGGCTCCAGCATGTGTGGTTTTTCCCCCTACAGCTCATTTTACCTACCAATTCCCTCACCAATCTCTACCACATCCTTCTACTGGACATTGATGCTGCCCTGCTACACCTGCCCGCTTTCACAGATCATTTTGTTTTGGTAGGTATGGCAATCAAAAAATTATGCCATACTCCAGTGTTTGGGATAATAACATCTCTTCATGCACAGACATCACTATCAGTTTGATAAGATTACCCTCCCTCCCTCCCACCCTCAAAAAAGAATCAGGGGAAGGGTTTCAGTCAGATCTTCTTCAAGCCTGGAGGCTCCCTGGGGTTTGCTGAACCCTGCTTAAGGATTTTAATAATGCTGTTTTATGTCCTGTCTTGTGGCTGATATACAATCTAAAACAGTGTGTTACATTCATTCACATTTGTAAAGCTATTTTCAATTTGAGCTAAAATTAACAGCCTGACCATAAGTCTGTTTACTTATTTCAAGGTGACTTATTCCTGAGAATACAAACTTCAGATTACAACAACCCAAGTGCCTTTTGAACCTGCAAATCAATTCATACGTTCCTTAACTAGCTTGGCTAGTTCCTCACATTTAACCTCCTGAGCATCTGTGAAATTTGTCAAGTTCAAGTTGGCAAAGATTGATTTTTGTCTCATTATCTTCCATTGCATTTTTATGCTAAACTCCTAGTGCTGTGTGCACAGTTCAGCAAACCTGAATAGATAATTTATATCCCCATCATCACAGAATTCTCCCCCCTTCATGATTCCCTTATTAGTTAAGTAGCACACAGTTTTATCAAACTGAACAACTAGCAACAGATGAGCTTTCATTGTCAAAAATACAAGACAACTGGTATGACTCCAATATCACACAGCATTTGGATGATACCATTAAAATAAGAGGCTCCATCAGGGATAATTATGTTACAGTTGCCATGGGGATGCTAATACTTGTGGTAACTTTTCCACATGTAGACCCAACACAACATTTATCAATACTTACAGCGTGGACTAATTCATAACATAGCTCATCCCTGCTCTGCATCCTGGCTGCTGGGCTATAGCATGGGTTGCAACATTAGATGGACTATAAAACTGAGCCAGTTCAAGCTCTTTCCACCTCAGCCCCCAACCCTATAACACATGTTGGTCAATTCAGAGTCAAATGGGGAGGCAAACAGGGTCTGAAGTCTCCCCCCCCCCAAGTCTCCATTGGCCCTAAAGCCATCCTGCCTGGCTGGAGAGGAACTGATGGCTGCAATTTCTGAGGTGAAGACAATAACCATGGCAGGACTGAAGAGAAGTATCTATCTTCTCCTCCTTCCTTTGATGCTTAGAACACTGCTACAACAGCATATCAGGTGTCAGGGTCACTGGGTGGTGTAGTTTAATGAGATACATGATGACAGTAGTGGGGAGGAGAGAGGGATGACAGCAGCCATGGCTGAAATGGAAAGAAAGAGAGACAGAAACAAAGAGAAGGAATTACAGTTGTGGTGGGGCAGACAATGGTGGGACAGGTTCCTTGCGGGTTCCCACTCGTATTTATATAATCTGCTTTACTGGATCAGGCTATTTGTAAGACTGATCCACAAAATAAATACCAGAATATGAGACAATGAGTGAAACCTCTTATAAGATGCAGAATAGTAGCTTCTTTGTCCGATAACTGCTTCAGAAAAGCAGCAAGTTTAATGAGGAGGAGAAAGGGAAGAGCTAAAGACAGGCAGCATGCCCTTCAAAATGTTGACAGCTGACCTAGGACAATCTAAAGCAAAATGAATGCCCATGTTCTAACAGCTGGGCCATTTTCTCCAACCAAAAGTACCTTGGAATATTTCCTTGCTGTTGTGGGTATGTTAAATTGCACTGCAAGTGTTACACTGCACTGGAAATTTTAACAATGGTTTATTTAAGTTCACCTTCTCCCAGCCTCTTGTTTTGCCCAAGATACTCAAGACAGAGTTTGTTCTGAAATATATCTGCAAGAACCTTCTTTAAACATTAATAGGATCTGCTTGCATCTTCCCAAAGACAAATCTAGGATGTATTCCCTGGCTACATTCTTACACTGTCTCTGTATTGCCGCCCACAGGTGCAAGCCAGCCATGGATATTATAGATTTTAGTGCTGTGCCTTGAACATGTGAATGAAGTGTTTGTTACTTAATAATTTCTCCTCTTGTTCTTTATTGGTTTGCTATGTAAATTATATGAAAAAAAATTAAAAAGTTAATTAGAAGGAAAAAAACACGAGCCACTTGCCACTTTCATACAGTTAATCAGTCACCTCACAGTGTTCCCTGCCCCTGCTATGTTTATTTTGTCCAAAAGGAGATGTCCCTCGTACTAACATAATTCAGTAAAGAAAACCTTCCCGTTCCCTATGCCGTCTGTATTCTAAATGTTATATTGTCTACAAAGATGTTAAGATAGAGAAGCAGTTGACTGTCACATTTCATTTTGTGAAGTTTGTTAGGAATGGCTTTGGATAGGCTTAAGCACCTTTGCTGGTGGATGTCATCAACTTTATTATCAAACTAGGAATAAGGCCCATTGTGGAAATAAATACAATGAACTCTAGAAAGAGGCTCTGGGCGGGTGCCCTGGCTTTGGGCACTCAGCGCCATTTTGCTGTGGTGACCTCAGCAGGGTATAATGACACAGAGCTTACCATTTTCTCCAGGGGAACTGATCTCTTCCATCTGAAGACCAGTTATAATTCTGAGCGATCTCCAGCCTCCACCTGGAGATTGGCTACAGTGGTTCCCCAGGAGGAAATGGCTGGTTTGGAGGGTAGAGTCTATGGCATTGTTGCCCTGCAAGGCTTTTGAGCCTCTTTATGAACTGTAATAAAATAATAAACTGTGCCAGTGTATACATAAGGGACTGAACCACATGGTAACTCCACCAAGATGCCAGCAGAGACTGTACCCAGGCAAGAGACGTTCTCCTGACCTCCCCAGCAGCTCCAGTGCCCAGCATAGGTTACCAGCCTGTTCCTCATGAAGGAAAATGGAACAGACCTAGTATGCACTAAACACAGCAACATGCCTTAATAAAAGACAAGGACTAGAAACTCCAAAACCGCCATTAAGAGTTCCTTCTAAATCAGGCAGGCATTCTCTTTCCCTCCCCCCTCACCTGCAAGACCTCACATAGCCCTGGCAGAGTCTATTCATCGTTGCCTGGTAACTAATTGATGGCCATCAGCAGCCTGGCTAATGCCATCAAGAAGACAATGGAATCGGCCGGGTGACTCATCCTAGCTGCTACCAGGTGTCAGACATGAGCAAGTTTCTAGCTCTCAGTATTGACCATCCCTCAGGCACACCTCCACACACCTTCCCTACATCTTCCAACCAATAGGGTGTTTTCAGGGACGGACTTACCAGAAGGTGGGATCAGAGGCTGGAACCAGCCCCCACCCTCCTGCTTATAAGGAGACGCCTGACCACTGGCTCTCTCTCTGCTCTTCAACCCCTATCGAACCTTTGACCCTCTTATGTCCAGCTTGCTATCCCCAACCCTTGCCTCCATCTTTAAACTCTAGGTCTGCAGCCTGAGTTTCCATGTGCTACCTGCTGGCCAGGCCACATGGTTCCCCATTTTTCGTAGTTTCCTTCCCCTCCATTTTTCCTGAGGAACACTCTGCATAACGGGACCAGTACGTATTGCCCACCAACAATTTACCTGCTAATGCAAATGTGCTTATTTCTCTCTGTATCTTCCTAGACCTGAGTAATTGTGTGTGAGACTGCGTATTGTTTGCTTGTGAAGAACTTCAGTAGAAGACTTTATTTTTCAACTACAAAAGTCTCCTGGTCTGTTACCAACACCTCCCGGCGGGGCTGACCTCTGTATACACAGGTGTTCGCTCTCGCAGCCGATTGCCTATTAATAATCAATCATATTCCCCTCGTTATTATTCATAATAACGTGCAATCAGGCTAACAGCATTGCACCTGTCTGAGGTCCTACCTCTCCTCAAACCTCACCCTCTCCAGGCTCCACCCTCAAATCTCCATGAATTTCCCAACCTGGAGTTGCCAACTTTATCTCCTTCCCAGGCAACCATCAACCTGCCATTATCTGCCCCTCTGACCAGCTTTCCATCTCCTCCCCCTCCCTCCTGGAGAGCAGTTGTAATCCTCCCCCCTCACTTGGAGATCGGCAACAATGGTTACCTAGGAGGGAATGGCTGGTTTGGAGGGTGGAATCTATGGCATTGTACCTGTCTGAGGTCCCACCCCTCCTCAAACCTCACCCTCCATCCATTTACTATAAGAATCTACGAGAATAAAGAACAACTGTCCTTGGAACAGCCTGGTGAAATCCAGGTGCAACCTGGCCCAGGGCTGCTGAGATGATTCCCAGGGTCGGATAGGCGCGCTGGGGGGCACTGGCCATGTTTCCTGGCATTTCTTGCATCGCTTTACAGTGTCCTCAATGTCCCAGTCCAGCCCCCGCCATCAGATATAACTCCATGCCAGCGCCTTCATCCTGATGGCCTTCCCCCATCAAGCAGCCCTTATGAGATGACAGTTCCGCCCCCTTTGGGCTGCAGGCCACCCCCTCTCCACCCAGTCTACCAGACGACAGAGAACCTTATCCTGAGCTGTGTGCCACACCACGTCCCACACATGAACCGGCCACTCTGGAAGGGATTCCAGGAAAGCAGCCAGATGCTCTAGGGCAGGGTCGGGGTCCGTGATGGGGAGGGGAAGGCGGCTCAAGGCATCCGCATGCCCCATGGCCTTGCCAGGCCAGTGGACAAGCACATAGGAATACCCAGCCAGAAAGAGTGACCAGCGGAACACCCAGGGCAAGACCATCTGTGGGGACGGGCGGTTGGGGGCGAGGAGGGCCAGGAGTGGCTTGTGGTCTGTCACAATGGTGAAGGGCCTGCCATAGAGATAATGATGAAACTTTTCCACCCCTGCTACCATTGCCAGCGCCTCCTTGTTGATCTGCGCGTAATTACGCTCTGCAGCCAACAAGGTTCTGGAGTAGTATGCAAGGTGATGGCCCAAGACTACCCCCACCCCATAGGGAGACGCATCGCATGCAAGCACCATGGGCAATGTCTCGTCAAAATGGGACAAGACCACATTCGAGATTAAAAGTTCCTTGACCGCCCAGAAAGCGGCATCAAGTTTGGGGCCCCAGACCCAAGGGATGTTTTGTCCAGTAGGTGGTGTAGAGGTTCTGCTACTGCCACTGCTGCCTTAAGGGGAAGGAAGGAATGGTAAAAGTTCAGTAGACTGAGGAAGGCCTGCAACTCTGTCTTGGACGTGGGTGGGGGTGCCTGAGTGATGGCACAGACCTTGTCATCAGTGGGGTGGATTCTGTAAGCGTCTACTGCAAAACCCAAGAACTCCACCTTGGGAACCCCTAAGAGGCACTTTTCGCACTTCACTTTCAAGCCGGCCACATCGAAGCATTGAAGCACCATCCGAAGCCTCTCGGCAAAGGTGGCGGAGTCCAGGGCCATGATGAGCACATCATCTAAAAAGGGCTGGACTCCCGGGATCCCTTTGAGAAGAGAGTCCATAAAGGATTGAAAGATACTGGTGCCATACTCACCCCAAACTGCGGATGATGTACCCTGAAAGCCCCCTTGTGGTTCACTATTGTCTGCGCCTCAGTCGTGGTGGCATCAACAGACAGCTGTTGGTATGCCTGGGCCAAGTCCAATTTCCCAAAAACCCATGTCCCCACCAGAGTGGCCAACATGTGGCTGACCACGGGCATGGGGTACGCATGGGGCTGTAGCACTTTGTTAACAGTGCATTTATAGTCCACACAAATCCTGACTTCCCCGGTTGGCTTAACCGGGATCACAATTGGCGTCCCCCATGCTAGGGCGACTGGTTCCAACTCTCCCCGGTCGACTAAACACTCCAGCTCTGCCTCTATTTTAGACTGGAGCACGGGGGGGGGGGTGCCAGGCCTTGATGCGGATGGGCTGCACCGTAGGATCGAGATCCAGTGACACTGGAGACCCAGTGAATCTGCTAAGAGTTCCATCAAAAACCTTTGGGAATTCCATGCACACCTTATCAAAGTCCTGCAGCTGCATCTGGTGCTGCATCTGGTTGATGTCGCCCATCATGAAGCCCAGGGGCCCAAACCATGAGAGTCCCAGCAGATTGGTTAGCCAGCCTTCTACCACCAGCAAGTCCAGTAGGTCGTCAAAGTCCTTGCAGCTCACCCTGAACTTGCCCCACCCCCGGACGGCCACGGGGTTCTTATTAAAGTCCCACAACGTTAACCCCCTAGGTTTTGTTAGAAGGGGTCCCCCCCGTAAGAGCACGGAGCATGTCTGCCAAGATAATGGAACGGGACTCCTCTATCTGTACCATGACATACATTTTGTTTGGGCCGTCCAGTGGGAAGTTAAATACCTGGTGCTGCTGGTGGTGGGTGGATGTCGGAGTGGAGATCTGTCTGGTGGGCCGATGCCTTCAGGCACAGGCCTCCGGAGCAGCAGACCTTGGCTATGTGGCCCGCCTTATTACACATCTGGCAGATGGCATTCCTGAAGCAGTATGAGCGCGTTCGTGTGCTTCCCCACAGCTGGTGCAGGTTGATGTCAATGCTGGCATCTTGTCTGAAGGACAAGTTGCAGACTGAAGCTGCTGTTGGGACGTGCAGTGGCGTATCTGTAGCACCTCCTCAGCCTCCAAATCGTCTGATGCAATGGTCGCTTGGATGCGATGGACCACCTTTCCATGGTGGTCTTGATGCACTTTTTTGTAGGCTGTGGCCTCCCGGATTGCATTATCTAGGTCCAGTTCATCCTGACCAGCCAGTTTCCTCCAAGGTTTGGGCTCCCGGAGACCCACAAGGAACTGGTTGATCAGGGCATCCAGCAGATCAGGGAAGGAGCACCTAGTGGCCGCCCGCCAGAGCCCAGTCAAGAAGTCGGACCCTGGACTTGCACAAAGAAGTCCATGTGCTCAGCAAACTTGGTGGGCTTTGGGGAGAGGTAGTCGGATAGTGCCTTCACCAGAACCCCATAGGACTCGTCCTTGGTCTGCTTAGATGCGATTAAGTCCTTGAGCAGCAGAACCGTGCCCATCCCACAAGCCCGGAGGAGGTGGGCCTTCTTTTTACCCAGGTTCATGATGTCATGGCAGGAGAAGTAGCTTTCCAAAATCTCGAGCCACATTTTCCACTGAAAGCGGCGATGCTTTCCTGAGGGACAGCCATCGTAGCAACTCCACATGGAATGGGTAGCTCGGGAGTGGTGGTAGCAGTAGCAGAAGCGTGGAGTGGTGCGATGCTGTGCCCGGAGTCAGCAGTGCAACGAGTGGGAACCGGCGAAGTGGGGGGCTGATGCTAAGCTGTGTGCAGTGGCCTCGGTGCCGACTCTCAGTGTGATGCTTGAATCAGAAGGAGTCAGAATAAAAACTGCCTAACCCACGATGACAAGTGGGGGCTAGCATGGGAGTGATGTGGGAATATCCACAGAAGTACACTCAGATGTATTATCACTATTGTTACCACCACTACCAATAGTGTCGGTGGCAACTAGAGTAAGGAGAAGGCCCTACGGAAGATCTGGCCACAATACAGCACTGGGCGGGTACTGCTGGATTGGATAGTTTAACATCTACTGGACACTACCTACCTCCATGAAAAATCAGCTACCTCAAATGAATGTCCATCGTGTAAATTTGAGCACTTTATTTGTAATATTTGTTGGTTTTTATTGTTTTTATTCTGTTTTATGTATGGGCATATTTTTTGCCCTCTTGTAAGCCGCCCTGAGCCTGTTCGTGGGGAGGGTGGGGTATAAATACAAAAATAAATAAATGGGTTAAAAACAAAGCTAGGCTGGCACATGGTAAGGCAGTGGAGAGATGAAGCAAGGAATCCCCCAATGAGAAGAAAGAAGTTCCTGTGCTGTAGAGATCTGTGAGAAAGGCAGCAAGGCCATGGATCGACCTGCTGATCAGAAGACAGGAGGAAACTTCAGGCCAACAACCATGGCAACCTCTGAAATGGAGGCACACAGATTTTTTTTTTGTAATTATTACTTTACTAGGAATAAGGCCCGTTGTGGAAATAAATACAACGGGCTCTAGAAAGAGGCTCTGGGAGAGTGTCCTGGCTTTGGGCACTCAGTGACAATTTGCTGTGGCAATCTCAGCAGGGTATAATGACAGAGTCCACCATTTTCTCCAGAGGAACTGATCTTTGCTACCTGAAGAGCAGTAGTAATTTTGAGTGATCTCCAGCCCACCCCCAAGATTGGTAACAGTGGTTCCCCAGGAGGGAGTGACTGGTTTGGAGGGTGGAGTCTATGGCATTGTACCTGTCTGAGGTCCCACCCCTCCTCAACACTCACCCTCTCCAGGTTTGACCCCTCAAATCTCCAGGAATTTCCCAACCTGGAGTTGATAACCCTATCTCCCTCCCAGCCAACCATCAACCTACCTTTAGTTTTCCATCTCCTCCCCCCCGCTCCTAGAGAGCAGTTGTAATTTTGAGTGATCTCTAGCCTGCACTTGGAGATTGGCAACAATGATTCCCCATCAGGGAATGGCTGGATTGGAGGGTGGACTCTATGGCATCGTACCTGTCTGAGGTGCCACCCCTCTTCAAACCTCACCCTCTCCAGGCTCCATCTCTCAAATCTCCAGGAATTGCCCACCTGGAGTTGGCAACCTGATCAGGACTAGGCCCAATGAGATTTTCTCCCAAGGGTCAACATAGGTGTGGAAAGGGCCTTTTACTGACAGAGGAGAAAGTACAGGTGCAAACTCTGATTAGGGGAATACCTGGAGATTTGGGGGGGTGGATCCTGTGGAGGGCAGCATTTGGGGTATGTGTGGAAGGACTCAGCAGGGTATAATGCCATAGAGTCTACCCTGCAAAGCAACCATTTTCTCCCAGGGAACTGATCTCTGTCATCTGGAGGTCAACTGTAACAGTGGGAGATCTCCAGGTCCCACCTGGAGATTGGCAACCCTAGGGGAAAGTCAGCCACACAGTGGGGAGTTGAAGAAAATGGTTTGATGGTCGCTGGCCCACCTCGTTAGCCAGCCAGCCATGCTGAAGCTAAGCAGGAGAAAGAGCCTTTTTCCATTTATTCTGACAGGAAAGAGGCCATTGGGGTGGGGGTTATGGGCGGGGGAGGGGGTTATGCTGAAAGTCCTTTGTTTTTTTACTCACAGAACCAAGCTTGGTTGCCTACCGACAGCCACTGAGGGGACAGTCCCTCACAGGAGTCAAGAGAACTGTCTCCCTCAGGAGAGAAAGCTGGTCTGCCAGTAAATCTGACATGCACATCTGTCTGAAGGGGGAGTGGGTGGGGAAGAGGAGCAGACCCAGCACCCGGCCAATGGCACGCGAGTACTCTTGAGTGGCAGCTGATGGGCCAATGGCTGAGGGAGGGCATTTTACAGCCAATGGGAGTGCATGGAAACTTGCGAAACCAAAAGATAATTATTATAAGGAGAGATTAGTATTAACCAGGAAAGGCAGACAGATCATCTTCACATGTATGAAAAGTTTGAGGTACATCATGAAGGGAGAGGCAGAAACCTCTTGACCTGAAGGAAGCCTTATGACCAATGCTTCCTCTAAGCTGTGGAGTCCTGTGAGCAAAAATTCTACTTTGTGAGCTACTGACATTAAAGCTGTGGGTGAGCAATTTGGCTACTACATAAATTAGTTTGCTCTGGAGCCATCATTTGTGAGCTAAGACAGAAATGTGTGAGCAGGAGGCTTAAAAACTATGAGCTAGCTCACACGAACTCAGCTTAGAGGGATCACTGCCTATGACCAGCCTGCACATTTGGCTAGAGCAGGGATATCAAACATACAGCCTGATGGCCAGAATCAGGCTCTCCAGGGCTCTTTTCTGTTTTGCAAGCAACTGGTCATTACTTCATTGACAGATGACAGAGGCTGTGCATTATATTCTTGTATAGTGTTTTAGTGCTAAGGTATAATGGGGGTTAAAGTGGGAGGGCAGGCATCAGAGAGCTATTGTAAGGAAATACTGTAAAAATCTTAACATTTTAAGCATGCTTGTCTTCTGAGTAAAAAATAATATTGTTAATTGAGTTTGCCTGTAACCTTTATAAAGTTTATATCTCCGGTATCTGGATTACATTTTAAGGCACACATGATGGCCCGGCCTAACAAAATGACATTTATATCAGATCCGGACCTTGTAATGAATGAGTTAACACCTTTGGGCTAGAGCTTTGAAATCAGCAAATTCTTGGAGCTCCGGATGGGATTTCACAATATTTTTAATTTGTATTATAATACAGTAATGCAATGACAGTATTGGTGCTGGTGGGAAAAACACAGGGATCAGCTAGTAATATCCTTATGCTGTGGCTGGAAAATTCCTTCAAAGCCTCTGGCTGCCTGCTGCTGAAACAGGAAGCTAAGTAAGAGTGATTGATTGAGGACATTTATATGCCATCTTTCCAATGTGGTAATTGCTCAAAGCAGCTTACACTTAATAACACTCAACAGCAATGATAACATAACAAAAATCCAAGCTAAAAACATAATCTGCAAAAGACAGAAAATTAGGTATCACCAGAAACTAAAATCAGGGTAGGAGTTGAGATTTAAAAGGCCTTCCAAAGAAGTTTAATAAGCATTTTGAGCTGCCATTGTAAACTTTGCAACAAAAGTGTCACATATAATTTATGGGAAAGGAAGTTCTAGAAATTAGAGCTGGTGGCAGAGAAAGCCCTCTTGAGTCCCTGGCCAACATACTTTCACCACCGTGGATTTCTCCAGGGTCTCTTCGGCCCAGCTCTGGGTGCCAACAGGTATATTCAGGAGAGCAGATAGGGCAGGGCTCAGGGGTCTTTTAGTAGAAGAACAGCTGCAGGAGCTCATTAGCATATGGTATGCTAATGAGCTATTAGGCTATTAGCATATGCCACGCCCCCTGACATCACCGGAAGTGATGTAAGAAGGGGAAGCAAAAAGGGGGGGCGGCATCTTCAAAAGCCTCCCCTTCCCTTGCCCAGCTGGCCTGGGTGGGGGAGCTAAGAGAGAAGGGGTTTAAAGTTTAAACTCCTTCTCATGAGAGTTGGGCCACAGAAGGAGGAAAGAGGGAAGGAAAGAGAGAGAGAGAGTAGAGAGAAGGAAAGAGTGAAAGAAAGAGGGAAAGAAAGAGAAGGAAAGGGGAGGGAAAGAAAGAGAGGGAAGAAGGAGGGAAACAGGGAAAGGAGGAAAAAGAGAAGAGAAGAAGGTGGGAAAGAAAGAAAGAGAGAAGAGAAGAATGAGGGAAAGAGGAAAAAGAAAGAAGGAAAGGAGGGAATGAAAGAAATTTGGCGGCAATTCAGCCCCATTATATCCTATGGGCCATTGAAGTCAATGGTGAAAACATAGGGTATATTCTGGGGGCTAGAGGGGAGGGGTTTGAGGGAGAGGCTCCAAACTCACAGGATAGCTGTTGGAGCCTCTTCCAAAGATACCCACCAAGTTTCAAGAACACTGGATCAGGGGTCCAATTCTATGGGCCCCCAAACAGGTTGCCCCCATTCCCTCCATTGTTCTCTATGGTGGGAATAAAAGTTAATTTTTTCCCACCATAAAGAACAATGGAGGGAATAGGGGCAACCTGTTTAGGGCCCATAGAATTGGACCCCCTGATCCAATGTTCTTGAAACTTGGTGGGTATCTTGGGGAGAGGCTCCATCATCTACCCTGTGAGTTTGGAGCCTCTCCCTCAAACCCTCCCCTCCAGCCCCCAGAATATACCCTATGTTTTCACCGTTGACTTCAATGGCCCATAGGATATAATGGAGCTGAAATTGACACTCGGCTGCCTGAAAGACTCTCCGGGACGCTGGCTGGGGGCGGGGCTTGGCTCCTGAGCTCCCGGAGCTGCGCTCCGGTGCGCTCCCCCCCCCAAAAGACCCCTGGCAGGGCTGTTTTTCTTCCTGTATCAGAGGCTTACACAATTGTTTTATCATTATAAAATATAGTGTCTTTAGCCATTTTCTCTGGGTTTTGTGTGCTGATAATCTGAAAAACTTCAGGATGCAGCAATCAATTTTCACAGTGTATAGATTGTTTCAGATTTATCCCTTTATTACTGAAACATTGTAATTCAGTCCTTTCGATACTATCAATTTAAGAAGGGTTAGGCTAAAATCCTCCTCACCTTTACCCTATGCTAGCAACAGGCACTTTGCAAAAGACAGAGAAAGCTGATAAAAATAGAAGCCTATAACCACAATGGTACCCCACAGTATTGATTCCAGTAAGAAGCATGTTACCTAGGAAGCATACGTACTTTTTTTTCTTCAGGAGAGGATCAATCAGAGATTAATAAGAAGTCCTGGTGGGAATATTAAGATTTCCTGATGGGAGTGGAAATGAGGATAGGCTTTCCACAGATCAGATAAAACTGAGGCAGCTGATTTTTTTTTTAGATGCAGCAAAAAAAGTTTAAACTTATTTAAAACATTTTAATCTAAATGATTATCCTTCCCAGAGGTGCAATCACTGCAAAATTGTCTGCTGCTTCATGATCCATGTAAACACACTGAAATAGAAAATAATGGTACTATTTACATGGTACAAAAGAAGTATTCCAGACATCTGTACTCATCTCTGTGACAAACAGCTGTCTCTCCCTCCCAGGGGCAGCCCAGCATATCCTCAAAGGAAAGTACATCTCAATGTCAGGAGATCCTTCAGAGCAGCATTCCAGTGACAGCCCAGGTGTTGCTGGCAGAAGAAAAGCATCTTGGTGGACATGTGGAAGTGTTTTGTTCATGGATCCCTCTGAATTCTGGCCAATAAAAGTAAAATTTGAACAAGCCCTAGGATGTCCCTAAGCTACCTATGACCCTGCATATAGATACAGGCTTCCACATCTGTTAACAATCTGTAATGTGTTATATCCCCTTGATATTCTTTGCCCCTCTCTGCCCCTCCACACAAGCCTGGGGTGGAGAGAATTTCTACATTTAAGTGACCCTTTAATTTAGAAAGCCTTCCTGCCAAATCAGTCTGATAGGCATCTTGGGCAGGAAGGGGACAGGAAAAAGCTACCTTCTGTTTTCTCCTGATAGCCTCTTATTTCCTGCCTCACTCACTCTTGAAAGGCAGCAGGCAATGTTTTTCTCCATTATCTTATCAGGATAAATAATCTGAGTTGTAACATCATTCTAAACCAATGAGGCTTTTTAAAATTTGTGCATCCCTGCAAATATTTATTTAATTGGTGTGTATATAATATTGTATGACCATCCCCACAAATTCCAATTTTTCAATTTTATAAAATACATACATTGAAAGTATGATTTTCTGCAAGCATAGGGAACAACTGCTTTACCATTCCAGAAGCTTTGCAAGCTCAATGAGCTCTAATTGTCTTAAAGGAACTGGCAGAGATCAGCACACTTTCCATGCTTGTACTTTTCGTTAGGGATGCCACGAATCTGTTCCACAGCTGAATATACCCTGTTTGACATTCACAATTAGTGGTAGGCATCCCGAAATTCCCAAGCCAAAAGTTTACACAAAAACCACTGTTTTTTTGTCATTACTGTGCTTTATGGAATGATAAACACAAATCTGGGATCCTTAGGCATTATTTTAAAACAAAAAAAACCCTGTGCCCTGACCTGGATAGCCCAGGCAAGCCTGATCCCATCAGATCTTGGAAATTAAGCAAGGTTGACTTTGGCAAGTACTAGGACCTCCTTGAAATACCAGAAGTGGGAGGCGGGGGCAGGCTTTATTCAGCCACCTCTCTGAATATCCTCCAGGCTCCCAGTAGGGGTCAGTCACCAGGGGTCGCCATGACTTCCAGGTGCACGCATACACACACGAAAAATACCACAAAATACCAAATAAAATAAAATAAAATAAAACTCTCTGAAAAATCCTTGATTTTTTTTCGTGCCCAGGTACTTACCATCATCAGCAGCAGCAGGCACTTTGTTTTTCTTTGATTCTCCTGATTTCATTTGCAAAAGCATTTCTCCCTTCCAATTGGAGCCTCGAAAGGGATCAGGAATATAGAATGATAGAATTGGGAGGGACCTCTTCCCCTACACCATGCAGGAAATTCACAAATACCCCCAAAACCCATAGTAACCACTGTTCTATTCCCACAAGATGACTAAAAAATCTCCAGGATCTCCAGCCAAACTAGCCAGGAGAAAAATTGCTTCCTGACCCCAGCATGGCAATCAGCATTTCCCTGGGCATGTAAGAAAGGGCCACAAGATCTAAGCACTGAGGCAACCCTTCCTGTCCTCCCTCTCATGAACTGCCTAAGTTCACAGAATCAGCATTGCTGTCAGATGGCCATCTAGCCTGTGTTTGAAAACCTCCAAAGAAGGAGAGCCCACCACCTCCTGAGGAAGCCTGTTCCAATGAGGAACCACTCTGTCACAAAGTTCTTCCTAATGTTAAGCTGAAAACTCTTCTGATTTCATTTCAACCTGTTGGTTCTGGTTCAACCTTCTGGGGCAACAGAAAACAATGCCATACCATCCTCTATATGACAGCCCTTCAAGTACCTGAAGATGGTTATCATATCGTCTCTCAGTTGTCTCCTGTTCAAACCAAAGATACCCAGCTCCTCAACCTTTCCTCATAGGACTTGGTCTTCAGACCCTTCATCATCTTTATTCATAGATAATCACAATTGCAAACAAACTTCCCTAGCAGGGATCAGAACCTGACTCCCAGCTGATCCCTCATAGCTGGAAGTCAGCCTCTGATGGCTGGAAGTAGCCAGCTCCTGTGAACAGACACAAACAGGTTTTGGATGGCTGAATTGCCATCAGTTAATCAGCTCCAGGGCCAGCTCACCCACTAGGCAAGCTAGGCGCTCGCCTAGGGCGCCAGCCCTGCAGGGGTGCCAAAATGCCCCCCCCATGAAAAGCCCCTCGGCCGCCCAATGCCGGCAGCCCCAGCTTTCCTGGGTGCCTCACAGCTGCCCCTGGGAGAGAAGGGGGGGCGTTCTAAGCCCGCCCCTTCCCCGCCTCTCCCGGGTGCCTTGCAGTTGCGAGGCACCCGGGAGAGCCACGACGACACCGCTGGGAGGGAAGGGGTGGGCTTCTAAGCCCGCCCCTTCCTCGGCTCTCCTGGGTGCTGGGCCATCTCCAGGCCCCACCGGGAGGTTGGCATCCCCGGTGGGGTGGGCACCCCAGGCTGTCCTGCCTAGGGCGCTCAGACACCTGGGGCCAGCCCTGATCAGCTCCCTGATTGCCACTGGCAAAACAGGATGCAAACTGAACTGGCAGGTGTTCAGGCATTCCTATGTGTAGGGCTCTTTTTGTAACAGGAACTCCTTTGCATATTAGACAACACACCCCTAATGTAGCCAATCCTCCAAGAGCTTACAGTAGACCCTGTAAGAAGAGCTCTGTAAACTCTTGGAGGATTGGCTACATTGGGGTGTGTCACCTAATATGCAAAGGAGTTCCTGCTACAAAAAGAGCCTTGCCTATGTGCTACATTTAAGATACTGCACTTCAAGCACTGTGAAGTGTATTGTGAATACGACTATGTGACATTCTTATACAGAGGGTGTATAAGGAAGACTTTTGCTGTCCCAGTTTTGTGGAATTCTTTATGGTGACTTAGTAAAAAGGTAAAGGTTCCCTTGCTCGAAAGCCAGTCGAATCCGACTCTAGGGTTGCGGTGCTCATCTCCGTTTCAAAGCCGAAGAGCCAGCGCTGTCCGAAGACGTTTCCGTGGTCATGTGGCCGGCATGACTAAACACCAAGGTGCACGGAACGCTGTTACCTTCCCACCGAAGTGGTACCTATTTATCTACTTGCAATTTCTTGCTTTCGAACTGCTAGGTTGGCAGGAGCTGGAACTAGAGACAGGAGCTCACCCCGTCATGCGGCACCCGGGTCTCAAACTGCTGAACTACTGACCTTCCATAGCCTGCAGTTCAGCGTCTTAACCACTTGAGCCACCGCAGCTCCATATGGTGACTTACCAAAGATAAAATCTGAGCAGGGGTTTGAAACAATGCCTTGTTATTTAGCTGGATTTTGCCAGCTGACTGTTGGTGTCAAGACCTTTAGTATGTTATTTTAATAGCTGTTTGATAGGATTTAAATTTATAATGAATTATTTCATATTTTTATCACCATCTGCCTCAGTCCTTTCTGACAGAGCCAGTGTGGTGTAGTGGTTAAGAACAGCAAACTCTAAACTGGGTTTGATTCCCCACTCTTCCACATGAAACCTGCTGGGTGACCTTGGGCCAGTCACAGTTCTCTCAGAACTCTCTCAGCCCCATCTGCCTCACCAGGTACCATGGCAGGGAGAAATCATCACAGCCTAGGTAGATTCTGGTTGGATTTTTGATTGGAGAACAAGGAATAGAAGGGGGAACAGAAAGCATTCTGTCTTCCCATTTGAGGTGCCACAGTGTGACATACTGAAGTATGGACATAGCTGAAGTTGTGGCCTGCGAAGTGGAGGGGTTTAAAGCGGGTGATCCATCCAGGAGCAAAAAGCAGAACTTTCACTAAGAAAAATAGTGCCCATGAATTGTTTTAAATAATTTTCTGCATGGAATGGACAGTGTCTGTACATTTTAGAAGAATGCTTAGATGAGTAACAACAAAAGGACACACTCCTATTGTCAAATATATTGGGAAGATTCTTGCTGTTTCGGCATTGGCCCAGGGGACCCTCAGCATAGACTAGTACACATGAGTGTAATCTGCAAACACTGGTTCCACATTTTAAACACCATCCCCCATAGTGGCTCTGAGGCAAACATTCACACTGAGACATTCAGATCTCATTCAGGTTTGCCTAGAGCCTTTAAAATATACATATATACATTGCAAGTTACAGTAATCAGGATGCCTCTGACCAAATTTAGTTTCTAAATCTACTTGGTACAACGAGGAAGTAGGCAAACGACTTTTATGAGATCATTTCATCATACTGTTCTCAAGCACATGCTTATTCTTTATCATAAAATGTTACCCACAGAACTGAATTTCTTTGTAATTTGCTTTTTAAAACACTTTGTACTGTACAGGTCCCAACACAAGCCCAAAGCAGTAACTTGATCAAGCTTTTCATACAGTTAGGCACCCCCAAAACCATTGTTTTCCACTTTAATTAAAAATAAAACATTTCAGATAGTAATATGAAAAATCTCTCTAAATGCCAAGGATCAATCTGACATCAAGTTCTGTAGGCCACGTCTTGGGTCAATGCCGTTCTTTTTCAAGCTTCTCATTTCCCCCCCTTAGTTGAAGTAAAATCAATGACCATCTAGTTCTGAGAGCAAGAAGAGACTCCCGAGAGCTTGATTTCACTTAAAGTCCATTGCTTGAGAAAAAAGTCTCAGCATCCAGATCTGGAGCTAATATTTCCTCATAGAGTTTGTAGAAGTGAATAGCTGGGCTCTGGTAATTGGCAAGTGAAGTACGCAAAAGATTAGAATAAATACAGCAGATAATATCAAGCGAAAAGTTGGAGCAAGCAATCACATGCTGGCCTTATAACAGAAAAGGGGGAAACTACAATTTCAGATCTCAGTATTAAATCTAAAATCTGTTTCATTTTATGAAGGGATGCTTTTGTATCTCTTTCCAGTATATTAAGGCTGGTTGGAAAAAGCTTCTATTTGATTTAAATCAAAAGAGGGGAGAATAACATGTTTTATAACTTTAAACATTGCAGCTGTGTAACCAAACAGGGTAAACACTGGGGCCTCTTAACACCATCCAGTTTGGTGTAGTGGTTAAGTGCGCTGACTCTAATCTGGGAAAACCGGATTTGATTCCCCACTCCTCCACTTGCACCTGGCTGGATGACCTTGGGCAAGCCATAGTTCTGATAAGAGCTGTTCTTGAAAAAAAGAGCAGTTTCTGTCAGAGCTCTCTCAGCCCCACCTACCTCACAGGGTGTCTGTTGTGGGGAGGGGAAGGGAAGGGAGTTTGTAAGCCGCTCTGAGACACCTTTGGGTAGTGAAGGGCAGGGTATAAATCCAACCTCTTCTTCTTCTTCATCCCTGCTACTAATAGCAGCATTGTCAGGCAGTCACTTATTTATGTATGCATGTGCCGCAGATGATACTATCAGTGTAAACAATTGCCAAGCAAGACCTGCTGCTCTGTGTTTCAGAGTGTACTTTGGCCAATTGGTACATTACAAAATTTGTGCAAATATAGTCTGAGTGATTTGCCTGCATGAGCTGTAAGGTGAGGGGGGGAAGTATTAATGGAATACATGGAAAATTTTGGTGAGCAGAAGATAACTGACATTTTCTAATATGTGTTCCATTTGTACTCTTCTCTTGTGTAACAGTGTTCATGACAGCAGACCATTTGTACTTCAGTATTTTAAGCCTGAGATGACCACCTGCATTATCAAAACCGCTGTTTTCTACAGATACTGGTCCAATGGTCAAATGTGAATTTTCGTGTAACAACGCCCCTTCCAGTAGTCAGGCTACATAATGGAGTTAATAAAAAAGATGAAGGATTCATAGCTATGGAGTGCATGAATTTAATCCTAGGTAGGCCCTAGCTGCCTACACCTGCTCGGCGTGGCAGTGGGATTTTTAATAAATATTTATTTATTTATTTATGTGATTTGTTAGGCTGCCCTTCCCTACAGGTCGGGCTCAGGGCAGCTTACAACAGAATAATATACAAAATCCTTTAGTTTAAAACCAACATTAAAACCACCTAAAACAAGATCAGTAAATAGGAACAGAATACGTATACAGGATTGTGGAAAAAATCAGCTCCCCTGGCCTCCTTGGGGGGAGGAGTTGAGAGAGATGGGGAAATATATGAGAGTGCCAGATGTCATATTATCCCTGTTGCTGCCCTCAACTAAATGCCTGGTGAAACATCTCTGCCTTGCATGCCTTGCAGAAAGGTAATAATAAGAAAAATGGTAACATCAGCTATGCTGCTACATCACTTCCAAAGAAAACCCCAAAGTGACATAGGGTAGTTCTAGCAAGCACCACAATCTCGATAGAAAACCCATAAAGTTTCTGAAGATTCCTAGAGTCTCTGTAAATTCTGTACATCACTTCTGGGTTTTCCTCAGAAGTAACATAGCAGCATAGCTCACACTGTGTCCTCCTGTGTTTCCAACCCTAACTCCCCCACCAGTTGCCAGGCGTGGCCTGGAAACTCTAATTGGAGTTTAGGAGATAGCATATAAAATCCAAAACACAGATGCAACTTTAGGGGAGCTGGCTTTTCCATCTAGCTTTCTATCTCTTATAAGTGTTGGCAGAGCTTAAATATGCAAAAGAAGTGGAGCATTGACTGTTTAGAGAAAAATAAGTAAATTTACTAAAGAAGACTATATTGTTATAGAACACAGAAGAGAGAGAACCTTAACTGTCTAACCTAACTGCTGAAGGAGGAACAACAACAACAGAAGCTCTACAAGAGTGGGAAGTCTACAGAAGAGCCGATTAAGAGACAGCAAGGACACAATCTGAAATTGTGGGCAGTCCCTAATCTGGCTATGCCAGGGGTGGCCAAACTGCAGCTTGGGAGCCACGTATGCAGCTCTTTCACACAGTCTAATTTAATGTTAATAAAAAGCAAATTTGCATATTTCCCAATAAAAATGTGTGTGTGATATTTGTTCATGTCTTGTGGCTCTCAACCATCTGATGTTTAGTCTGTGTGGCTGTTACATTAAGCAAGTCTGGCCACCCCTGAGCTGTGCTAACTACCAGTCCTTCCACTGTCCCCCTGTCAGGTGATCTTCAGATCTTCTTCATAAGGCTGCACTATAGACCTTGCATATTCCAACAATAAGCAGAGTCAATCACAATGGGAGCCAAAAGTGTCATTTGGCTGGGCCTAAAGTTCAAAGGGGGGCTAACATTTAGACACCTGTTATTGGCATTTGATGAGTTGCACCTTGTTTTTATGAACATCATGCGTTGTCATTTTTTATTATGCCTCAGAGCCTCAAAACCTGAAAGTGAGCCAAGCTTCTCTGGACTTCGGAGGCAGCATGCTAATAAGTAAAATTGTAGACACCCTTTTTACCACATATGTGTAAAATGTGGTAGGGCAGTAAGGAGCCCTCTCTCCCTAAAACATTACTTCAAAAGCTGGGTCTGGCCATCTTTGTTTTACATGGTTTATACAAGTGCATTAAAACCTGTGCAATCCTAAACTGAGCTACAGCCTTCGAAGGCATGCACTGTGCAACTTGTTTTTAAAGCACCTGAAACTTTAGACATTTCATTCAAACAAAGCAGAAGAGCAGTGAGTATTCATAACGTCAAAACGTGTAAGGAGAAAAGTCACGTCTGAAAGGGGACCTAGAGGAGGTGAGACGGAAAAGTACACCAAACCCATAAATAAATCTTAAAAGAACTAAACAGTTAAAAGAAAAGCTTGTCTTTGATACACAGCATTTTTTTCCTTTTGAAAAGTGGTTTTATTCCCAAGAATGTTTCTCTCTCAGGGGGTTTGTAAGAATCAGCAATTACCAATGAAATATATATCCTTCCTTACTAAAAAGAAACTGCTACAGATGTAAGACTGATCAAAGCATAGATATATTTTTTCTAACATATATATGACTGGCTGTTGATGAAAATGCAAAATACATTCTTTGAAATAAAGGGGGGGGGGAGTGATTGGGAAAACATTTGCTTCAAATAATGAATGCAGTGACATAAAGGTTATAGCAAAATGGCACATTATCTAAGTTTAAAAGACTTCAGGTTCCTGGCATTAGTTTCTTTCATGAATAGTGCAATTAAATCTCAATAGATCTTTTCTATAGGTGACCTTCACTCATATTTGTTATATATTCCCTATGCTACTATTATAATATGTTCATCTTACCATTATTGTTGGAAGTAAGTAGATCAACACAGTCTTTTTCCAAGCTTGCTCTTACCCTGGTGACAAATCCCTCTCTTCCATGGCTCAAGTTAGATGTTCTTGAAGTAGAAAAATGTGTAAACAGCCATATTATCCAAGATACCTCTTCGACTTTGTGTGGACTAATATGGTTATTCAGAATTAGGAAAAGACAGTGCTGCACAAGGCTAAAACAATCCAATTAGTTTTCAATTGAATGTTTACCCTGTGCATCATCTTAAATTTACCTCAAGTGTTGTTAATACAAAGACTACCAAGTAATTCTTTCTGCTGCTGGCCTTCAGCTTGAGAGGCACTTGGAGGGACTTTTGCTAGCCTTTTTGCTCTCAGTGAGTGGACTCCATGGTCTGCTTCTTCACAAAAGGAGGTATTTTAATCTGTGTGTCTAACAACTAGTAGGGTTGCCAGCCCCCAGGTGGGGCCTGGAGATCTCCCACTTTTACAACTGATCTCCTGCTGATAGAGATCAGCTCCCCTGGAGAAAATGGCTGCTTTGAAGGGTGGACTCTATGGCATTGTATCATGCTGAGGCCCCTCCCCAAACCCCACCCTCTCCTGAATCCATCCCCAAAGTCTCCAGGTGTTTCCTAACCCAGACCTGGCAACCCTAGTGACTGGTCAAGATGGAGGGGAGAAAGGAAAAGGCCTTGATGACAATAAGCCAGGCTGCCTTTCCCCATTCTGCTGAGCAGCCGAAGCTCATTCCAACTGTGGTCCTTCTGACCAGGCAACCACCACACTTCAGAGAACTAATTGCAGCCCCCTATTACTGTCTGCTCCCAACAGTACCTCTTACCTTGTATATTTATCCATGGCTTTTTTATCAGCTATGGTCCAATCAAATGAATTCTATCTGAAATCAGAACATCCCTTACCAAGCTACTACACTAGCACCCCAGGACAACAAACACACCTCTGTCAACCTAGGCCCTAATAAATTATGCTATGGCTTCCTTCCCCTTTGGTCTTCTACACAAATACTACCCTTGGATAAGGTGAACTTCATTTCCTCTGCGAACTGGGTCCCACAGGTCCATTCTGTTAATGGCAGCGTTTTCCTCCAGAGCAAGGAGTCTTCTGCTAACTGAAGGAGAAGAGACTTTGTCCAAAGGGAAAGCACATCCATTAGCAGCACAGAACCACAGGACCCAACTGAAAAATCCTTATAGCCAAGATTCCTTCTCTTTTTCTTTCTTCTGACCCTTGAATTATGATGAGCATCTTTTCTGGTTCCCCAGATATCACCAACTCAACCATGTAAATGGGAGCTCAGGGCAAGTCTGAGGAAGCTAGGAAACCCAGCAAGGAGGAGATTAATGACAGCTGCAGAAGATCGTTAATTTGCTTAGTTTTTTTCTGGGCAACCCACAATTATTGCTTCAGGAGGTTCAGCATTGCAGATGTGACATGTTTAATCAACTAGTAAATACTACTAGCAGCAGGGGTCTTTTGGGGGGGGAGCGCACCGGAGCGCAGCTCCGGGAGCTCAGGAGCCAAGCCCCGCCCACAGCTGGCGTCCCGGGGAGTCTTCCAGGCAGCCGAATGTCAATTTCAGCTCCATTATATCCTATGGGCCATTGAAGTCAATGGTGAAAACATAGGGTATATTCTGGGGGCTGGAGGGCAGGGGTTTGAGGGAGAGGCTCCAAACTCACAGGACAGCTGTTGGAGCCTCTCCCCAAGATACCCACCAAGTTTCAAGAACACTGGATCAGGGGGTCCAATTCTATGGGCCCCTAAACAGGTTGCCCCTATTCCTTCCATTGTTCTCTATGGTGGGAAAAAAAGTAATTTTGTTTCCCATCATAGAGAACAATGGAGGGAATAGGGGCAACCTGCTTGGGGGCCCATAGAATTGAACCCCCTGGTCAAATGTTCTTGAAACTTGGTGGGTATCTTGGGGAGAGGCTCCAACAGTTATCCTGTGAGTTTGGAGCCTCTCCCTCAAACCCCCTGCCCTCCAGCCCCCAGAATATACCCTATGGTTTCACCATTGACTTCAATGGCCCAAAGGATATAATGGGGCTGAATTGCCACCAAATTTCTTTCATTCCCTCCTTTCCTTCTCTCTTTTTTCTCTTTCCCTCCTTCTTTCCCTCCTTCTTTCCCTCCTTCTTTCCCTCCTTCCTTCTTTCCCTCCTTCCTTCCTTCTTTCTTTCTTTCTTTCTTTCTTTCTTTCTTTCTTTCTTTCTTTCTTTCTTTCTTTCTTTCTTTCTTTCTTTCCCACCTTCTTCTCTTCTCTTTTTTCCTCCTTTTCCTGTTTCCCTCCTTCTTCCCTCTCTTTCTTTCCCTTCCCTTTCTTTATCTCTTTCTTTCCTTCTGTCTACTCTCTCTCTATCCTTCCCTCTTTCCTCCTTCTGTGGCCCAACTCTCATGAGAAGGAGTTTAAACTTTAAACCCCTTCTCTCTTAGCTCCCCCACCCAGACCAGCTGGGGAAGGGAAGGGGAGCCTTTTGAAGATGCCTCCCCCCCTTTTGCTTCCCCTTATGACATCACTTCCGGTGATGTCAGGGGGCGTGGCATATGCTAATAGCCTAATAGCTCATTAGCATACCATATGCTAATGAGCTCCTGCAGCTGTTTTTCTACGAAAAGACCCCTGACTAGCAGTATTATGAGAATTCCACAGCAATTCATTTGCAATACCTCTGTCAAAGGAACCACCTCCAAGTAACACCTTTTAGTACATGGCATTGTACTTGAAGTTCTTTCCTCCTTGACATTTAAGATTCAGCATAGCTTGGCATTTTCTTGCTCCACTAAGCAACGGAGACTGATAGTCTGTAGCATAATGTGATTCAAGGAAGTCACCAATCCACAGTGGTATTTTAATCTCAAACTCGCAACTGAGGATATTGTTCATTTTTTGAAGCTCTTAACTGCCCTTTGGAAAGAAAATGGGAAATTTCTATAATAAAATGGGAGCAATTCAGAGCAATGAGATGCCACTGGGGAGGGGGGAAGGAACAAAAATGTCATCATGCACAGACATACATGCGCTCAAGTTTAAAAAAAAAAAACACTTGGGAGAGGGCATTCTGCATTTGGGGTGAATCCTAAGTAGTTTTTTAAAATCTATTTGTTAAAGAGATGCCATTCTATGGTGCTAAATAAATAAATAACATTATGTTTAGATGTTGCAGAAAACACAGGAAGTCCAGTTAAAATCTCTCCTTATAATAATTATCTTTCGGTTTCGTAAGATTCCATGCGCTCCCATTGGCTGTAAAATGCCCTCCCTCAGCCATTGGCCCATCAGCCGCCACTCAAGAGTACTCGCATGCCATTGGCCGGGTGCTGGGTCTGCTCCTCTTCCCCACCCACTCCCCCTTCAGACAGATGTGCATGTCAGATTTACTGGCAGACAGCTTTCTCTCCTGAGGAAGACAGTTCTCTTGACTCCTGTGAGGGACTGTCCCCTCAGTGGCTGTTGGTAGGCAACCAAGTTCGGTTCTGTGAGTAAAAAAAACAAAGGACTTTCAGCATAACCCCTTCCCCTGCCCATAACCCCCTCCCCAATGGCCACTTTCCTGTCAGAATAAATGGGAAAAGGCTCTTTCTCCTGCTTAGCTTCAGCATGGCTGGCTGGCTAATGAGGTGGGCCAGCAACCATCAAACCATTTTCTTCAACTCCCCGCTGTGCGGCTGACTTTCCCCTAGGGTTGCCAATCTCCAGGTGGGACCTGGAGATCTCCCACTGTTACAATTGACCTCCAGATGACACTGATCAATTTCCCGGGAGAAAATGCTTGCTTTGGAGTGTAGACTCTATGGCATTATAGCCTGCTGAGTCCTTCCACACACACCCCAAATGCTGCCCTCCACAGGATCCACCCCCCCCAAATCTCCAAGTATTTCCCTAATCAGAGTTGGCACCTGTACTTTCTCCTCTGTCAGTAAAAGGCCCTTTCCACACCTATGTTGGCCTTCGGGAGAAAACTCATTGGGCCCAGTCCTGATCAGGTTGCCAACTCCAGGTGGGCAATTCCTGGAGATTTGAGGGATGAAGCCTGGAGGTTTGAAGAGGGGTGAGGTTTGGAGAGGGGTGGCACCTCAGACAGGTACGATGCCATAGACTCCACCCTCCAAACCAGCCACTCCCTCCTGGGGAACCACTGTTACCAATCTTCGGGGTGGGCTGGAGATCACTCAGAATTACTACTGCTCTTCAGGCAGCAAAGATCAGTTCCTCTGGAGAAAATGGTGGACTCTGTCATTATACCCTGCTGAGATTGCCACAGCAAATTGTCACTGAGTGCCCAAAGCCGGGCACTCTCCCAGAGCCTCTTTCTAGAGCCCATTGTATTTATTTCCACAATGGGCCTTATTCCTAGTAATGCACATATTTCAATATCACACACAGGCTTGAGCTAAAAGTACTTTGTTCATGCATTCTTACCTGGCTGTGTGACTGTGTCTTACAGTAATTCAGACATGGATATATTGATTAGAGCCTCCTATGGGGGGGTTCTGTTTTGTCATTAATTAACAAACAGCTCATTAATCCTTTCCTCTCATACAATTTCCCTGAAGTAACCTACACTGCCCTAAACTGCAATTAGCTCTGTATCACACACCTTTGCCTGATACCATTTCCCCAAAAACTTCAGCATGGTGTACTGGTTAAGAGTGGCAGACTATAATCTGGAGACCCAGGTCTGATTCCCCACTCCTCCACATGAAGCCTGCTAGGTGACCTTGATCCAGTCACAGTTCTCAAAAACTCTGTCAGCCTCACCTGCCTCACAAGGCGTCTGTTGTGGAGAGAGTAAGGGAAGGTGATTGTGAGTCACTTTGAGACTCCTTAAGGTTAGAGAAAAGCGGGTTATAAAAACCAACTCTTCTTCTTCAAATCATCCAGAAAGTGCTACACATGTCCTATAGTTTGATATTAAAGGATATTGTGGTCCTCCTAATTAGGCAAGCCTGCAGGATACAATTGTTTGGGTAACTGCTAAACCTGCTGTCACTTTTGAAAAGATTAACTAAAATCATCATTTTTCTTTTTTATTTATTTATTTTTATTTCTACTCCGCCCTCCCCGCAAGCAAATCATAGTTAAGCAAATCAAACATGATCTAACTACATCCTCCTAGGCTTATTTACCCCAACAGGTCTCTCCACTATTTTCCTTTTTTCTGCTTTCCTCACCCAGGACAGAAGCCTATGTTTGGCAGTGAACAAAGCATGCCCTCTCCTGGGTTCACCGCTGGATCAACAAAACTCGGCAGCAGAAAGTGGGTAGGTGAGGTCAGCCAGGTTCCCCTGTCTGGGGCTTTTCCTCAGCTCCATCATGGCTACTGTTTTTTCCACTTGTCCAAGAGTAAGTCTGGTTCTGGAAAGCCAGGCAAGTGGTCGTAAGTATGGAGAAGTGGACTGAAGAAAAAAGACAGTGACTGGTGTCACATTCTTTATGAACAACATTCAGGATACAGTATAACATAAGAAGAATTTTATTAACTATTTGCATAACTCAGCAATAAGTATTAGAAGGGGCAGACTGACTTGCTACTGCAGCCATGACTCTGCTAATCCACTGTAACCCTCTAGGATTTATACCATGGGAAGCACCACCCACTTAAAGTCACAGTGTCCTCACAAGTGGGAAGGGGGCAAAATTCCATGAGAAGGGATGTCAGATGAATAGCTCCAGTCTCAGTCTCTACCTTGTCAGTAGTTCGTTCTCAGGCACTTCTGTATCTACTGTGCTATTCAGAGCTGACAGAGGCTTTGGTAATACCAGAACATAAAAAAAAACCCTAATACACAAGATTATTACCCACCGGCAGGGGTCTTTTGGAGGGGGAGCGCACCGGAGCGCAGCTCCGGGAGCTCAGGAGCCAAGCCCCGCCCCCAGCCAGCGTCCCGGAGAGTCTTTCAGGCAGCGGAGTGTCAATTTCAGCTCCATTATATCCTATGGGCCATTGAAGTCAATGGTGAAAACATAGAGTATATTCTGGGGGCTGGAGGGGAGGGTTTGAGGGAGAGGCTCCAAACTCACAGGGTAGATGATGGAGCCTCTCCCCAAGATACCCACCAAGTTTCAAGAACATTGGATCAGGGGGTCCAATTCTATGGGCCCCTAAACAGGTTGCCCCTATTCCCTCCATTGTTCTTTATGGTGGGAAAAAATTAACTTTTATTCCCACCATAGAGAACAATGGAGGGAATGGGGGCAACCTGTTTGGGGGCCCATAGAATTGGACCCCCTGGTACAATGTTCTTGAAACTTGGTGGGTATCTTTGGAAGAGGCTCCAACAGCTATCCTGTGAGTTTGGAGCCTCTCCCTCAAACCCCCTCCCCTCTAGCCCCCAGAATATACCCTATGTTTTCGCCATTGACTTCAATGGCCCATAGGATATAATGGGGCTGAATTGCCGCCAAATTTCTTTCATTCCCTCCTTTCCTTCTTTCTTTTTCCTCTTTTCCTCATTCTTCTCTTCTCTCTTTCTTTCTTTCCCACCTTCTTCTCTTCTCTTTTTTCCTCCTTTCCCTGTTTCCCTCCTTCTTCCCTCTCTTTCTTTCCCTCCCCTTTCCTTCTCTTTCTTTCCCTCTTTCTTTCACTCTTTCCTTCTCTCTACTCTCTCTCTCTCTTTCCTTCCCTCTTTCCTCCTTCTGTGGCCCAACTCTCATGAGAAGGAGTTTAAACTTTAAACCCCTTCTCTCTTAGCTCCCCCACCCAGGCCAGCTGGGGAAGGGAAGGGGAGGCTTTTGAAGATGCCACCCCCCCCCTTTTTGCTTCCCCTTCTTACATCACTTCCGGTGATGTCAGGGGGCGTGGCATATGCTAATAGCCTAATAGCTCATTAGCATACCACATGCTAATGAGCTCCTGCAGCTGTTCTTCTACTAAAAGACCCCTGCCCACGGGTGTCTTTTCTTGCTATAGTATTTCCTCTACATATGTATATGTTTGAAAAATAATGGTCATCAACAAATATTTGTTTCATTTTTTAATCTTTGTACTTAGTTAGGGATATCGTTCCTGTCTACTGCCCTTCTGTTGTATGCTGTGTTTATTGTTTCTAGACCATTTTTACAGTATATGCCATTTTAATGACTTTTATGCACAATTTCCACACAATTTCCACAACATCAGATGTCAATTTTAATTACAAGAACTCAGTTAATGTAGTTGGGAAGAAGGACAGCCACAGTTCCCTTCTGATTATGAAGAGACCGTAACTTGAACTATCAAATCAACCTAGAGTTGTTGAAAAAATTAGTTAACAACATCCCTAAAATATAATTTCCTTTGCTACACCCACAAAGCTGTTTGTCAGGACCAATGCGATATCAGAACTCATCTGTCTCAGAAAGGTTATCTCATAATATCATAATATTATGCCCAAATCCTTAAAGACTGGAAAGGATATAAATATGAGTGCTTGATTTAAAATGTGGCAATGATTCTATTAGCAATGCTAGAGATTAATTTTGAAAACACTCTATGCAGTGTGAGACACAAATAAGTGTAGAAGATACCAGATATACCTGTTTATGGAAGAGAAAGCATTTAAGGGCATATGGAAACCACATTCATGTACATGGAGGTTGTACACAAAATGATCCCTTTTGGAAGCTGGTTGTCATATTCCAGTGAGCTATCTGCACCAACTTTGTCCTATGCACAAATGCCCACAATGTATTGTAGACTTACAACTAAGTGGTATTTGACAAGCGGGAAGCTAATTCACACAGTGCAAATTATATAAAAGCTGCATATTTCTAATTTATAATTCCTAGCTGTATTTGTTCCCTGTTAAAGATATGCTAGCTATAATGTGCAAGGCCAGTTTCTACCTGTCTAGGCACGATACTTATATATCCAACAACTAGGAAGTAGATTCCAGATTCCAAGACTGTTGTGATAAGGAATCCTAGGGTGATTCATCCTAAACCACAGGTGGTGACCATGCTTTGCTATCATACAATGAGATCTGCCAAATAACCCTGCTATTATTTACACAAGCCCTCAATCTTGCCAAGCACTTGCTGGCTCTCTATCAGCTATCTGAGCTCATTTCAGCTTCTGATTCATTCCTTGGAAATGTAAACCAATTAGAAGCTCAAGTGAGTTCTACAGCCACCAGGATTACTAACCATATAAAGAGGCTGTCAGAAGTGTCAGAATGGAGTACGTAGGTCAACTAGTGGTGGAATCAAATTCTTATTTGAAGACTTCTGTAATTATAGAAGGCAAAGTTTTCAATATTTTACAGACAAATATAGGAACATGCCTTTTCAATACCCAGGTCACATGGGTTACGCTATATGCATGTACTCTGCAGTGCGCCTACCTTCCATTGATTAAAAAAACAGTAGGGTATTTCTTATTTTCATGTTCGTTGCATCAGTAACACTGTCTAACCATCTCATCCTTTGCCATCCCCTTCTTCTGTTACTTTCAATCTTTCCCAGATTCAGGGTCTTCTCTAGTGAGTGCTCCCTTCTCATTTGGTGGCCAAAGTATTTAAACTTCAGCTTCAGTATCTGGCCTTCCAAGGAACAGTCAGGGTTGATTTGCCTTCCAGATGGAAAAAAGAGTCAGACAACCAAAGGTTGGGTAAACTAAGGGCCACTTTATTTAACATACATAAGAATGATGGCAAGGGCAAACAGTAAACAATGGCACGGACAAGGTCTGGGGTTCCCTTGACCCCATCCTAGCCATACAATGGGCAAGACACCCTGGCCCCTGGGTGGAGCCCACTGCAAGTGGCTCACAACCAGGGTAGCCCAGCAAATGGGATGTGCCCTGAGGATCCCTCCAACATAACTGCATGGCCTGCACGCAGGATCCATCCTGGCAATCCCCAAAGGCAGTCTGCAATCCTCATTCCTGGCCGCACAGCCACAGGGATGATCCTGTCAGACCCCTATACCCCCCACAGGGTTGCTGATTGGTGCTTACCGAGCTGCGTAAACTCTATCCAAGACCTAATTCTGCCTCAAATAAAGTGACAAACTTAACAATGGCACCATCACAAGCCAATTCCTCAATCTACTAACTGTAGTGCAGGGTAGGCAAAAAAACACCCCATCTCACTGCCAATCAGAGAAGAGGCCAAAAATTCCTACCCGGCCCCCCATCAACGGGGCGACCAGCCTAAAGCCTGCACTACAGACAGGGTGAGTGGGTGGGCTTAGCACAAGGCACAACTGAATAAGGCAGGGTGCAGCCAGCCGTTAAGGAGGCACCGGCTTCGCCCCCCTCTGTAAGCCCAGCTGTACTGCAGCCTAGTCCTTCCTCCTCACGAAGAGGCAAAGGTGGCCCTCCAGAAGTATGCCGCTGGTTGCCTCTGGTAGGGCCAAATTCTTTTAGGATTGACTGATTTGATCTCCTTGCAATCCAGGGGACTCTCAAGAGTCTTCTCCAGCATCATAATTCAAAAGCATCTATTCTTTGGTGCTTGGTCTTCCTTATGGTCCAACTCTCGCAGCCATACATAGTAATGGGAATACTGGGAATACCATCGCTTTGACTATGTGGACTTTTGTTGGCTGTGTAATGTCTCTACTTTTTATTATGTTGTCTAGGTTTGCCATTGCTTTCCTCCCAAGGAGCAGGTGTCTTTTAATTTCATGGCTGCAGTCACTATCTGCAGTGATCTTGGATCCCAGGAATGAGGACATTTTTTTTGGTGTTAGTTCTAGGAGGTGGTGTAGGTCTTCATAGAACTGGTCTGCTTCAGCCTCTTCTGTGTCAGTGGTTGGGGGATAGACTTGGATTACTGTGATGTTGAATGGTTTGCCTTGGATTCGGACCAAGATCATTCTGTCATTTTTGTGATTGTATCCCATTACTGCCTTTCTTACTCTCTTGTTGACTATAAAGGCCACACCATTTTTTCTATAGGATTCTTGGCCACAGTAGTAGATATAATGGTCCTCTGAGTTAAATTCACCCATTCCTGTCCACTCTAGTTCACTGATTCCCAAGATGTCAGTGTTCAGTCTTTCCATCTCATTTTTGATCATGTCAAGCTTACTTTGATTAATAGATCTTACATTCCAGGTTCCTATGCAGTATTGTTCTTTGCAGCATCGGACTTTCCTTTCACTATCAGATACATCCACAGCTGAGTGTCCTTTCAGCTTTGGCCCATCCACTTTATTCTTTTCTGGGGTTATTTGTACTTGCCCTCTGCTCTTCCCCAATAGCATATTGGACACCTTCCGACCTCAGGGGCTCATCTTCTGGCATCATATCTTTTAGCCTTTTTCTTACTGTACATGGGGTTTTCTTGGCAAAGTTACTGGAGTGGATTGTCATTTCCTTCTCCAGTGGATCATGTTTTGTCTGAGCTCTCTGCTGTGGCCTGTCTCCACTCTCAAGTGTGAGGAGATTTACCTTTTAGAAATCCTGTGAAAGGAGCTGAATTCTGAAGTACCACAAATCTAACAGCCCACTTGTAAAAAAATTAACAGGCCATCCCATAAACGGCAATAATATGCTGATTCCCATAAAATAGGGCCTTTCCCAAATAAAGAAATATTTGTTTATACAAAGTCGATAGCTTCTGTTCCACAGTTTCAGACATCATTATTGAACAGGCTATGGAAGCCTGCAGTCTCCTAGACCAACATCCTCTGGAAATATAAATAATTCAGGAGTTGGGAATATTAATATAGGTCAGTCAAAAAAGTGTATGTGCACAAAGACTGGACTATTTTAAAGAGCAAAAAAAGATCCCTTGGGTATATTTTACCTCAAAGGAACATGTCAGAGTTCTTTTGGCAGATGCAGTAAATTTATAGCTATGACTGTCTTTTGCTTATAAGGCTGAAATGCTTGTCTGTCACATGCATGGCAGATTTTTCCTCACTTGTCAGTAGCCTTAGAGGTATATCCTCCCAGCCCCATTAATGCATTACAGAAGAAAGAAGCCAGCTCATTTCAATATTGCTTTTGAATCCTGAACCCAAAAGCTCTGCCAGCTGTTCATGGTACCTGAATGTGCAGGAATACAGCAGTAAGCTGCCCCAAACAAATAACTGGAATATCTACAAATCAGTGGTTATTCAGAGAGGGGGGTTTGGGGGTGAATAATCCAGCCCTCCACCCTGTCCTGCACATGGTGCTCATTGCCCTGCTAAACCCTTAAGGGGAGAAAATCTCAGATTCCTGTTTTCCAACCTTTTATATCACCCCACTTTTAATATATTGTGGGCTCCCAGTCTGCAATAATATCCAATCCAACTGATTTTCTTACAGGTCTTGAGCATAATTTTACAATTACATGAACTTCTCTTGGGAAGTGTTGAACTGCACCTTATTCCCACACTCAATTATCACTATCGCCAAAGCCTATACTGTATTGTATGACTTTTCCAGATGATCATTTCCTTAACTACACATCTGGATTTGGCCTGCTGAAGCTAGAAGGAGGCCACCTGGTCCTCTGGAAACAAGGTCATAAAGGGAATGTTTTCAGTGGACATGCTTAGATGATTGTTTCATTTAACTGGATCTATTTTCTTCCAACAAACCTATGGTATATAACTTGAATTTTGATTACTACACATTGCAAACCCTACTGAGACAACATCCACATTCTTGTACAGTATCTGCGTGATTTGAAGGCACAGACATTTTATTTACATAAATGTGCAAATGGTTTGAAATATATAATTGCATAGCTATTTAAAATACATAAAACACATTTAAACAATCCTAGGAATGTTCTTACACCTTGATTATTGGTAATGATTAGAATGTAGCAGTAAATTTACTTTCTGAAATCCATGTACAGGAGATTTGTAATGAGTTGGTTGAATACATTTCTTCCCTCCAAATTCACTTTATTAGCATTTATTTTCTATTCACTTTAGGTTGCCTGTGTAAAGGTTGACCAAAAATATTTATTAAAAAAAATCATTTTAGTGTACACTTTTAGAAATGCTCATCCAAGCAAATAATTAAATTATATATGTGATGATTTATAATGTCTGCAAGAAGACAGACCTGCTGAAGGTCTAACCAGACTCTGATTTATTAAAAACTAGGAATAAGGCCCGTTGTGGAAATAAATACAACGGGCTCTAGAAAGAGGCTCTGGGAGAGTGCCCCGGCTTTGGGCACTCAGTGACAATTTGCTGTGGCAATCTCAGCAGGGTATAATGACAGAGTCCACCATTTTCTCCAGAAGAACTGATCTTTGCTACCTGAAGAGCAGTAGTAATTTTGAGTGATCTCCAGCCCACCCTCAAGATTGGTAACAGTGGTTCCCCAGGAGGGAGTGGCTGGTTTGGAGGGTGGAGTCTATGGCATTGTACCTGAGGTCCCACCCCTCCTCAACACTCACCCTCTCCAGGTTCGACCCCTCAAATCTCCAGGAATTTCCCAACCTGGAGTTGACAACCCTATCTCCCTCCCAGCCAACCATCAACCTACCTTTAGGTTTCCATGTCCTCCCCCATCCCTCCTAGAGAGCAGTTGTAATTTTGAGTGATCTCCAGCCCCCACCGGGAGATTGGCAACAATGATTCCCCATCAGGGAATGGCTGGATTGGAGGGTGGAATCTATGGCATTGTACCTGTCTGAGGTGCCACCCCTCCTCAAATCTCACCCTCTCCAGGCTCCATCCCTCAAATCTCCAGGAATTGCCCACCTGGAGTTGGCAACCTGATCAGGACTGGGCCCAATGAGTTTTCTCCCAAAGGCCAACATAGGTGTGGAAAGGGCCTTTTACTGACAGAGGAGAAAGTACAGGTGCCAACTTTGATTAGGGAAATACCTGGAGATTTGGGGGGGGGGGGATCCTGTGGAGGGCAGCATTTGGGGTGTGTGTGGAAGGACTCAGCAGGCTATAATACCATAGAGTCTACCCTCCAAAGCAACCATTTTCTCCCGGGGAACTGATCTCTGTCATCTGGAGGTCAATTGTAACAGTGGGAGATCTCCAGGTCCCACCTGGAGATTGGCAGCCCTAGGGGAAAGTCAGCCGCACAGCGGGGAGTTGAAGAAAATGGTCTGATGGTTGCTGGCCCACCTCGTTAGCCAGCCAGCCATGCTGAAGCTAAGCAGGAGAAAGAGCCTTTTTCCATTTATTCTGATAGGAAAGTGGCTGTTGGGGAGGGGGTTATGGGCAGGGGAGGGAGTTATTCTGAAAGTCCTTTTTTTTTTACTCACCGAACCAAGCTTGGCTGCCTACCAACAGCCACTGAGGGGACAGTCCCTCACAGGAGTCAAGAGAACTGTCTTCCTCAGGAGAGAGAGCTGTTTGCCAGGGGGAGTGGGTGGGGAAGAGGAGCAGACCCAGCACCTGGCCAATGGCACGCGAGTACTCTTGAGTGGCGGCTGATGGGCCAATGGCTGAGGGAGGGCATTTTACAGCCAATGGGAGTGCATGGAATCTTGCGAAACCAAAACATAATTATTTATAAGGAGAGATTATTTACAAGGCAATTCATTGTTCAGGTTCTTTTTACTTCTGTTAATTTATGGCTGTAAATATGGAACAGTTACCTATACTGGAACTACAGCTATGTATCCTACCAACTTTACTGATGGTGAAAGCTGGAGGAGAGGGCCCCTTTTGAACACCAAAGATAAAATTCTCGATATGGAGATAATCAAATGGACAAAAGCCATGTGGAACCAGAGCTGCACTGAGAAAGAGAACTGGATAGTCTGGGTTGAAAACGTGGTAAGATTGTTTTGGGGGGAAGTGACAGGGCCAAACTGCATGATATATGTGACACAAGTCAGGTTGGAGGGAAAGCGTTTTCCAAAGTGCTCCATTGCTCAGTGTTCTTTGGGAGTACTGTGCAGGGGGAAGAGTGGCTTCAGCCTTCCCTCCAGTGCCACTTTCCTGAGCAGAAACTGCAGGTGGGAGGCTGTTGGCACTGCTACAGGAACCTGACAGCAGGACAAACAGGCCTTTTCCAGAGAAATGTCCACTTAGGAAAAAATTGTATGGGAGGAAAGGCTGAAGTCCTAACTGCCCCTGTACAATGCTCCCAAGCTGCATCGGGCAATAGAGTGCTTTGGAAGGTGAGTTCCCAATCATACATGTAGTTTGGTCCTCAGAGGAACTGAATCAAATAGAGGTGACAAGAGGTGAGGCTCTAATAATGGACAAATTAAAAACTAATGAGTGAACTGAACCAGTGCCCTGGCAACCCTTCCAGTCCTTGCCAGCACTGAAAAGATGTAGATGTATATTATGCATGCATATCCACAGCCATTCACACAAATACTAGATTGTGCTGGCATCCTCCTGCACAACTCATATGCACGTACAAGGCACTTATATTTTAAAAATAAAAATTTGGAAATGCTTATTTTGTACATTGGCACCCCTTCAGTTTTGGTGCTTCAGGCAATATCTTGCCAGGATGCCTCAGGCTGCTTATATTAAAGAGCTGGGTTTGATTCTGCCTAGAAACCAGCCAACTTCACAAATAAAACAGTGGCCTTTAAAGGTACAGTCACTAGTAACAATTGAAATCTATTATCCTGTGAACATTATTTTTGGGGAAGAACATGAGTATAAAAAACAATAAAATAATACAAAGCGGCTTAGTAAGCTTCCTCGACCAAGTAGGGAAAATAAAATAAAAAACAACTGGGTGATGTAGGAAATTACTGGTCTTTGTCACACTACCAGCCTCATATTTAGTATGGGCATTATTCTTATGAATTATTCTCACATATCCACTACCATGACTGTAAACGTTTATATAAAGGATTAGTGGGTCTGCCCTGAGAACAATTTATTCATTAAATGCTTGCATCTGTACAGTTAACTAGGTAGTTATGAGTAAGTACCATATTATGTAAAAGTTAATTACATTAAACTTAAAATAATTAAAGTACATTCTTTCCAGTCATTGCAAAAAAAAGAAGAAGGAAAGATTAGCAGTTATTGAAGCATATCTTAATTACATTTTTCCTTGGTATTCTTTATGCAGATACTATGTACAAAACCAGTTGATAGTCAAAGGTACAATGCAGGGAAAACAGCATATTCTCAAGAGACCTAAGTTGTTACAATACATTCATACAACAGTGAACCAATTAATGTACAAACAAAGCAGAAAGCTTATTTCAGATTTTATGAACATGCTTAAAGATGAAGAACCTCATCAAGCAATGCTTTGTTTTTGATTTGATCACTACAGTATCATCCTTCCAATATGCTATCTATCAATGTCCAACATTTTTAAAATGTCCATCAGAATGCATTTTCTGACTCCCACAATTTCATCATGCTGGCCTTCCTTGGAGTACACCCCCCTGTCTTTGTAGCTGCAAACACAGCTCTCCTAAGTATAATTTCCCACCTCTGCTGATGCTGTCAGCATCTACTATTGTATTCTGGGAACAGCAAAAATAAACTGAGACATGGGTGAATTTCACTAGGAACTGTAAGTAGCACTGTCAGAGATGGATTTTGGGGTGGAAGTTCAGGGCCCCACTTCCACACAGGGTGGGGGGGAGATGGAGGAGGAAATGCAACTCTATCAGCAAACTCAATTCAGAACGAGACTTCTGAATTGGGCTACACCAAGTGCATTTATCTGGGAAGATGGTGATATGGGATGAGACAAGACTGCAGAATGTTCACTCTGTGCTTCACATTTGAAGGGCAGGGGAAGTATAAGACAATTAAGTCTAGTTTAAAATTATTTTAGTACACCATTGGAAACTGTGTATATTTCAAAACTCCCTGGAAGATCCTGGTAAAAACTTTGACTAATGCAATTCAAAACAACAACCAAAAAACCCTGAGATTAGTATGTCCTTGAGATGATGCTATCAATTTTCTAAATAAATGGTGATGCCACTAACTACTATCTGAAAGTGGTGTGTATATAATATTGATCTAGTAATCCTACTCAGTACAGGCAGTACTACTGCCAGTTCAGACATTTGGTCTATGTGCTTGGAGTGAGGAGCCAATGGAGCAAAGCTACCATCTATGGGTTTATGGTAGAACACCTCCAAGTCAGAATTCCTCCTGAAAATAATAATAAGGGTACGTGAGCTGGGTTTAGACCATTGTAGAAGAGATCAAATTCACTTTACTGATGATGTGATGTGTATTGACATCCAAGTGATGCAAAACTGCAATAACGTTTCTACTACTCGGTAGAGCTGTTATGAAGCACTGTGTCATAAAGTGCTACTGTAGGAACAGGTAATAAGAGACAACAGCAGGACGCAGTGATGTAAATGGGAGCCTCTTTCCACTATGTAGGTTGATCCTACATAGTAGGCAATGACAGCAAGGATGCTGACAGGGATCCTGGAGAACAGGAAGGTAGGTAAATAAGCATGTGTACACTCTCTGTCCGAAGAATAGATGCTTTTGAATTATGGTGCTGGAGAAGACTCTTGAGAGTCCCTTGGACTGCAAGGAGATCAGATCAGTCAATCCTAAAGGAAATCAACCCTGACTGTTCCCTGGAAGGACAGATACTGAAGCTGAAGCTCAAATACTTTGGCCATCAAATGAGAAGGGAGGAGTTACTGGAGAAGACCCTGATGC
Source organism: Gekko gecko (assembly GCA_029375565.1). Lineage (NCBI taxonomy): Eukaryota > Metazoa > Chordata > Lepidosauria > Squamata > Gekkonidae > Gekko > Gekko gecko. Next base: position 49,562,546 of record JAPDNY010000008.1, read on the forward strand.
TGGGAAAGATTGAAGGTAACAGAAGAAGGGAATGGCAAAGGATGAGATGGTTAGGCAGTGTCATCGATGCAACGAACATGAAGTTAAGCAAACTCCAGAGGATGGCGGAAGACAGAAGGGCCTGGCGTGATGTGATCCATGGGGTTGCGAAGAGTCGGTCTCGACTGTGTGTCTGAACAACAACAAAAACACTATCATCTGTGATACTCCCACTGCTATTGATGCCACAGGACAAGCTCTCAGTTCCTTCTTCTCTTGCTCCCTTGTGGCAGTGTTTTGACTTGGATGGTAAAAAAACTTTTACAGTTTTCTTTTCCAGAATTAGAAAGCATCAAATGTGGACTCTCAGACTGAGACATACTGAAGTGCTAAAACTTGACTGAATGGAGTTTTTAAAAAAATGTTCAGACATAAAATCAGGTTTCATTGCTGAAAAGCTGTAACAGAAATTCTGTTTGGTAAAACTCAACTATCAATGTTAATTAGATTCTTTTTATGGTACAGATTTGAACATGAATTCTTTGAGCATATTTATGATTTTATAATTTGCAGTCATGCAAATTTAAAAGGAGTATGAAGACCCACAGGAAAGAGCTAGAGGGAAATGCCGTAATACTTCTCATTGAATGTGAAACAAATATTCTGAGCTCATTCAGTCTCCATTACAGTCTCCATTATGGTTCTGCCAAAGTCACAATACCACAACATCTATTCTGAATTTATCTTGGGGAAACCAGGTAACTTATATCCAGGAACTTATAATAAGAGTAATTGGTTGAGACCTAATTATTTCCAAACAGTTAATATCTAATTAAGGTAGCTTGACAGTATGCTTAATTATCATATTACTGCTACTGTATCTTGCAACAGCACATATTAGCAGTGTAATGAGAGTATTGAAAAATAATTATTTGCACTGCAAAATATAGGGCACCCATTTATTAATTTAAAAAGGAATACTGCTTAAAATAGCAAAAACTTGAGCACTGTTTCTAATTTTTAACTTGGATTTTACTTATTTATTTATTTAAAGGTTTATATTCCACCTTTATATTCATGCGAAATGCTGGCCTGGATGAATCACAAGCGGGAGTTAAGATTGCTGGGGAAAAGATCAATAACCTCAGATATGCAGACGATACCACTCTGATGGCAGAAAGTGAAGAGGACCTAAAGAGCCTCTTGCTCAGGGTGAAAGAGGAGAGCGCAAAAGTGGGCTTGAAGCTCAACATCAAAAAAACTAAGATCATGGCATCTGGCCCCATCACTCCTTGGCAAATAGAAGGGGAAGTCGTAGAAGTAGTGACAGACTTCACGTTCCTAGGATCCCAGATCACTGCAGATGGTGACTGCAGCCATGAAATTAAAAGACGCCTGCTCCTTGGGAGGAAAGCGATGGCAAACCTAAACAGCATGATAAAAAGCAGAGACATCACCCTGCCAACAAAAGTCCGCATGGTCAAAGCAATGGTATTCCCCGTAGTAATGTATGGCTGCGAGAGTTGGACTATAAGGAAGGCCGAGCGCCGAAGAATAGATTCTTTTGAACTATGGTGCTGGAGAAGACTCTTGAGAGTCCCTTGGACTGCAAGGAGATCAAATCAGTCAATCCTAAAAGAAATCAACCCTGACTGTTCCCTGGAAGGCCAGATCCTGAAGCTGAAGCTCAAATACTTTGGCCACCAAATGAGAAGGGAGCATTCACTGGAGAAGACCCTGATGCTGGGAAAGATTGAAGGTCAAAGAAGAAGGGGACGGCAAAGGATGAGATGGTTAGACAGTGTCATCGATGCAACGAACATGAAATTGAGCAAACTTCAGCGGACAGCGGAAGACAGGAGGGCCTGGCGTGATCTGGTCCATGGGGTCGCAAAGAGTCGGACTCGACTGTGCGACTGAACAACAACAAAATTCCACCTTTCCTCATGGTTCAAGATAGCAAATCATTACTTGTAAAGATAATTTTTAAAAAGATCTTCCACAAAATGATTTTCATGGGTGGGATATTAGAGCTATATGATCACATCATAGAAAATGTGCCAAAATCTTATTTTTCATTGAAATATATGAACAAGTCACTAAAACTGATGGGCTTTCATTTTGTTTTAAGGCAAGGGGAAGTCCACAGACATTCATACTAAGGCAAAGTGTAATATTTGCTTCTGCAGGCTTTATAAACTGATGCCAGAAGAAACTGAAGTGTGGCATATACAATCCCCAAATGGCTGCTGCCTGGTTTACAGATCTCTGCTAGAATTCTCTAAAACTGTTGCACTATACCTACACCTGATCACTTAATGCTTTGGTTCCTACAGTTACACAAGTATGGGTTCTGGATGCATGGCCAATGAAAATTAAAAAAAACCAAACAGGGTTATATAGGTAGTTTTCACAGGTTCTGCAAAGACACTAGCTGTTGCTGTATGCTGAGCATTCAGTGGAATGTGGGTCTTAAAGTGATAGAATGGACTGATTCACTACAGACTCCAAATGAGTGATTACTATCAGTCAAAATCAAATAAGCAACACTTTCCTGAGAGTAGAAAACTTGCACAGCAGGGAGTTAAGTACTAGTCTAGGAGTTTGTGTATCTATCAGCAGTCTGTTGAGAATCAGTCCTCTCAACCTCCTCAGTCTTCAGCCTTCTCATTCCAATTTTGCGTTTCTGAATAAGGAAGCTGCCTCGATATACAATAGAGAAATATTTTAAATAAAATGTGTAGATACGCAGAAAATATAAATATTGTATAAATGGTTTAAATAACATATGTAGATCTACAGGAAATATTTACATATTGCAGAACATAAACCTATTCTCCCTAGGATTGCGAGTCATAGCCTGGCAACCAGTGGAAGACCGGGGGGGGGGGTGGCCACTGGCATCGTCTTGACTTCACTTCCAGGAAAACATGGAAGTGATGTCAGACCTGTCTAGACATTTCTGGAAACACTGTGGTAAAACTATAGGGTTTCTGGTGATTGATGAAGAGGACTGATGTCACACTGTCAGCCTGATGGCCATTTTTTCTGTATTGCCACTCCAAACAGGGGGAGTACCACTCCACTTCTGATGTTCCAGCCAAAGACTGAAAAGACAACAATATTATTTTCCCTTCTTTGAACACATGAAGCTGCATTATATTGAGCCAGATCAATATTATTACTGGCAGTTTCTCAGGGTTCCAGGCAGAGGGCTTTCACTTATCTAATATCTTTGAGATGCCAGGCTTTGAGCACTGGGCTTTTTGCATGCAAAGCAGATGCTCTACCACAGAGCCATGTGGCCCCTCTTGCATGCTCTGACCAATGAAGGAGAAGGAGATGAGGCCTATGTACCTTTTTAAAATTAATCATACAAATCAGTTGGTTGTGACTGCATTATTCTCTTGACCCCATTTATGTTGTTGGCTGAGAGGAAGGACATTGATTTTCCTGGCTTCTGCACAAATTGGTAGCCACTTGGTGCATATTTTCCTTCTCTCTGAATACTTTATTATAGTTTTAAGCAGGAGCATAAAACATAAGCCATCCTTAAATAGCAGATCAATAGAAAATAAAAGGCATAATGTTATCAGCACAATCAAATCATAACAGTAATTAAAATGAAGAAAAAATAACAATAGCATTTAACTCCTGAATAATGATTTCCCAAATGGATGGGCCCAATAACAATAATAAAAGTTTTATATAGAAGGTAAGTGACATGGAAATAACCAGCATAATAATTTTTAAAATTATAAAACTGTCAGTGATCAATACACACAATATTTTGAATAAGATTTGAGCCATGTGAATCTGGATTTTCTACGATTAAAGGATTTTTAGAACTAACCTGAAATGTATTGGGTATTTTACAATGTAAAAATAAATGGGCAATTTTCAGTGTGGCAGATTTTGAGAAATCTGTTCCATGTTTTATTATACTTTCAGGGCTTCAGAATATGGAGCAGTTCCAGCTAGGGTTGCCAACTCCAGGCTGGGAAATTCCTAGGGATTTTGAGATGCAGCCTAGGGCAGGCAGAGTTTGCCGACCTATTGCAGTTTTGCAGGGCCTATAAAATGGAGCCATTCTGCCAGGCCTTCGGTTGAGGTGGTGGACACCCAATTATTTGGCCTCCCTTGCTGAAGTTTCTAGCTGCATACTGCCCACATAAATGAGACCTTTACTGTTTAGATTATGGCCTAGCTGCTTGCAGTGATTTCAGGTTGCTAAATTTTATTATCCTTTGTACTCCCTGTTTTTTTAATTGTTTTAATTATTTATATTAGTATATCTGTTCTCATGGTTTTGTAAAATTGTTGTCTGTGACCCACCCTGAACCCGCTTGTGGGGAGGGCAGCATATAAATCAAAATAAATCAATAAATAAATACAGTCCACACTCCAAAGAAGCCCTTTCTACTATGGAATTTATCACTGTAGTCTGGAGTTCAGTAGTCTGGGAGATCTCCAGACACCAGGCCAGGTTATACATACTGGATATAGGCCAGCTTTTATGAAAGAATCTCATAGGCCTAATCTCCTTTCTTTGTTCATACTGTTTAATCTGAAAGAAATTATATTGTGTTCAATTAAGAAGACCCTCAGCATATTTTTCAGTGATTCAGTCTTACTCTAGCCCCCTAGAAGATGCTATTATTCCCCACCTGCAATTTGAAACTGAACAGTTCTGTCTCCGGAGCTGCCCTTCCTTTTTTGTTTATTCTCAAAATGGTATCTAACCCAACAAAAACATATTCTAAGCCAGAGGAGGACACCTGCTGAATGTGGGCTCAGATAATGTCTTTCTTTTCAACACTTCTTTCCTTCCCTCTTCCCCAGGCTCCAGGAAAGTAACAAAAGATTTTAAAATACAATATGCCTTCCTTTTCCTTTACCATTGAAAATCTGCCTACCATTTCTGATGTGAACACACAGTATGACTTTTCCAGTGCTACAAGCTTCCCTGAGAGTTCCCTTTGCTTGTTTCACTTTCCATCATAACAAATATGTTTAAATCCTCGAATGATTCTGGCCACAGTGCATCATGCATTCTGTGAAGCAGTAATATTGTTACTACACACACACAAAAATGACCATAGTATAAAATCCTGCCTTGCACAATAGTGGTATCATTCCTCTTTATTTCTATGGGTCTTCTGTTTTGTCGCATCCCAATATGGCTTCTTATTTTACAATAGCAATACAAACTATGCTAATGGCTTCAAGATTTTTATTTTTTTACCAAAATAGCCCCTAGATTCCTTTTCTTGTCAGCACATTAACACAGCTCTCCTGTTCAATACTGTCTAGTCTGGTTCATTGCTTTTGTACTTATTGTTTTACAGTTGTCTGCATAGAGGTTGTTTTTCCATTTACTGCTTCAGCCACTTAGAGTACAGAAATAACTTTTGCTTTATCTTGGCCAATAATCTTTGAAGTGGAATTTCGCTCTCTTTCTCCCCTCCTTTTTTTGTTAGAAACAACATATACCATATACTTGAAACTAAAGACAGTTAGCTCATTGGTTGCAAGCAGGAAGCTAACCACTCCATTGGCTATTCAGCTGCCTTCAATGGGCCCAGCGTAAGGAACTGAAGCTATGTGTCAGGCCACTCCTCACAACAGTGTGGTACAGCAGAGAACAATTGGCCGCACTTCACACATACACACCATCCCTCAAAAGGAGTCCTTCTCTCTCCTCTTCCTTGCAGAACTGCCATTCTTTGCTTGACAATCAGCTGTATCAGGGGTCTTTTCGTAGAAAAACAGCTGCAGGAGCTCATTAGCATATGCCACACCCCCTGACATCACCGGAAGTGATGTCAGAAAGGGAAGCAAAAGGGGGGGAGGCATCTTCAAAAGGCTCCCCTTCCCTTCCCCAGCTTTTCTGGGTGGGGGAGCTAAGAGAGAAGGGGAGAGAAGGGGTTTAAAGTTTAAACTCCTTCTCATGGGAGTTGGGCAACAGAAGGAGGAAAGAGGGAAGGATACAGAGAGAGTAGAGAGAAGGAAAGAAGGAAAGAAAGAGAAGGAAAGGGGAGGGAAAGAAAGAGAGGGAAGAAGGAGGGAAACAGGAAAAGGAGGAAAAAAGAGAACAGAAGAAGGTGGGAAAGAAAGAAAGAAAGAAAGAAAGAAAGAAAGAAAGAAAGAAAGAAAGAAAGAAAGAAAGAAAGAAAGAAAGAAAGAAAGAAAGAAAGAAAGAAAGAAAGAAAGAAAGAAAGAAAGAAAGAGGGAAAGAAAGAGGGAAAGAAAGAAAGAAGGAGGGAAAGAAGGAGGGAAAGAGAAAAAGAGAGAAGGAAAGGAGGGAATGAAAGAAATTTGGTGGCAATTCAGCCCCATTATATCCTTTGGGCCATTGAAGTCAATGGTGAAACCATAGGGTATATTTTGGGGGCTGGAGGGAAGGGGTTTGAGGGAGAGGCTCCAAACTCACAGGATAGCTGGTGGAGCCTCTCCCCAAGATACCCACTAAGTTTCAAGAACATTGGACCAGGGGTTCAATTCTATGGGCCCCCAAGCAGGTTGCCCCTATTCCCTCCATTGTTCTCTACAATGGGAAACAAAATTACTTTTTTCCCACCATAGAGAACAATGGAAGGAATAGGGGCAACCTGTTTAGGGGCCCATAGAATTGGACCCCTGATCCAGTGTTCTTGAAACTTGGTGGGTATCTTGGGGAGAGGCTCCAACAGCTATTCTGTGAGTTTGGAGCCTCTCCCTCAAACCCCCTGCCCTCCAGCCCCCAGAATATACCCTATGTTTTCACCATTGACTTCAATGGCCCATAGGGTATAATGGAGCTGAAATTGACATTCGGCTGCCTGGAAGACTCCCCGGGACGCCGGCTGGGGGCGGGGCTTGGCTCCTGAGCTCCCGGAGCTGCGCTCCGGTGAGCTCCCCCCAAAAAAGACCCCTGACTGCTGTATGAACAAACTGTGTGCAGGTGCAGGGTGGCTTGTAAGCCAGAAGGAGGTGGCATTGGAGCACTGCTGGTGCTATGCAGCTCAGCAACTGCCTTGAGGCCAGCCACAACACCTTGGAGAAATCCAGGGTTCAGCCTACTGGTAGTGATTGTCACTGAGCACCACATGCTCGCCTGCTGAGCCTGACTGTCCAAATTTTGCAGCATTCCTATTTAAAACCAAATATCCCCTTCTTTCCTGTATCCAGCTGCATGTTAACATAAGAACACAAGAAGAGCCAGTGGTCCATCTATTCCAGCATCCTGTCTCACCCAGTGGTCAACCAGTTCCTCTGGATGGCCAACAGCAGGGCATAGAGGCTAAAGCCTTCCCTTGATATTGTCTCCTGGCACTGGGATACAGAGGTTGACTGCCTCTGAATGTGAAGGTTTATGATAGATAACACTGGAATACAGAGGGTTTTGATAGATAATATAGAGGTTTGTGATAGATAACACTGGAGCGCTTTTACAAACACTAAATAACGCACTTTCAATCCACTTTTTAGTGCACTTCGCAACTGGATTTTACTGTGTGAAATGGCAAAATCCACCTGCAAATGGTCACTGAAGTGGATTGAAATGGCATTATTTAGCATATGTAAAAGCACCCTGGAATACAAATGGCATTGGGATACAGAGGTTGACTGCCTCGGAACATGGAGGTATATGATAGATAAATAGGATTCATCGCTAAACATATCAACCTTTCTCCAATCAAAATGAATACAAGTTTTCAAAACATAGTTCACTATCTTGATCCAGAGTCCCATGCCGGGGGTTACACGCTATTCTATGTGAACATGGAAGGCATATGCAAATGACTTTCCCTATACACTTAAATGAAGGGACGAGTTCTAATCTGCTGAGCAAGGAAGTGGGTTGTGTTGAGGGAATATGTGGTTCCATTTGTTTTCCATGCTAAATATTTCTAAAATAAATAAATCGTGACATGCTATTCATCTTGTTTTACTGACCAAACAAATTTGAGATTATTGCTTGTGATTACCTCCATTCTTATACTCTGCTTTCCTCCTATGGTTAACTGTGAAATTTTCACTGAGCATACAGTTGATGTGATCCACTTCAAAATTCTGTTCAGTGAAGAAAATCCAAAGCCAAGGCATTTCTGACAGATGGCTGCCTAGCCTCTGCTTGAAGAGCGCCAGCAAAGGAGAGCCCACCACTCCCATGCGTACCATGCTGACTTCACCTCACTGCCTTCAGCTGAGCTGGTAGTTTGCATGCTGGTGAACCACTTTTGGTCTTTTGCCATTCCTTGGAAAATCTATAGTTGCAACTGAGTAACAAAAGTTAATTCATACTTCAGCTCATGTAAACTTGTGTGTACACGTCATGGTCTCATCCAAAGGCAATGTGGCTAAAAGCCACCCCCCCCCTTGTGACTTCTTTCCAAGCTCTGAAAATTTGCTAAGAAATCTTAAAAAACAAACAAACCAAAACTTTAGAACTACACAGTAAATTCTGATACACACACCCCAGTTAGGAACCCAGTTCCTACTTTCAGTCACAAATCACCAACTATTTTCAGTAGTGCAAACTCAAATCCCTCCTAGAAAGGTATTTCAGAGTGAGTTTGGTCTCACTCTGTTTGGTCTTATTCTAGCCTATTCAAGGGCAGTTTCTATAGATGTTCCTCTGTGAAATACATTTGTTGGGAATGAACGACTTCCAAGAAATACCTGTGGAGATTTACCCTCTAATGTCCAGGACAGGACAGGCTTGATTTTGAATCTATTTAGCATCTAAATAAATTGAATCTTAGAGGAGAAAGATTACCATCTTCCATGAATGTGTCCAATCTTCTGTTTCAACTCATTTATGTTGGTTATTCTAGCAGTTAAAATGTAATTAAGCTCAAATATCATGAAACTGAATAGTTGTAATAGACTTTTTAATTCAATATGCCATCCGTTTTAAAAAAAAAACCTGGGAATGATATGCTATTCTAATTACAATGGACCAAATATAATTTGAAGGTGTATTTATTTGTTGCATTGCATTGCGATTGTAGGACCAGGAGTCATATCGGTGACGGTTTGCCTTGCACTCCATTTACTGGGCCATTGAGTTCATTGAGTTCTGGAGGGATCTGCACATTTAATCAATGTAGAACCCATTAACTGCTTTTCTCTTCCTATCCCACACATCTCCAGGCCAATTGCATGGCTGATAACCTAGGCTAGATACTAGCTAGAAACCATCTGCCCATCCAACAAAAGAAAACACTATTTATTTGCTCAGCTCCAGTTATGTTAGGCATGATTGCCAACTCTTTCCCCTCCCCCCAGTTTCACTATCCACTAGAAAGGGGAATATCCCATTTGCTGAATGAGTTGATCCAATAAGGTGTGTTTTTTTTGTTGTTATTGCCTTTCAGTTCTAGACACAGAAAATTTTGACTTTTGCCTTTATTTAATTCTAAAGTACTAAAAAAGATTACATAGATATTTATTTTTCCAGCTATGAAACAAAATGACACTGACATAATGTTCAATGAGAAGGAAGTGGGACCTCAGATGAACACCCAGCACCTCTCCCATATTTCAGAGTCTTCAAAAAAGCCTGACAAGGAAGACATAATAGTTAATCCAGGAACAAAATGCACCTATGATGCATATTGTCCCAACAATATTCCAGATGGAGGCATATTTGTTTGCTGGATCATCAAGTTTTGTCCTAGGCCGAGACACGATTATGACAAAGCCCTTTCCCTCCTATGTATTTAGAATATATTCTTTCTTTGAAACTAGTTTTCTGTACAATGTGATATTTGTGAAGTAATAAACTCACACACTGAACGTATGGATGGGATTGAGCTTCTAGGAATGAGCAACTCCCTGTGATTGCTCTTATGGGGAAAATGTATGCCTTACACAGATGCACATTCAGAAAAACCACAAAGAGCAGATTTCCTCCTGGGACTATACCTCTTCAGAATGCAGATAAGATGCATGATTGAAGGCTCCCTGGGTTACAAAATGCCTGCCTGACTTAAATGTGAATGTCAGGGAAGAAGGCTCTAGCCTATCTTTCATCATGACTTCCAAGTTTTCTATGTACAATATTATTATTATTATTATTATTTTAAAAAGGAGGAACACAAACATGAAATTCCTTCACCTGCATGTGATACAGCCTGTGAACATTAAGAATAGTTCAAGGTTGAGACAAGAAGGGGCAGTGTGAGTATGAGATTAGTCTGACCCACAAGAGAAAAAGAGCAGATATATACAAGAAAGGACTCTCAAAAGCTCGTACCACCCCAAAATCTTGTTGCTCTTTAAGGTGCTACTGGACTCAAATCTAGCTATTCTACAAGAAAGATGTAAGTTACAAAGGAGCAGTGAGTTCAAAGAAAGCAGCGGATCAGCAGGAGAAGAACACATGCTCTTCATGGAAGCAGCTAGAAACAGGAACTCCGTCTGTTGGTGGGGGAAAGTGCTGTCAAGTCACAGCCAACTTATGGTGACCCCACAGGGTTTTCAGGGCAAGAAACTTTCAGGGGCAGCCGGCCATTGCCTGCCTCTGTGCCATGACCAGTGTTCCTTGTAAGCTGTCCATATGAGCAGCCACTCATCAACACAGGAAGCCCCACTCAGCAGCAATCTGCAGCTGCACGGGGTCTTGCACTGCCCGCTGCCCATTTTAAGAACCATTGCCCAGTTCTATTCTGCTCAGGAGGTGAACTCCTCGGCTCAGCAGGGGGAAACTTGTGACCCTAGTATTCCTTGCTGGTCTCCCATCTAAATACTAACCAGCACTGGCCCTGCTTAGCTTCTGAGATCTGACAAGATTGGGCTAACCTGAACCATCCAGGTCAGGGCAAGATTCCATCTAAGTGTCATAAAATCAGATATGCTAATTGTATTTTTTATGAGAGACAGGGAACCACAGTTCAGAACACATCCTAGAGAGTAAAGATGGCCAGTTATGTCAGCCACCTTCTCTGGTAGGAGATGCTCATAGTCTGAGCAATGGCACCATCCTTCACTTATAAGATGTTAGGATCTACTCATACAACCCTACAGAGTGCTGGCCAACAATGCCACTGCCAATAATGTCTCATCTCAGAATAAAAATTTCCATGATATTCACAAATAAGTGCCAGCTCATGACCAAACTTCATGTGCACCATAACTGGGTATAGTGCTAAATCCTAGCTCAGGTCACATTCTGTTTCTTCCAAATGTAAAACAGGAAGTAATGAAAGCAAACTAGAATGGAACAACAGATGGACAAACTGTTCCCACTTTTAATGAAGCAAACAGTTCCATGCCAATAATAAATCTGCATTGACCTATTTATGTAGCTTTTGCTAGGATTTGGGAACAAAAATCACATGAAACCACAATCTAGCAGGAAGCATAATAGATTGTTTTATAATTGGAAACACATAGAACAATATAGTATAGACTTTCAGCTGATTCATTCCAATGAACCCAGTCTTAGAATAATCTGATGAACTAACAATGTCTGGTCCAGAGTCTATTTTACTGCCTGTCTTCATTCTACTCATAACTTGTCAAACTGAGCACTTCTTTCTTATTACAGTTCAGTTTAAAGTGGAAGCTTGGTATTTATTTTTGCACAAAACGTTGCTATTATTGAGAAATGCAGTCAACTGATGCAGCATGCCCATCATAAAGAAACTGTCCTCTTTTAGCCATTTATCATCTATAGGGAATACCTGCATGGACTCATAACTGTAGACTTGACATTTATGCAATACTCTCTTCATGTCTAAAGTGTTTCCATATCTAGTACAAATAGGTAATATTATCCTTGTTCTACTGGGAGTTCATATATCACATCAAATCTGAAGCATTGTGCAGCTGATGTTCTGCTTACTGATTACTTTTCCTGGCATTAAGGAGTATTTCTGTTACCCTATAAAAGAAGAAATAAAAGTTTATGTGATTATTTCTTGGCAATCTGTATTGAAGACTTGAGCTAGTTTTCAAGTTAATACTTCACTTCCGTCAATATGTATCCTTGTCGTTATAGAAGTATATTGCAAAGTGTTACTCTACCATTAATATACTTTCCAAAAAGGCAGTAGAGGAAAAAAAACCTTTAAACATAGAAATTTAAGACTGACAGCTCATTTAGGTAAGTGTTGTTGAAATGTTATAATTTTGAATTTCCATTTTGATGTATACTGGCTTTTGCCTTCATTTTGCTACCAATATACTTAGAATCTGATATGAAAATTACTCCCTGAATTTGCATTAGAAAAAGCTTTGGATTCAATTACCTTCAGTCCCTTTGGGTACCATATGCGATAGATGCCATAATTAAACCACAGTTTGTATTTGGCTTATATTATTAAATTCTCCACTCCCACATCCTTTGCATATATTCGCTATATGTTTTTCATACCACTGCCTTAAAAGACATCATGGCCAGACCAGAGTCACAGGAATTTCAATCCATAGTTGTTACAATCAGATAGGGCTACCAAGAGCCACCATGGACCCCAGGACAAAAATTCTACCTGCCTCTCTCATATAACTTTAACCCAAAGCTTGTGTCTAATTTTGTAATTTTATATTTGTACACATATACATATATGCACAAATACAGGGCACATCTGAGTGGGCTGTAGTTCACAAAAACTTCATATCACAGTAAATCTTTAGTAAGTAAATCAATAAGAAATCTATTTCAGTTTACTTGTGTACCTTTACCTAGCACAAAAGCTGGGGAAACTGATTATGTAGTCACGCTGGATGAAAAGTACTTGGATCACTGGGACTGATTTTGCTGACATATTCTCTAAAAAGTTTATGTCATTTGTCATATAACATGAAGCTTAATGCCCAAACTAGCAAAGCAGCATTTACTAAGGAATATTAGATGACCCACTAGAACAGCACTAATAGAAACCCAATGCCTGAACAGAGTTTAAAATGTAAGTTGCCAACCAGGGATGAGAAAGAGTTGAGACCAAGACTGACAGATAAGGAGGGGAATTAGAAGGGGGAGAGAGAAATGAAGACTTATCATGAAAGGACTAGAGCAAAATGAAGGTGGAGAAAAGTATGGAAAAAAGGAAAAAGTATGGAAAAAAGGAAGAAAAATTAAGAAGGAAAGTTATATAATGTATTTATTTTCTAAAACACACTAACTGGGAAGATCTGGCTGAGCAGACAGAATTATGGAGTTGTGTAGAAGGAAAGGAAGAAGTAAATAGAATGCTGGAAAGAACAACTTTGTTAGGAGGGTATAGCCTGGCAATGATTATAGCAGTGATGAACTTTGCTTACTGGTCTTGCCTTGCTCCACTACTGACTTGGTTGATAGGTTTAGCAAGATATACAAGTGTCTGTCTCCTTGTAAGAAATTTCCGGCCTGCGGGCCTTAAGGTAGACACCCTGATCTAAGTAGTTCATAAGAGGTTTAAAGCAATAAAACTATCTGATGTGACAATTTTAGATAAGGAAAATATATTGAAAGAAGTTCTCCATTTTAAAGATGCTCCATGGTAACGGGGGCTCAGGGGGAGGCAGACATGAGGTGGCTCCGCGGGGCTCAGTCACCAGGCCATGAGGGTGTCATGCTCTGGGCCACAGGGAGAGGAGACAGTGGGCTCCTTAGGCACCCTGCAGACAATACAGCTGGGTCCCTCCTGCCTAGAACCTGCCCTGGTGGCCAGTCATTGAGAGAGGTGGAGAGAGACTGAGAGAGAGTGCCCGGCGTGCCCACAAGACCTGAGGGCTTGTCCGTGGTGCCAGGGTTGTCCCTGCTGTTGGTGGCAGCACTCTCCTACCCCCTCAGTTGCTGCCGGGGCTGCCTTAGGAGTCACAGCAACTAAATCGGAGTTAATTTAATTAACTTTGATTGGCTAGTGGCTCCCCCGGCCCCCTCCCCAAAAACTCCTTAGCTACGGGGCTGTTCTGTGAGCTCCATCCGTTCGACATTCCAATCGTCCTGAAATTCCAAAATAACTCTCAAATTGGAGCATGCCAATTTGCCAGAGTTTTCAAGTCATCCACATCTTCCTCTCCATTTGAAGTAAGCACATACATTGAATAAATGTGTGTGGGGCAGCCAAGCTCAGCAGAGTAAAGGGATGCAGAGGACTCTTCTGTGGAAGACGAGGTCAGCATACCTGACCCAAGCCCACAGCCAGTGGCAGGGGTACTGCTGGAAGAGGAGCCAGATACAGATTCTCAGCCAGGAACCAGTATACTGGTCCCTCAGCTTCCCAACCCTAGGCCGGGAACAGAGAGACAGTTGCCAGTTAGTTCACCCCCTTATCACTAGAGACTCAGGAATGTCATTGGAAGAAGATTAGGAGAGACCTTCAAACCAGAAGGTGCAGTGCCAATCTAGCAGCACAGCACCAGTCCAGCTTCAACAAGGATGAATGTTTGCAGGAGCAGGACTGAGGCAACCATCAGGTGCATGATGCAACACAGGTGGTTAGCAGTGTGGGGCTTAAAAGCAGCAGAAAAAGGGAGTAGTTGTGTGGAAGCAATTTGTCTATTAGTTACTGATTGTATTCTGGATAGATTTCTTCATCTCTGACCATGGCCTGTATCGTAGAAACCTTCCTCTTGGATCCCCCGTTGGACTTGAAGCTTGTGAGTGTTGCCTAATCTGTGCCTGAACCTCAGAACTGTATTTTGACCAGCCCTGACAGTGCTTACTGTGTGTCAGCAGCCAGGACAAAATGGCCCTGATAAGTGATCTTGATATGATCATACATAAGTTTCCATCAAGGGTCTTTTTATATGGTGTTTTATTAAGTGCACCTGTGCTCCAGAGCATTGGTAAGACCATGTAAATAGAATCTTGATATGACTGAACATAGAACCACATTAAGAAGGCTTTTTCATAGTGTTTCCATGCCCATTGGTAGTGCTGAGAAGCAGAAAGCATAAATTAACTGATGTAATTGAAAGCTGTGGGAAATTTTGAATTTCTTCAAAATTCTGAAATGAAAAATAAATAATGAAATAATGTAGAATCCTAATTTCTACTTTGAAATGACATTTTGAAAGCAGCATGACATGGACAATGTCATTCTGAACTCCAAAATCCAAGAAGATATTTGAATGTGGCAGACTCTAATCTGGAGAACTGGGTTTAATTCCTAACTCTTCCGCTTCAAGTCTGCTGGGTGACCTTGAGCCAGTCACAGTTCTCTCAAAACTCTCCCAGGCCCACCTACCTCACAAGAAGCCTCTTGTGGATAGAGAAAGGGAATGTGATTGTAAGCCACTTTGAGACTTCTTAAGGTAAAGAAAAATGGGGTATAAAAACCTAGACTTCTACTTCTAGCATTTAGACTGCAAATAAATGAATGCAGATACAAGTGAATAGGAAAGTGATGAAGGTTAACAGTTCTCTTTCTCTGCCTTTTATTCTTTTCTTGTCCATCAATGCCTTAGATTACAGAAAACTTTTGTGGTTATTTCACTAAATTCCAGACAGTCCCTTAATTTATGGCTGTTACAGGAGCAGTGTTTGGCAGAGAACTCAATATCACAGGAGCAGTTCTATCACAGCCTTTTCTAAGAGGAGATATCTGTGTGTATATACAGCTCAAAATTATACTGACCTTTTTAGCTGCCATTTCACATGGCATACTCATGTCCAATATGTTGTTTGGTCTGGTAGCATACCAACTATATGCCTTGTTTGCCATTATATACTTCTGCTCTATTACTTTCTACCAAAATCAATTGACAGCTTTCCAATTTTAAGTTTATTCCAATATACTTTATCAAGGTTCCAAATCACTCTAAGCCTCTTTGATATTAACATACTACTGTGCTGTTCATCAATCAGTCTGTGATGAGAGTCACTGTCCTTAGCTCTATGAGATACTGATGTCTGTATGGTGTCCTTTGTTAATTAGTAGGGGTGTGCACAAAGAGAGAGAGAGAGACTTTATTGCAACTCTTGGTTGATGACACACACATCAGAGACCTAGGAAATTTTAGGCCAGACTATTATGTCATCGAAGATTTTGTTGTGCATGTACAGTCACAATTAGATGTTATCCATGGCCTACCTCATAAATTTTCAGCAACCACACAGCATATGAGAAAGTAACATCTGGCTTCAGTTATAAACACACACTTCTGCATGTGTGTTTCTTTATAATACTGTTATTGACTATACGTTCTATGTAGTCTGATCTTCAGACCATTTGTTTTTATTTTTTAATCTTTGCCATTGTGTATACCATAAATTATCTCTCCTTATAATAATTATCTTTTGGTTTCACAAGATTCCATGCACTCCCATTGGCTGTAAAATGCCCTCCCTCAGCCATTGGCCCATCAGCCGCCACTCAAGAGTATTCGCATGCCATTGGCCGGATGCTGGGTCTGCTCCTCTTCCCCACCCACTCCCCCTTTTGCATGTCGGATTTACTGGCAGACAGCTCTCTCTCCTGAGAAAGACGACTCCTGTGAGGGACTGTCCCCTCAGTGGCTGTTGGTTGGCAGCCAAGCTTGGTTCTGTGAGTAAAAAAACAAAGGACTTTCAGCATAACCCCCTCGCCCGCCCATACCCCCCTCTCCAGTAGCCACTTTCCTGTCAGAATAAATGGAAAAAGGATCTCTCTCCTGCTTAGCTTCAGCATGGCTGGCTGGCTAATGAGGTGGGCCAGCAACCATCAAACCATTTTCTTCAACTCCCCGCTGTGCGGCTGACTTTCCCCATGGGCTGCCAATCTCCAGGTGGGACCTGGAGATCTCCCACTGTTACAATTGACCTCCAGATGACAGAGATCAGTTCCCTGGGAGAAAATGGTTGCTTTGGAGGGTAGACTCTATGGCATTATACCCTGCTGAGTCCTTCCACACGCACCCCAAATGCTGCCCTCCACAGGATCCACCCCCCCCCCAATCTCCAGGTATTTCCCTAATCAGAGTTTGCACCTGTACTTTCTCTTCTGTCAGTAAAAGGCCCTTTCCACACCTATGTTGGCCTTTGGGAGAAAACACATTGGGCCCAGTCCTGATCAGGTTGCCAACTCCAGGTGGGCAATTCCTGGAGAGTTGAGGGATGGAGCCTGGAGAGGGTGAGGTTTGAGGAGGGGTGGCACCTCAGACAGGTACGATGCCATAGTCTCCACCCTCCAATCCAGCCATTCCCTGATGGGGAACCATTGTTGCCAATCTCCAGGTGGGGGCTGGAGATCACTCAAAATTACAACTGCTCTCTAGGAGGGAGGGGGGAAGAGATTGAAAACTAAAGGTAGGTTGATGGTTGGCTGGGAGGAAGATAGGGTTGTCATCTCCAGGTTGGGAAATTCCTGGAGATTTGAGGGGTCAAACCTGGAGAGGGTGAGTGTTGAGGAGGGGTGGGACCTCAGACAGGTACAATGCCATAGACTCCACCCTCCAAACCAGCCACTCCCTCCTGGGGAACCACTGTTACCAATCTTGGGGGTGGGCTGGAGATCACTCAAAATTACTACTGCTCTTCAGGTAGCAAAGATCATTTTCTCTGGAGAAAATGGTGGACTCTGTCATTATACCCTGCTGAGATTGCCACAGCAAATTATCACTGAGTGCCCAAAGCCGGGGCACTCTCCCAAAGCCTCTTTCTAGAGCCCGTTGTATTTATTTCCACAACGGGCCTTATTCCTAGTATATATATATATATATTTGATAATATTTATTTTGAGGTTAGTTTGACCTTTTTAACGTTGTTTGTGCCTGATCTGTGAGCCACGAACCATCACAAACTTTAAGATGACAAATGAACTAGTTCATTTTGTGAAGATTGTGACGCAGTAGAATGCCCCCCTCAGTGTGCTAGAGGCACCAAACTTACAGGAGATAGCTGGCTGACTCTGATCTACCTGCCTGTCAAGTTTAGTGGTGATTGGATTTAAAGGGTCTGAGTTACAGCCCTCCAAAGAAGGTGCCCCCAGGAAAGTGCTTTCTGAGGAAACAACAGGCACAGATTCAGGAAGTTCAGGATTGTATAGCATAGACCCTGTGCAAGCTAGAGACATCAAACTCACAGGGGACCTCTCCATGATGTTCCTCTGCATGGTTTCCAAATTATATGCAGATTGGATTTAGGGGGCCCAAGTTATGGCCCCAAAAGAAGATGCCCCCAGGAAAGTGCTTTTGGGGGAAATATCAAGTGCAGGTTCGAAAGTGCAAGCTACCCACACTGAATGCACAGGGAACCTCACCCTGATTCCAGCTCCTCTACAATTTCTCCCCTGTTGCTTTGAAATTTGGTAAACATTTTGATAGAGTGAAGATAGTCTATCTAGAAATGTATGCGTTCACGAACTGCCATGCACCACTTGAAAGTTCGTGGAAAGTTCGTGCTGGTTAACTCGCCACAAACTTCAGTTTGTGAACCATGAACTGGGCAAAATCCATCACAAACTTTCATTCACAAGACAGTTCATGCCCATCTCTAGTGGAGATCCAAGACTGGTCTGGACCAGTCAATCAGAAGTATAAAGAGTTACCTCCCATGGTGGCAGTTCTACCCAGGATTAAAGGATCCGAAGCTACTGTAGATTGTGCATAATGCCACATGCCCAAAGTAAATAAAGGTGCCCCTTTAGGGAGTGCCCCTCTGTTTTTGTTTTTTTAAATGTAGAAGAGCAGTATATAAAACTGTGTCTATAGAGGGTGTTGTCATGGGCCCAGATGCACAGGGCCGTGATCAGCTTTTAAAAGAGTAATGATGATCATCTTCTCTTGTCTGAATCCAAGTGCCTTTGGTACTTAAATTTAGATTATTCAAAATCATTTTCTTTCTGATTAGTGGGCCTGGTATAAAATTCAGCCTGTTGTGTGTGTTTTTAAGGTTCTTTGAGGATTAAAAGAATTGAAAAGGAGAATGGAAATCTTTGTACCACCTCCACACAACTAGATAGCTTTCAAATCACTGGTCGATATAAAAAGTCTCTTTGAGCTGTTGTCAAGTCAGTGGGGCTTCCCAGCTGCAAAGTAATTCAAATCCCTTAAACCTTTTCGCTTTACATTTTGGGATCAATAGATTAGAAAAGGCAAACAGGGAGATGCATGTATGGCTCCTTCCAGCAAACATGAAGAATACGCTTCAGAACCTTATGAGCTGTAAAAAGAGTACTGAAGTCAGTCTCACTGTCTCTTTCTGGGATTTCAAAGAGTGCAAAAGTGGCTTAGATGGAAATACAATGTTCCCACCAGAAACTGGCCAACAGATAAGTCTTATTTGATTTGACTATTAACAAAAGCTGCATTTTTTGCAGCTTAGGATCCTAGAGAGTTCAGTTTATAGTTACAGCAGTCTTTAGGGTAGACTTGAGTGGTCTTCTGTTGGGAAAACATAAGCATTGGTAATTCTGAAGTCAACCTTAGAAAGTAAAAGCAGTAAGTGCTGGTAAGTAACATGGAGCATCGCATGTCAGTCTTTATGAATGGTTAGCCTTATGTCCAGTTTTCAACTCAGACTATCTAGATTCGTCCAAAAGGTACCTCCACTGAAGTAACCTAGGACATGGTTGGTAACACAGCATAAACCTGCAATTGGTTCCAAATATTATTATTCACTGTAATAAAGTAAAACATAATTAGGTGCTTCTTTAAGAGTTAATCTGGAAAATGCATCTTTAAAGGATTTGTACTCATGAAGGAGCAGCAGTAGCAGAAGATCCCATTGAGTCACACCTGACTCATGGGCAACACCATCCACAAGGTGTTTCAGGCACAAAACAAGCAATAATACTTCATCCTTACAGCAGCTCCAGTCTTCTTTGGAGGTCTTCCATCTAACATGGCTGACAATGCCTTAGCTCCCAAGTTCTGATTATCTCAGGCTAAAATGAACTATTTGGGCTGCTGCACACAAAACCTCTCCAGTAATTGACTGAACACATAGAGAAGAACAGTGCACTGTTCTCACCCACACCTCAATGTGATCACCATCTCATGAGCTCAACATCTAAATGAAGAAAAAAAACCCCACATGAAGTGCTATGTCCACAAGAAACCCAGTGTTTGCATTGAACAGTGTCATCTTGGGAAGGGAAAAGTAGGCCATACTCCTTTAAAAAATCACATATGCAAGCAGCTCAAGTATCACTCTTGCTTAATAACTGCACAAAGAGCTGCCCATCTGTACCCTACACAAACACTACCCTACCCTTATATACCCAGATATGAACAAAGCCTAACAGGAGGTGGGCATGCTTCTCGTTGCTCTCTGAACTGATTATACAATGAGTTTGCTGCCAGTAAACTTGTAATGACTTTATTCTTTCTATGACTTCCCTGTGCTTTGCCCAACATCTTTTTTCCCCAAAGGTGATTCTCTAATTTAGCACCACTGACACTCTGTCATCATTCAAGCTCAGGAAGTAGAGGTGATCATGAATGTGAAAAAATAATGGCTTCAATACCATGAGTATGTCTCTACCATTACAATTGTGCTAAATTTAAGAATGGTGCTCCTTTCAGAGTTATTTCTCTCCTATCAGTCATTCAGTAAGGTAAAATTTCTAAATCTTAATTACAGTGATCACTCCATGTTCTGTATATCCAAAAGTGACAGCTCATGTTGACCACAGTGGCCTAAAAAAATCCTATACATTATTCTTGAGACACCTTAAAGCCTGATGTTGCTATGGGGGCAAGGATATAGGACAAAACTAAATAACTTGGGTACACATATACTGAATTATATTCTGAGGATAACACAACTCTAATCCATTAATTTATAAAGACAGTTGCACTCAAATTCAACCATGCCTGCCTACCACATGTGATAGCTCACAACAGATCACCTTGCGGATGCTGATCAACTTGTCAACCCAGTCATCAATATTCTATCATTTACACAGGTGAGAATATGGCTCCCTCATTTTTGAAAAACAAAGCAGCCACTATATTCCAGCAATTACAGAGCCTATGACAAAAATCAGGACAATCACTCTGGACTACATCTGTAGTTTAACTGAGGCTGAGGCATCTGGGACAGGGACTGGGGAGGAGGCTTGGGGACTGGTGAGGAAGAGGACTGTTGCATGGCACTCTGGGATCTCTGCTGCTGCAACTGCCCCCCCACCTTCCACCTTCCAGTTTTCTAGCTCAAATATTATGTCAGATGACTGAGTGTGCTGGTCATTGACTGTAACAATAAATCTGACTGACTGATACTGCAACATGCTCTACATGAGGCTGCCCTTGAAGACAGTTCAGAAGCTGCAGCTGGTGCAGAATGCGGCAACTAGATTAATAACTGGCACCTGGAGGTCCAAACACATAAGACCAGTTCTGGGCCACCTGCATTGGCTGCCTGTATATTTCTGGTCCCAATTCAAGGTGCTGGCTTTAACCTACAAAGCCCTACACAGTTTAGGACCACAATATCTGGTGAAGCACCTCTCCCAATCCCAATTTACCAGACACTATGCTCTACCTCTAAGGCCTTCCTCCAGGTGCCAACCCCTCGGGAGGACTGGAGCGTAGCAACTAGGGGGAGGGCCTTTTGGTGGTGGCCCCCACCGTTGGAACAATCTCCCTACTGTGGCCTGCCTGGTGCCATATTTGCCATCTTTTTTGGTGCCAAGTTAAGACAGCCCTCTCTGCGGATGCCTTTGAAGACCTCCTTGGTTATGCAGGGGCCCAATACAATTAGCCGGGTACTTTTCCTTCACTTTGGGTTAGGACTTTTCAGGTATGGGCTGTTGTTTCTAATGTTTTTCATGTTCTCTTAAATTAATTTTTAATTCGTAATTCTTTATTTTATTTTATAATTTTACATTTGTAAACTGCCCAGAGACCATCAGCTATGGGTGGTATAGAAATAATAATAATAGTAATAATAATAATAATAATGGCATATAGGGCAGGATTACTCATTATGCTAAAAAGAGCTAGAACTATTATTATTATTACGATTATTATTATTATTACAATTATTATTATTATTATTATTATTATTATTATTATTATTATTACAATTATTATTATTGATCTTACTTAGCATAATGAGCAATCCTGCCCTTTATGAATATGGAAACAGTGCAGGTCCATATAATGCTGACATATGAAATCCAGTAAGAAACCATCTTAAAAGAAAAATTTATATCCTGCTTTTCACTACCCGAAGGAGTCTTGAAATGGCTTACAATCACCTTCTGTTCCTCTCCCCATAACAGACACCCTGTGAGGTAGGTGGGGCTGATAGAGCTCTGAGAGAACTGTGACTGACCCAAGGTCACCCAGCTAGCTTCATGTGGAGGAGTGGGGAATCAAACCCCAGGCACTATATCACACTGGCTCTCTCTCTTATCATTAGCATAACACAAAATACACCTCCAGAGTTTCAGTGCTTACCCTATTGGATTGTCCTAATTAGTTTAATATTGCAGCTTTTCTTTGGTTTATTAAGTGCTGGCCCTTAATAATCTCTAGCGAAGCAACAAGAGCTACACGTTCTCTTTCATTGTATAGAATTCTTTCCAGGCTAATAAGCAGCAGCAGTCCAATTTCTATTACACAGTAAAGTTTATATTTTAAATTTTAAACAACTGAACACAGAATTGAATTTTACATTTGGAGGGATACAATTCCCATAACAGGCCATTTGAAACCTACTGAGGTTTGACGGAACTGCTTTAAGAAACCAAAAGACAATTATTGGCAGTCATTTTCTATGCTGTGTTCTCTTTTTACAGACACCTTGTGTAAGGGAGTCATGGGTGTTCTTTTTTAGCATTCCTTCCTCTGATCTCAATATCTATTCATTTTCAGTAGGTGTACATTTAAAGACATACTATTTTATATGTCATAAAATCCAAGAACAAATATTTTGCTGTAAGGTGCCTTGAGATGCATCATCCTGGTTTCTCTCCCCCCTTCCTTTTAAATAAGTAATTTTGTACATAATATCCTGTGATAATTTGATTAACACTGAAACCTTGAAGACTTACCCTTTCCTAAGGTTCCTTTCTTATGTACTCTTTAATCCACTTTAGCTTCTGAATACAAAAAAGATTTTTTAAGGTTTCTCACATATTAAGTATAAAGTGCAACAACAAAAATCAGATCAAAACCAGTTTTGGAAAACCCAAATCAAACCTTCACTAACTGCAGGAGGACTGCATTTTAACCTTAAGGTACATGAAACCTTAAAAAAAAATTGTTTGCTTTCAAAAGCTAAAGTGGGTTA
The DNA here is from genome assembly GCA_029375565.1 of Gekko gecko. Taxonomy (NCBI): domain Eukaryota; kingdom Metazoa; phylum Chordata; class Lepidosauria; order Squamata; family Gekkonidae; genus Gekko; species Gekko gecko. The sequence continues at coordinate 49,585,659 of JAPDNY010000008.1, forward strand.
AAGAGCCCATATAAGAACATAAGAGAAGCCAAAGTTGAATCAGGCCAATGGCCCATCTAGTCCAACACTCTGTCACACAGTGGCCAAAATATACCAGGTGTCATCAGGAGATCCAGCAGTGGGGCCAGGACACTAGAAGCCCTCCCACTGCTGCCCCATCCAGCACCAAGAATAGAGTGCATCACCTGCCCCAGACTGAGAGTTCCCATCTATACCCTGTGGCTAATAGCCACTGATGGACTTCTGCTCCATATGTTTATCTAATTCCCTCTTGAAACTGTCCATGCTTGTAGCTGCCACCACCTCCTGTGGCAGTGAATTCTATATGTTAATCACTCTTTGGGTGAAGAAGTATGAAATTGACCTAAATCCATTGAAGTCAAATGGGCACAGAAGTATAACACTGCTTAGGAGCTGACTGTAATAGAATTATCCCAAGTGTTTGGAGATATGAAGTCCGGATTAGGGTGTGCAGCAAAAAAAATAAAAATGTATTTTTGGGATTCAGATATATTGAACTCAAACAATATCAGTATTTCACAATACTCCCAAATCCCAATATCAGTATGGTATTGGGATTCAGGAAATGATTGTTGAATTTTTCAGATCCTTTAACACCTTCTCGAGGCAGCAAGTTTGCTCACCACTTGGAGAAGGTGTTTAAAGGGACTGATCCCTTTGGATGCCTTCTCCAAGCAGTGAGTGAACTTGCTGCTTGGGGAAGGTGTTTAAAGGGACTGTCATGGTTTTTCTTCTCCCACACCAGTCCAGGGGTGAGAGTTAGAAACCCCAGGACCTCTGTAACAATTAAACAACCCCAGGAGAGTGTCTGTATACCCTCCAGGATATCAGTAGTCACTGCCACCAGGATCTCTTATACAAGGTCCCCCACCAACGATCAGGAGTAAAGATCCCAACTCCTGCCTGGTCTATAGGACTTAACACTCACCAGCTCTGTACCAGGGCTGCAAACATTTAATTAACACACAGTAGTAGCCTTCTTAGGCGAACGGCTTAGGCACAAGATTTAGTCTTAGAGGTCAAGTTGCAACAGAGGAAACAAATCCAGATAATATTGATTATATATATTATCTTTATTCAGTGCAAAAGCATGCATATATAATGAGACTAGCAAAAGATAAATAAACAAATCCAGATAATATTGATTATATATATTATCTTTATTCAGTGCAAAAGCATGCATATATAATGAGACTAGCAAAAGATAAATAAAAACAAATAATGCCTATAGCATAGTCAGCTCTAACTACGCAATAGAGGAAATCCATAGTTACCAGGCTTTCAGAGGTATCAGATGATTCAATGTGCAAATAGTTCAATGTATAACCAGGGAATCTTGAGGATGAACCACATGGTTGATGATGGCAACTAAGACCAGCTTGGCTGCCTAGCAGTAGAACTCCATGACCAGCAAGCAGCCAGTCCAAAAAGGAACTCTTTGTTTCCAGAGAGGAACTCAGGAACTAACAAAGAACTAACTTTTCCCATACGAGGTATCACAATTAAACCCCCTCCTCCGTCACTATTGAATAAGGCCATTATCCAATCATGAGGGAGTGGAGGGTTGTGTCCAAGCTCCATGGCACACGTGCCACATGTCAGGTCAGAGAATGCTTAGGAATGTTTTTTGGAGTGTTAATGTGCTGGGCCTACTTCTTTCAGGCTTGGGAAGGTGTCGGTATGGCTCCCTGTCCCAGCAAAGGTGTCAAAGTGTCTTGCATATGGCTATGAGGCTTGGCCATCTGGCCAGCCATCTGTGCAGGTGACGAAAGTCACACAGAAATGTTAGCAGCTAAGGCCATTTGGCCTTGGCAAGTATAGCTTCAGAAAAATTAGCTTTTTCTGTACAGGGACCAATCCCTTTGGGCATCTTTTCCAAGTGGCGAATGAAGTCACAGCTTGGAGAGGGTGTTCGAAGGCACCACAATCATTTTGGAGGTGTTTAGAGGGAGGTGCTTAAAGGGACCATAATCCTTTTGGATGCCTTCTCCAGGTGGCAAGTGAACTCACCACTTGGGAAGGGTGCTTAAAGGGTCCACTCCCTTTGGGCACCTCCTGCAAGTGGTGAGTGAGCCCAAGCAAGCCTAATCTCATCAGATTTCAGAAGCTAAGCAGGGCTGACCTTGGCAAGTACTTGAATGGGAGACCTCCAAGGAATACCAGGGCCAGGAGACAGGGGCAGACTATCAAGCCACTTCTCTAAATGTCCTCCATGCCCCAGTAGAAGTCACAAGAGGTCATCATGACTTCCAGACAAGGGCACATACACACATACACACACAAAAATGCAAAAAAAAAAACCCAAAAACCAGATAAAAGATCCATAGGGGTGTTTTCACACATAATTTTAACAGTGATTCCCCATGAAAAGTTGCCCAAACTGTTTTCTCATGAAACTGAGAATAAAATGAGTTAACAATACATCTGTAAGAACATAAGAAGAGCCCTGCTGGGTCAGACCAATGGTCCATCTAGTCCAGCGTCCTGCCTCACACAGTGGCCAACCACTTCCTCTAGAGGTCCAACAACAGGGCATAGAGGCTGAGACCTTTCCCTGATGTTGCCTCCTGGCCCTGATATTCAGAGGTTTACTGCCTCTGAACTTGGAAGTTTCCTTTAGTCACTGTGGCTAGTAGCTATTGATAGACCTGTCCTCCATGAATTTGTGTAATTCCGTTTTATAGGCATCTATGCCTGTGGCCATCACTACATTCTCTGGCAGTGAAATCCACATTGTAATTACTTGCTGTGTAAACAAGTATTCCCCTTTCTCCATCCTGAATCTACTGCCTGTCAGCTTCATGGGATGCCCTTGAGTTCAGGTGATTTGGGAGAGGGAGAAATAGTTTTCTTTGTCAACTCTCTCTACCCATTCATAGTTTTATAAACCTCTACCATGCCCACTCACCCCGCTGTAGTCATCTCTTGTCTAAACTGAAACGTCCCAGACTCTTCAGTCTTTCCTTACAGGGAAGGTGCTCGGTACTCCAACCCCCTAATCATCTTGGTTATTCAGCCAGTTTGAACAATATGTTGTGAGAAGGAGGGACTCTGCCTCACTTTCCTGTCCTTAATAGAGTTGCAAACCTCTAGGTGGTGGCTAGAGATCTCCTGGATTTACAGCTGATTTCCAGACAACAGAGATCAGTTCACCTGAAGAACATGGCTGCTTTAGAAGATTGACTCTATAGTATTGTATACCCCACTGAATCCCTCTCCTCCCCAAACCTCACTGTTCTCAGACTCCACTCCCAAAATCTCCAGGTATTTCCCAATCTGGAGCTGGCAACCCTAGTCCTTAATGTTAAAAAGCACCTACACAATGGTATGTGGTGAAGAGGAGAAAGAGGAGGAGGAGTTGGCTTTTATACCCTGCCTCAAATTCAGCCTACTATGCCATGTGTACTTGGAAACCTAGATTGTAGTTAAAATCCTAAAGATTATTGCCTGGGAGTAAGCTTTGTTAAATAAGTATTTGTGTCCCAAGTACACCTGCTTAGGATTGGTTCCTAAATGTTCCAGTGAGGTAGCTGTGTTAGTCTGCTGTAGCAACAAAACGAAATAATTTTGTGTTACCATGAAGCCTCATGAAGCATAAACCGTCAGTTACCTGTTGCAGTACGCCTAATAGTCTTTAAGGTGATACAGGATCCTTTTGCAGATCCTATGAAATGTGCATAGGATTACAGGGTAAATGTTTGATTTCAAGTTCATATAAAGAATCTCTATGCACTTAGGATTGGTCCAGTCTGCATGTTATACTACTGTGAGAATACCTACTGGCATCATAAGTGGGGCTTTGAGCCATATGTGTTCAGGGGTAGGGCAGTCTATAAATTGAAACAATTAAATAAATAAATAAATAAATAAACAATTACACCAGATAAATAGGGAAGGCATGCTGTCCTTCACCCATCAGTCTTCACTGTACATAGGATGGGTTTATTGTTCAAACATGTCCTCTATAACCCATCTTAACTACTTGAAATAAGGAAGAAAGACATCTAAGTAGAATATGGAACTGTATTGTTGAGATCAGAGGTCTTTAGAATCCACATAAAAAGTAACAGAAATCATTAAGCAGCTGCATAAAACAGGCCATTTTCAAGGGGAACAGTCAACATCATTAATCATCATTAAAACAGGTTTACCACTTTTCTAGCTAACAAAGATGTAATTGCACCACAGCTAAAGCGCATGGACCTAACTTTTTAGTAATGTTTCTTTCTTTAAGTGGAAGATTGTCACTCAATATTCTGCAAAATAGGTCGAAATATAGTTTAATGATCCATTACATATTTGGCCTTTAAAAAGAGATCAGTCCAGCAGATAGTGGGTTGGGCTGAGATCACACTGTGAGCTTCATGGCAAAGTGATAATTAAAACTTGGGTCTCCCAGACCTTTGTATGACACTACCTGCTGGACAACAATGGGCAGTAACTGCTGTGATTGCTGTAGACATAGTGGACATTTGGGGGGCATTCCAATGGCCTTGGGAAACCTCACCACTGTGTAGCAGCTGACATCACAGTCTGCTGGCCCTGAGTCCCGTGAAGGGATTGGGTTGCTCACCCCTCTTTTTTCTCTTTGGCACACGTTCACCCTCCCTCCCACTTAGCCCTCCCAACTCTTCTATGTTTCTGCTAATGGTGTCTGCTGTGCAGCAACCAATGGTGGCTGTTAGGAGAAAAAGCAGCCATGAACCAGAAAGAGGCTATATATACATGAGGAGTGGCTGCTGACCCAAGAAGTTGTGGGTGAACAAAGACCACTTGCAAAGAGGAGCAGCTGTTACCATTACTATTTGAGTCACAAACAAAGTCTGAGTCCAGTAGCACCTTTAAGGTCAACAATGTTTTATTCAATGTGTAAGCTTTAGTGTGCAAAACACACTTCTTCAGACAAATGGAATAAAATTTCCTCAAGGGTTACTTACCAGTGGGGAAAAGAGGGTGGGGATTGCCATTAGGAGGAGCCACTCAGAGCCAAGATGCATATGAAGAGCTGAAATTGAATCAGGTTGCCGGTGAGATCAATGGACAGCAGGAAATTATTGTGTTATTGTGCTTTGAGAAGGCATTTTTTTTTTTTTTAAAGCAGCAAATTGGCACGTAAATGCAAGAGTTAACACCTGATCCAATTTCAGCTCTGCATATGAGTGGCCACTTCTAACGGCTGCCCCTACCCTCTTTTTTCCTGTATAGGGCTGTAGATCAGAAGTTCGCTTTGCTAGGCTTTTCACCTGAATCTCTACAAATGATGGCCTTAAACCAAGCAAGAGCCATGGTAAAGCAGCGATTATTTGACATAGAGAGACAGAATGACATTGCTGGAGCCTCTAGTTTTTAGCTCCCCCTCATATAAGATCTTTAGTCTCTCCAGCTCCATATCTGACAAATTTGGTAATTCCATCTCATTGAAGGGCTTGTTGTAATATTTTCCCTTCTGATGTTGTAATAGGTTACTACAAGAAGATACCTCTGGCTGAGCATATTTGTCCTTGTGGTATTGGAGAGGCTGATACTATCAACCATATTTTAGTTGTATTTGGGTTCTATCAAAATATATGAGCTACATTTATTCAACTCATATGGGAAAGGCTTTTAGGCCTTTTGGATTCTGAGATTAGTACGATGCTTATGATAGATGCCAATCCACAGGTGACATTAAAGGTAAAGGTAAAGGTTCCCTTGCTCGAAAGCCAGTCAAATCCGACTCTAGGGTTGCGGTGCTCATCTCCGTTTCAAAGCCGAAGAGCCAGCGCTGTCCGAAGACTTTTCCGTGGTCATGTGGCCGGCATGACTAAACACCAAGGTGCACGGAATGCTGTTACCTTCCCACTGAAGTGGTACCTATTTATGTACTTGCAATTTCTTGCTTTCGAACTGCTAGGTTGGCAGGAGCTGGAACTAGAGACGGGAGCTCACTCCGTCATGCGGCACTCTAGGGTCTTGAACTGCTGAACTACTGACCTTCTGCAGCCTGCAGTTCAGCGTCTTAACCACTTGAGCCACCGCAGCTGTGACATTAGCGTGTGCCAAATCTTTGGCAGCAGTTTATAGAATTAGGAAAGATTTCTTAAATGCACAACTTAAAGACTCCTAGGCTAATGCAGTGTATTATTTTGGAAATGGCTTTGCATTATTTTGAGCTGTACGCATGTATGCATGCATGGATTATGCTATGGTTGGACTGTTTGTGCTGGTTACGAACCGTAATAAAGATTTCTGAGATTCTGAGATTCTTTTTTCCTGTAGTTAATCCTTGGGGAAATTTTATTCCATTTATCTAAAGAAGTGTGCTTTGTACACAAAAGCTCATACCCTGAATAAAACGTTGTTGGTCTTAGAGGTGCCACTGGACTCAGACTTTGATCTGCTGTTTCAAAACAACACGGCTATCCACTGGAATTTTATTTGTGTCACAGGCATGCCTGGCAGGAGACTTGCAGGACAGTATCTGGCCAAAAGTCTTCAAATCCTAGAACCAGTCATAGTCTGTAGCAGTGCTGTGACTAATGTCAATGGGGCTGCCTGGACTTTGGATGACTTCACTTCATTGGGGCTGGGAGATGTTATGTTAGCACAATACAATTGGATTGAGGATCACTCCCAGAATCTACAAAGTCACATTGAAAATAATGGCCACTATTTCATATTCAGAGACATTTCAGAAAGAAGACACCGTTTCTCCTAAGATAGATGTACTTTTCTGGTTTAGCACTTGTGTGTACAGGCAATACAGTTATTACAATGGGTTTCAGTTTGAATATCTTTTCCTTTTAATATACATTTGTCAAGCACATTTGAAATTAAAGTTCAGCCTTAACAGGATCAATATGATATTTAGCTGGTTTTTCAAACTTGATCTCATTTGCTTGCACAAGCTAATATTACTTCTCCTGCTGCCTTTAAGGATTGAGAAGTGCAACATGTTTCAGATTTCCTAAGGGTGGATTTACATTAAAATATATGAACTTTAATCATTACTCAGGAATTTTCTGAGCTGGATTGACACAGCCTCTTTTACATATCTGTGAAATCTATCTTATACTAAAATTAAGGGTTTCAACATTTTTCATACAGCAAATTAATAAATGGGAATGGCACTAAAGATGGAATTAAAGTGAGGATGGTATTAAAATGGGGATGGTATTAAAATTTCTAATGTAAAAGTCAACTGAATTAGAGATGGGCCTAAAATGAAACAATTCATTGTCACCTTGGTACCTCAGATATTTAAGAAGGGAATTATAACATAGCTTTAGGAGACAACCAAAGATATATAAAGTTGTATGCAACCAGTGCTTTCTGATGATGAAAGGGCACATCCATTGATGGAGGGAATAATTTTCAGCTGTTCCCCCTTCCCCATGCTGTTGAGTCCCCTGAATACCAGAAACATTTAAGGTGGAGTCAGCAGTTGGGGAGAGGTGGGTAAGTTCCCTTCCATTAACTTTGATTGGTTTGTGTTTTGCAGGCTTAGGCTGTTGGCTAAAGTGACTAACAATGAAGTTGATCCTAGAATTGTCAGACCCAGGCAAGCTAATCTGTGGATGATTTGAGTTAATATTCTCCTGGGAAGAACAATCAGCAATATCGAGATTCCATTGCATAATGTGTGGGCCATTTATGAATCTGTCCATCTACAGCAACGCTTGCCATCATGTATAATGGTTTCAAAGTGTCTCTGAGCAAAAATGATGTACTCAGGTCACTCACAGTCTTTCCAACTATACATATAACCATTGAAACAGCTATTTTAGGTCACATTTTAATTAGAAAGGTCCATTACATTTCAACAGCTATTGCAAGTGATTGCCCAGCTTTTCACAGTTTAACCTTAATTTCACTCAGTGGCACGTATGCTGCTACATTGCATTTCAACTGAGATGTTGGACCAGCTTGGAAGGAGTAAAAGTATTTGAGTCTATTAAATATTTGTTTTTCATGATATTGTAGAAGGTTAGATAATTTAGTCTGAATGAGAAATTCAAGGGATGTAGTAATCGGCTTGTCAGTGCAATTGCCCTGGATTCATTTCCAATTGCAGATTTCTAACTGAACTTAATGCCGTTTTCATTTAATTATGCCAAATGTATGCCACAGTTTTATCATGGAATAAGTCCATGAAGCTGATGAATTCTGCTCCAGTGTCTTTAGTATGGCTTGAAGCTTTCACTGTGCTGTTTTTGCCCCTGTTCCTTTATTGGGCTGTCTCACATCTGGTCCATATTTCAAACATGATAACAAACTATAAAATAGACAACAGTGAATTCTGCCCACATTTTTTAACTTACCAAATAGATGAGTTTTTGCTAAACATTGTGTGAGCTGGAAAAACAACTGAAGTCTTTTGATATCTGCAGTTGCAATGCAAACTGGAAACTGTTGTCAGACCACCAATATTCACAAAGCACAGTTTCCCAAGGAGCTGTCCTGCAAACTTCCTGTAATTTGACTTAGATAGGTTCAAATAAAATACAACTGAAAATACACTCTATGAAGTTTCAAAATTACCATCCAGATCAGAAAACACAGCTCCTTGTAACTCTTCGTCACATTAAAACAATTGTAATCTTTGTATTTAAACATACAATTGTAATCTTTGTATTTAAACATACAATTGTAATCTTTGCATTCTGCGGACCTATCTGGTTGCAGGTGAGACTCAGCAAAGCCTGTGGGTGATGCCTCCTTTCATTTCCCCACCCGCTCACAGCCCCCTGCCCCCCATCTTTCACCATTTACCCATCCCACTTCCTTCCACTGTCCTTGCTACCATATTGAGCCTGAGCAGACAACACAACTTCCCTTCTAGCTCCCCAGGCATCTAAAATGACAGTGCAACAAAATACAACTATCCAATGGGCTTTACTCTTGCACTTCATGAGAGTCTTGAGAACTCTTATTTGGCATGTACTGCTTACCATGCTGTCATTAAAGATCCTTGGAGAAACAGATGTAAAGGAGTATTAGTTGTGGCTGTAAGAGCATGGATGTGATGGCAGTGAGGCAAGGATGAAGTGTTGGGGTGGAACCTGCCCTCCAAAATCCACCATGTGAAGTCACCACTTCACCTCAACACTTTACAAAAATAGCCACATTTGACTGAGTCAACTTGTATTTCCTGTTTCACTATCTTTATATAGATTTTAGTCATTTGTATGGTGACTTTATATAGTATTCCACAGTATTAAAGCAACTTACCTTTACTGTAAAAATATTAGAGATAATCTGTTGCCTTTGTTTTGCAAACACAAAAGAGCCACCCAAATAAATACCCACAGCATTCTGCCAAATGTATTAATGCCTTCTGTGACTTTTGCTCTTCTAAATGCCATGGAGCTGTAAGGATTTTATTATGGTTAATATTGATGTCTTAGAATTATCCATAAGCAGCTAAATAGTGATGTAAGCATATTGTGAAATTGCTATGTTAATATCACATTTGGAGCCATTGCCCACTGCATGGTAATTTTATTATCAAAAGCTTTATTCAGCAATATCCAGCATGAGAGTAAAACAGGCTTATAATTCATCAGGATAAATATTGCAAAAGAAACTATTTTGGTGTAATCATCATATAGGAATATAATACTTTCAAAACAAGTGGATTAGTGAGTCTATTGTTTGAACTGAGAGTAAAGTTGTTCTGCAGATAAAGATATCCAGATTCTATTTCTTTGCCCAAAGAACCCACAGCACACCATAAAGTGAGAATCTGCACTACTGAAAGCTCTTAAACAGAAAAAGTATGATATACAATCCTTCTGGGACTGCACCGTTTCAAAATGTAGAGAGGGAACCACATATTTGAATGTTAGGGTTCTAGATCAGCCTCCAACTAACATTCCACATTGTCTCAGGCATCGCTCCCTACAAAATATGAGACACCAGTGTGGAGTTTAACTAGTTTTAGTAAATGGCTGATCAATGTAAATAAACTAAATTTCATATTAGCTGGGTAGTCTGTGCTTGGCAGCCTTTCGTGGTTCTCTTCATTTGTGCAATACCACCCTGGCTCCAAACACTATCCACAAACTATTGCTGACTTTGCTTATGCTCACATGGACCTCATCCTGTCTCTATGCCAAGAGAGGCCAAGCCTCACCCACTCCTCCATCCCAAACTGTATGACAACAAAGGTTGTGGCCAGTGGTGCTCAGCACCCAGGCTACGTCTTCCCAGAAACCACCCCACTGCATAATAATTGGTGGCTTGTTCAGGAAATGACCCTTCATCAGAGCATGATGCCTCAGTGTGCCTGCCAAACTCTTCTTACCTATTATGAGCAACCTGCCCTATTCTTTCCAAACTAGTTATGGACTAAGTAATCCAGAAATCAAACCTAGTCATTAAAAAAAAAAATAACCTCCAGAGGCAGCACAGAGTAGGCGAGAAAAAGAACCCTAATAGGCCAATAAGAGAGAACCCCAAAACTTCTGGTTGGTCCCAATGCAATCAGCTGATCCTGTGTGATACTTAGGAAGGATGGGTGGGGCAACTGCATCTGGCTAATGCCTGCATGGGCAGAAGGAAGCCGGAAACCCCTTATTGGCTTCTGCTGCATCCTATCATCATAGGCTGGGCAAAAGCTGCCCTAGCCAATCTACAACCCATACATCATTTGTTTCTGAGAAGGGGCCGGGATGACAGCATCCACCATCCTAACAGTCAAGTGAGTGTTTTTCCCCCCATGTAAGAGATCAAATGTGATTACCTACCTAAAATGGTAATGTCACATACCAGAATGATACATGCAGCAGAATAGTATGGCAGAATCCTAAGGTGGTAGAGTGGATTGAACCCTTTCAGGTTTCAGGTGAGAGGGTAGAATTTTGAATGATTTCACACCTAAAAAAAATCATGCTAGTAAAAGAATAATTAGCATGTTCTTGCTTAATGATACCAGATGGACCAGTGATCTGATCCAGCAAGGCTCTGTCCTAGTCATCATGTTTCAACACAACCAAGCCCTATCCCAACTTTCTGCAAGTCTGTTATAGGCAAACATAATGTTAAACAAATGTGAATGTAAAGGTTACTCATTACATAAAATACAATATTTCAGTTAGCTTTAGTGCTTTGCTTTCAATTTACACAGTGGCTTTCAAATGCTACAGTAATTACAATAGCAAACAAGATGATATAATTGACATAAATGCCTGCCTTGTTCACAATTTGCCAAACACTGCAGTTCATCAAATAGCCAAATTAAATATAGGGCATTTGGCAAATCGCTGTATAACAGCCATTCTATTCCATTTTATTGAGTGTCAGTATCACGATCCATTGCAAACATTTCTACTTTTTTCCCTTCCTGCTCTAATTAAACTGCTGGAGTTATGGATTAACAAGATGATCATTGAACGTGCACTAGCGTTCAAGGAGAGGGAAGGGGAAGCACATCTGTTTAGCATGCAAAATTCTTGCTCCTTTTGCAGTACTTGCACCAGGGTCACAGCTCTCCAAACCTCTGGTGCAAGGGGAAAGGGATCCATTGAAGAAGATAAGGCAGTTCCTTCCTTTCTCACTCGCATCCATGTGGAGTACAGCTACCTCCCTATATAGGAATGGCATTTAAGTAATAAGAAAGGATAGGCAGATCTGAGCCTCCTTCATACCCACCAGTTATTTGTCTGTCAAGTTAAACATAAAGCACGACAAAGGGGCAGATGTGAACTGTTCGAAAACTGGAATAACATAGTGGCTAAGATAATTAACTGTGATCTGGAAGGTTGTGGATATTTACCTCAGCCATGAACTTACCATGTGGTCTTGGGCAAGCCATTTTCTTTCAATTATTGTGACTCCCTCCTCATTTGCCCATCTGGGAATAATACGAAGGGAAGATTTACAGGACTGTTGTAGAGATTCTTGCAATAGTATGTGAAGTGGTTTGAACATGCTGAAGGAACTGTTAAGGGCTAAACTAGACATGACGGTATTCCCAGGTCAGACCACCACCATTTTAAAGCCTAATGAGGTGATTTAAAAACTCTGCATGGCAAGAAAAGGCACCCTTGTTCCCCTATGCCTTGACTTTTTTAGCACTTGAAAAGGAATGGGGGGGATGGACAAGAGCTCATCCTACTGTCCTGTGGAGCAGAAGAGGATCAGGCCCTCACAGAATTGTTTTAATCATGCAATTAGGCTTTAAAATGTCAGCAGCATCCCTGGGTCAAATCTGGGGGTGCTGTCACATCTAGTTTGGCCCAAACTTCTTCTCCATTACCATGGTCTATTGTGAACTTTAGCTACCAGACCATTTGTCCCTAGCACCTCTCCAGATGAAGTCATAACACCAACCATTCTTGGGTTAAACTAGTTGAATTTACCAGCTGATGCATGTCATTGGCTTATTAACATATTGAAGGAGGGGATGCATTAGGCAGCCCAGCAGCTACCAACTGTGAGGAACTCCCTTATTCCTGAGTATATTGGGTTTGGTTTCTTTAACCTTTCACAGGCTGGAGTGGTCTTATTTTCCCCTGACACTGACTGCCAGCCTCTGTTTCCTAGGAATACACACAGTTCGCTCTTCTGTCACAGACTAAGGGTGTGTTCAGACGGATCTTTTGATCTGCCATAGGAACGACTCCCTTGCGGATCAAAAATGCACGACCAGACAGAAACATCTGGGAAAAATTCCGGTCCCGTAGACATCCCGTTCTGCTGCGCCTCCAATCCTGATTTAAAAAGAAGCAGTTTCTATGTAGGGTTTTTGCTTACCCGCACGACAACTGCAGACTTTCTTCCATCTGGTCACTCCATTAGCGCGTGATGCTCCCGTCGGCTCGGTCTGACGTCAGACCGAGCCGACAGGGGCGCGATTTTTTTAAAAATGAAACCCTATGTGCGCTTTAACGAGGAAACGCATTCAGCGATAAGCGCTACGAGGAATGTAATATTCATGCTTATTTCTTTTAGGGACAAGATGTTACCGCGATGGGAGATGGAGGGGGGGAAGGACTGTTCTAACTTGCGAAATAGTCCCTCCATTGATCATGATGGCAATGGCAAGGGGGAGGACCGGGACTTATTCTTTCCATCCCTGCATGCGCAAAACTTTGCTGAAAACCCTCCGCGATCGCCTCAGTTCTCCAAGGAGGCGCAGCCTTGCCTATGCGAATGTACAAAACTGTTTTTTAAGAAATCCTCAGTGGATGCCGTGTAGACAAATCACGGCGGGAACAACGCGCGGTGAGGCTATTTCATGGGGGGGCGTCTGGTCATGCTAGGCTGGATTAAAAAAATCAGGATAAAATTTTAGGAGGGCTCATGGCACGATTGACTGGCCGTCTGAACGCAGCCTCAGTCACTTATTGTCTTTGGGGCTTTTCATGAACATAGAGCTTAATGTTTAACTTAGTCAGATTCTGTCAGACACTGAGGCGCATGCAATTTGGAACAGTAAAACCAACTGAAGATTTTATTTACAAAGATGGGCAGGCAGGGAAAATATGTACATGGGGAAAATGTGATGTTTGTGGATACGTAGTTGCAGATGGTATATTTCAGCTTTTGGTTAGTTCCTTCTAAACAGTCAGTTCAGATGTCACAGTACAAAACACACTTTCACTCTCAACTCAACCCCTGTGCTGTTTTAGGTGGCCAATTTTGGGGTGGATTTTTCAGGTATTCTCCCCCTTCACAGAGAAACCCTTCTGCTGTGCCTTGGTTTAGATTTTGGACAACCACTAGTCCAATAACCACTATTGGCACACACTAAAATCCACTAAACCAGACTCCCTCTCCAGCAGGGTATAAATTCTTTGTTGTGTACCCAATGAGACCACGCATGTGGTCGGGTCCACACATGGTCAGGTGAAGGACCTAAGCTTCACCCCAAAAGACAATAGCCCAGACAGATCTTAGCACACACCTATCAGAGGGCTAGGATCCGAGAATGGACCTATGGGACTCGAGTGCACTGTAAATAGCATATCACAGGAGTGTGTGTGTGTTGGCTGTGGTTTGGCTACAGGGATATAAACCAGCCTGCAAGCCGGGTCACAGCATCTCAAAATCTGATTGTAACTAAATAAAGTATGAGCTGAAATCACTCTCCAGTGCATCAGCCTCAGTACTTTATACTCTTAGTGAGATGAATGTGTATCTTTTGTTTCATCACAAGGAGTTTATTTTTCTTTTTAAGACTTCTTAGTTGTCACTGTAGTATATAACTACATTTGGCTCTTCTCAGGTTCCCTTAATATTGGGATCTGTAGAGAAGGCTCATTTGCTCCTCAGACTCAGTGATGTTCAACCAGACTTCTCAGTTCCCTGGCACAGAATCAACTGACTAAAACCAACTGCGGTCCCGATCACACGCAGAAGTAGCCACATGATAAGCACGAATGCTGGGTGGATTTTAAGGGTGCAATCACACTGGAACATCTGGCAAGCATCCTGCACCTGTTGGCAAGCCATCACACTCCACCAAAGAAGCAGAGTTAAAAAATACCAGGGAAAGTGCTGTATCAAATGGGTTTGTGATGGACTGCAGACAGACTTCCCCTGTGAATGCTCCAGCGTGCTCCCCTTGCATCAGTGATTCCCTTGTTGAAGTGCACCAGAAACACGTGCTGATGGAAGAACCCCAATTCATTTACTGGTGCATCTGATCATGCAGTGGCGGGTCAAATAGCTGCAGGGCAAATACCCTCGCTTCCCCACTGTGTTACCTGGCACGTGTGACTGGACCCTGCCAGTCTCAACTGCCAAACTCCAACTGTCAAGAGTTTGGTTTTTTTCCATAGAACCCTCCCCTGAGTTCTGCATCAGGATTACATCATCTCTGCTAGTCATGTGGGTATCTTTTCTCACAGGTTGATCCCAAGCCTGGAATCCATCACACCAACATTTGAGCAACTCCATTCTGGCTCCAAACTTGGCCAGTGATTTGGCAGGTCTTGTTTATCCTTCACTGCACATGAACAGTGCTGAGAAGTACTGAGCCTCATCCCTCTGAACTAACTTACTACACAGACAACTAAGAATTTAGCTGATGCTGCTCAGCCCTTGGTGTTTCCTCCCAACCCTCCCTGCCACATAGCAAATGATAAGTTGTTACATGAACGGTTCTTTATTGTGTGATGTTTCACCCATTTGCCCTACCAGTATTGAGCTAAGTCCCGTATTCCTACCATCACTAGTTATGGCATAACCAGTCAAAGAGCCAGGACTATTTATCCTATGCCCTGGATGTGATACGAAGCAGGCAAAAAAAAACCCTCCTAAAACACGTTCTTATGGAAACTAAAAATTTCTGCTTGGCCCCAAAGCAACTAGCAAATCCCCTGATGACTCATTCAGCAGCGCTTGGCAAATGTCTGCATGGGAGAGGCAGAGCCCCTTTATAAAGGCCTTCACACTGTTCGCCCCATCAGCTAGACAATTACCAACCCTGCCAATGATTTCCCATGCTTCATTTGACTTCTAAAGGGGCAAGGACAATAACCTGCTCAGCCTTAATGGCCACAAATGCCTTTGGACTAGTACTTTCAGCATAGACAAAGGCTGGGAGGGAATACACTGCATCTCTATGCTTGGAAAGATATAGCAGGCTATATGCCCAGATGTTCAGCATCCATGACAATATCAGGAGTTTTAATATGAACCAACAAAGCAACCAAGCATAAAGCAAGTGCCACTAGAGTGAACTGGCCCTTGTGGTTTTATTATTTCGACACAGAAATGAATCCAAATCACATGTTTGTGTAATTCTTCTCTGTTCATTAGAAAATGAGGAATTAGAAGAAACCCCACAGTCTGCAGAATATTAAAGAATATATACTTTTTAATAGCCCCTTGCTAATATCCTTGTGGCCTACGTTTGTAAATACATATTGTTTTCTCTAATCAACAAAGCAACAGGGAATACCCATGAACCAAATGAATGCATCCACCAAGAAGCTTTTAATAAGCTACATCGAGTTCTCAGGGGTAACACTTGCTGGTTTTATAGTCTCGCAGTCCAGCCGAGCAGTACTGCTAACTGCCTGTCTAGTTTTACACCAACAAGAACACAAACTGTTTGCCTCCAGCAACATTATATGAGGCTCTCTGTCTTCTAAGGCTGCTGTTGTCCAGGCCATGCCCCTGAGGAGGTGCCAGTTGACATCAATGAAATGGCTTTGAAGTATTGAGTTTAAGGACTGCAGTTAAACTGAAGAGTCCTGGGAAATGGACTGTGTACTGAAGATGGTCAACTGGCACGGTCCTGTTTGCCTGTCTGAAGCCCAGTTTGGTTCTAGATCTACCATCACACCTTATCCTTAAATGCAACTTTCAGTTCTATAAGTGATGTCTTATACATAATACACTCATTTTTAATGATGTTGTGGATATTCTATAATGATACTTAACCATACATATAACATTTTCCAAAGTAACGTAGATAGATTCTCTTAGCCATCTTTACCAGCTTTACTTGTAAGGTAGTTGATATTATTATTGCTACAATGCAAGGCAAAGGGGGACTGAGAGAATTATAACTTGCTACATTAGTTGATGACTGGTGCATCATAGATCAAATTTGCATGCAGAAGGTCCCAGGTTCAGTCCCTGACATCTCTAGGTGGTGTTGAAGAAGTCTGAGACAATGGAAAGCTGCAGTCAATGAAAGTAGATAGTAATGAGACAACATAGTTGTACTGACTCTGTACAACTAAACTTCATCTGTGGATCATTGCAGTACATTAGCTCTATCAGACTTAATGCAAAAGAAATGTTTTCTCAACTTGTGGGTATATTTGAAGGCTCTTTACATTACAATAAGGTGTATGTGCTATCTCTGATGGTACTGCAATTGTAGTTCTGCTACCTTCTTTGTAATTTCTGTCAGAGGAACAAAAGTCAGATCTTCTGGATCCTGGTATATGATTTTTTGAACCTAAGAAAATATTTTACCTTGTTACCTTTTAAAGTGAATTTTAACTACAGCTGGATCTTAGAACCTGTTATTCGTGGCTATTTTGTAATGCACTGAAAAGATTCAGTAGAAGCAAAACTGAAACAATAAGAAGCCACTACTTTTTTAAAAAGCCCTTTGTGACTGTTGTGAGCCCCAGGGTGGTACCGAAAGACACTATGACATCGACCAATGGATTCCCTAGTATACACTGGCTTCTTCACCAAAGCATTTTCCAAAGCAAAAAGCCATTTCTGGCATTCCTCCAATTCACTGTAGGAGGAGGTGCTTCAGAAGAACTCAGAAGACCTTTGTCTCTGCAGAAGCACCCATTCATCATAGCACAGGAGGATGTTTGACCATCCCAGGACCCCATGCATGCCTGTAGCCATGGGAGGGGCCTGGGACAATGCCCCCTCATAAATGTGCTCTGTCCCTCCCCTGGGAGGTGGAGGGAGCCCCGGGGCAACTGATGATGTCTGTACTTGCTGGCAGACAGCCTGCATACTTCGTGGTTGACTGGGAGAGGGAGGAAGCCTGGGGCATGAGGCACTGCCCTCTCATGAATGGGCAAGGCCACAAGAGGTGAAGAAAATGGCCCACCCTGGGCCAGTGCAGGCACAGTGAGGCGATGGGTCCAGCTATTCTCTTAGTCTCTTGTGGCCTTGTCCCATTCATGAGAGAGTAGCAGTGGAGATCAGCTAGTGATGCCATGTGGATGCAGCCAGCTGATTCAGCCAGCCTGCCTGCCTCATGCACGCCCAGCAGATGGGTGAGGTGACCCATCGAGGCTAGCTCCACCTCCTTTCCCTTCCTGCAGGCTTGAGGCAAGGCAGGGACAATGGTCTGGATAGTTTCACACACACCCCAAGTGCCTACATCACTTCTGGCACATCAATTCCAGAAGTGACATGGTCACATTGAGGCCCCCTTCTGAAAATTTTCTGGCTACGAGGCTGAGCCCATGGCAGCCTTTTTGTAACTGCCATTCATGGAAGTCATTTTGTAGCAGCTCCCACTACTCATCCTCAAAATTTCAAATGTGCCCACAGGCTCAGTAAGGTTGGGGTCCCTTGCCTTACTACAAGCATTCAGCTGGGAACTCAAGGCTCTTGTTGTGAGGTTTACAGCTGTATGTAACAGAGTTAAATTGAGATTTGAAAAAAAGTATGTCATTTTAGCAAAATAACTAAGTAAAAACACAGACTGTCCTTCTTTAAATATATTTCTTCTTTCCATAGCACCTTAGAAGAGAAGAAAAAGAGGAGATTAGATTTATAACTCACCCTTCACTACCTGAAGGAGTCTCAGAGTGGCTTACACAACAGACACCCTGTGAGCAATGCTCCCTCTACGCTGTGGACTCTTGTGAGCAAAAATTTTACTTTGTGAGCTACTGGCATAAATGTTGTGAGTGAGTGATTTGGCTTCTACATAAATTAGTCTGCTCTGGAGCCATCCTTCCTGAGCTAAGACAAAAATGTGTGAGCCAGAGGCTAAAAAACTGTGAGCTAGCTCACACTAACTCAGCTTAGAGGGAACACTGCCTGTGAGGTAGGTGGGACTGAGAAAGCTCTCTTGAGAACTGCCCTTGAGAGAACAGCACTGAAAGAACTTGTAACTGACCCAAGGTCACACCAGCAGCTGCATGTGGAGGAGTGGGGAATCAAACCCAGTTCTTCCAGATTAGAGTCCACGCTTTTAACCACTACAGCAAAGTGGCTCTTAGATTGTAACAACTGGTATAATATTAAGGAGATCTATTTAAAGGCTTGCCACATGAGGCTTAAACCAAAAGGTGAGGTGAGTCATCCTCAGATCTCTAACTATGTGGAAGCCCTACATTAATACTCTCCCATAAATGCACAGAGAAAACTGTAGGCAGAGTAATAATTTGCAATTAACACAGTCAACTGTCACCCCATGTGGTTAGAACTAGGACACCATAGCCATATCTGTGGTCATCTAAATTTATCCACTGATCTTTATCAATCAAAATCTTTTAGCACAACTGAAGTTTGCCTAAGCTGTGTAAGATATCACTATATACAGAGGTCCACCAAAGATACTATAGATACAGGTCAAACTATGAAACCTGAAATGTTACACAGAGGATCAGGGAAAGTGGTGGTGGTTCTTCCACAGCACAGTAGATTTTTGTGATTATTTTCAGTTTGGAAATGGAAAATCTGACATTCTTGAAGCTAATACTAGTAGTTAACTTGTGTTAGGTATTTTGAAGAAAGTAACCTTAGCTTGTTCTGTACCAATCTAAACACATTGCTAATAGTACCCTCAAACTGTCTTTTAAGAAGCAAAAGCATGGAAGCATAATAATAAACCACCTCTAGCATTAAAAAAGAACTCTCTGCAATAAGTACAACCTTTCAGTAAAGTCACAAATATTTGTACGCTGCTTTTCCATACAAAAAGTCCACAAGAAATCAAATGCTAAAAGCACTTTCACAATTTGTGATCCACCAAATTGGAAACATGTAGTTATCCAGGTCTCTAGGTTGCTCATTCTATGAGTCTGTCAAACAAGAGGGTGCACTCAAACAATATGAGGGAAAGACTTAGGGGAATTTCAGACAGATGATATAATCCGGAAGAGGAACGGTTCCCAAACGGTTTCTGGTCTGGCATTTCAGACAGAACCGTTTTAGAACCGGTTCCCTACCGGAATATATTTGTAATTTCACACAGAATCGCTTCTGTCCCATTCAGGAAATGGGGCTGAAGCGTTTTACCTGTCAACCGCTTCCAAGTAGTTATCAGTTTCTTCTCCCGGATCCGATACGCTTTTTTCCCGCCTTTTTTCGCCCGCGCAGGCGATCTCCGGCTTTTTTTTTTTTAACGTTCGCTTTAGAGCGCTATAGCGCTATAGCACAATAGCACAATAGCATCATAGCAACCCCATTGGAATGCCTGCAGTGTTGTTTATAGCACTATAGTGCTATAGCGCTCTAAAGCGAAATTTTTTTTAAAAAAAAGGCGTGGTGGGAACCGGCGGGAAAACAAAGCAGTGCAATCTGAATTGTCAAACCGCTTCTGATTCGGCTCTTTTCCGGTCAGGGAAAGCCATGTGTGAAATGGCAGCCCTGTACCGGTTTACTTCAAGACGAATCAGAAACGGCTTCAAACCGACAGAGTCTCGGTAATGTGAAATTCCCTCTTGGTAGAATACAGAGGAAGTGGCCATGTGTAGTGTACAAATATCAAGGCTGAGGTGAATGAGCAGGATGGCCAAGATAAGGTCTTCTTAACAGAAAGAAGGATGGGCAAGATAAGGTTTTCTAAACAGAAAGAAGGTGAACAGTCATATTTTGAGGAAAACTGGTAATTCGGCAAGGTTGGCAATACATTCTAGCTGAGCCCCATAGTGTTACCACAAATACATTTTTATCTTTGCTAACCACAAGACTAAGGCAGTAGAAAAATGTTTACGGCCCATGAAAACCAGAAAATCAGTACTTTTTCTATAAATTGCCATCCATTTAAAACATTTGTCTTTGGGCAACAAAACAGCAAGTAAGTTGTCTATACAACAGCAGATTGAAAAGTATAAACTTTGTGTTTTCTTTTTAGCCTTGAACTTACATTTCACAGATACAGGGGTAGAATGATTGTCTTTGAGAATATGTCTTAAACAATGTATTTCCTGTACTAGTGTTCCAAACCATTCAAGCATCTTGAACAGAAGAAAAATTCATGCTGTGAGGATATTCATGCCGATCTAATAAAAAGCCACTGTTTATTAAGAATCAACAGTGAATTAACAGTAAGTATTACAGCATTTCTGATAACGTTTAGGGCAAGAGAGCAAGAAAACAGCTCTGGATTATTTGAATGGTTTGCAGATGGTTCATTTATTTATTTTTTTGTTTGTTTTGCCCTTGGGTAAACCATCTTTGGGTAAGGTTTTCCTCAAGAAAGGCAGTGTATGAATAATGTCATATATAAATGTATGTGTCCTCTTTGGCATATGAAGAGTAAACTTTCCGCAGTTTAATACGACTCTGAAATTCTCAAAAAAAAATAATAATAATAACACAGCCCAATTGAGATAATTTGAAACATTATGTTATTTAAACATAAGGTGTAAATTGTTATCAGCAGAGCAATCCTGTTGAAATTAAACTTCTATGCATTTTAATGGATGTAGATTTAATTTTCTGAAATCTACACATAATTTTTGAATTTACCTCCATTGTAAAAAAATACCTTGAGCTTACTTGGAACCGGTGTCTTGAGCTTACTTGCAACCGGGCTTGGGATAACAGAGAAATTTCCTCCCCCTCAAAAAATCAGCAATAGCTCAGCTCAGCTGACCCCTATTCCAAATCTGGAATCCATCAAAGTGTTATGAAGCACTCCATAACCGTCACCACCTCCCTTCCTGTCCACCTCACTAACACGTACTGTGACTGCTGCTTCAGTGGCACCAGACTCACAGTGGTGGTGACAGGCAGGCAGCTGACTGGCTAGCTAATAAGCAAACATCTCTCTCCTCCATGCCCTCTACCCTTTCCCTAGCTCCTCAGATGCTGTTTCTGACTTGCGATGTAGCAGCCACCGCTAGCATGGTGGCAACAAAGTTGCAAGAGAGGGGTTTTTTTTCCATTGTTCATATATAGAAAGTGAATCAGAGGAGAAGAATTTTGGGGCTGTAAAGCTTAGCCCACCTTTATATAAAAGGTGAAATTGTGTACTGCCATAGGTCATATTTCTGAGTACAGGAAAAATGAGTTTTTGCAGTATCTCTAGAAATGTTTAAGGCAGAACAGAGTTTTTGGTGAAGATTAAAGGTCAACAAAATTTCCTTTTGATTACTGCAAACAGAATGTTGCCAATACTCAGTCCCATTTATTTATTTATTTATTTATTTGTTAGACTTCTATCCCGCCCTCCCACTGAAGCGGCTCAGGGCAGCTTACAAACAATTATAAAACCAGCATAGACAAGAATGCCTACTGAAAAGACAGCAAATAAAAACAAAAACAAAAAACCAACACTGGCTATGCTGGGCCCAGCCCAGTGCTACAACTGGCCACCACTGTGCAAAACTTGGATCTGTTCTGGCAGCCACTGCACAACTTGGTCTGACTGTTCCCAGGGAGAGGCTGCCAGGGGGAGGGAAGGAGGGAAAGCCAAAGACAGGGAAGCAGCTGGTGGGTGGGAATAAGAGAAGGGAGCAGGGAAAGGGGTAAAGCTATGGGGGCTGCCAAGGAAGGTGAAAAGGAAAAAAGCAGGGGAGGAGATACAGAGAAAAATGGGGTGCCCCCTGCAAGTCTTTGCAGTTCCCCTGTTTTTAACAGCTAACAGCTAAGGAGAGATCTTGTCAAGGATATTATAGCTGTAGTTGCTGCGTCAGGAGGGGGGCTGGACTAGGTAACTGTGGTAGTCCCTTCCATAAGAACATAAGAGAAGCCAATGTTGAATCAGGCCAATGGCCCATCTAGTCCAACACTCTGTCACACAGTGGCCAAAATATACCAGGTGCCATCAGGAGGTCCATCAGTGGGGCCAGGACACTAGAAGCCCTCCCACTGCTGCCCCCTTCAGCACCAAGAATAGAGTGCATCACCTGCCCCAGACTGAGAGTTCCCATCTATACCCTGTGGCTAATAGCCACTGATGGACTTCGGCTCCATATGTTTATCTAATTCCCTCTTGAAACTGTCCATGCTTTTAGCTGCCACCACCTCCTGTGGCAGTGAATTCCATATGTTGGGTGAAGAAGTATTTCCTTTTATCTGTTCTAACCCGACTGCTCAGCAATTTCACAGAGTGCCCACGAGTTCTTGTATTGTGAGAAAGGGAGAAAAGTACTTCTTTCTCAACCTGCTCAATCCCATTCATAATCTTATAAACCTCAATCATGTCACCCCTCAGCCGTCGTTTCTCCAAGCTAAAGAGCCCCAAGCATTTTAACCTTTCTTCATAGTGAAGGTGTTTCAACCCTTTTATCATTCTAGTTGCCCTTCTCCGCACTTTTTCCAATGCTATAATATCCTTTTTGAGATGTGGCAACCAGAACAGTACACAGTATTCCAAATGAGGTCACACCAATGATTTATACAGGGGCATTATGATACTGGCTGATTTGTTTTCAGTTCCCTTCCTAATAATCCCCAGCATAGCGTTGGCCTTCTTTATTGCAGTTACACACTGTCTAGACATTTTCATTGAGTTATCTACTACAACTCCAAGATCTCTCTCTTGGTCAGTCTCTGCCAGTTCAGACCCCATCAACATGTATTTATATTGAGGATTTTTGGCTCCAATGTGCATCACTTTGCACTTGGCCACACTGAACTCCATTTGCCACGTTGACGCCCACTCACCCATCCTCGACAGATCCCTTTGGAGTCCAGCTCTGAGATTAAATGAATAAATAATGTACATGCTTGCCTCACCAGCGAGTTGGAAGCCGCACACTGGCACTTAATACACTCATTAATACATGCCACAAAACACAGATTGATGATCAGTGGCCATCACCTCATCTCTTGGCCATGAGTTCCACAAGTCAACTATCTTTTGTGTAGGGCTGCAGCTCCGGGTTGGGAAATACCTGGAGATTTTGGGGGCAGAGCCTGGAGAGCAATGTTCCCTCTATGGTGTGGAGTCTTGTGAGCAAAAATTCTACTTTGTGAGCTACTGGCATTAAAGTTATGAGCAAGCAATTTGGCTACTGCATAAATTAGTTTGTTCTGGAGCCATCTTTCCTGAGCTAAGACAAAAATCCGTGAACTGGAGGCTAAAAAACTGTGAGCCAGCTCACACGAACTCAGCTTAGAGGGAACACTGCTGTAGAGTGTGGGGTTTGGGGCAGGGAGGGACCTCAGTGGGGTACAATGCCACAGAGCCCACTTTCTAAAGCAGCCATTTTCCCCAGGAGAATGGGGAATATAAGATTATGCATGGGACAGAGCAGGCAGAGAAAGAGGCACCCCTCTCTCCCCACAATACAAGAACTTGTGGGCACCCCATGAAACTGCCAAGCGGCCAGGCCAGAACGGACAAAAGGAAGTCCCCCCTCACCCAAAGAGCGACCAACACACAGAACCCACTGCCACAGGAGATGGCGGCAGCCACAAGCACAGACAGCCCCAAGAGGGAACCAGACAAACAGATGGAGCAGAGGTCCACCAGCACCACCAACCACAAGGTATAGATAGGGTCTCTGGGGCAAGTGATGTTCTGCATCCCCGGCACCCAGGGGAGGTCAACAGCAGGAGGGCCCCTAGCGCCCCCAACCTCACCGATGGACCCCGAGGGCACCTGGCACTCCCAGCCACTGTGTGACAGAGTGTTGGACTGGACGGGCCATTGGCCCGATCCAGCATTGCCTTCTCTTATGTTCCTATGTTCTTATCCCTACAACCTGGAGGTCACTTGTCTTTCTGAGAGATCTCCAGCCCACACCTGGAGACTGGCAGCCCTACAAGTCTTGTGTGAAGCTATAGATATAAACAAATATTTGTCAGAGATGCTCTAGGCTGGTCCCGCACTGGGCAGGGGGTTGGACCAGACGGTCTGCATGGCCCTCTCCAACTTCATGATTCCACGATTCCATGACAGCCAAACACACTTTTTTCGACTGCTTCAGACCAACACAGCTATCCACCTGAATCCATATAAATAACAGCACAGAGGCGACACTCCAAAGTGGCTATTTCCTCCAGGGGGATTGATCTGTATAACCTAGAGACCACTGGCAAATGTGGGGAATCTCCAGCCACCACTTGATTCATAGCAGTCCTACTAAACCTAACACAACATTTTTATAGTGAGAATGGATTTGCATGTTGATCAACTTTTTTGTAATACAAAGAGGTGGTACATGCAAGTCTGCAATTTCCAATAAAGATAATACTATAGTCATTGCTTTTGAGGGAGATGTGATAGAGGTAACATGGTCAAAAAAAGAAAGGACCAGTTGTCACATGCATATATAGAGACCAAACACATGGGAAATGTGTGCAAACTGGGCCCAGAAGAATCTTATGCATTCCTTTTATCACTTGCACACTAATATTCAAATACATACTTGAAATAGCTGCTTCAACCCATTCCCCCTCTTGAATCCACATATTTCATTAATGGTAACAATAGATGGTTCAAAGGTAAGGATGTAAGAGCTATGGCCCTTAATAGATGCAATTAGTAGTGTTCATATAGGACAAAATAAAGGCATAATGGTCTAGGCTTAATCTGAGCCTCATTAAAAATGAACCACTACTGGAGACATATTAACACATCAGTTTTCAAGACAGGTGCTAAACATTTTTTTTTTTTGTATGAAATGTTCTGATTGCAGTCCTGGCTTTTCAAGCCCCTGCCCCCCTTTTGAAGTCTTCTGCAATTCTAGCTATTTTGGGGGTATCTTAATTGAAGTCTGATTGGCTTAATTTGAACATGTTCACAGTTTCAGCACCTCTGTTGTAAAAGCATGAACACTAAAGTGAGGTGCATGACAAAGTGAGAAATAGCAGAAATCTCTTCCTGTTCATAGGATGGGCAGAATAGCTGAACAGAAAGCACATAGGGAAAAGGCAGGTAATACTTTCCTAGAATGCTACCATAGATAGCATGGAAAGACACCATCTTATTTACTCTGGAAAGATAACTTAGTCCATACTAGTCTTCTGTGCTCATCCCTCTCATCCTTCTGTGTACTTCTTTACACTGAGAGTGATTAAAATGTGGAATTTCCTGCTGGGGATGTAGTGATGGCCATAGGAATAAACAGCTTTAAAATGGGATTAGATAAATTCAGGGAAGATAGGTATGTCAGTGGCTAGTAGCCATGGTGAGTGAGGGGAACCCCCATGTTCAGAGGCATTAAACCAGGGGTGCCCAAACTTGCTTAACGTAAGAGCCACAGAATAAATGTCAGATATTTGAGAGCTGCAAGACATGAACAAATAATAACACATGTTTTTATGGGAAAATATGCACATTTGCTCTGTATTAACATTAAATGTCATCTTCAGAATTAGCAGTCCCACCCAGCTTTGTGTCATCTGCAAATTTGCTAAGCATCCCCGCTATGTCTTCCTCCAGGTCATTTATAAAAACATTGAACAACACTGGGCCCAGGACCAAGCCCTGTGGCACTCCACTCGAGACTTCCCTCCACGTAGACGCAGAGCCATTTACAAGCATAAAAGGTAAATGTAAAGGTTTCCCTTGCTCGAAAGCCAGTCGAATCTGACTCTAGGGCGCAGTGCTCATCTCCATTTCCAAGCCAAAGAGCCAGCGCTATCTGAAGACCTTCCCGTGGTCATGTGGCTGGTGTGACTAACCAGTGCACGGAACACTGTTACTTTCCCACTGAAGTGGTACCTATTTATCTACTTGCAATTTCTTGTTTTAGAATTGCTAGGTTGGCAGGAGCTGGGGCCAGAGACAGGAACTCATTCCATCATGCAGCGCTCAGGTCTCGAACTGCCAAACTAAAGACCTTCCAGTCTGCGGCTCAGTGTCTTAACCTCTGAGCCACTGCTGCCCAGTTATAGTATACCCTGTATTAAATCCCCCTCCCAAAAAAGCAGCATTGGGAAGCAGGCAAAAAACCCAAACATTCTAGGAGCCAACTCAGAAGACCGTCATCCACCCTCAAACCCTGCTTGGCCCTAAAGTGACTGGCTAATCCCACATTAGTTGTTGTAGATTTTCTGGGTTGTATGGCCATGGTCTTGGCATTGTAGTGCCTGGTGTTTCACCAGCAGCTGTGTCTGGCATCCTCAGAGGTATAACACAGAAAGATGGAGTACTCTCTGTGTCAATGTGAGAAGAAAAATGATAGGCAGGTAATTTATATCTACTCAGGAATGTGGGGTATGACACAGCCTGGGAATCCCCTACAAGATAATGACTCAGCCCTACCCCATTTTTCTTCTCACATTAACACATCTTTCTGTGTTATACCTCTGAGGATGCCAGTCACAGCTACTGGTGAAACATCAGGTACTACAATGCCAAGACCACGGCCATACAGCCCGGAAAATCTACAGCAATGAATGAACTCCAGCTGTGAAAGCCTTTGACAACATAATCCCACATTGTTGAAATAAAGGGTGGCTGGGCAGGAAGCTTCCAATAGCAAGTTAACCCCTGACAAGGGGTGGAATTTAAACCTACTCCCACTGTGTCCCTTGACTGGTTGAGCCAAGCTGTTCTTAAAACTCCTATTCATAAGCTTGGTGACTTCCATTTTAGGCAAAAGGAGGGCAGGCAATGACCAGCTCCTATTCTACTGAGTATTCTCAGCATTGATGGTTGCTGGCAAGATAAAAATGGAGAAGGGGAGATCCATGGACACAGCCCAAAGCTCTTTGGAGGAAAGGCAACATACACATGTAAAAGATAATAGAAGTGCTTTGCATCTACCAGCTTTGTATATTTGCTTTGCAGGTGATGCCCATGCCTGAAAACTTAATGCCACATGTGAAGTAGCCCTGAGTCATGACCTTTAAGCTTATATAAACAAAAGTATAATATCATACCTTTATGGTAATCATTTTATCAATGTAGCTCTCGGGGTTTGTGAATGATGTAATCCAACTGACCTTTCCATCAGTTCACTTTCAGAGCAAGGATTTTACTATTATTATTATTATTATTTACCAATGAAAGAGAAAAATCTGATATTTGCCTTATAGGATGTTTGTTTGCAATGACTGCTGTTGCAGGTGTTCCTCAAGAGAATATATGCTCTGATTTTTTTTTAACTTCAGTGATATCTATGAATATAACTTCCAGCTTTAATACTACAGACTAAATTCAAGGTCCATTATTCCCTAGTCATATTTGCTTATAGGTATCACCACAATGCTCTAATGATTTAGAAGCCTTCAGTACTTATTTTATAATATAGTGACTGCCCTGAGGGACTTAAAATAGGACTGTTGATACTTTCTCCCATCATAAACAAATGGAGAAAGTAAATTTTTTAATTTTTTTTTGAATTTTTTTATTTTGCTTTTCTAAACTACAAACCTACAGAGTCAGGGGAGTGGATAGAAACTAAAAATAAGAGTAGCAAGGATCATAACAGATTAACAGAGGAAAAAGGCCATTCACACTGAAGTACAACAGCAGCTGATAGTACACAGAAGTTTATTGGGAGTCAGTTATTTTTTGTGGGTGGATTTTTCAGCTTTGTCAAAACACTGTGTGAGGCACAAAGTTAAGATTAAGGAAGTCGAACTCCCACATAGACAGTAAAATAGGAGCATAATTTTCAGAGTGTGTGGCGTTTTGCCGTCTGTACCATAGTGCTGTCTGTGTACTGTGCACTATGATTAATCCTAATAAGGAACAAATTCAAAAGTAGAAAATTATCTAATCAGTCAACACTTATTATGTGGAATGTAAATTTATCTCCTGAAGGTAAGGTCTTGTTGAAGACAACTCAGAAAGCTGCTTCTCCCCCAATCTGAAGACAAAATTTGATCTCCAGCAGTTAGGTATTCTTCATTTCTCTTAGCAGTGAGACCTTCCAAGGCAGCACCAACTATTCAGTTGTCTTTGGATAAGAGAGCGCTGGCATTCTATTTACCCCAAAATAAGAGGAGGCAAGGCAGATCCACTACCTCAAAATCAGATTCTGAGATTAAGAGGCTTTACTCTCCAAATGCCTTAACTTCAGATAGCTTGCTATATGTTTTGTTTTCCCCTCATCTACATCTACCTATTCTCATTGCAAAAAACAAACAAACAAAACCCTGCTACCTTACCCTCACATGCTAAGCACTCAATTCAGACTCAACAGCAAGAGAGCTAACCATTCAGGAAACATCCACAGCCATTAAAGGAGCATCAAGTTTTGTTTGTCAAACTTTAGGCAGCACCACAGTAATAGACAATCACGGTTATCAAGAGGAAACAAGCTCATAACAATATTCAGGATAAAGAGACACAAGCTCAAAATGGCTGCTTCAAAGAAGAAGGCAAAAGGTATTTTTCTTCCAGTTAGTATGAGGTGGTTATGGTTAAATGAGAGGGCCCATGCTTCACTAGGATGACTGAAGACAATAAAGCTCTTGCATTTTAATAGTTATATGTATTTATTTACATTATTCATCATCTACCTTTCTCAATGGGACTCTAGGCAGATTACATAGAGTGAGTTGATTCCATCACTAAAATGGGACTTTCAATAAACAATGAAATAGGGTTTGGGTAGTAGGTCCAAACAGAAGTCTAAACAACAGAAGTGAAGCAAAGTACAAGTATTAACAGGACACATTAAATGATGCAAAATTATACAATGTGAGCCAACTCATAGCAAACTAGACCACAGTCCCAATAATTTACCCAAGTAACTTTGTGAAGCCTTTTGCAACAGTGCTACCATATTGCATAGAAAAGCCCTCTTGAATAATTCAGTTTTGCATAGTTTGCAGATAGCCAGAAGACTGGGAGCTTTCCTGAACTCTTCAGGCAGGTCATTCCACAAATTTAAATCTTCCTTAATGCCAACTTTTGCACAGCTTCTGAAAAGTACAGCAATCCTGTCCCCTAGTGTGTCATAGCTCTAGTATGTGGTAGTATGCTATCTCATACCAAGGGGTATTTTGTTTGGAAGTTTCTATGTGATAATCAGTTCACATGGGAAGAACAGCATTAACATTAACATCAGAGGGAAGGTTCATTGGCTGATGATGTCATTTTTTGTAAAGGTCATGATTTTCACCTGTTAAGTGCTTCCAAACAAATAATCTACCACATGAGAAAAGAGGAGGATCTGGTGGTCTAGGCACTACAGAATGGCAATGAAATTAGTAATGCCATGAAATTTGCAGTGAACAGGATTAGCAGGTGAACCTAACCGTGTACAACAATCATGATCAGTGCATGAGCCAGAGAGCTAGTTTGGTGCAGTGATTAGAAGCAATGGACTATAATCTGGAGAACTGGGTTCAATTCCCCACTCCTCCACTTGAAGCCAGCTGTGTGACCTTGGGTTGGTCACAGGTCTCTCTCAGCCCCCCAAAATAAACCTAGCTTGCCATAAAAAGAGCTAGAGATTCAGGCTGCCAGACAATCTTTGGATCTGCTGGCTATACTACACCCACTGCTATACAATAATATTTATTATTATTACTGCATGAGCCAGCACTTGGTTCTTCTCACCTCCCCATAATCGATTTAGAACAACTGTTAAACAACTTTGCAGTGAGTTTCATTATCCTGCAAGCCACTTTTACATCTGTGCAGTATATGAAACCAGTTTTTCTTGAGGGTCATGGATGATTGGGTCAGGAAATTAAATGATCTTGGAGGGCGGGGTCACGACAGCGCTAATAAAGATGGGCAAAAATATACATGCATAAAATAACTTCAACTATAACATAAATATAAACTAACACAGCAATACATGATCATATATTTGGAATGGAACAAGACTCAAATCTTTCCCAATATCCTGTTGGGGATACTCTCTAGGATCCTCCTCCTCTCCCCACCTTCTCTCTTGTTGCTAATAGTGCAACTCTTATCTATGTGCAACTCTTATCTGTGATACTGCACTATGTATTGTACTACTGTACTGTTCATGCATAGAGATCTTGGCAAGGTACAATGACTCTACAATGCCTTGACAATGCTGGAGCGTCCTGTACGTGCATAGTTCAACCTGCAACATCAGAGAATAGAAAGGCTTCTCGAATCTGTAGCGTGTATCAGCAGATTCCACTCACTTTGGATTATGTTCTCAGAGCAGAACCACAAATCCACCACTAAATTCTTCCTGCTCTGAGCAGCAGCAGCCCTGTTTCGTCACAATTTGAATGCTAATAAATAGGAAGTATTCTTTGTTGTACATTATATATTCTCTGGAACTAGCAAGGCAATAACCTAGCGTGAACATACCTTTTGGTAGGTATAATTTGGGCCAGAGCTGAGCTGCTATACACTATGGCAAACTTTTGCACATTTATTTGAAATGGAGATATAATAGAACGTATTTATCTTCAGTTTTCTCAGTGGCAAAAAAGTACTAGTAAATTTGCTTAATGTGCCTTCTATCATTGCATCTACATCCTCTGCCCAGTTGTTTTCTCTATAACTCGCTCACTCATCCTGGCAGTGCCTTAGAGCTATAGGTTTAACCTTTTTTTCATTTAACTGAAAAAAAGAAAATTGATTTATTACAGGGAATATGGATATAATTTTTAAACAGTGAGGATTTCCAAGAAATGGTTTTCCATGTGAAAAACAGAAATGTAAGTTTTTTTGAGATATTTGCTGCTCATAACAGAATATTGAAGATGCATGAGTAATTTTGGAAAGCCTGCTGACTTGGTGATAAGAGAGCTCACAGAGCTAGGGATACAAGATGGCAAGCTGAGATCCAAATTGCTGGAAGTTACAGTCTTCAGTGCTGGCAAAAGCAATTGAAATATGCTAAAGTCATGGAAATGATGTAAAAGAAGGTTGTATCCTAAAGCAAAAGCAAAAATTTCAAGTGAAAGGACAAGACTGCATCTGGGTCTGAGCAAAGGCTTGGGTGAGTAAAAATTATTGACAATATTCATGTCACTACAGAATACAATCTAAATCTATTAAGGAAGATAAAGCACAATAAATACGACAACTATCCCAACCCTACCAACTTTGCTCTGGAAAACCCAGAGCCTCCAAAATTTAAAATGAGAGGTATGAAAGCTGATGAAGAATCTTTGCCTGATGACTGACTGTCAAGGAAAAGCAATTAAATTGTGGGAGAGCCATCAAGAGGGGAGGGGCTGTGGCTCAGTTGTAGAGCATCTGCTTGGCATGCTAAAGGCTCAATCCCTGGCATCTCCAATTAAAAAGATCAGATAGCAGGTAATGTGAAAGATCCTATACCCGAGACCCTGGACAGCCACTGCCAGTCTGGGTAGACAATACTGACCTTGATGAACTAATGATCTGACTGAGTATAAGGCATCTTCATGTGTGTTCAATGTATTTCAACATTCTACAGGCTGATATGATAAGTATCGGTTATCAGGTAGCCATCTGTTGGCTATCCCACCACTTAGGGTGGCCCTTCTGACACTGACCAGAGCCTGGGCCTTTTCCATCATGGCTCCATCTATGTGGGATGGGCTCCCTGAAGGCATGAAGGGGGCCCCCTCCCTGGAGACCCTCAGGAGGTTTTGCAAGACCTGCTTGTTTGCCAGGGTTTTTTGGGGGGGTTAAATGGGGGAGGGGGAGGAATTTGGGGCTTTGGTTTTAGCTGGGGACCGTTTAACTATTATTGTCAGCTGCCTGAACCAAGAGGAAAAGCAGAATATAAATGTTTTAATAAATAAAAATAACTTGGTGATATTTTAAAAGTAGACTGCTCTCATTCAGTCTGTTTTAATCATTGGAACGGGATGGGACCCATGGCAGGAATTGCTCTCTTTTATAGTAGGGTCATTTAAGTCTTTATATTAGTGATAGATAACTCCCATCCCCATTTCTGGAATTGCATTTTGTCTGCTAATTACGTTCCTTGGTGAATGAGTGGGGGGAAATTGTTTTATTGGAGAGAGAAAGGGAAAAAGAGAGAGAAAGAGTCTGAGAGAGCTCTAAACTCTCAGTTTTTGACACATTTTCATAATGCCACAAAGAAATCTGTGTGTGTGTGTGTGTGTGAGAGAGAGAGAGAGAGAGAGAGAGAGAGAGAGAGAGAGAGAGAGAGAGAGAGAGAGAGAGCATTTTCTAAACAACTGTGTAATGTTTCCCTTCCATTCCATGTATAAAATGTGTCGCAGTGCCATGGTCTTTGATTGGCTGCTGGAACATATATATTTTTATGGCAGCACCCTCCATATCCACTGCATTCATAAAATTGTACATTGGAAGGAGTTATATTTATTTTATTTCTTCCTTCACACAGTTGCTGTAATTACAGATTTATTTATTTATTTGCTCAGCTGTTTTTTTTTATAGTCTGTAACTTTTATATGCTAAGAAAAAAGCTTAGTTTTTTTTTTTCTTATTTTATCTATGTGGTTTTGTGGCCTGTCCAATAATTGTCTCACTTAATCCATGCTAGTTAGGAAATTAAGGAAAGGGAAAGAACCATTTCTGAATATGCAATTGACTTCAAGAATGGGTAAACGGGGGCAGAGCCATACTAGGAAAAGGATTCTTCAAGTGTGGTAAAGTGATGGTTTAAATGCTGGGATACTCAAGTCTGCAGTTGTTTATTTCACTTCTGCTAGTGATAGTGGGTGGAAATGGTGCCTGGAATGGGTTTCTTTTGTAGGACAAAGAGAAGACAGTAAGAAGACAGCTCTCCTCAGTGAGGTGTTATAAACTGGAAGCTGGAACTTTATTCATAGAGGTTATTTACCAAGCTGGAACTTTATTCATAGAGGATCCTGTAGATACTTAGAATCTGAGAGTGACCACCAAGTTAAAGTAATCTAGTAAACTATGAGCAGGCATCCAAACATTTATCGTGATTGGCTGGTCTGATGAAGTGCAAATAGCCACTGCAAAAGAAGGACATCTGCTCAAAATATGCCTCAAAATATGCCTTACAAAGACTGTGAGAATTTATGCAAAAGGATGTCCAAAAATAATAAGCACTCAACAGCTATGTCATTTCATATTACAAACTAAGCAGCAATTGATACTACACAATGCCTTCCAGTGGAGCTATTCTGAGTTGTGAGCTGGCTTTTATCCCAAGACCTTGAGAGTATAGACCAAAAATGTATCTTTCACTATTACTCTTCTGCAACGCATTTTGCATATAAAATTGTCTGCATGCCATGATATATATGCCATGGTAGGTCCAATCCAATCTCACTGTAATCTTGAAGCTCGGTGTGGTCCTAGTTGCATGGGATGACATTCAGTTGGTGAGACCTGATTAAGCGGACAAGCTGCTTGAAAGTGTGCAGCCCACCACCCCTAGACTCCATTCTTGCCTTCATGGCTCATAGAATCATGCTGGATTAAGTGCCATGAGAATGCAATCTATTTATTTATTAATATATTTATATTCTGCCATTTCCAAGTGGCAAGGTAGCTTCTGACCTAAGGACTCTTCCAATAGTACCATTTTCAGTCTCCTTTTATTGTCCCAACTTGTGCTCTGGCTTGTGTTTAATGACATATGTTTATGATTTATTATTGACAATTTTTATGCTGTTGTATTCAGGGCTATTTTTATAGCAGGAACAACTTTGCACACTCCTAATGTAGCCAGTCCTCCAGGAGCTTACAGTAGCCCCTGTAAGAAGAGCTCTGTAAGCTCCTGGAGGATTGGCTACATTAGGGGTGTGTCGCCTAATATGCAAAGTAGCTCCTGCTACAAAAAGAGCCCTGGTTATATTTATAGTTTTATTGTACTTTTTGTGAATTGCATTGACTTCCTACTGCATCTGCATAAAAATTGGTTACTTAAAGTTTGGGCAATTGTCAATTAATCTGGCAAGTTTAGGCTGCCAAGTCTGAAAATCAGACCTGTGACAGAACAGTTGATTCCTTTCTTTTGCTATCTTAAACCTTCCAAAGAACACAATAATAACAGAACAATACTCTTTTTGCAGTAACATGTCACACACCTGTTCTTTTTGTATGTTTTCTAGAAACAGTTCTTTTGACCAAGCTAAATGGACCTTGTATTATTGTTTGCATTGTGTTGATTTGTTTACGACTGTTCTCTCCACTCTCTCAACTGGATACCATAATTTATCAATTCCTTAATTCCCTCTACTGCTTACTTGGCTTATTTTGGTTTTCATTCAATCCGTATGGTTTTGTGGCCTGTCCAATAATTGCCTCACTTAATCCATGCTAATTAGGGATTATATTTTTTTATTTTTACAAATCTTTAATTTAAAAATTGTGGATGAATGTACTACAGAAACTACAGAATGTACTGCAGAAACACGTACATTTCCATAAATGTGGGTGGAACAAATGGTTAGGTTCTGGAATTAGGCTGAAGGCTGCACACTTTATTATAAATGAATGGGAGAGAAAGTTTTCATTGAATTTTTCCACTGATATATTTGGGGAAATATGACTTGCAAATTCACCAGCCCAAGGACGGCTGTTCCATTAAAGAGCTCTTGTTCATTATGTTGCATCCATTTCTGCCTTTAGTTTTTGTCATGTTTTTCTTTCTTGGCCTTCAGTTAAAATGATAAGCTATTGTCTGTATGATAAAGTCCTGTTGACATTTACTTACCAAATTACCTGTCCTGACAATATTTCTTTGCTAATACTCTGAGAACATAGAGAGTCTCTGCAACTGGAGGTGGACTGCTTGATACCTTAAAATAAGTTGTTCTCAAAGGCTTACTCAGGTCACTGGTGCACAAAATTGGAAGAAAGTAAAGGCTATCAGAGTGCAAGCAAAGGAGTGGAAATTGTTTATGGGGTCTAGGAATAAAGACAATGCTAAAGACAAGGATTCCAACAAATGTCTATGCACTATCCGTGTCTGTGCCTATTCATGCAGAACTTATTAGAATGTTTGTATAATGTTTTCATATACTAAATGTTTATAGTGTAAATAGTATTTACAGTCTAATTAGTAATTATTGGTTTGTGTATTTAGTACATTTGTACACCGCCTCTCCAGACTCCTGCTGGAGGTGGATAATAATAAAAACACAATTAAAAAGCCAGCATAATCAAAACTTATAAAAAAGAAATGCAGCAGAATGATTTGGGATGGGGCTATATATTTACTAAGAGTGAGGAACATATTTTAATGCCATTTTTCTGTCCCCAGGTTGTTTTTAATGGCTGCTTTTGATTTTATAGTGATAATTTATTATGACTTTGTGATTCTATGTTATTGTTTTTTACTTGTAAGCTGCCTCCAGTGGTACTCAGAAGATATGGCATAAAATGTGCTAAATAAATAGTAAATCTCTGGCAAATGTGAATCCAGAGTTTTCAGATTCATCACATATTATTATGCAAAACATGCAGGACCAATTCACATGATCTCTTTCTCCCTGCATACAGTCTACATGGCAATCAACCCAAAGCAATAGTGTGCATGGTTATATATTATTAGTGGATTTTATATCTGGTTGTTTCTTCAGCTACCATGCAAATGGCAAACCACATTTTTGAGAATGCCCTGGGACAGAGAGATTTAATATCCATTGTACATAATTTCATGAAGATCTCAGGAAATATAAAGATAACTTCAGCATGGCTGAAAAGCTATGGTGTAATTCTGCTTATATGTAAACATGTTCACAGCTATTGATTGCACACATAGGTACATACTGTTTTCTGACAGCAGCAAATGGTAGCATCTTCAACTGATTTAAACAAAATGCACTTCCAAGTACAGAAGTGCTTAGTACTGGAGCGCTACTAACTATTTTATTCATTCTCTTTGCCACATTAATATGAAATTTCCCTTTGTTTAGTGCAGCTGCAATCAACCTGATCACAAGTCAGCAATTAATTCTATCCCCTGCTTCACCATGAGCGGAACAAAGCTCAAGAAATGCTATTTTTAGTTTGTTCTGCAATCTGGATTATATATGTTGTTTACCCATCCCCATGCATTCAGAAGCATGTACAGCATAATGGTGTAGTCTGCTATTAAAAATAGTCCTATCTTCTGTTGGAATTGGAAGAGAGCATTCTTTTATCACAGCTTATAGCAAAAAAAAATTGTATATGTATTCTATGGACTGTTGAATGATTTACAAATGTCTAATTAATTGCATTTTCTTCTTACAGATCAAGCAATTAACTAACCAATTAAAATATCCAGCATCCCTACAGAGGTTGCATTTGAATTAGGAGATGTTTTTAATTAATTAATGGAGAATAATTTGTAGCTCAGGAATCTGCTTAAACCCACTGGCCCCTATGCAGCCCCAGAGGCTGCAGCCAGGAGTTGAACCTTGGGAGCAGCCAAGCATTCAACGCACAATAACACGGAGGCTTAGAAGTGTTTCACAACATTTCACATTTCACAAACAGTTGGGCATGTGTAAAGTGCAGCCAATTTCAGTGGGACTTAAGCACATGCAAAGATGGGACCCCAGAGTTTTTTGGGGGGAATCAGAAATATGCTTTCTGTTCCTGTATGCCATAATGTTCCCTCTAAGCGCCACAGTGTTGTGAGCAATAATTCTACCACATGAGCAAAAAAAGCTAGTAGCATTAAAGTTGTGAGCATAAATTATTAGCTAACCATTGTTATTATGAAAATGAATGAGGAAAACTCTGTAAGCATTTGGCAACTACAAATATAAATGTGCAAATCTGAGTCCTATACCACTCAGTGGGTAATGTCTGACCAGTAAGAAAGAGGGTATTTGAGATGAATTATAGATTTCTTACAAAGTAGATAACAGATGAACATAATGACTAAATAAATAAAATAATTGAATGATAGAGGCAGTAAAAATAAAATAAAAATAACCATAATACATATATGAAACCAAGTGTGGTGAATGAATTGATCTGGGTGCTCTAACAACAGATCTCAAACTGATCACTGGCAAGGCATTGCTGTATTACTGCTGCACTAGAAAGCAACATATTTTTGCAGATATTTAGCTGTGTATCACCCACCTCAGCTATTTTTAGGCTGTAGTTAGATGGCAAGCTTAGCATAGTCCGGCCGTGTGTCTAATTTAATCAGGTTATTTTGTCACGATTTGATGTCCCACCCTTAACTGCCATACTGCATGCTCACACCATGGCTGATCGATCAGACTGCAACCACGGAGTGGGTGGGCAGACTGTTGTTTCATCTTCAGGCCCTTTCCCCTGACAGGACAAATTGATGGGACAAATTATTTAAAGAGGAGGCAAGCCAAAAACACAGTGGCATCCTGTCTCTCCCCTCAGCTTCACAGCATGAGTGTAGAGGTGCAGTTACACACACATTGCTAACTAGGTGTTTGTTTGTTTGTTTGCTTGCTTAATGGTGGCTGGGAAAAGAAAACAGACCAGTCAGACCTGCCTGATGGCTTGGGTTTGCAATAGAGGGATCAGACAACAGGAAATCCAGTGTGAAACCAGCTCAGCCCAAAAGGATTGGACTTTCACAGGTGTCAAACAAACACACAGTAAAGGGGGGGGATGGGACGCAGATGACTAGGGAACGAGAGACAGATGTTGCTGTCTGATTGTGCATTTTAAATCCAGAAGGGAACACTAATGGCACCAGTTCAAACTGCATGTCTGACTGCATCCTTAAACTATCTTTTTCCTGCCTTCATTGTGCTTTACCATTCATTTTTAACAAGAACCATTTAACACTCAGTTCCCAACTCATTTCAACTTCATTACAGGCTTAGAAATATAGACAAATACATGTCAGCCAATGCAATGATTTATATATACTGTATAGTCTCAAGCATTATTATCTCTATGAGTAATGTCTCTCACAGTCTTCAACTCAAATGACTTCTCTTCAGTCAAAACTCGGAACTGAACTCTCCTTTGATTCACATCTTCATATTGTTTGGAATATCTAACAGCAATAGTGCTAATGAACAAGTTTGGAGACACACTGCCAAGTGCAAACCATTTCGGCTGTCTGCTTAAAATTATTTAAAATGCTGCCTGCAGAACCTTTTAATTAATTTTAGCTATCTTCAGTTTCAACAAAATGTATGTAAATAAACATTTTTGGGGGGCATCTTTATCAATCTTTTTAATTCTCTTTGTATTTATAGATATTGGGGCTTTTAAAAAAGTGTTACTTATTTAAGTTATAAAATGAAATCCATGGGTTTAGCATTTACCTACACAATGTAAGCCAACTGTAGCTCTAAAATCACATAGGGCACAACGGGGCTAGTTTTGCCACTTGATGGATAGCAAAATACAGGATGTGGCTATGCCGAGCAGCTACATTGTCCCTATGGAGTACACAACAAATTCAGGACAGGACTGATCTGCTGTAGGAGTTACAAAGTCTCAGGAAGTGCCTGCTTCTGGTAGAAGGGTCAGATTCTGCAGCACCTTGGAGAGCTCTCTGAAAAGACAGATTCAGGCAAAGTCCTCTAAAGCTCAACTAAGACCTCATATATCCAAGCAGGGCTTAATTTTAAATGTTAAAGGTTTCCCTTGTTCAAAAGCCAGTCAAATCTGACTTTAGGGAGCGGTGCTCATATCCGTTTCCAAGCCGAAGAGCCAGTGTTGTTCGTTTCTTTGGTCATGTGGCCAGCATGACTAAGTGCTGAGGCACACAGAAAGCTGTTACCTTCCCACTGAAGTGGTGCCTATTTATCTACTTGCAATTTCTTGCTTTTGAACTGCTAGTTTGGCAGGAGCCGGGGCCATAATCCTCCCCCCCCCCCAATAAGCCAGAAAGCCAGAATGCCAGCAGGGGGGTGGGGGCTATCCAGTGTTTTGCATGGAGTGTCACATGTATGACTATCTGCCCACTGGACAGAGGTCTTGGGTGTGTGCTCGGTGCAAGGAACTCCTGGTTCTCAGGGAGCGAGTTTGCTCCCTTGAGGCCAAGGTGGCTGACCTGGAGAAACAGAGACAGTCAGTTAGTTGCACGGAGAAGACTCTCGGGGACTTGTTAGATATGTCCCACTCTGGATCTGGCAGCCCAGCTGCTGCCAAGGAGCATGAGGGTCAAGGGGAAACGGAGCACCATGCTGAGGATAAGGGGAATGTGCCCTCAGAAGGGACCTCTTTTTCAGCTGGTGAACAGGTATCCTTTCGTACCAAGGAACCCTCCCTGGGAAGGGTGGGAGGGGGGCTCTTGGTAGTTGGTGATTTGATCCTTAGGCAGGTAGACAGCTGGGTGGCGAACCCGCGTACTGACCATATAGTGACTTGCCTGCCTGGTGCAAAGGTAGCGGACATTACGCGTGTTTTAGGTAGGCTGGTAGATAGTGCTGGGGAGGAGACAGTGGTTGTGGTGCACATCAGCACCAACGATGTGGGGAAATGCAGTTGTGAGGTCCTGAAGGAGAAATTTAGGCTGCTGGGCAGGAAACTCAAGGCCAGGACCTCCAAGGTAGCTTTCTCAGAAGTACTACCTGTTCCACGCGCAGGGCCGGAGAGACAGGCACAGATCAGGAGTCTCAATGCATGGATGAGACAGTGGTGTAGGGGGGAAGGGTTCAAGTTTGTTAGGCACTGGGATGCTTTTTGGGACAAGAGGGAGCTGTACAAAAGGGACAGTCTCCACTTGTCCCGAAAAGGAACCAGGCTGCTGGTGCTCAAAATCAAAAAGGTGGCAGAGCAGTTTTTAAACTGAATAATGGGGGAAAGCCGACAGGAGATGAAAAGTCTCTGGTTTGGGATGGTTCATCTCAAAGAGATGAAGGGGTAGCTATTACTTTTGTACAAGGAAATGGATTAAAATTGTCCACTGAGACTGTGGCTAATGATAGGAACTGCCTGGCAAGGTCTCGAGGCAGCAAGAGGAAGGCTGCGGGCTTAACAAATGTGGGAAACTATAAGTGTTTATACACAAATGCTAGAAGTCTCCGAGGTAAAATCGGGGAGTTGGAATGCTTGGTGTTGGGGGGGGAATAGACATTGTGGGTATTTCAGAAACTTGGTGGGATGTGGAAAATCAGTGGGATACGGTGATTCCTGGTTATAAATTATATCGGAAGGATAGGGGGGGAAGGGTCGGAGGTGGGGTGGCTCTGTATGTCAGAGGCGGTATACCATCCAGTAAGACTGAGAGGGTAAGAGAATTGGATTCGCTTCTGGAAATGCTATGGGTTGAAATAGTGGGTCCAAAAGGAGGCTTAACTGTGGGAGTTTGTTATCGCCCACCAGATCAAAAGATAGAGGAGGATTATAAAATGATGAATGAATTAAAGATAGCTGCTAGACGAAATAACTGTGTCGTAACAGGCAACTTTAACTACCCACACATTGACTGGGTCAATATGAGTTCTAGTCGGGAAAAAGGGATTGAGTTTTTAGACACTCTCAACGACTGTGCTATGGAACAGATGGTCACAGATCCTACCAGGGGAGAGGTGATCCTGGATTTGGTCCTAAGTAACACCCAAGACCTGGTGAGAGATGTAAAAGTGATTGCACCACTTGGGAACAGTGTCATTGAGTTTAACATTTGTACAGATAGGGAGTTGCCCAAAAAGACTGACGCAACCACTTTTAACTTTAAAAGGGGTAACTTCTCTGATATGAGGGGACATGTGAGGAAGAAATTGAAAGGAAGAGTGGAGAAGGTCCAAACCATTGGGGAAGCTTGGAGACTATTTAAAAATACAATCCTAGAAACTCAGAAAAAATATATACCGCAGGTTAGGAAAGGTACAAATAGGTATAGAAAAAAGCCTGCATGGTTAACAAATAAAGTAATGGAAGCTGTAAAAGGTAAGATGGATTCCCCAGAGTACAGCCAGTTACTCCTTACACTTTGTTTTTATCAACAAAAAAGCATCCAAGGTACAGCCCCAGAAATCAATGCATTTTGCCTCTGGGATAGTTTTTTCTACCCCCAAATCCATTCAATTTATTGGAGTAAAAAAAAAAAAATACCCAGGAGTTCATTAACAAAACTCTGGTCCAAGGAACCATTTTAAGTGTACTGAGGAGATACAGACTTTCATGATAACCAAAGATCTTTCATGACATCCTGGAGGCTATTTACCTCACCACAGAGACAGATATTCATGGGGTAGAAAAATACCCCCAGTACCAAAAATACTAGAAATTATTAATTTTAGATATTTTAAAACATTTTCCTTTAAAAGTCATTGAAGCTTATGTTAGGAATTTACAGTGCTATCCTAAGGTGGTCTAACCAGAATTCCTACTCAATAGGGTTGACCTGTTAATATCACAGTTGCAAACTGTAGTCTGTGTTGCTGCAAATAAAAAATAGCTTTGTAAAGGAACCCATATTGGTGTGAGTTATTCAGTATGCAAAAGAGGAGGGTCATGTATATGAGAAAGAATAATTCTGCCTCATCTGAAAATGTGTTTTCAAGCTCTGCTCATTTTAGTACTATGAAACACAATAATTTCTGCCACCACAAACAAAAAACACTTTTATTGGACTTTTCCTACCCCAAAATACATTGGAATTTGGCTTGGGATAGAAATGCAATATGTGCAATTTTTTTTTTTGGAGGCCTTGTCATTCTTAGAAACCTTGAAAATGATGTCAGGGAATTTAAAAGGTCTTGGAATGATACCTTGCAGCATTATTAAATACCGTTGCATTTCAGTTCCAATTTTTGCTAATAGGGAGGTCTTATCCATGGGTTGATTCAGACTCTTCAACTATAAGGTCTCACCTGTTACTCTCAGATTCAGTGTCCAGTCATTCTCCTTTTGATGGATATTAGGTTAGTGGATTCTTCGGCCATGAGATTTTGTGGGTAGATGTAGTCTCGAAATCATTATCCCTATGACTGGATTACAGGATAGGCCACAATATACAGCTGGTGGACTTTAATCCCAATACATGACTGATTTAGTGGAATCTACAGTGGCTACTGTTGTATATTCTGTACTGGCTTCTTGCAAAAAGTCTTTTTCAGGGACTATAATGTAAGCATTACTTAAACAGGAGGTTTTAAAATGCCTTGGGACAATCAAAACTACTGAGATAGATACTCTGCAGTCTCACCCAACACTCTTTGTTTCAGAAATGATGAGCAAAAATGTTCTATGAGCTACTTTACACTTCCTTGGAATTTTCCAGGCTGTGGTTATTACAGATGGTTCTCTAATTGGACCCTGTGCATATATTATTCTATTGCATTGGAGGGAATTATTGTCAATGTAATACTCCCTTTTATTGTAATAAAAGAAGCAGATGGTATAAAGCAGAACCAATATTA
Organism: Gekko gecko; assembly: GCA_029375565.1. Lineage (NCBI taxonomy): Eukaryota > Metazoa > Chordata > Lepidosauria > Squamata > Gekkonidae > Gekko > Gekko gecko. The sequence goes on from JAPDNY010000008.1 coordinate 49,628,391, forward strand.
GTCAGCACTTTCTAGTCTTAAAGGAACATGAAAAATTAATTTTAAGCAGTCTTGAAAACTGCATGTACTTGAATTATTTCAGTTTTCCACTCTTATTCTATATGCACTTGGCACACACTGTTTTGAAAAAATGTACCTCAGTATGATTTGTACTTCACATTCTTTGAAAATAATTCCAGATTTTTTAAAGTTTATGTTTAAGAAAGCCAAAGAAACTTGAATGGTCAAACCCATTAAAAATAATATACTATACTGAATCCAAAGAATCTCAGGCAGAAAGAATACAATCACTAGTCCTGTTCCATGAACTGCTGCACAATGCTAGTGGAGGACTGCCCACAAACCTAGAACTGGTTAAACAGGTAAACAGATCTGCAGCTAATTCATAACCTAGTTAACTCAATTATATTCCCTTTGACCAAGTGATACTAAAATAGCTCATTTCAGGCTTCTCACCTTTGGGCAATATCACCCTAGCTCAAAACTTGGCACAGCAAAGTTACTGTGACTTGCCTTTCATTACCTGCACTAATGTGTCCTGCAGGTGCTGAACAGCAGCTATGGTTCAGTTAATGCTGCCCAGCACCAAGGGAGCCCTGCTTCAAACCCCTCTGGCTGTCACAGTCAATAAGCACCTGAGATCATTAAGAATATAAAAATATAAGAGAAGCCATGTTGGATCAGGCCAACAGTCCATCCAATCCAATACTCTGTGTCACACAGTGACTAAAACCCAGGTGCCATCAGGAGGTCCACCAGTGGATCCAGACTCCAGAAGCCCTCCCACTGTTGCCCCCCAAATACCAAGAATACAGAGTATTACTGTCCCAGACCTTACGGCTAATAGCCACTCATGGACCTTTGATCCTTATGTTTATCTAATCCACTGTTAATTGTAGCCGCCACCACTTCCTGTGGCAGTGAATTCCATGTGTTAATTACTCTTTGGATAAAGAAGTACTTCCTTTTATCTGTTCTAACCAGGGCTCTTTTTGTAGCAGGAACTCCTTTGCATATTAGGCGACACACCCCTAATGTAGCCAATCCTCCAAGAGCTTACAGAGCTCTTCTTACAGAGGCTACTGTAAGCTCTTGGAGGATTGTCTACATTAGGAGAGTGTCGCCTAATATGCAAAGGAGTTCCTGCTACAAAAAGAGCCCTGTTTAAGCCTACTGATCATTAATTTCGTTGAGTGCCCACGAATTCTTATACTGTGAGGAAGGGAGAAAAGTACTTCTTTTACCTTCTCTGTCCCATGCATAATTCTGTAAACCTCTGGTTACCATCCAGTTATCATTTGTCCAAGCTAAAGAGTCCTAACCTCTTTAACCTTTCTTCATAGGGAAAGTGTTCCATCCCCTTAATCATTCTAGTTGCCCTTTTCTGCAGTTTTTCCAGTGCTATAATATCTTTTTTGAGGTGTGGTGACCAGAATTGTACACAATATTCCAAATGAGGCGGCACCATTGATTTATACAGGGGCATTATGATACTGGTTGATTTGTTTTCAATTCCCTTTCTAATAATCCCCAACGTAGCATTTGCCTTTTTTATTGCCATCACACACTGGCAATAAAACTCATTTTCAGTGAGTTATCTACCATGACTCCAAGATCTTTCTCCTGGTCAGTGTCCGCCAGTTTGGACCTCATCAACATGTATTTATAGTTAGGATTTTTGGCTCCAATGTGCATTTCTTTGCACTTACCCATGTTGAACTTCATTTGCCATGATGATGCCCACTTGCCCAGCCTTAACAGATCCCTCTGGAGTGCCTCACAATCCTCCCTTGTTCTCACCACCCTTAACAACTTAGCATTCTCCACAAACGTGGCCACTTCACTGCTTACTCCCAACTCCAAGTCATTAATGAACAAGATAAAAAGCACCAGATCCAGTACTAAACACTGTGGTACCCCACTGCTTACCACTCTCCACTGTGAAAACTGTCCATCTATACTCACTCTCTGTTTCCTGTTAATTAACCAGCTTTTAATCCACAAGACAACTTGTCCTCTTATACCATGACTGCTGAGTTTACTTAGGAGCCTTTGATGAGGAACTTTATCAAAAGCTTTCTGGAAGTCTAGGTAAACATCTACTGGATCACCCTTGTCCACATGCTTGTTCACCACCTCAAAGAACTCTAAAAGGTTAGTGAGAGAAAATCTTCCCTTACAGAATCCATGCTGATTCTTCCTCAATAGTTTTTGTTCATCAGTGTGCAAAATCAACTCACCCACATGGAAAAAAGGCCAAAAAGACAGACAAATGGATTGAGAAAGTTGAAACAAAGACTACAGATATTAAGCAAGAACTGGAAGAAGTCAAAAAGGAAAGAAATGTGGACAAAAATCAACTACTACAACTGCAACTGGAAAGATCTATGCATGTTTTACACTTCCAAGGATTGTGTGAACAGAAGAGAGAAGACCTAAAAAAAAGTGTTAAGTGGAGCAATAGCTTCAATTTCGGATTTTAAACAAGAGGATCTCCAGAGTGACATGGACTTGGCATAACGTACATACCCAGATTTTGTAAGAAAAAACAAATTAGCTGGTGAAATTTACATTAAATTTTCTAAGAGAACAATGAGAGACAATGTTTTAAAAGCTACAACAGGAAAAACATTAAAAGTCAATGAGGAAGAAATTAAAGTCTTAAAAGACATTCTATTTGAGATCCAGAAATGAAGACATCAATATAAAGACTTAATTCTTTTCCTGAGAAATCAACAAATAGTCTACAGATGGAGCTCTCCAGAAGGACTTGTCTTCAAACATAAGGATAAGAAGATTAAAATTGACTCTGTCCAAAAGGCCAAAAATTTCTTGAAGCAACAATTGGGCACAGATAAAGACAAAGACCCAAATTTTGAGGAAGGAGAGGAACCCAGCGAGGAAGAGTCGGATAATACTTCAAGTGACTCCAGCAGTTCTGCCTCAGAGTCGGAGAAAGGAGCAGCAGCACCCAAATTAGCAAAAGTGAAGAAAAAGAAGCCAAAGAAATAAACGTTTTACTCTGGATTACAAAATATTTGACTCTAGCGTAATTAAATTCTACTTTGCAGGGGTTTGGACTCTTTTTTTCTTTTCTTTATAATCTTCAGGATATTATTATATTCTTCAGTATATTATTGTTATTGCAGGAGTGATTTGCTTATCTGTAATCTAACATAAAATTCCTGTCTTAAGTTAGTGGTAGTTCTCCCCTGTACCCTTTCCTTTAGGTTTAGGATGCAGAATATAAAATCAATAAAATACTATATAAAAATGCTTAGTGGTACAAGGCAAACCATACCTTAAATATGAGCTCCCGCATCCCTGCTTATGGCCATGGTGCACAAGGCATCCAACAGTTATTGTGTCAACTCTAGCTTGGTTCATCCTCCATTCCTCTATCAGGTGGAGCATGACCAGAGCTGGCCCTCCTATTTGGGGTACAGGGTGTGCTTGTGATATTTTGGAGTTGTGTCATTTCATGAGAAGCATGATAAATAAAATAGGCTGCAGTGCATAGATGTGATGTCAATGTTCAAACTAAGGGAGAAAAGTTATAGAAGTTAAAGCATGGCTATAATGAAATTCACCAAGCTCAGCTGAAGATCACAACTAATCTTAGACTGTTCCTCATATTCCCTAAATAATTAACAGCTGCTTTCAGGAGATGAAATGACTACCAATAGTATCAGACAGAAGTAAATGGGGGTTCTACTGGCACTACTGGCCAAGGTACTCCAGATGAAGTGTGCAGTGTGGACCAGCAGTCCATACAAGATCACCATTCTTATTCCTTCAAACTGTTAGAGACAGAACAGGGAGAAAATTATCATGATGTCAGTTCAGTTTATACATGAGTATGTGTGTTCATGTTCCATTCTGCATATGATAATAGCTTGCTATGATTAACTGCTTAGTAAACCCAAGCAATACTTTATTCCAATGCTATGGAGCCTCTATCATGCCAGCTGGCTAGCTCTGCATACATATGTTTAACAACGCTCTTGGGATATTGAACTATGCACCCAGGACTAAGTTTTTCTGCACTAGGATGGAGCGAATGCACACAGCCTTCATGAACTGGATGTCTATAAGCCATGATGTCTGTAAATACAATACCTCTTCTGTATATATGTCTCTTCTGTATATATGTGTCTGACTGCCAGATACTGGCAACTAAGAACAGGAATACATGTCATTATCATTCCCTGTTTGAAGATATCCCATTTATACCTGCCTAGTTCCAATAAGAAGACATTGTGCATGGTATATGATTGGTCTGATGCTGTATGACAATTCCCATATTTTCCTGTTTTGGCTAATGCATTCTTACTTGCATCTGTCAAAGAACAAAGAGCTATTCAATTTACAAAAAAGGAATGGCAAAGAATGTCTCTTTTAGTTATGCTCAAATTGTTTCTTTCTCCACTCAACATATTTTTTTAAGTAAGGGGGGGAAAGGAGAAAAAGAAAAACTTCAAAAATTCATTTTTTCCCACCAGTTTTGCAAAAGCTGCAGCGACATAGGTGTAAGAACACAAATACTTTGTTGGGGGAGAGTATGTCTGCATTTGCGTATAAAAATTTCCTAGCACCAACCAGAAGATTAACAATCCCCACTGCATTCCTTAGGGGATGCTGAAATATAGTTACACATTGACCGGGAACTGTGCACTCTCTGAAGACAATCTTACAGATTGCTGATCTAGGAGCCCTGGAAAGTTTAAATGGATTTTCTGTTCTCTTAGTGTATTCTGATATCTGTGAGGCACAGAACAAAAGCCGCAGGAGGGTTCCTTGTGTTCTGCAAAATGAAAACGAAAATAATTTTATAGTGCAACTGAACTACTGTCATAAACAAATTGCAACAACTTAATATGTTTATTGAAAGCTACATTTTCTGCATTTTCAGCAGCTCCCTTGCCCTTTGGGATCTATTGTATAGTTCAAACAACCAGCTAGCTGTCCCCTCCAGCAATAAAATGTTAATAGACTGAAGCGTTTGGATTGCATTGCTCTTTGAGTGATGCAATTTAATTTTATAAGAAGCCATCAATAAAACATAAAAGGTATTGCAAAACACAATATGATGGTTTTAATTCTTACAGCAAAGTTGGAAGGAGAATTTAGAAAAGTACACCAGAACTCGTACTAAGTCTGAGTCAAAGCAGATGCATTTCATAGATGTTTTCCCCTTCTTCCCTCTGCAAAACATTTCTCCTTTTGCTCCTGATCCAATTGTGCAGACTTTACTAATGAAGTGGAATATGGCATGTGTGTACATTCCAGTGCATCTAGATGTGTGTCACACTGACAGTTAAGCAGAGCAAATGGATGACATCTGCATTTGAGTGCACACCTGGATGCAGGATGTTGCCCATTTATGTACCATTTATTTCAGTGGGATGCACATTTGCATGGTGCAGGGACAGGATTTGTCTGTGAGCTGCTAATGCTGCAGATTTATTTACTTCATATATACTCCACCTTTCTCCTCAATGAGGACCTAAAGCAGCATACATCATTCCTCTCTCCTCCATTTTATCCTCAGAACAACCCTTTGAGTTAGGTTAGACTGAGAATGTGTGACTGGCCCAAGGTCACCAGGCAAGCTTCCAAGGAAGAATGGGGACTCAAACTTAGATCCTTTTCTGACACTTCAGCCACTACAATACACTGGCTACATGTTACATTTAGCTACATTGCAGTTGCTAGGGAAAGAGACACCGGTGGAGGCTCACGTCCAACTGAAAAGCCACATTCTTCAGAAATTTATCCCCATTCCTTTCAGCTTTCCAACAATACCTTTCTTGATTAAGACATCAAATCCAAGAGGAGAAGACAGTCAAATGTGAGGGTGCACAATCCCACGGAATATTTCACAGGCTGGTCTATAACACAAAAATATCTCTTATTAGAAGGACCAGCCAGAATAGTTTTAATAGCAGCTTTTTTCTCTCTTTGAAGCCAGATTAATGATGCCATAATTCTAAACACTGTCTCATGTCTGAAAAAACACAGTGCCCTCGACCTTTCTCATTCCTATTTAATTGTGCAAGAAATGTGCTATAAGAAAAAAAAAATAACTTCAGCAGGCTGAACAATGACCATTAGCTTAAAAAAAAACATTTAACTCCTTGGTATTCATGCAGATATTCTTTGTACATCTTTTTCCAGAAATGAAACAATCACACTGATAGTTTACAGGTACCAACATGAATCAGTGTCTGGACCTCACACATACACCTAAACCACTTTTGACTCAAGCATCACTATTGATTTTGCTGGCATTCCTACTGCCATGCCAGCCAAAATAAGACACTGCGAAATTTTCCAGTGACATGCATGACTTAGCTTTGGCACATCACCAAAGAGATCAAGTCCCTAACTTTTCAGCCACACATGTGTCTCTGAACATATATACCTTGCGTCTAAATTATAGATAAATACAAGAGGTCATTGTTTAAAAAAATGATGGGGCCTACCTGAGGCTTTGGTTCTGGAGATGAAGAGGAATCAGTCACCAGGAACTAAACCTTTAACTGTGTTTGAAATTCTCAGGGGTCAGTATTCTCAGGCGCCTACTGAGAGTCATGCTTCAGCTGTGGACCCACCACCAGTGTCCACCAAGCATGCTGCTCCTTCTCCTTATTATCTTCCCCATGTGAACATTCTTCTTCCAAGACAGCAGATTTAGAAGTGAGCAGTTAATGGGAACAGTAAGAAGCAGCAGCCACCTGCATATTTATTTTCCCAAGAAGAAGAGGGAAAAGAAAGTGAAGGCTGGCAGCTGCCACCAATTTCCTCCTTGCTGTCATCATTGCTTGCTCTCTTACCAGTCCAGAGACAGAAGAATGGTGAGCAATTGAGCAGATGGTGGCTGTTGCTACTCCTCACTGCTGTTGCCAAGGCCAGTAATGAATCTCTTCAGGTCATCCTCCAAGACCATATTACCGAAAAGAGCCAAAATATAGCCCCATTCCAATGATAAGGGGAGTTTACAGGGAGTTCAAAGAAGCTCTTAAATCATGGGGACCAAGAGCCATACAATCCATGATTCTCTCTAATCAAGCTCAGGGAAGTTCCTTGACCTAAATGAGCTTAAGTAAAAGAAAATTTCCTGAAAATTCTCCCACACACAGGCAAAGGAGCCTGAATGATGATCAATACTGTTATTGTTGTTGTTGAAGGAGGAGGAGGAGGAGGAGGAGAGAAGGAGGAGGAAATTGGATTTATAAGAACATAAGAGAAGCCAGTGTTGGATCAGGCCAATGGCCCATGTAGTCCAGAGTGGCTTACAATTTCCTTTCCCTTCCCTGCCCCACAACAGACACCCTGTGTGGTAGGTGGGGCTGAGAGAGCTCTCTCAAGAACTGCTCTTTCCAGAACAGCTCTGAGAGAGTCATGACTGACCTAAGGTCACACCAGCAGCTGCATGAGGAGTAGTGGGGAATCCAACCCAGTTTTCCTAGATTAGAGTCCACACTCCTAACCACTACATCAAACTGGCATGTAGAAATTCATGCTACATTCTGAGCTCAAGAGAATATTTTGGGGATATGATGTTCAGTTCATAATACAGCCATGTTTTAAGAGCTGGGTGAATTTGCATTCTGAATCAGATAGCTTCGGACATAGGTGGCATTGCTAGATACAAAATAAATATTCCAAATATTCCTTATGTCTCTAGAGTCCTCTCCTGCAATAGAAAGGAAATAAACCCAATAATGTTGCCCCTGGACTTCTCACCCTTTAGAGGAGTGGGGAGCATTAAACTTATTAAATTCAAGTTTACAAAAGCATGATCCACTATTATTAGGAGCAAATCGATTGCATCCTTTCCTAGAATTTATTAAAATAAAAAAGTTTCTAGTATGACACACGTAACATTGGATCAGGAACCTCAGTCTCATATCTGCTTGACCCTATGGTTTCATTGTCAGGTCTGTCCACAGACTAAGGTCACATGGCCATACAGGTATAATTACCTTAAATGGACTTCCACAAAGGCCCTATATCCAGTTCTAAACAAGGTGAAATGTCAATGAAGCTTCGAAATTCCAAGACATGGAACACACTTTAAAAGGTGAGACAAGGCATCACTGTATTAATTGAACTTCACACTAATTCTCCTCATGATTTGACCAGAATGTCCTTGAATGTCGAGTAGGACTGGGGACATGGTGATACTCCACAGTGTAGGGCCTGAAGAATGACAAGTAATTCAGCATTGCTCCATTTCTTCTCCAGCATGTCCTTTGAAAGAGTGGCTCTACTTGAGACCAATTCCATACATGCTTGGCAGTTCATGTAGCAGTGGCATCAAAGTGTGCTTGTTTGAATGAATAATCCAGCCTCAGCTAAAAATAATAGTAACCTGTTATCCTGTTACTGGCCATCCAGAACCCCATGGACTGAAAGTGATATGAGTGAGCTGCTGATCTGGATATCAATAGCCTGAAACAACCCAGCTCCTACATAAGCTGTGACCACTGAAAGAAAAGCGGGCAGAACACTGGCTTGAGAAATAGAGAGAAAGGGAGGAAAGCAGCAAAAGAAAGACAGCTCAGAATTGGAACAGAGCCCCAGGTGGTGCCAGCAGTAATGAGCAAAGCTACAACAGTACAGAAGAACCAGCAGCCTTAGTGGGCTGATCGTCCCTGAAGGCATCCAGTCTTGGTGATCAGGAGTCAGGACAGGAGATGTCCAATAGGTTATGGAGATTACAGAATACCTGTGAGGCAAGTCTTTTTTCATCTTAGTCCAATTTGAGATTAAAAAGATACTTGAGTGCCTGGCAGATGCCAGCCAAGGCTGTACTCTATGAGGCTGTAAACTCATAGGCCTGGGATACCCATTACAACTGAACAGAAATGCAGTTACAGTCAGTCAGCCCTATCATATACTAGGGCAAAACTCTCAGAAATGCAAACCGGGCTTTCAAAAGGCAGTCCACCAAATAGTCAAATGTATGAAGGAAGCATAGGCTGAAGTTTTTGCATGTCTCAATGAGGTAGGGTTGCCAGATTCCCTCTGGCCACCTGCAAGGGTGGGGGATAGGGTTGCCAAAATCAGTCTGGGAAACTCCTAGAGATTTGAGATGGAGCCTGGGGAGGACAGGAGCCTCAGAGGGGTCCAGTGCCATAAAGTCCACCCTCCAAAGCATCCATCTTCTCCAGAGGAACTGATCTCTGTAGTCTGGAGATGAGCTGTAATTCCAGGAGATCCCCAGGCCCCACCTGGAGGATGGCATCCCTGATTAGGAAGGAATCTTACAGTTGTGGCATAGCAACAAGCACTGCCCTGCCTTGGTGTAATAGCCTCAGCGACAATGATGTCAACCTAACTGCATTAGCAAATGCAGTTTTGGGTTAATGTATTTCTTTACACATTGCAGCTTGCTTGCTCTCCCTCCCCCCATGGATCACTTCTGCCATTTAATTCACATTTCCTGTCCTTTAACTGGTTCTGTCACAGAGAAGAAACACACACACCATTACCTCCATCTTCACAAACAAGGGTTGAGGAGAGAAGGTGGAGAGTGTAAACAGTGGGAAATATTGACTCTTTCCGATCCTCTACACATTTATTGTTTTGGGGGAGGCAATGGAAATCAGTGGTAAAAGTTTTTATACAAAAGTAAAAGATTTCTCTGAGTTATATCCCATCTTCCTAGTCTTTGAAATCCACACAAACAACCCCCAAAAGCAAAAAAAATAAAAATAAAATCATGTGTTCAAGAATCTACATTAGTTAAAAAAAACATCAGTGGGGAAATGCGGTATGTGAATACTCTAGAAAGCGGGGGGGGGTTAAAAGAGAGAGAAGGTATCCTTTATATTGTCTGAGCCACTTATACGAGATGTTTTTAAACTGTGTAGCTAATGCACTAGCTTACAACATCTGAAATCAGATTGTAGTAAGATATGAGAGATCCAGCCTGACAGAATGCATCTGTTGAATGTGTAGCAATGGAAATCTAAAAATGCTGTTTTTTCAGCACTGCAGTTCTGAGAGAGACAATTGGGTTTCAAAAAAGAAAACTGCATGCCTACTGCTGACTACCAATTTTCTTCCTCTATAAGAGTTCACATAGGTCACATAAACAAGGACTGCTTTAAGTGTGCTCAGGCTTAAAAAATTAAACACCTGCATTGTTTGATTCCTGGACTTGTTGAGGTTCTGTTCTTTTTTTTCTTATGAGAAATGTTTAGTCCTGCAAAGCAGTTCAGTTTTGAATACTAGTGATATGAGAATAGACTTTGAGACCAAACCATATGTGTCTAAAGAAGTGTGCTGTCATTTCCAAACAACTCATGAATGTGTCACTAAGGCCGATTCCACATTAATGGTTTGCTTTCATTTACCTGCGCATTCCAAAGGTCTGGATGTGATGCACGAGTACTGCACAGCAGTTAACTCTCCAACTTTTGTGGTTGTTCTGTGTTGGATCTTGATTCCTGCATATGCTATACTTTTCTGCCTTTCCCCGCGTGTTGCTGCTCCTCCCCCTTGTTTTCCCCCTCCCCTTTTTTAAAAAAAATGCATGTGTGGTTGCATTGTGATGCACCACCAAGGGGAGTAACCATAGCACATGCGTTGCCTCCTGTTTTTCCCCTCCCTGCCCTTTTTTAAAAAAGGAAGCGTGGTTTTCTTTTGGTTTTATTTTCTTCATCACATCCACACCCCATTCTGCTCCCATGTTTAAATTGGGGAGGAAATCCAATCCTCCTCCCCCTTGCCCAGCCTAATCTACCAAACAACCCCCCCACACCCGTAGCACTGCCTGGCCCTGGCCAGCCCAGAGCAGCTGTTGCCTTTCGTGGAGGGGGGAAGAAGCCACAGGCAGCCCGCACTGGGTGGAGGCTGTCCAAGGTGCTTTGCTGGGTTCTGGGGGGACATTCCTCTGGGTGATAGATCCACAAAGGCAAACTGGCTGTGCAGCACCTCTCCTCCGCCTGGGACTGCCTTGGCATTTCTTTGCCCAGCTTTCGACTGCTGCTGTGTCCCCCTGTACACACACACTGACTTCACGGCAAACGAGCCTCCAAGTGGGCTAGAAGGTTCCAGCCTTTCACTCCCTGCGAGCAGCCAACCAAAACAGGATGGGGGAGGGAAGGGGCAGGAAAGGGGCGAGACTAGGCAAGCGTGAATCCTGACTGAGTTCCCCATTGGAATATCCTGACTCCAGCACCGAAACAAACAAACAAAAGATTTTGAAAAAACCAGAAATGGAAGTGCACGGGATTCGGGCCAAACACAGACCCACGGCAACAAATTCGGAAATGATGCTTTGCCGTGATTATTACTGGGGCAACTATTTGTGCAGAATCATCCTAAGAGTTTATGTTGTGACGTTAAAGTGATTGCTAGACAAGCAAAATGGCTCCTTAACATGGCCACAGCATATTGCATAATCAGTGGACCCTGTGGAGGTACACAGCTAGGGCTGGGGATGAACCAGCTCATGAACTAAAGTTTGTGATAAATTTTGGCCAGTTTATGGTTTGCAAAGTGAAGTTTGTGGAAGATAAACTTGCACAATATTTCCATGATATTTCAAGCTGTTTGTTCCAGTTTGTGGTGGTTTGTTAATGGATATATTACCAGACAGACTGTCTCAGCTCAGTCTAAATGTTTAAAAAACTTCAAAGCAATGGGGGGCAGAACTTAGAGGGCATGCAGAGAAACATCCAGGGGAGATCCCCTGATGTTGCTAGCTTGCACAGGATCGGTTCAATACAGGTGGTCATTTCCTCAGAAAGCACTTTCCTAGAGACACCTTATTTCGAGTGCCATAACTCAGACCCCATATATCCAATCCTCACCAAACTTGGAGGTCAGGTACAGGAGAGTTAGCTGGATATCTCTTGTGAGTTTGATGTCTCTAGGAGGCCAGGGGGGCATTTAACTGTGTCACAGACCTCATGAACTGAAGCAGTTCATTTGGTGGCTAAAAGTTCATGATGGTTCATGGTTTGTGAACCGGGCACACTATGAACCATGAACCAAACCACATTTTCCCAGTTTGTGCTCATTCCTATGCATAGCAATTGGTCACACAGGTTTGCTCATTCCCTCAGTTCCGTAGCTGAACCCTGCCAGAAAAAAATGGTTCATGTCTAGTGTGGTGTAGTGGCTAGAGTGTCAGACTAGGTTCTGGAATATCCGGGTTCAAATCCTGTTCAGATCAAAGTAGCTTGTTCCTTTAAATACACAAAACAAGTTGCAAACAGCTAACAGCCCATCAATTAACTGGCTGCCTAATGCTCACTGGCAAATGGGAAGTGAATTGGGCTAACAAGTGTTCAAGCATTTCTATACCATTTCTATATATATACTCAGTGGCTTGGGGTGAGGCCCTCCATCCAAATAAGGCATGGGCTCTGTCAGGAATGGAACCATTTGTAAATTACCCTTCCATCAAAATTAGTTCAAAAACCAAAATATGGGTTTACCAGTCTGCACGTAGCATTCATTATTCTCTTCTTATTCTCGTCAGTGATCTTTAGAAGGAAGGGTAGGCAAGATTCTTCATAGGGGATGTCACCTTTTGAATATTGTAAATATCTGCTCTGGGCTAATCATATTATGAGCCTTGTTTGTAATTGTCACTGATGAAACAAATGGATTGGCCATGGCCTTTTCATTTTAATCTAGATTGATGACTATGCTTCCTTCCAAGTGACTAGACCTTGAAAAGTGCAAGGTTTTGTGAGCATGACACTGAGTTTCAATAATCAACTCTCTCAGCCTTGTCCAAAATTGAGGTGAGAAATACAAGAATACTAGAAGGGGGGGGCATGTAAATGGATGCTTTAATTAAAATAATAATAGCCTGTTCATTTTTATGAGCCCAGTACAAAAATATGTTTCCACAATGAGCTATTGCTGTAGGGCCAAACAAAAGCAGGATTAATTAATAAAATTCTCAGTGTTCAAAGGAGTTCAAAGGATTTTGAAGCTATTCAAAATTAGAACATAATCTTTTGAGTTACAGTCAACATAATAGTCCTCAGCAGTTCCAAATGGTATTTAAACCATAATAATAGCATAGTTTTGCCATTTGTGAAAAAGAAATAGAACATCTGCAGCTAGAAAATTAAAGTTGATGGGGGAAACTAGAACGTTGGCAGCGGGGAAGGTCCACTAGAAAAGCAAAGCATTGGAAGTACAAGTCCGAAATGATAGCTCAAAACGGGGAAAGAACTGCAGTATCAGATCTAGGAGGAGGTTGAGATATTATGGCTGATGAGAAGAAGACAGAAAAATCAGTAAGAACAATGAGGAATGCAGACATTTGGAAGTTAGCCAATAGATTAGGCAGAATCCGTCTGCTGCCCAAGTGAAAAGCCTGACCTGACATGTAATCCACCTTGAGTCTCAGTGAGAAAATTAGGCTATAAAAATAAATAAATAAATAAATAAATATCTAGGCCAAGCCGGAAGGAGCCAAGGCACTGAAAGACACTACAGATATTTGGGCTAGCCCTACATCAACTAGTTCTCTCTTTGTAGGCATCATTTTTCAGAGATTTTTGACTATATTTGTACAGGAGTACTGTGATCCATAAATAAGTTGCTATCCTTCTGAAGGTGTCACAAAAACGTTCCAGATCAGTTACTGCCCATGTCATACAAAAACTAGCTCATTACTGATTTGTGGTGACAGATGTTATTTAAAAACTAAATTAACTATAATCACACGGGTTAAAATTAAGAGAGCACAACGAGTCTCTTAAATCAAGTGAGATGTCACTAAGGAAAATCAGGGCTTTTTCTGGTGTCTGTGTGTGTGTTTTAAAAATAGCTTAAACTTCTCAAATCAAGAGTTTGGAGTATGCTGTTCAAACGGCTCATTTTTTTACACCCCATTACTTTCAGTCTTTTATACATTTAGACAAAAAAAATCTGTTCTCTCCTATCATTACCAGACCATCATTAAAGTATTCAGCTCAGTAGACTGCACAGTTTTATGTCTACATCAGCCCCTCTAAGCTAATAGACAATTTTACCAGAAAGTACTTTGGTTTAGTAGTTAAACTTTTGTACAATTTTTTTTTAAAGCATTGCTTTTCCATGGACTAGCAAAAGCACTGCAAACAGGAAAAAAATGTGTGAGACAGCCACTAATAACATTTTGAAGTAGGACATGTATGTTTCCTTCATTGGGGCAAACAGTGACTCCTTATGGCGATTTCAGGATGGGAAATGGGAATGGGGCTTGAACCTGCTTTTCTGCTTACACCATGATTCCAGTCAAAGCTGGGGCCCTTGTTTACAGGAAAGAAACCCACATGGAAGTCTGTTCTCACCTGTCCTCAGGACACTGTTTCAGTGGCTCCGGTATTCGAAATGGCTACTGAAACTTCTGCCCTGACCTGGATAGCCCAGGCTAGCCCAATCTTTTCACCTCTCAGAAGCTAAGCAGGGTTGACCCTGGTAACTATTTGGATGGGAGACCACCAAGGTTGTGTTATGAAGACAAGCAATGGCAAACCACCTCTGAATGTCTCTTCCATTGAAAACCCCAAGGGGTCACCATAAGTTAGCTGTAACATGATGGCAAAACCAAAAAGAATTTAAAAATTATTTATTGATTTGAGGTTTTTAAAAGAAGCAATTAATTTTTCTATACCACCAGCTTCTAGAAGAAGATCATTGGCCTGATCCCACTTCTTAAATATTTAATCAAATATGAAGTGATTCTCCTATTATGATGGAAAACATTTTTTCATATGAGAATTAACTGAAGCTTATGAGCAGAATAATAAGAACAACTCAAATGAGAGACTGCTATTGACTCAGATTTCCGTCAAGTTTACAATTGTCTGTTCTATGAAGATTATGTATCTGTCTCTCTTTTTCAAATTAAGCTGCTGTCTTTACAATAGCTGTCTTTTTAGTACAACAAAAGAACCATCTTTTTCATATTATCAGTTTACAAATGTTATGGACAAAAATCTGTGTTGAATATATAATGTTTTCATAAACAGAACAGAAACATGGACCCTAAGAGAATGTCTTCAGTTTGTTCACCTTATGGATGCAATATTTCAATATGCCTAGTTCCCACAAGCCCTGACCTGTGGACTCCAATGATCAATAGCACAGCCTGTTCTTCTCTCAGACAAGCCTCATGAAAGCTGTCACTCCATCTTCTGTAAACCTGCTGAGATCTGCAGTGCAATTCTAAGTGCAATCCTAATTGATGTCAATTGATTTAGATGGGGAAATCTCTGTAGCTCATCTCTTCACTATTCCAGCCTTGCCCATATTGCCTGGCTGACTCCCAAAGTACGATTGTGAAGAAGAAGAAGAAGAAGAAGAAGAAGAAGAAGAAGAAGAAGAAGAAGAAGAAGAAGAAGAAGAAGAAGAAGAAGAAGGAGGAGGAGGAGGAGGAGGAGGAGGAGGAGGAGGAGGAGGAGGAGGAGGAGATTGGATTTATACCCCGCCCTTCACTCGGAGTCTCAGAGCAGTTTACAATCTCCTTTCCCTTCCCCTCCCCGCAACAGACCCCCTGTAAGGTAGGTGGGGCTGAGAGAACTCTTGACAGAAACTGCTCTTTTTCAAGAACAGCTGTGCCAGAGCTTGTGACTGACCCAAGGTCACATAAGCAGGTGCAAGTGGAGGAGTGGGGAATCAAACCCGGTTCTCCCAGATTAGAGTCTGCCAGGCCCGTAGCCAGGATTTTTCATTTTGTGGGGCAATTTTTTTTCTTGTGGGGCACCCATTATGTTTATACTTATACTTTAAAATAATAAAAAATAATAAAGACAAGACATTTATCACTCAAAAATGTTTCAGATTTATTTAAAAAATGCTAACCATTAAATACTAAACATTACTGATCTTGTGATTTGTCACATAAAAATTTCTGGTTTATCACAAAAACGCTAACCATTACAGACCTTGTAATATTTGTTACTCAAAATTTTTTCTGATTACAGAACCTGGTTACCCTTCTCAGGCTCAGCCCATTATAGTTGAAGTCGACGTGACTGGGCACGAAATTTTTCTATGAAAGCATCCATAACAAGGTTTTTTGAGTGTTTTTTCATAACCTAGCAGTACTAGGTTGTTTTTCCGAAGATGGGACATTGATAGCCTCTATGGTTTTAGCGCACGAGTTAGGCAAGAGAATGCTGCCTCACATGTAGCTGTGAATGTAGCAGGACATCTTCCTTGGTATTTTTAGACAGTAATTCAGGGGATATGAACCCCAGGTTTCACCTGGAGTCTGGCACCCCTCCACTCCACCCCTCCCCCTTGATGCAAAGCAGGACAACTTTCTTGGGATTTTTAGACAGTAATTCAGGGGATATGAACCCCAGGTTCTACCTGGAGTCTGGCATCCCTCCCCCCCCATGAAAGCAAAGCAAACGTCAGCCTTCCTGTGCAGGGCTTGACTTGCTGGCTTGGGAAATGCAGGAATGCAGATGGTCGATGGTTGCTTGCAATTACAAGACACAAAAACACTGCAGCAGCATGTGAACAGAGTGAGGGCTTGCTTACTTGTTTTGCTGGCTAGCAACGAAAAAGTAGGAATGCAGGAATGCAGATGGTCCACAAGGGTTGCTTGCAATTGCAAGACACAAAAATATTGCAGCAGCGTGTGAACAGAGTGAGGGCTTGCTTACTTGTTTTGCCGTCTAACTTGCAGCCTGGAACTGGAGGTGGGGCTTGAGAGGCAACACAGCAAGAAGAGACTGGAGGCGGGGTTTGCTGGCTTTGGCTGCCTGCGAGATACAGAGTAGCAGCATGGAAGGGTCCCCCCCCTGCCAAGTAGTGATTCAGAGAGCTCAGCTAGGGGAGAGAAGGACGGCGTGAGGCTTGTTTTACAGCCCTGGCAGCAGCAGCAGGTGCCAGAAATTAGTTGGGGGGCCTTTCCAGGTGGTAAGTCGGGGGGCCCCCAATGAAAGTCGGGGGTCTGGGCCCCAGAATACCCCACTGTAGCTATGGGCCTGGAGTCCGCGCACTTAAGCACTACACCAAATTGTGCTCAGGTATTTTAAACGAGATCACAAATATATTGTGATATTTTTTTTTGCACTACCATTTGTAAAATATAGTTCCATCAAGGAAGTTCTGAGTGTGCACCAATATGATGAATGCAAGCAACTGCACATGCACAGAAGCACAAACACTCAACAGAGCTCACATTAAATTATTCATGATAATTCTGAGAGTGCATAATCCCTGCAAGCCCCTAATTTGTTATCATGCACCAACAGTGGCTTTCTGACCCATCACCATGCTGAATGCAAGAGGGTGCTGTTGCAAAACTACTCACATTCCCCACCCCCCATGTCAAGTCACAGCTGACTTATGGCGACCCTGTTTCAAGGCAGGAGATCTTCAAAGGTGGTTTGTCATTGCCAGCCTTCATGTCGTGATGATGGTATTTCTTGGTGGTCTCCCATCAAAATACTGAGCATGGCTGACCCTGTTTAGCTTCTGAAATCTGATGAGATCTGTCTAGCCTGGGCTATCCCAGTCAGGGCACTACTTATTTTAAATTGTGAGGTAATGAGCAGATAGTGGATCCTGCTTCTTCCCACCCTCCCACAGTGCTGCCATCTTGTCCGCAGAAGGGTGGTTACTGCTTCTCCTCCCCAGTCCCCACCCTCCAGCCTTGCTTTGAAATACTTGGGGGGAAATTAAGTGCTTTATAAATGTTGCATTATTCTCCTACGATGAACAGCTCATATAAATGCACCGCTCACTTGTGCGGTTACTTGCAAAAAAAAAAAAAAAAAAGCCAAGAACTATAATAGCTAAATTGTCTTCCTTCTGTAAAAGGGAGGGGCGGGGAGAAAGAAATGCTAGCTACTGTTTCTTTAAATCTAACTGCATTTTCTAGAAACACTTGTAAGGGTGTCAGGAACATTGTGGAGAGGGCTGCCCATATTAGCAATAACGGGTAGCAATTAAGAATTTACAATTGTGTCATGTAAGAGTAGTCTTATCTTTAATAAAAACAGATGGCAGCGGAACTCTTACGTGGTCCTTTTAGTGTTGCAAGGAGGCCCTTGTCAAGCAGAGAAGCTGGACGGTTGTTCCACCTGGCCCATCTTAGGCTTGGAAACGGATGTTTTTAATCTACCTGAATAGGCTCTCCAACACAGAGTTAGGGCTATGAGCAATTCCTCACGGGAAAGCACAAAAGCCAAGAATTGAGACAAAAGCATCTGGCAGTGCTAGAAATGGAGAACACAAAAGTATCATCTCATCAGACAATGGAGAGGAGTGGATCTGGCAGCTGGCCACTTTGCACCAGCTTGATTCATCCTGCTGACCCTACTTCTGTTTAAAGTTTACAGCTGTAGAAATGGCACAGTAGAATATAAGCCAAAGCCATACTTAAAGGAGCTCCCAAGGAATTTTCTGCCCACTCTTAGAAAAGAAACAGCTTATATTTCAGGTCCAGAGCCCAGTAATTGCTTGGTGTTCTGACAGAGGTTTAGGGGGGGTTTTATCCACGCCAAAAGCAAATGTCAGTGATTAAGCCATGCCGAGTACATTTCAAGAGCTGTTCCATGAATGCTGTTGATCATAATCCTTTGTTAATTTGTCAAGTGAAGCTCCTGCTTATTTGCTTCTCATTTGAAATGCTAGCAGCAGCTGCTTGCTATTATTAAAGCTGCTCTCTCTCTCTCTCTCTCTCTCTCTCTCTCTCTCTCTCTCTCTCTCTCTCTCTCTCTCTCTCTCTCTGCACCAAACATACCGTATTTCGTAATTAATCATATAATAATCTATGCATCTACTTAGGTGCATTTATGAACTAACAGTAATTGTTCTAATAAATTCTAGTGTACAAAATCATTTGCTTCACAAAGCTACCAGCAGTGGGTATTAAAAAGAACAGGTAACTGACTTAGAGGCCCATGTATTTTATCAAGTGAAACAAGTTCAGTAAAATTGTTCTCCATGTTCATATCCAAACTCTCTTTCTCCAAACAAGAGCCAATGTGAGAAGCAAATGCATTTCCATGGCTGATCCTAGAAAGGCTTTTAGTCCAATCTGGCACCAATAAAACATTGTTTTACAGTAGTTTGCTTTTGCCTGCAATACCCTGAAATGAAGACAAAAGACACAAATATTTGAATTAGATTAATTATTGAATTAAACACATGCTGCTAAACATTAAATCCATTTAACTTCTAACCTCCAAACTTTTGTGGATCTGCTACAGGCAGGCTGCTGTAAGGGCAATGCTACTCTGCCTCCAAACTCAACTCAGTTTATGCTGCTGTGCCCTGTTTCTCACCACTTGCACAGAATTGTGATGAGACGTGCTGAGTCTAACAACATCTCCCTATGCAGCTAGGATTCAGTTTAATGCTGCCCAGCCCCTGGAGAACTCCCTAACCATGCCCCCTTGTCATATTGTTAGCCAGTAAGCAACTGGCTTGGATGAACTCCCTTCTAATAGATGCCTCAGGGTGCTCACCAAGGGCATATTAACTTGCACATTTCTACCAGCCTAGTTAGGGCCTCACCAGTCCTGGGACCAGGCCAATTTAAGTTATATTTACTCATACCCAGGACTGACAATATGAACCAGGCGAAAAAAAGGTGGTTCCATTAGGCCAATTTGGTGGAACCACCCTCTTAAACTCCTGCTCATTCCTGAAGTAACCAGTTAATCCCATATTGTGGATGGGTGGGAGGGTGATGTGGAGCAAAAACAGGGCCTGTAAAACAGAACTCTTCCACCAGGCCTTTGATTAGGGGCTGCCTCTTAACATCGAGGCCCTGCCCTCCCCCAACATCAGCACCAATTTAATATCTTGTGCAGGTGAACTGGCACAAACTTTCCATGAACTTTCAAGTAGTCTGTGGAGGTTCATGCCAGTTCATTAATGGATATGTTTCCAGACAGACTGTCTCTACTCAAAATGTTTACCAAACTTCATAGCAGGGGGCAGGGGTGGAATTCTCTAGCCTTGAAAACACTACTGTCAATTTCAAACTAGCTATGTCAGTTTCAAGAGGGCCCCCCTTTTACTGGTGTTCTTTTATGTTCACTTCCCATTTTCTTGCACAGAGCTTGCAAAAACCCACCCCCCTTTCTTGGATTTGTGGCTCTGTGCTTTGAGATCAGTCCTTTTAAGTTTGCAATGCCAGTGGTAATGGGTTCTGCTGGGCATTCTGAGCTTGCACTGGTACTGCTGGGCACTCTGTACATTGTATTGGTTCTGCTGGGCTTGCAAAAATCCCTCCCTTATTTGGGTTGTGATTGAGGTTGCATTGCCACATTGGCACTAGTTTCTGCTGGGTACTGGTACATTGCAATGGTTCTGCTGGGCTTCCAACCCCCCATTGCTTGGATTGTGATTCTGCACTTGACATCAGTCCTGTTGAGCTGGAATTGCCACATTGGTGCTGCTGGGCACTCTGTGATTGCATTAGTACTGCTGGGCACTCTGGTTCTGCTGGGCTTGCAAAAATGCTTGGATTCTTGCTTGGATTATGATTGAGCTAGCATTGCCACTTTGGCACTGGGTTCTGCTGAGCAATAGTACATTGTATTGGTTCTGCTGGGCTTGCAAAAATGCCTCCCCACCTACAGTTGCTACTTCAGAGATTCTCTGGTTTGACCTTAGCCCTTTTGGGTTTGCACTGCCACAATGGCACTGGTTCTGCTGGACACATAACACTGGTTCTGCTGGGCTTGCAAAAATATGCCCTGTGACAGACTTCACTTTTTAAGAGGTTTAGAAGTACTGGACTAACAACTAAAGGACTGTGAAGGGCTAATTCTTTACAGAGCTGGAGAGCCTTGAGTGACATGCTGCTTTAGGCAACCTGATTGGTTGGCATCAGCTGAATAACAACAAAAAAGTCTTGAGAGAGCTGGATGCTGAGAAGATTCAGTCAGAGTCCTGCCTTAACTGAGAAGAGATGTGTACTGAGACCATCTGAGAATAGCCCTGGCAGAAAAAAGTGTCTGTTGCTGACAGAGTCAGATTTCTACCTTGACTGACTGCAGTCTGAATTGGAACACAGAGAACTTGGGGGAAAGTTTGGCAAGGAAGTTTGTGTAGAAGAGAAGACTTCCATTCAGGCCAAAGGAAATGGGATAGATCTTCTAGAGAGAAAAGATTCCCTACCCAGTCAAATAGGGATAGTTTTCTCTGAAGAGTACAGAATTCCCTGGTCTGGTATGATTAGAAACTACCTGTAGAGACCATAAAAGTCAATGAACAATTCAAGAAGAGTACTGGTGTTCCAAAAAAAAAAAAAAGTGGTTGGGTACTGGGAAGAGTGCGCAAGAACAAAAAGGGGGGAAGGAAAAAAAACCTTAACCCGAAAAGATCAATTAAGGACCTAGAAGGTTAAATGAATCCAAACCAAAGGGCCCAGTATTTAAATAAATGAATACAGAAGATAAGTATACATCAATTATATGAAAATACATGCATTTATTACAAAATATTTTTTTAAAAAAACAATTACAGGTTCTGTAGTTTTTCACCTTTCAGAAGGAAGCTCCTGCATTATGTAAAGGAAATCAGGTTTGCTCCAATAGAATCTAGTAAGGAGAAGTTAAATAAAGAGCCCTAAACTTTTTAAAAAATATATCGTTAATTCCATCTCAAGGATAGTTTATTAAACCATAATCAAGTTTCAGTACAAGAAGTCACTAGTTCTAAAAAACTATAATGCCTATAACGGTTCCCATAGGGTACAAGGGAGCTCGGAAAAATTGGGATTCCCAGAAAAATCCTGAATCCAAATATTTTTATTTTATTTATTTTATTTTATTTGTTTCGATTTGTATCCCGCCCTCCCCAAAGGCTCAGGGCGGCTAACAGGGGCATGAATGCCGATTTAAACAATATAAAACAAATACCATACCATTATTGAAATTCAGGAATACCAATATTTTTGGGGGTCCAAAATACCCAGATTTAAAAAATACTGGGTTTTGTTGTGCACACCACTATTCATGATGAGCTTGAGCCTGTTTAATGGTTACATCCCACCTATTCAAACACTACAGTATAGTGCAATTGACACAATTTCACACATGCACATTCTCACACAGCTCAATGTGTGTCTTTTCACAGATCTGTCCTTGTTGTGAACAATTGTTTCAATAATGAGTTAGCAAACCAATCACATATAAGCACTGTATTATTTCTTTTTAAAAGGTTGTATTGTTTGGTCCTTGTCTAAGTCCAATATTTTGCACATGCATATTTTCACACAGCCTTGTAGGAGTCAGAGTTCCACACCATGCCACTTAACACAATTCTAAGTCCATTGACTTCAACAGAAGGCTGTAACTCTGTTTAGAATTGCTCTGCCAACCACCCATGACTGTGGGAAAACTTGATTTCACCCGCTGTGCAGACTCAAGTTAGACAAGCTGAGGAAATCTGAGGCTCAACTCACAAGTGATTGTGTCTGCCAAGAACAAAATGTTCATTTACTGAACATGCTCTGTAAAGCTGGTGGCATCTCTGGTCTCTTGCCATTCTGCAGGATCACTTACCAGAGTAACCTAGAAACTACAAATAAGGCCGATTTAAAAAAAAAAAATGAAACCTGGATTGGTTTGTATATTCCTGTTTCCATTTTATTTCTCCCTTGTGAGAAACAAACCCAAGGGACTTTATTTTTGTACCAATTTCTATTTCCTCATGGTGAATTTTTCTCAGATGTTTCTAGTGCCATTTTTCCATCAATTGTGTACAAAGGATATACAACATATACATGACATAAAAATGGGACCTAAGTGGTGGGGGAAATGACACAAAAGGAACACCTCACAAAGAAATGACAGCAGTTTGAACTGAAATTGGTAAGAATGATGACATGTGACTTCTAAAAGAAACAAAATGACTATATTGGGTTATCTCTGCAAGAAACATATTCCAGGGAGGGCTAGGTTGTACAAATAGGAGCAGATCTATTTCTCAATGAATGGCTTCCATTCAGATATGTGAGTCGAAGGCCTCCCCATACACAGCCCATTTACCACCATCGATCATAATGATTGGCTGCCATTCTCTTATGTGGGAAAAATCAAAGCATTATACAACCTACCCTTCAGCCTATTCTCAGAGGGTCAGCCCTGCTGATAGACCCCTCTCCCCGAATCTACAGTCTTTTCCCAACTGTAATTCCGGAGGAACCCCAGGACCCACCTGGAGGCTGGCGTCCCTACTGCACATCCACAACTCATATCTGTTCATAGGATGGCCATTTTTCTAGGGACTGTTATTCAAACTAAAAATGGCTGTGTCATGTTTAATATACTGCAGTATCCATATTCACAAGCTCAAAAAATGCATTAGGGACTGAAGAGGGATTCTTAGCTTCATTTTTAGAGCACAGTCTCCATTAAAGTTCAAGAGCTTTGTCATAGGTAAAAACAAACAGATAGAAGTTCCTGAAGCAAGTAGAAAGCAGAGCATTTTTTCATCTAGCAGCATAGGACTTAGTTTCACTGAAACCAGATCCAGCACATGGCAGCTGACTGCATGAATGACCCTCACACTAAGAAAGGTATCTGAAACCTGCCAAAGCTTCTTACTCTGGGTCACAACAGGAAGTTGTACACAACCACATTAATTTTTCATTAATTTAAAAAAACTCTGATCAGTATAGTATTGTCTCAGAGTCAATAGTTTGTTAATGTGCATAGTGATAGCTTAGTGTACATTGCACAAGTGATAGCTTAGTGTTATACACAGTGCGTGAAGTATACAGTGTGTAAAATAATTTGGGAACACTGGCAAAACAGAAAGGCAAAACAGAAAGCAAAAAGAAACTGAAAGGGCACATTTGTAGGTTCCTACCAGAGACACAAAATTTGATCCAAGAGCCTGAACTGTGCAAAAACCAATCAAAAAGTCCACAATATGATTATTATCCAAGTTTGAGGATCTTGCTTAAGGAGGCTACTGAATTTTCAACAACAGTGATTTGACCTTGCTTATGAATAGGTCATTATAAAGAGCATATTGTTGTAGCTACTAAGCCAAGTATCTACAATATAATAAATATTTCAGATGTGGTTTTGTTTGGAAAATTAGTCCGATTTTCAGCAATGTTTTGAGCAAATGTGAGCAGGAATGGGCATGAACCAGGAAAATGTGGTTCATTTCAGTTCGTGGTTCATGGCATGCCCAGTTTGTGAGCCATGAACTGTCACAAACTTTTAGGCGCCAAACAAACTGGTTCAGTTTTGTGAGGTTCATGATGTGGTAGAACAGGCCCCCAGCAAGCTAGAGGCACCAATCACACAGAAGTTCTCCAGCTGACTCTCCTCTATTTGCCTCCAAGCTTGGTGATGACTGGATTTATGGAGTTCAAGTTACCCCCCCCCCCAAAGAAGGTGCTCCCAGGGAAGTGCTTTCTGGGAAAATAACAGCCATGGGTTCAGGAGTGTATAGAATGGACCCTGTGCAAGCTAGAGACAGCAAACTCACAGGGAACCTTCCCCTGATGCTCTTCTATATACCCTCCAAGTTATGTGCAGATTGGATGTAGGGGGTACAAGTTTATTTATTTCATTCACTTTCTTAATCGCCCTTCCCTGCTTACATGGGGCTCAGGGCAGTTTACAACAACATAAAATCCAGTACAATTTTAAAACCGGTTAAAATTACAAAATTCAATATTAAAACATTCAGCATAAATATTTAAACATTTTAAACAAGATGGCATATCTAGCATTCAGATTTTCATGGGGGGAGGGGGAGGATGCCGGGCAGATGTAAGGGAACTGTTGCTGGCCTCAACCAAAGACCTGGCAGAACATCTCTGCCTTGCATGCCCTGCGGAATTTTAATAGATCAGGCAGGGCATGGATGTCATTCAGCAGAGAGTTCCACCAGACTGGGGCCAAGGCTGAGAAAGCCCTGGTCCTGGTTGAGGCCAGCCGGATATCTTTGGGGCCGAGAGTCACCAGGAGATCCTTATCTGCTGATCTCAATGCCCTTCAGGGCACATATCAGGAGAGGTGGTCCTGAAGATATGTAGGTCCCTGACTGTTAAGGGCTTTAAAGGTAAGCATCAAAATCTTGAATCTGATCCAGTGCTCCACTGGCTGGCACTGGCAGCAAAAGATGTCCCCAGAAAAGTGCTTTTGGGGGAAACTATGGGTGCAGGTTCAAAAGTGGACCCCCTGCATGCTACCAAATGACAGAGTACCTCACCGCGCTACCAACTCCTCCACAATTTCTCCAGATTGGGGGAGGATTACATTTCTCAGGTCCTCCTATGCTCACAGCCCCCCCCCCAAGTTTCCAAAGGCAAGTTCTGAAGGACATAAAGGTAGACATCCCCAGAGTTTCAACAGGGACTCCCCAAAGTGACCCTACAGCAGCTTTGCAGGCACCTTAGCCACACAACACAAGCAAGGGAAGTGTGCCCAAAACTCTCACAGTCCCTTCTTGAGGGCTGAAACACATGGGTCCAGAGCACATCCATCAATGGGGTGCATTCTTCTATGCAGCAAAGGAATGGAAATGCATGTTGAATTGGCAGGACCACCCCCAAGTCTCCAAAAGCAGGTTCTGAAGGTCAAAGAGGTAGACATCAGCAGAGTTTTAACAGGGGCTCCACAAAGTAACTCCACAGCAGCTTGGCAGAGACCTCTGGCAAGCACTGGAACCCATCAAAGCTTGCCTACTATGCTCCCAGGCCCTCTCAAGCCCAAACACATAGATCCTCTGGTCACAGCCTACCCCTAGGTTAAATTTCTGGTTATTCACCATTAGCCAAACACACTGGACAAATAAGAGATCACTTATGAATTGTAGAAATGCAATAGAAAGGGGTAGTCAAACAGGGACTTGCTTGTACAAGCAGATGTTTGTGAGGTAGGTGTTTGCTGAGGTGGATGTTGTTCCATGAGGTAGGTGTTGTGTTATGATGTAGATGTTGTTTCATGAAGTAGGTGTTGGGTGAGGGAGATTTTCTTTGGAGTGCAAAAGTAAAGGAGGGTTTTTTCAGTGGGAGAATTTCAGTGAGAAAGGGTTGGGTGTGGGGGCAGCTCATTCCCACCTGGCAGAGGTGGCCATCCTCCCACCCAAGCACCAAGAGCACAACCTGCAGGTCACATTCTGGATCACTCAGAGAGGAGGAGGAATGGGGAGACATGCAGGGGGATAACAGGAGGCCTGAGTCTTTCTCTGTAAGTGGGCCTGCTCCATGCACAGGGGATGGATGCAGACCAAATGGCACAAAACATTGCCACCATGATACAGAGTAGCCTGAGGCCACCTAAAATGTAAACCCCACCAGGGGAGAGGTGTTCACAATCAGGGGGGATGGGAGAGTATAAAATATGGGTCCTTAGCCAAGGCACCTAGTGGCTAAGCCCCTCTGCTTGCTATGAGCAGAGAGATAGGGTGGCTCAGAGCCCTGAGTCCACCTAAAACTCAAACCCCACCAGGGGAGAGGTATTCACAATCAGGAATAAATGAATGTGCTCTACTTTTAACAAGTTCCCTGCCTCTCTTTCTAACTACCAACACCTAACAGAGGAGAGGGTATGGAGCTGAGCTGAGGGTATATATAGCATTTTGATCCCGTAGAACGGAATGAGAACTCTGTTGTTGGCAGCCAGCGGTGCCTGTTAAGTTTTGGAGGGCTCTGCTGGTGTTTCCAAGGCTGGAGAAGTCTGGGGGCCCTGTTGTTTGGAGTTTGTAAACAGGTTAATTGAGTCTGTCTGGAATTGCATCCATTCATGAACCACCCAGAACCACTTGAAAGTTCTTGTAAAGTTGTGCCGGTTGACCTGCCATGAACTTAGGTTCGCGAACCATGAACCACCCCAAAATTCATAATGAACTTTAGTCTGTGAGCCAGTTTGTGCTCATCTTTATACATGAGTTTATTGTTTTTTCTTCACCCTAATGGTGTTCTGATCATTTATATGTGTGTACCATTCCTTTTTTTTTTTTTTTGCTTTAATATTTAGGCTTATCAACATTACAAAGTGTAATCAAATGAGAACAAACCTTTAAAATGTTAAGTTTTACATTTATTTATATCACTTTTAACCCACCTATGATGGACTGAAGTTACATGATTACACCTAACCAGAGAGAAAGCCATGTATAGAATATATGGAAGAGTCAACAGAAGGCTGTACGTGTGAAAAGCATTCAATTATGGTGAAAATATGCAACTCAATCTTCAGAAAAAACTTTGTAAACTTAACAAGAACATGAAAGGATCTGACCAGGGGGATAGTAAAATATGCATGCACAGAAAATGATGGGAAAAGTAATATTTGCCCAATCTTAGTCAAGATGCTGGGATATCTGTGATAGGATCTTCCCCACATTTTAAAACTAGCAGTGGCAGTGAAGTAAGGTCATGATTCAGATTGTAGCCATTCAGTGATGGTGGTGCTCCTTTCCAAATGTGGTGAAGATAATTAAATGCATTTCACACATACAAGAGTGTCACCTCTGGTTTTAGCAACAGAAACTGACACAAGCACACACTTATGGAAGAAAAAGACCATCAAAAACCAGGTACTGGTCTTTTTTTCTTTCAAGGATAACAGCATTGTGGGCAGCAATCAGTTTCAATTTGCAAACCATAAAATGGTAGAATAGTTAAACAGTTCTATCTTCCCATGCACCACCACCTGACTCAAAGTCTTACATGGTTCCTATTTCATTTTCTTAAAAATCTGAAAAGATCAAATCATGGCTCTTTCAGCATTTGTTTAAATAGACACTAAGTCTAAGAGTCTTCAAATCCTGAAAGAATTAGAGTCAAGACCAGTAGCACTTTAGAGACTAGTAAGATTTTGGGGAAAAGTTTTCGAGATCCAAAGCTCCATTCATCTGATGGTATCTGTCAAAAGCTTATACTCTGAAAATCTTATTGGTCTCTAAGTAAGGTGGCCAGGTCTTACACGGCTGCCAGTATGGGGGTTCTTCTTCTTCCTCAGGAGTTCTTCAGTGTGTACACAAAGCATGTGTGCCACAATGATGTCTCCTGGAAGTGATGTCCTCACGCAGGGCACATTGTGGGTGAGGCCTCTATCATTTGAGGAAAAACCGTAGAGTTTTCCCTCAAACGATAGAGCGTCCTCCCACAACGTGCCCTGAATGATCATATCACCTTCAGGTGATGTCACCGTGCCGGGCATATTGGCCCAAATGCAGCACTTTGGGGGCAGGGTTCCCCCCGCTGGCTGGATCTGGGCTGGTAGATTAGGGGCCCTAAAAGTAGGCAAACCCTCACCACCACCCCGGGGAATGGCAGCCCTATCTCTAAGGTACTCCTGGACTCACATCTAACTCTTCTAATGCAGAACAACATGGCTACCCTCTGAAACTATCTTCAAATCTTGGGAAATTCTGAAACTGCAGTCTAATCTAGATCATCTTCACAGGCATCCCAACACAGCTTCAGATCCACTCTCCAAATGCAATAACTGAAGAAGAAATATAAGTGCTTAATTTTCACCCCCACTCTTCCCCTAATTGTCATGTAGCCTGGCCTCTGAAAGTGCTGCTCTCAGAAAGATGTCCAGCAACACCTAATTAGATTCCTGTTATTGAACAACATCCTCAAAAGCACCCTTTTCACTGTGAATTCCTTCTCAGGTTGCAGCATAAGAATACAGGAGCAGCTGCCTCAAACACTTTCCACTACCCAAGCAAAAAAGGGGTTTGCATTTGGCTACATTGCAAAATGTGTCTGGGCATTTGACCTTCTGAGGTCATAACAAATAATCCGAAGAAGCTGAGTCAGGGAAAAAAACTGGTTGCTGGTATACAGCATCAAAGAGATACTGTTTATCACTGGAAAGAGATGAGTCCTAGAAGATAGGGATAGCGCACTGACTAATGGAAATTGCACTGATTATCAGTGCTCTGCTAAACACACCAGAAATGTAAAAGACTGGGAAATCATATGGTTGTAGCCAAGGTTATATATTTAAAGTTATATGTTATATTATTGTGTGTGTGTGTTCTGTGGAATGCCACACAGGGCAGACAGCAGTCATGTGGCTCTTTTGGTTTATGATAATTGTGAGTGCGCGTCACTGGAAGCCACAGAGCAAGAACCACTGCATTAAGCTTTTTATTTACTAGTTTAAAAACTGATTATTTTAAACTATGGCACTAGATTAAAATACCAGGACCTATATTTTGGAGAGTCAGTTTGGTCTAGTGGTTAGGAGTGCAGACTTTAATTTGGGAGAGAGAAACGGGTTTGATTCCCAACTCCTCCACATGTAGCTGCTGGGTGACCTTCGGCAAGCCACAGTTCTCCCAGAACTTGTAACTGACCCAAGGTCACACCAGCAGCTGCATGTGGAAGAGTGGGGAGTCAAACCCGGTTCTCCCAGATTAGAGTCAGTGCTCCTAACCACTACACCAAATTGGCACTCATCAACTGCCAATTGATGTAGTGATAGCCATGGGCATTTATGGTTTTAAGAAACAATTAGACAGATTCATGGAAGAGGGGTCCATCCATGCCTACTAGCCAGAATGAGTAAAGGAAACCTCCATATTCCGAGGCAGCACACCTCTGAATACTAGTGCTAGTCAGTAGCATCATAGGAAGGCCTTGGCCTCTATGCCGTATTTGTTGACCCTTGAGGGCAACTAGTTGGCCACTGTGTCATACAGGATGCTGGACTAGATGGACCACTGGTATGATCCAGCAGGGCTGCTCTTATATAAAATACTATATCATGAAAGCAAGGCCATGTTCAGAACCTAAAAGTTGGAATGCATGAGGCACATGCTTGAACTGTGGCTTAAACGGCAAGAATGGAGAAGATGAGGTTCCTTCATTCATGCACAAAAACCTTATAACATTTAACCCATGATATAGTCACTATATCAAAAAAATTCAAGGTTCATAGATCTTCACATAATGGGAATTTTACACATGATGTTTTATGCTTTCTGAGATAACTATCACAATGCCCCCCAATATATTTGCAGCATATCAACCATGTATGAGAATTTGGGGAGGGGAAGGTTTTCTTTTCTGTAACAGAAATCCAAATAACCCCTTACTTCTTTTTTTTTTTTTGCTTGTCTTGTGCATTGCTAATCTGAAAGGTGTTTATTGTCAACAGCAACTCTCATTTTCCTCTCTAATCAGCAGTGAGCCTGTCTGATTATTTATGATCCCAATATTTTCCCCATCAAAACAGCTACAGTTTATACAATAAGTGCCACATCATCAGCAGCTGAAAACCTGTGCCTTGCAAGGTCATTGATTTACAAATGAACAACTGAAATTCTAATGTTTAACTTTTTAACTATTAGAGTTTTCTAAATCTCTATTAAATCGTGTTTCAAATAATCAAAAACATTTTGGCTCTAAGTCATTATGTAAACTGCTATGGGCAGGGCTTACAGAGCAATCCTAAACAGAGCTACACCATACTAAATCCATTGAACTTAATAACTCTGTTTAGGATTGCACTGCTATCACTTTAGTGTGTTGGATGAAATTCATGTCTGGGATACCTGCACTGAACTGGTGCTTAAGATACTGAAAAGATAAATCTAAAACATAGCCATGTTTTTCCATTCCATTAGGCTGAAAGCTGGGTGTGGCATATCAGAGCAGTTTGAGCATGCTCATAAACACCCTCCTTTTTTGATAAGGAGGAAAAACTCTCCAGTCTAACTCATTAACTAGGAGATTTAGATGCTAAGGTTTTCCCATCTACTTTTGAAACACATTTTGTGTAGGTACAATGGAAAGGCCGACTCTTCCATTGTTGTAGCCATAGGTGGAGAGCATATTGAGACTTCCCTAAGAGGGCATGATGGGCAATAAATTCTATTCTACATCCATCACTAGGGAAAAGTGCTACTCAGAGATATCCGTGCAAATAAAACAAATGTCCTACTTCAGAGAGGGAGGGAGACAGGTAAAGGGTGGGGACACTGTGCAAAGGAAAAATGTGAAGGGGTGAAGATATCAGACAATGCATTACAGGATTAGAGGCCATGTACCATGCAGTAGAGGTTCATGAGCATTGACTTTTCTACATAGGGTTGTCATTCCCCCACTGGGGGCAGGAGATCCCCCAACACCAGCAGGCGCTTCACCACTGCTTAGCAGGCCAGAAGTGGGGAAATGGCAGGGAAATGGGGAAATATCAGCAGCATCCTGATTCACTGTCATCATTTCCTGTGC
The DNA here is from genome assembly GCA_029375565.1 of Gekko gecko. Classification (NCBI taxonomy): domain Eukaryota; kingdom Metazoa; phylum Chordata; class Lepidosauria; order Squamata; family Gekkonidae; genus Gekko; species Gekko gecko. The sequence goes on from JAPDNY010000008.1 coordinate 49,659,553, forward strand.
TCCTGGAAGTCACATAAGGGCATTGCCAGAAGATGTGGAGCATATGCTGGCATTTGGGCAAAACTCTATGGTTTAACTATGGTTTTGCCAAGACACCAGAGTGTCCCTGGCATCCTCCAAGAACATGTTGATGTCACTTTTGAGTGCATGTGGGAGTGATGTCAGCACATTGACAGAGATGTCATGCCCCTACCACCAGTATGCCCCCTCCCACATCAGTTGCCAAACTCTGCATGGCTACCCTATTCCTACAGGACACTTTTCCCCCCTCAAGGGACCAAGTTAGACTCCATTTAGCCCTATTTAATCTATTCTTTTGTTACTGGTCCATAGCTACACACAATATGGCTATCAGATAGTCCTTTAGTAGTCATGTGGATAACTATTAACAGTTCTGACATGAAAGAGACAACAAAAACCCTTAGTAATTGCATGCATATATACCTATTATTTGTGCAATGGTATGACATGAATTGAAGCATATTTTAGGATCATTTACATAGGCACATTCTCTCAAGAATAACCCCCAGCAAATGAGATGAATCAATTATACAAGTTATATGTGCAGTACCTCAACCAAATCCTTTTGATTAATTGCAAGCCATTAATGAGTGTGATAATAAGTATGTCACTAAGTATTCTATAAAATATGTAAAGCATGGATGATTCTCAGTAGATGTTAGCAAGCATCCAGTTTAACCTTCACAGCTCATGAAGAATTGTTCAAACGTCCTGGGTTTGGACATGATAACTATTGATTGTTTACTGCATACTGTGACCTTTGATGCCAAAAAGGAAAATGTATGGGATATTATGTTATAATCCTATCACACTATCAGCTCTATAGTATGATGGGTTGAAAGTAATGACATTGAAATAATGACTGATATTCTGCACACAGATCCTTAAATCCCATTAGGTTTTCAAGCAGACGGTTTATGTGACTGCAACTAATGTTATGATCTGTTTCACCTCAATCCACATTTACAAAAATAACCTACAAAAGAATAGATTCAGTCAACACTTTTCATATCATTGCAAATGTAGACAACTGCTTGACTAGAAAAACCTTCCCATAATCTACTTCTGTGCCAAAAATGAAAATGGTATAACTGAAATTTCATAGCAAAATTTAAATACCCTACTCTTAAAATATCAAACTGAAGGGTTGTTTTTTTTTAAAAAAGAAGACATGCAAACATTTATTTTATGAAAAAATCATATCATTTTCCAATGTACTAAGTAGCTAATTGTTTGCAGATGAACTACTACAAACTTAACCATTTACAGTGGTTCACCTTCAAATAATGATCTATGAAGTACTGAGAACTCAGTCAAGTTATTCATACAGAGAAAGATTCAGTTCAGTGGATTCATGGGAAATTACTAGGTAGTTTAAGATGAAGACAATTAATGCACATGGAGAAGGATCCTTTTCCCCTTCTCACTCACACAAATCACTACAAATCACTTTTATCCTATGGGCCTACTCACCAAATTCTTATGGCTAGGTTTAAGGACATAAGAACATATGAAAAGTCATGTTGGATCAGGCCAATGGCCCATCCAATCCAACACTCTGTGTCACAAAGTGGCCAAAACCCAGGTGCCATCAGGTGGTCCACCACTACTAGGGTCAGAACTCCAGAAGTCCTCCCACTGTTGCCTCCCAAGTACCAAGAATATAGTGCATCAGTGCTCCAGACATAGTTTTCCATCTATACCTTGTGGCTAATAGCCACTCATTGACCTTTGCTCTATATATTTATCCAATCCTCTCTTGAAGCTGTCTATGCTTGTAGCCACCACCACTTCCTGAGGCAATGAAATTCCACTTGATAATTACTCTTTGGGTGAAGAAGTACTTCTTTTTATCTGGTCTAAGCCTACTGCTCATTAATTTCATTGAGTTCCCAAGGGTTCTTGTATTGTGAAAAAAGTAATTTATCCCATACGTAATTTTGTAAACCTCTATCATGTCACCCCTTCATTTCTCCAACTAAAAAGCCCTAACCTTTTAAACCTTTCTTCATAGAGAAGGTGTTCCATCCCCTTAATAATTTTAGCAGCCCTTTTCTGCACATTTTCCAATGCTATAATATATATTTTGAGGTGCAGTGACTACAATTTTCTTCTAACTATCCACAAATTTCTTTTAAAAATCTCTTTCGATAAATGTATGCTTGTAATTGAAGTCAATTGGTTTAGAATGGTTCAACTCTGCTTGGGATGGTACAGCAGGTCTACTTGGCCTAGTCTTCTTGATGAATATTCACTATATCCACAGATATTTTTTTTTAATGTTGGGAGAAAAATGTTAATGAGCAAGAAAACAGGAACACAACTATTCAGAGTAGCTGAAAGAGCTTGGTTGCCATGCAATGATTGCAAGAAAGAATCCTTTTAAGGCGAAGTCTCCATTAAGGCTCCATTTCATTTGAGACAGGGAGCTGCTTCACACCAAGTTGCCATCCAGCAGCTGGCAACCAACAGAAGTCAGGGGGGATTGTTTTATCAGTGCAAAGGACTTCAGGAGTTTAGCATAACGAACTACATATTAAGTTTCCATAACACAGATAGGAAAAGAGTAAACAGTTTCCCCAGTCTCTGCTTAGCAGCCTTTGTTCCAATCCCTTAATTAAGATTACATTTCACTACAGGGATATGGGGGGCACCACAGGGTAATGGCATTACATCAATTCTAGAGGAAACCATATTGTTTCCAGCTATTCCTAGAGAGGCTTGATGTCACTTCTGGGTTTCCCCTGGACGTGATGTAACACCATCACCCAATGGTGATTTTCAATTCCCCTCCTCCCTGCCTGCTTTCTGAGTACCTATGGACAACATGACCTGGGAAAGACCCAGCAGGAAAATGACAAGCCTAGCTTCACACCACAGGCCTCATTTTGACCAGCATGAAAATCTCCTTCCTTTACACACTATCAACTAATTTTTGCAGAACTCCAGAGGATCATTTGAATGAGATACACTTGTCAAAAGTGCTCGAAGGGCAGCTTTCCCAAAGGTTCTGTATTAGAAAGATTTGCAGAGAAATTATTTTAAGGCTGCCAGACACCCAGCACAGTTTGAAGACAACTGCTTCCCATCTCTGGATATTTCAAGTGCCTTTGAATATCTCTTTTGGACTCCTAAATAGGTTGGGATAACTGTACTTCTCAAAGGCACTTTAAGCTGCTCTGGCCATGATTTCTAGGCAGCAACTCTGGAAAAAATGAAGTTACCACAGAACATATTAACCCTAGCTAGATGGAAGTAAATCTTCCCAGATAACAGTAGAGATTAACAGGCAAACATATATTTATATTGCAGTCATTACTGGGGGTAGAGACTGGGGAAGGCAGGGTTCTTGGAGGGGAGCCCAGCATAGTTATGACTGCATGGAATCCAACCTTCAGAGTATCAATTTCCTCCAGGGGAACTGACCTCTATCATCTGAAGACCAGTTGGAAAACCAGGAGATCTCCAGGCGCTCCCTCCCCCATGTTTGCAACCCTAAATGCAGATCATTAATGAAATCCTGGCCATAGTTAACTCATTACAAGCCTTTAGTTGTCTTTTGTGCCTGGATATATGTCACCTTAAACTTTTTAAAAGGTAGGATATAAAATTTTAAAAATACAAATTCATCAAATTCTGTCTATTCGGTTAGGCCGAATTGGGTCAAATCTGTTTTGGCACCCCGAATGACCCCCAAATGCTACTTTTGTCAATGAAAGCAGATTCAGGAGCCATTCAGCCAGCTGAATGACTTTCGGCCCTTGGAGGGAAGGGAAAGCACTTTAAACTGCCTCCCCTCCCCTCCAGCAGCTGGCTTGTTCAGGCTCCCCACAGCTGCGGGAAGTCCGAGCAAGCCAAGGGAAGGAAAGGTGCTTTAAACCACCTCCCCTCCAGCAGCCGGCTTGCTCAGGCTCCCCACAGCCGCAGGAAGCCCGAGCAAGCCAAGGGAAGGGAAGGCAGTTTAAAGTGCCTCCCCTCCCTTCCAGCAGCTGGCTTGCTTGGGCTCCCTGCAGCCGCAGGAAGCCCAAACAAGCCAAGGGAAAGGAAGGTGCTTTAAAGTGCCTCCCCTCCCCTCCAGCAGCCAGCTTGCTCGGGAAGTTTAAAGCATCTCCCCTCCCCTCCAGCAGCAGTTTAAAGCACCTCCCCTCCCCTCCAGCAGCTCGCTTGCTTGGGCTCCCCGCAGCTGCAGGAAGCCCAAGCAAGCCAAGGGAAGGGAAGGCAGTTTAAACTGCCTTCCCTCCCTGACTTACAAAGCCCCCTCCCAAGCCTTTCCTAGCCACCTACCAACACGGGCGGCCAGGAGAGGTCCGGGAGGGGTGTGATGATGCATTTAAAGTGCCTCCGGTCTCCTCCAGCAGCTGGCTTGCTCGGGGAAGTCTTCCAACGTTCCCCACCCTTCCCTCACTGTCCACCAAGGCAGGTGAGACAGGAAAGGCCCAGGAGGGTGTGGGGAGGCATTTAAATGCCTCCCCTTGGTTTTCCCTGCTGCTGGGGGCCAATTTTCAGCCATGCCACTAAATTTTGGCAGCAGCTTTCAGAGGTGGGCCAAATCAGATTAGAGAATCTGATTAGAGACTCTGATTAGAGAATCTGATTCGGCCTGTGGCTGCCCGAAAGGGGGCCAAATGGGCCACTTTCGGAGGTGCCTTTGGTTCGGACGAACTGAATGCACATCCCTACTTACAAGAACTGGGCAGGGGAAGTGTCTTCTAACCATTTAAAGGTATAATTGAGCTTAAGATCCATTTTGATGAAAAGCAATGCCTGCAGGAGTTGCAATGCATTGTTCATATATTATGCACTGTCTGGGGGTAGCTGCCCCGGGTAGGGTTACCAGCCTCCAGGTGGGGCCAGGAGAGCTCCCACTTTTACAATTGATCTCCAGCTGACAGAGATCAGCTTCCCTGAAGAAAATGGCTGCTTTGAAGGGTAGACTCCATGGCATTGTACTATGCTGAGGCCCCTCCCCTCCCCAAACCCCACCCTCTCCTGGATCCACCCCCAAAGTCTCCAGGTACTTTCTAACCCAGACTTAGCAACCCTAGCCCCAGACCCGCACTCACCAGCTCCAGAGGAGGTGCCAGTAGGGGATAGCCTTGTCCAGGAACCACTGAAGCAGGCAGTCCAAAAACAGGCTGTTGGGAAGGGCACAAGAGTGTGATCACACCTAGAAATGCACCATCAGCAGCCTCAGTTCCCAGCAGGCCCAGCTCAGGCCTCAGACAGGAGGTGGGGCTTAGGCAGCAGACTCTAGCTGGGAACAGGTCAGAGGAAAAGGCCAGCAGCTGGAGCCTTCTGTGCAGGCAAGCAGAGCAGCCTCTAAAAACCTCAGAAAATGGCAAGGCGGGAGAGGAGAAGGCCTGGCCAGGGAGGCCATTGGCCCAGACTACCTTTACTTACCGTAGGCTCACCCCTGAGGACAGGGCATTGGGGGAGTCCAGGCCATAGTTCCCTCTAAGCTGTGCTAGGGGGCGCTGGCACACAAAATTTTAACAGGTAGCGCAGGGAATTCTGCTTCTGCTCACAATGCATTCTCCCCCCATTGGAAACAATGGAGGATGGGGGCACCTCCTTCTGGGGCACATAGAATTTGAAACTTGGGGGTGTTGAGGAGAGACACTAGCAGCTATGGTGCAAATTTGGTGTCTCTAGCTCAAAAAACAGGCCCTCCAAGCCCCCCAGATTGATTCTCCATTATAGGCTTACTGGGCTACTGACTATATTGGTCCTCATAGGCTACATTGGAGCTGGGGAAATGATTTTTTTATTTTTTGCACACCCCTATTATGCTTTTCAGTATGATTTGTAAGCTGCTTTGAGTCACAGGAAAAAGTGGGATATAAATATTTGAATAAATAAGTAGTTTGGGCAGCTTGATAGCATTTAAGCAACTTCCTGTTTTTTTAGATTAGGCAGGGTTCTGACAGTGATTGTTCTTCCTCTGTTATACTTGACCTGTAATGCTGGTTGTCATATTTCACTAAAAAAAAAACAAAAAACCCAAAGTATACTGCAAGAGTCCCCCCATCCCCAAGTGCTGGTATGTTTTCTAAGGTTCAGCACAAGGCGACAGTCTGAGGCCAGGTCTACCGATATAGTGGACTGGGGCAGGTAGTCTTGTTCTCTGGAGGCCAGGTCTACCAATATAGTGGAAAGGGGGTGGGTAGACCTATTCTCTGGAGGCCAGGTCTATCAATATAGTGGAAAGAGATGGGTAGACCTGCTGTCCTGAGGCCAGATCTACCAATACAGTGGAAAGGGGTAGATAGAACTTTTCTCCAGAGGACAGGTCTGTCTACCAATATAGTGGAAAGGGGTGGGTAGACCTGTTCTCTGGAGGACAGGTGAAATTTGACTTGATTTTGTTTTCTCTTGTAATGTTTAAATTATTTTAATTTATTCTGTCTAAATATAATTTAAAACAATGTATTCTGAGATTTTTACAAGTTTATGGAAGTAATCTGTTGCAGCAGTCCTGAAGACACTTGCTTGAATGCGGTGTGCCTCAGGGGGTGGTGCTGTCCCCAATGTTGTTTAACATCTATATGTGCCCCCTTGCCCAGATTGCTCGGAGGTATGGGCTTGGGTGTCATCAGTATGCGGATGACACCCAGTTCTATCCTATGTTGGGGGCCGATCGGACTGCAGCCCAGAAAATCTGAACCAGGCCTTGCAAGCCATGGCTGGGTGGCTCAGACTGAGTCAACTGAAAATGAACCCTAAATGGGAGCACATCCGGCCTGTGCTGAAAGTGCTGCACTGGCTGACAATAGTCTACAGGGTTTGCTTCAAAGTGCTGGTTCTTACCTTTAAAGCCCTATATGGCCAGGGTCCGACATACCTGAGGGACTGCCTTTCCCCGTATATCCCCCAAAGAGCACTATGGTCCAGGGCACAACATCGCTTAGTGGTTCCAAGCCCCAGGGAGGCCCAGCTTGCTGCAATCAGGGCCAGGGCCTATTCAGTGGCGGCTCCTACCTGGTGGAATGAGCTACTGGAGGAGATCAGGGCCCTGTGGGACCTTGTACAGTTCGGCAGGGCCTGTAAGATGGAGCTCTTCCGCCAGGCCTTTGATTAGGAGCTGCCACTGCCACCACCACCAATGGAGCAGCCTTACAACAATCGGACTCCCGTGGCATGGCGGACCGGTACCGGGGTACGAGGATGGAGACAACATCTATTGGACACCATCTTGTTTTAATCTAAGAATAACAGCATGAGCACCTTATGTAATTTTTGGTATTTATTCTGTTTTATCTGGGTTTTATGCATTGGCATGTTGTGCCCCTGCTTGTCAACCGCCCTGAGCCCACTTGCGGGGAGGGCAGGGTAGAAATCCAAATAAATAAATAAATCTTCTAAAAAACTAATTTATGTGATAGTCAAATGTAGACTTGCTCATAACTTTAATGCTACTAGGGTTTTTTTTCACTCACAAGGTAGAATTTCTGCTCAAAACACTCTGGAGCTTAAAGGGAACATTGGTCCATGCCAGATTACCCCCAGACAATCCTTTATTAGTGCACCCCAGAGAAGTCCAGGGAGGAAAGGCCAGACCACTTCCAAGATACTAATGGAAAGGAACCTGGCAGAAGTGAGAGAAGGGAGCAGAGTGCCACTTCCTTGCAACTTCATGGGTGTAGCCTGGAAAAGGGGGAACTCTAGATCAGAGGTGTCGAACTCATTTTTTACAAGGGTCAGATCTAACATAATGTCACTTTGTCAGCCTGGGCCATGTGTGCCATAAAATATAATGCTAGGTATCGAAGATATAAACAGTATAAAGGACAGCAGCTGCTAAGCTCCGCGTTGGTGTATCCTCACTGCAAGGCCCATGAGCTGGGAGGGGGGGTGCAAAGGAAAACCCATATGGGTGGACTGGGGAGCCAGTGGTGCAGCAGTGGGCAGACACTCCCATGCTCCTTGACTGCTGTGGATTAGGTTGTTCCACCATGCTGAAGCCACAATCAGCCCCCCCCCAGCAGTCTCCTGTTCCCTCCCTTGCAGTAGTTGCTCACAGGCTGCATAAGAACCCTGGATGGGCTGGTTCCAGCCCCCAGGCCTTATGTTTGACACCCCTGCTGTAGATGGCACTACAGCCTCTGACTCTACCCTACACTGGTAGAGACAGACATTCACATGTGGCTGTTGCTATTACAGACCAGAGTTTTTGTGCTGATTTTTTTTTGCCTTTGACAGTAATTACACAGTTAGCACTCATGTCACAGATGATTGGTTAGAAAAAAGATTTTAGGCAGTCACTGAAATCAATGAAACACATAGGGGACCCACAAGGACTGGTGGTGGGGCTTTAATTTCCTGCTCCCCCACTATTTCCTCTTTCCCTTGACTGAAACCCCCATAACCTCTCCCCCTTTCCTGCTTCTTTCTCTTCTTCCCATCCACTAGCCAACTTACCCTTATCTGTCCCCCATCTCCAATTGTGCAGTGATAGTCACTGGGCCAGGCCCAGCTGTGCAACACCAGCTGCCAGTCTGAACTCAGTTGTGCAATACCAGATGCTGATCCAGGCACAGTTACATGGTGCTGGTCACCAGGCTGAGCCCAGTTATGCAATGGAGAACCCACAAGGACTTGCAGGGACACATCATTTCCCACTAATCTTCCTCCTCACACTATTTCCTCTTCTCCTTCTCCCCCATATTTCAATTTTCCCTGCTTCTTTCCACCTACCAATCAACCTATATTTTAAATTTCTCCCAACTCCATCTGTATTTATTATTTTGTTTATACCTCACTTGAGCTGCAGTGGCTCAAGTGGTTAAGATGCTGAACTGCAGGCTGTGGAAGGTCGGTAGTTCAGCAGTTCGAGACCCGGGTGCCGCATGATGGAGTGAGCACCCGTCTCTAGTTCCAGCTCCTGCCAACCTAGCAGTTCGAAAGCAAGAAATTGCAAGTAGATAAATAGGTACCACTTCGATGGGAAGGTAAAAGTGTTCCGTGCACCTTGGTGTTTAGTCATGCCGGTCACATGACCACGGAAACGTCTTCGGACAGCACTGGCTCTTTGGCTTTGAAACGGAGATGAGCACCGCAACCCTAGAGTCGGATTCGACTGGCTTTCGAGCAAGGGAACCTTTACCTTTACCTTATACCTCACTTTGTTTCACAATGGGGAACCAAAGCAGCTAACATCATCCCTTTCTCCTACATTTTATCCTCAAAATAACCCTGTGAGGTAGGTTAGGCAAAGACTATGTAACTGGTCCACGGTCACCCAGTGAGTTTCCTTGGCAGAATGGTGAATTGAACCTGGGTCTCTCAGATCTCATTGTGAAACTCTAACCACTATGCCACACTGGATTTTGTGGGATGGCTACTGTTGAACAATAGCAACTAGCCCTGGATGAATCATGCAGATTTCAGTGGTCCTTTCTGCACTAGACCTTAAATCCTGGTTCAACCCTGTTGCCGAACTTACATTATACACTACACTCGAGTTCACTCCTGTAATTACCTTGGGGTATTTTTTGTTTCCACATTACATTGCGGTTACCCCGGTTTTACCCCACACTTGTCCTGGGATAAACAGATGCTGTTATAACCGGGGATAAATACAAGGTATTGTGTCCCGAGTTGTGTCCCAGGGATGAGAGATCCAAGTGTGGAAAGGACCATAGTGGCAAGTTGCTGCCAGGCCTAGCCTCCAGTGAGTTCTCCTTTAAAGAGTTCTCCCCTCCTCCTGCCTTTTACTGACAGAAACTGAGCCTTGTAGGCTGCAGTGCAGTTGTAGTTGCTTAGTAATTCCCACAATGTCCACTGAAAGGGCATTTGTTTCTTAAAGCTACAGATGCTACATCTATTAAAATGAGTTAACCACCCCATCAAGTATTTAAAAAATAATAATAATAATATTTTTCTGCAACCCTGGAGTGTTTTCCAGGTTTGTAGAATGATCTGGCTGGTCTGTTATGGCCCCAGTCTCTGGATTTAAGTATCCACAGATTTCACCATGTTGAGAATCAGATGCATTGATAGGGATCCCCCCCCCCCAGTTCTCTATCTACATATCAACTTTACTTGTGGTTACCAACCACACATAACAAAGGAATAAGGAACCAACTTCAGCCCCATTAGTGAGGTGACAGTCCTAAGAAGTTGTGACTACATGTACTTTTCATGAATGGAAAGATGGCCAAATGCTCTTTGTAATTCTCAGCAAATAAAAAGACTACACAGCCATCAGACATCATTCTAATGGGAATTTAACAGAGCCACTATCAGATGCCTCCTTAACAGGAATTAGGACTTTCATTGCCCATTTCTGTCACAATGAGACTAGAGGAGAATAAAAGAAGAACAATATGATGCTTACTTTTCTAATAATCTAATCTTATAGGAACTCATTTATCTGACTTATAATAATATTTCTACTGCTGTTTTAATTGAAGCTCCTTTATAATGAGAACTGACAAAGACTAGAAATGGTAAATTACAGTATTTTTCTGCAAACCCTGTAATTACAAATGATATTGAATGACTGTAGACATAAATACCAAGTAAATGTATGGTAATTGAAGGGGAGGCACAGGGAAAATATCTTACAGTAGGTTCCATGAAATAATATCGGGACACAACATAATAATTATTTGGTATCTGTCTAAATGGTCACTTAAAATAGTACTTTCTAGAAAGGCTTTTTTCAGTGACTTTGAATACACTATGATATAAATTTGCATGCTAACAGAAAACGATTTTCACTGCATGGTCACTACATGTGTGACAGATATGCTTTATAACTCACCCAGGGAAATGAATAGCTCATTAAGATAATTTTAGTTCTAGTCTGACAAAGAACATCTATACAGAGATGAAGGGGGTATTGCCATTTGTAAATAATGATGAATCTTTCAGTGTCAGCTCACTTTGTTCCCTCCCCTCCAAATACACAGGTCTATTTTGAGAGGACTAATTGAAGGAGGATTCACTGATGGTCCACCCTTAACAGTACTGTCTACCTCAGTAGGTGGCACCATTGGGAATTTCAAGAATTCATTTTTCTTGGATAAGCTACTTTAAATACTTTTAACTAGAGGTGCCACAAGAAAGCAGTCATGTGAATCTTGGTTTGACCATTTCTAGCACTAGTCCCATGTTCGTGAGTAGACTATGTGCATGTAATTTTCCAATCTACTTGTCTCCTGGCCCTAAAACAATCACAACTAGAAGTTTTTGAACAACTGTTTTTTCCAGTTTAGTATTATGGCAGCATAATGATGAAACCAATGGGTTGGTTCATATTGAGATTGAGAGTTGTCAAAGTCTGTGCAATAGATGTAGCCTTGATTATGTAACAGCATGCAGGTTAAGAGCAAATGCCCAAACACGGATTGGCAGTAGTGAAAGCTGAGTGATATATCCAGTCTCCAGTGAATAAAATCCTATGGTCTCTTTCTGAACTCAAAACCTAAAGATTTCCACAGAGTGGGATGAGAAAAGCTAATAAATGGTAAATACTAACAAGGAATCTAATAAAACCAAAAGGTCGGTAATTATCTGTCAATTTGACAAATTATACCAGGAAGCCTGTAATGAAATAGTAAGCTCTAAACCTAAGAAAAAGCATCATTGCAGCTCATAAATTTGTGCATCCTCTGAAACAGTTTATATGCTAAAAACATCTGTCATTTGATTAAAAATACTTTAAAAATATATACAATCGAAGAGGTGAGTTCTCATCCACTTAAGAGCAGACAACATTTCAAATCCTCAAATACATATAGGCAGAGGCACACCTGCTAAATCGTTACACAGAACACAGCTGATCACTACCCCTCCTACACGACTATCCCCATCAGTAAGTTACCAGTAGTTATACCACATCAAGAGTACTTTTCAAGTATTAACACAGCAAAGAACCAACAGTGCTCATGAGCCTACAAATATATATATATACACACACACATAGAGGATGTTAATTAGTATTTAAATCAAAGTGCATATGTGTGTGCATGAACATATGTGTTTGTGTCTCTGACTGAGGATTCAGAACACAAATCTGATGGCACACCTTGGCCCATGAAAGCTATGCTACTATAAAACTATTTTTAAGGAGCTACCTTGTTTGAGCTTTACCCTATTTACCAAAATGGAATATTTAACAGAATTTAACAGAATATTTAACAGAACAATTCCATATGATTTTGTTGTCAAATGCCAAGATGTTAATGGAGAAAAGGGGCCACATCTCTCCTATATAATAATTCTGTTTTGGAGTGGCAAGGTTCCATGTGCTCCCAAATCAGTTGGCTCCCTCAGCTGCCAATCAGAAGGCACTGTCTGCATTGGCTGGCTGCATTGTCTCAGTCCTGCCCACAGAAGCAGCGGACAGCATCTCAGGCTCAGTGTGTTGTGAGCCGTCTGATGGGATGGATGCTCCAGTGGGCGGAGGGCAAGCAGGCCAACCGGAAGACAGGGGGGGAGTGGAGCAAAAGGCCAGAAAAGTAAAAAAAAAAAAAACTGGGCAGGGAGAGAAGCACGGACCAATGGCCTCCCTGCAGTGCTCATTTGCCCCACTTGAAACCCTTTTTCTAGGAATGAAGATGGTCTCCCCGAAAATGCCCCCCTGCCATCATAGTCTGACGCCAGGCCTCCACTGCCTCCTCAGGCTGCGCATCGGTGGCCTGGCAGGGAGAAGCCCTGCACCTGTGAAGCAGCCAGCTCTGTGGCAGCCGGGCAGAGGGGGGGAATGCTGGGTGCTCACATGCTGAGGGCTGGCCAGCCAAGTTGCCAAGTCACCAGGTAGTGCCCTGGGGGAGCTCCATCCAGCCCTGCCTAGAGCCCCCAAGCCACATTGCCACCTGCCCTCTGAGGTCACTGGCTGGCCTGGGGGAGGCCAGGCCAGGTGATACAGAAGCCCCAGCGGAGGCCGGCTGATGGGCAGGCATCATCATCTATGAGGGAGCAGAAGATGGAAGCAGTGGCACCTCAGCCGAGCCCTGCCACGCTTTGGCTCCTCTGTCTCCCTCATGGACAGCCCTGAGGAGGAGTATGTCGCTACCTCTTCCCGCCTGGCTGAGCTGCTGAGGTAGCCCCTGGCCCACTTCCATAAGTGCTCCATGGCATGGGGCAACTGCGCTGAGGCACTGGAGGACTCGGAAGTGGCCGAGAAGGAAACCATGGTGGGGCGGCTGCTGCTGCTGCAGCAAGAGGGCACCTCTCTGCTGGCAGCCTTGTCATCATCTAGCTCACTCTGCGGCGGGCCCCACCACCACCACCAGCACCACCACCATGCCCAACACAAGGCCTCCCCAGTGCAGAAGTGCCGCCACAACAACTGCCTCCTGCTGCCTGACCAGCAGGAACCAGGATGTGGGCAGCGGCAGAGGGCCGCCACTCTACCCACCACTGGGCCCATAGGACGAGGACACCCAGAGGATGAGGGGTGGGGTGATGGCGGAGCACCTAACGCCTAACCCCACTTTACGAAACAACCAGCCCTGCCTCCAATGGTGGTCTGTCCATGGTGCTTGCCTGGAGCTGCCGGGGGGGGGAATGGGTGACTGCTGCAGGCTGGCGCACTCTCCCAGGCCCTCTTCCTAGAGCTCATTGCATTTCTTTCTGCAACGGGCCTTATTACTAGTTATAATACTTTTTTTCCAGTGCATGTTTATTTGTGCCATTTATATTGCAATGTGTTCCCAACTTGTGTTTGGTTTTCTTACATGAGAGAGTTTACGGCAGATGTGGCATCTTTATAATTTTTGCTTTATTTACAAACATATAAATAAGAATATAAATGGAAACAGGGCTTCGGATTCACTGTTCTACATCAGATCCAGAGATCTAGAGAGATCTGCAATCTAAAGTACTTCACTTTCCGACAGTTAATAGCTGTCTGTCTGCCTATTTCTTCCCACCTCTTCTAATCAGCTGCCTCTTCATGAATACATTTCTTTCTCTTCCCTCAGCTGAAAGAGAGGTGTCCCTTTCCCCAAGCTCTGATGAATAAATCATTCAAACACACTGCTCCCTATCTAACCATTATGTATGGCAGATAAAACCTCTCTGGACAACTAGCCTAAGTGAGGAATGGTTACCCAGGAGCCATAACAGTAAAACTGTGCACTGCCTACATGTTGCCCCAAACTGATTTTTACTGAAATCCTAACACGTTTACTTGGGAGTAGAACAAGAAGAGTGATCCTCATAGAAGTAAACATTCCTTTCTCTGCTGTCTGCTCTGCCCCCCCCCCCATCAAGCCCTATGGGTTGGTAAAAGCACAGGAACAGCAGTAGAAATAAAAACCCACCCCATACAACCATTAGAAGAAACAGTTAGGATCTGAGTCAATGCATTGTGTAAACCATTCCTTAGTAATTTCTGTATTACTAGCAGCAAGGCCCATTGCGGGGGGGATGCAACGGGCACTAGCCATACCGCGGATGGAGGCGCCAGCCTCCTGTGAGGCGGTGGCAGACACTAGGCGAGGCCAGGCCCGGCTCCCCTTCCCAGGCCGTTCCCACAGTGGCGGAGCGGCGAGTGAGGGAGGCGGTCTCCCTCTCGGGGGCAGCCAGCTCCGCCACGGCCTCCCCCTCGTGTCAGCCGCGCTGGCGTGGGAGGCGAGCCCCCCCCATTGCGCAAGGCATCCCCAGCCCTAGTGACTTACAGGGGGGGGGGGTTGGCCGCACGGCGAGGGAGGCCGCCGTCCAGCCTGGGCCCGCAGGACACAGCCGCCCGAGTTGGCAGCTGGAGGGAGACTGTGTCCAACAGCCTGAAGAGGCCATGAGCAGGCTGTGTGGGCGAGACTGAGCCCACGCAGCCAGGCACACCAGCCAATGGGCAGGGCGCAGTGGTGAGTGGCAGCCCCCGTGGCCAACCTATTTTGCCGTGCATTTTTACCTTATTTGGGCATGCCAGTTGACCACTACACTTTTATATATAAGGGAAGGATGCCATACATTTTTAATAGGAACATCTATATGCAAGGAACATCTGACTTGTAGCAGTAGTCTACTGTACTGTAGAAAGTTAAATGTTCCCTCAGTTTTATATACTTATGTCTCCCGAGTCTGAAAATCTGACAATTTCCCATAATCTCTATCATTTTCTTGCAAAGGATCACAAAGGCAAATTGCCACTTCCAAGTTTCCTCACTGTATGGTGGGTGAGAAAACTGCCATTCCGGGAAAGGCCTATGTGAGGTCCGCATTTTAATTATATGCATATCTCTGTCACAAACACACACACACCCCTAGTCAGTACCTGTTACTGATTTCTCATGTCTTGAAGCTATCTAGGTGGTGAATAACAGTGACTAATTCATCATTGCTTCCTCCCACATGCCTTACAATTATGTGATGCTATGCAAGTAATTTTACCAGCCACAGAGGTTCCAGGTCTCTATCAATGAACAGGAAAAGTGATCCTAAAATTCACTTACCCACGCATTTTCCCTATTAGCTTCAGTTGGACTCACAAAACTATATCAGGATTAATTAATTTTTAAGGACATAAAAATAGAACCTTGGAAGGTAAATCCGCTTCTAAGTTTCATTTCACTAGTTCTGTTTAATTGCTTTTGTTTATTAGATTCTTTGGCAAAGTCCCAACGTTCCTGAAGAAAAACAAGGGAGAAATTGGAAGGCGATACAAACTTCAGAACAGCAGAATATTGGCACTCCAGTATTCTATGTCAGTACTTTATTTCTGTCTTAAAGATTCTTCCCCTGGCTTTATACTAGGCCAGGACATGCACTATACTTCTGCTTTTGAAGAATGGACCCATCTCTATGCAAATACTGAAACAGGAGTTTAACACTGCTGTATTGTTGGGTGCCCCTTCCATCAGTCCCCTCCATGGACCAGGGTGTTTTGTGTGGCTGAAAATGGACTAGAAGAGTTATATCGATCAGTTTCCTGTAGAGCTTTCAACAAATTCTAGCACAAAAAGCAATGAGAGATGGAGGATTAACTATTAAATTCACATTTCAGATATTGTGCTACCGTAATCTTTCACCTCATAGATATTCCAGCAGGATTTATACCAGTTAAAATCTAGATACACACTGTAGAACTTGAACCTGTTTAGGGAAACCAAAATCTACTAAAACAGTGAAGTCATATTGACATATAACAAAATGTTCAGGTGAATTGGTTTCATTTTGTTTCTGAAGACTTTATGGAATAGCGTTCTCTATAGCCTTTACATAGCAGCCCTTTTCATAAGTTACACTCATGCATACCAAGAGTCAGGCAACCACACGTATCAGGGGTGTGCACTACCCCTACTGATCCCAATATGCATGATTAACATGTTATCTGAAAACAAGGAATCTACATATTTTGCCTGCATGTGCTGTTTGGCATGTACAGATCAGAATCCTGAAAAATCCATTAATCCATATGAGCATACTGAAGTTTTACATGCATGCAAAATATGTATATTCCCTTGTGACCATGCATATTGGAAGAATCTACACACAAAGGTAAAACAAACCACTGAAGAAAAACAGTCTCCCACAGGAAAAGTGTTTTTGCCATATATCCAAGAAATCACTGATCAGATGGGAAAACTTATGAAAAAACACAACCTAGAAACAGTATTTGGACCCACCAGAAAAATACAACAGATGCTGCAATTGGCAAAAGACAGAAGAGACCACCTCACTTCTGCAGGAGTATACTGCATGCCCTGCAGTTGTGGACAGGTTTACATCGGGACCACACAGCATAGCATTCAGACAAGAATAAAAGAACATGAAAGACACTGCAGACTGGGCATACCTGAAAAATCAGCAATGGCTGAACATAGCCTAACTTGAACAGAACACGGTATCTTATTCCAAGACATTGAAAGGCTGGAAAACACATCCAATTACCATGTCAGATTATACAGGGAAGCCATTGAAATTCATAAACATAAACACAATTTCAACAGGAAAGAAGAGAGTTTTTTTTTAAAAAAAGGACATGATTTCCTGTCCTGAAGAGCACAAAATGCTCTACATCTTACAATAGCAATACAGATAAAATTAGAATTTCAACAGCCAATCCATATGCAAAAGAACCTCCTCAGGAAAACTCCTTCATTAGCATGGCACAGCCAGGGGAACTCCTACAAGATAATGACTCAGCCCTACCCCCACCCTCCCTGAGCAGATATAAATTACCTGCCTACCATTTTTATTCTTACCTTGACACAGAGAATATTCCATCTTTCTGTGTTATACCTTTGAGAATGCAAGTCACAGCTGCTGGCAAAACATCAGGCCCTACAATGCCAAGACCACGGTCATACAGCCCAAAAAATCTACAACAACCAATCTACACACAACTGACAGTTTCCCAGTATGTGTGGTTATAACATCAGAACAGGGCTATAGTGTAGCATTATTTGTGTAAACAGCCTGTCTACATAGAGATTCCATCAGCCAAGCAAACACACAGTCATGTTTATATGGTCAAGGAAGATAAAGATGATAGGGCAGGTAAATCAGCCTTTAGGGATGGGCACAAACTGGTTCACGAACTAAAGTTCATGACAAATTTGGTTGGTTCATGGTTCAAGAATAGGTCAACCAGCATGAACTTTTCACAAACTTTCAAGCAGTTTGTGGAGGTTCATGAACGGATATATTTCCAGATTGTTTCCACTCAAACAAAATGTTTACCAAACTTCAAAGCAATGGGAGGGTGTGTTCTCCAGCCTTGGAAACACTATTATCAGTTTCAAACTAGTCATGTCATTTTCAATAGGGTTTTCTCCCCTTTGCCAGCATTCCTTTGTGTTCCCTTCCCATTTTCTTCCACAGAGCTTCCAAAATCCCCCCTTGCTTGGATTTGTTTTGATTCTGTGCTTGGACAGCAATTCTTTTAAGCTTGCAGTGCCATGGTGGCACTGGGTTCTGCTGAGCATTCTGTACACTGAACTGGATGTACTTGGCTTGCAAAACAACCCCTTTCTTGGAGAGTGATTCTGTGCTTCACATACTCCTGTTGGAGCTGGCATTGGTACAATGGCACTGGGTTCTGCTGGGCACTAGTACATTGCAGTGGTTCTGCTGAGCTTACAACCCTCCCTTGCTTGGAGTGTGTTTCTGTGCTTCACATTAGTCTTGTAGAGTTGGCATTGCCACAATGGCTGTCTGTACTGGCTCAGTTGGTTACCACAGTTACCACACACTGGAAACTGGAGACGCAGTCTGGAATCAAGACAGATAACAGAGCCAAGGGTCAGAGAGCCGGAAAATCAGTCCAAGGTTGCAGGAGCTAGGAGCAAGGAGCGGTTGCAACAAACCAGGAGTTAATTTGAGCTTGCATGGTTGTTACTACACTGAAGCAGGTGCATCGGGTGTTTATGAACAAGTCCTTCCTTCCCTGGGAGTCAATCCACCAAGATTCACAGATCCTCGTGTTGCTTTTGCAAGAGCTGCAGCCTGGCACTCGTCCTTTGCTCTTGCATATTCAGCCTCTGGCATGCCCTGTATCTGGGGCACTCAGGAGAACTAGATGGGGATTCTGGCCTCAGGGTGTCTCCAACTGGGGGTGCTGGGCCAGACTCTGGATCAGTCTCTCCTTCTGGTTGCACTTCCTGTGCAGCTTCTAGGGCCTCTTCTCCCTCAGGTGCTGTTAAGGGTTCCTCTTCTGGGCTGACTCCAGAAGAGGAATTATTACCAGCTCCTGAGGGAGAAGAGGCCCCAGCTGCACAGGAGGGGCAGCAAGGCAAAGAGACTGAGGTGCAGCCAGAGGGAGAGACTGATCCAGAGCCTGGCCCAGTACCCCCAATTGGAGATACCCCAAGGCCAGAATCCCCGCCTAGCTTACCTGATTCCCCAGATGCTGGGCACTCCAGGGTCTGAACGTGCAAGAGAAAAGAAAGAGTGCCAGACTGCAGCTGTTGCAAAGGCAACATGAGGGACTGTGAGTCTTTGCAGGTTGACTCCCAGGGGAGGAAGTCATAAACACTCCTGCTCAGCTGCTTCGGCTCCACTCCTTGCTCCAGAAAAATCTGATTTCTCAGCTTTCTGACCTTCAGCTATGTTTCTCGGCTTGCTTTTGAACTGCATATCCAGCTTCCAGTGAAGGGTATCTGTGGTGACCAGCTGGACTCAGCGCAGCGGCACTGGATTCTACTTTGCACTCTTTGATTGTACTGGTACTGCTGGGCTTGCACAAATGCCCCCCATCACCTTCAGTTTCTACTGTAGAGATTATCTGACTTTAGTCCTGCTGGGTTTGCACTGCCACAGTGGCACTGGTTCTGCTGGGCATATTGCACTAGTTCTGCTGGGCTTGCAAAATACCTCCCCACCTTCAGTTTCTACTGCAGAGACTCTCTGGGACTTTGATTCTGTTCTGCTGGCCTTCTATTGCCCTTGCTTTTTTGCTGTTTTTTCCCACTGGAAACAATGGAGGATAGGGCACTTTCTTTGGGGGTTGTAATTTGGACCTTGTAAATCCAATCCTCACCAAACATGAAGGTCAGATACAAAAGAGCCAGCTAAAGATCCCTTGTGAGTTTGGCGTCTCTAGCACACTGGGCGGGCTGTTCTACTACATCACGAACTTCATGAACTGAACTGGTGCATTTGGGAGCTAAAAGTTCATGACAGTTCATGGTTCACAAATAGGGCACACCACGAATTACAAACCAATCACATTTTCCCAGTTTGTGCCCATCCATATCAATCACCTGCCAAATACAGGCTTTGTGTAAAATAAATTGTTGACTTAAAGCATACCAGTGAAATACTCGTGTAGTTAAGAAGAAGGTCTTATTATTTCAACTATAATTTTTATCAGTTTCTCTTTGATCTATACATTGCAGGGTTATAAAAATAAACCATAAAGGGACAGTAGAATTTCTAAGCAACAAAGATCAAGGACAATTCATGACAGCAACAAAAATCAAAAGGCTTTTGAAATCAGTGAGTCAGTTCTGCTTAAATGCTGTACACATGTGATATCAACATAAGGCAGGGAGAACAAAGGAGAGAGGAGCTTGTTTCAGGGGTCTTGCTAGCAGTCCTTCCAGCAGAGTAGTAAACACTGATACACTGTGCTCTAAGGTTCAATCTTGAACCTCTGACTACATATCAAAAGTCAGCACTCTAGCAGTTCTGTACAACCAATGTCTCAAAGTTGTTTGCTTCTTTCTCCCCACCAGTGCCTTCTGTCCCATATGTGATGCCCCCCATCCATTTCTCTCTGCATAAAAGAAATCATCTCCTTCTTCCAGGTTGATGTGTACCACTAATCACAAGGTTTCACTGAATACATTCAATACATTTATCCATACTGTTTTGCTGACCACTGGTCAAAGACACAGTTGTGCACACCAGGCATATTAGAATAGTATTTTAATAGGAATGAGTACACAATGGCTCTTTACATTGGTGCTGCACCAGGAACCTTTTTGTTGCACTGTGGCTCTACAACAACAACAAAAATAGTATGTCTAGTTCCTTAGAAAAAGAACAATGAAGTAAGCATTTTTGCTGGAAGAGTTGAAATGACAGACAATGCCAACATTCTCTCCATATCCATTCACTAAGCAACAAAACTTTTTGCCTAAGTGTTTGTTTAAATCTTGTACTTTGTGTTTTCCCCTTTACTCTATGCCACTATTTATTTATTTTTTCTATTTATTAATAGAAGGTTGGATCCTATGAAATACAAGTGCAAGCCACTCATAGATGCACTCTTTCCTTTTGTTGTCCATGCAGAACTCGATCCAAAACCAGTGGCTGGGTCTAGGAGAGCCATGTAGACAAAATACCATCAAGTACATAGAGTTACAGTGAAGAGGAAAAACAGGGTGAAATCATCACAGCTTCTTCTTCCGCCAGTAAAACAGGCACAGTTCTCTTTGCCTGTTTAAAAGGCTAACCTAGAAGGCCTCAGTGTAAGCAGAAGAGAAACAGAATTCACTTCCCTGCTAGTAAGTTGCCAAACTGTTGAGCCTCTACAAACTGTTCAAGAATACACCAGGATAATCCTGGTCCTAATGGACAAAAAACAGCTTTAGCTTTCTTTTCAAGCCAAGCTATCTGCCCTGAAGTTCAGTGTTAAATAATAACCATTAAGTTAAAGGAAACTGGATATTTTTGTTGTTGCTACATTATACAATACCT
This sequence comes from Gekko gecko, assembly GCA_029375565.1. NCBI lineage: Eukaryota > Metazoa > Chordata > Lepidosauria > Squamata > Gekkonidae > Gekko > Gekko gecko. The sequence continues at coordinate 49,680,670 of JAPDNY010000008.1, forward strand.
CCTATGTAAGAATGTCAAGAAATGTATTATTTTCTTTTGAGGTTTGAAATTAGCAAAACCTTCACTCTGGGTTTTAAAATGCTGGGATTTTTTTTGCTCATTGGACAGAGAACAGGCAGGAAGCGAGGAAGTCAGTTCAACTGCTTTCCAAACTTACCTCAGCCCACCTTCATACAAATGCTAATTGGTCTAGCTAGAGACAATTGGATGGACCAGTCCCCCCCCTGCAGGGAACAGAGATTTGGGGGAATTACAACTAGAAAGACTTCAGGAAGAAATTTCTGGAGACTTCAGAGTCAGTGGGAGGGCAAAGGGAGAAAATAAAACTCCTGGAAGCAAGGAGGAAGGGCTCTTTGGTGCTGAGTCCATCAGAGCAGACAGAGTTCTTAACTGAGGTCTGGAGGAGGAGGCCATCGCCATGTGTTGGCCTACACCTGAGGAAGCCTTCAAGGTAATGAAAACTTTGTAGAGCTATATAACATTCTAAGTTAAGGAGTCTGTCCTCTATATGTAACAACAGATAGGGCATGTATAGAGGGAGGGACAAAGGAATTGTGTTTTACATTTTTCTTTTGAATCCCTTGTTCAGTTTGGTGCGGCAGGAACGGTTGGCACCAGGAAGCTCTCCCATGTAGCCACCAGATTGCTGGTTCTTTTAGAGGAGTTCGGGGACTCCCAAACTCCACTGAGCTCCCCAAAGAGGAGTGCATCACAAAGGACTCAATCTGGACCCCCCGCAAGCAGTGACAAGTGGGCAAGGGTCCTGGATCATCCTGAAGCAAGAACCGTATGAGAGCACCCATAGTAGCTGTGGGTGAGAAGCTGTGACTACCCAGGTGAGGGGGAGAAGCAGGAAATTCCAACCAAACTGCCTAAGAACCTCAGTACCATGAGTACATGTATAAGCAACAACATCAAAGACTCCTCATCAATTAAGCCCCCTTTAAATCTATTGAAAAGACAAAGGATTGGAGGAATGAAGAATTCCTTTCCCTCCCCCCTTCCTTCTTCAAGTGGCTAGGAAAAGAACTGAAAGCATCCTTTTAAAAGGCTTTTGGGGCAAAAGAAGAAAGGGTTGTGGCATGAAAGTAAAATTGTCCAATAAAACCAATAATCTTTCAATACCATATAGTGGATTACAATATTACCTTGTGGAGTACAAAATTTGGGAAACATTTGCTTTAACTTTTGATGCTGGTAGTGATTCTCTGCACCATATTGACCTCCACCATCTTGGACATGCTATTTTAAAAGGAGCACCAGGAGAAAGGCAGTCAGCTGCTGTGGCTATTCCTCCAGGGGATCACAAAGCAGTAAACTGTCCCCATGGTGACCAGGTGCTGGGCAGTGGGAGACACAGAGGCAAGGCCTTGGAACTTGAAAGGGAAGCTGGGAGTCTTGACCCTCCCAGCAGGCAATTCCTTACAAAGGCCAGGTGGTGGTAGTGGTTACCAGAAAGAGAAAGAAAAGCCTCTCCATGTATTGAGAAAACCTTGGAGGGCAGGGTGGAACAGGGCCCACAGGCTGAAGCAGGCCTGTTCTGCCATAAAGAGTACAAGAAGAGTCCAGTATCCTATCTCACACAGTGGTCAAACAAGTTCTCTGGAGATCCAACAACAGGGCAGAGAGGCCAAGACCTTCCATTGATGTTGCCTCCTCCTGGCACTAGTATTCAGAGGTTTGGGCCTCCAGAGGAACTGCTTGACCACTGCATGAGATAGGATGCTGGACTAGATGGACCAGTGGTCTAGTCTAGGAGGGCTCTTCTTGTATTCTTTGTGGTGGAACAGGTCTGCTCTGGCCTGTGGGCCCTGCTCCACCCTGCCCTCCAAGATTTTCCCAAGGGAAGTGAATGAAGTAGGGTATAATACCATAGAGTCCACCCTCCAAAGCAGGCATTTTCTCCATAGGAACTGATCTCTGTCATCTGGAGAATAATTGTAATTTTGTTTGATTTCCAGCGCCCACCTGGAGGTTGTACAAAAAAGGAATGTTACAGCCACTGACTTGCATTTGTGCCTGTGAAAATGTTACTGTTAACCATGGATTAGGATTGTTTGGGTTTACCTCTTTGAAATGAACAAAAGGCTATGTTGGATTAATAGAAGACACAGACAAATAATTCTTGATGTTGTTCAGAGAAAGTGATTTACGAAATGGAAGCTAACTTCCAGGAATTTCATCAACCGTTCAACTGTTCTATAATTGCTGCATATGATCTGTCTACTTGATGTTCTCGTAGAATTTGTCAACAAGGACTCTATATATTAACATTATATGCTCTATAGTGCTCTTTGTCAGCCTGTGTTTTTTGTATTTGTCCCAACTAGAGGTTGGCAACCCAAGTTCCCTGAGGAAATAGCTGCTTTGGAGGGTGGACTCTATGGCATTATACACCTTGAGGTCCCTCCCCTCCTCAGATCCAGGTTGGGAAAATCCTGGAGATTTGGGGGTGGAGCCTTAGGACAGTGAGGCTTAGGGAGGCAAGCAGCCTCAGCAGGGTATGATGCCATAGACTCAACCCTCCAAAACAGCCATTTTATCCAGGGGAACTGATTTCTCTCTCCTGGGCAACAGTTGTAATTCTGGGTGATCTCCAGTCCTCACCCAGAGGCTGGCAATGGTGGTTCTCGTGGAGGAAATGGCTGGAGGGTGGAGTCTATGGCATTACACCAGTCCAAAGTTCCTCCCCTCCTCAAATCTCACCCTCTCCAGGCTTCACCCCTCAAATGTCCAGGGATTTCCCAACCTGGAGTTGGCAACCCTATTTCCTTCCCAACCAACAGCCAACCTACCTTTATTTGCCTCTCTGTCTCCTGTTTTCCATCTCCACCCCCCAGCCTCTACCTAGGAAAATTACAGTCTTTCTCCACAGTGAGGGCCAAAGCAGCTTTCATTATTCCCTCCTTCTTTTTATTTGCACAACAACCCTGTGAGGTTGGTTAGGCTGAAATATGTGAGTGGTCCAAAATCCAGTCACCTTCCACTGCAAGATGGGGATCTGAACCTGGGTCTTGCAGACCCTACTTTGAAGCTCTAACTGCTGCACCTCACTGGCTTTCATAGGGTGGCTGCTGATGAATGGTAGCAAGCAGCCGAGGCTAGGTGAGTCATGCAAATCAGGGGGGACCTGGCAACCCTAGTCTGCTGCCACGTCTAGAGTGGCCAACCTCCAAATGGGCCCTGGAGACCCCCCAGAATGACAACTGGACTCTAGACAGCAGAGGTCTGTCTCCCTGCAGAAAATGGCTGCTTTGGAGGGTGGACTCTGTGGCATTATACCCAGCTGAGTCCTCTCCCTTCCCAAACCCAGCCCTCCTTAGAGTCCACCACAAAATCTCTAGAAATCCCCCAGCCTGGCACTGGCAACTCTTGTGAGGCCTGGCCCCAAGGCTCCCTCCCTCCCTCCCCTCCCTCCCTGAAAGGCCAGAATAGGCCTGGAAGAAAGGGTCCTTCCCCCACCCTTTTACTGACAGAGCCAGTTAGAAGCCTCTCTCCCCCCCGCCCCCCAAGTTCTAATCTCTCACCCCTGATGCCTGGAGTTAGGTCCCTGCAGAGGCCATTTCAAAAGGCTTTTTGGGGAATTCAACCGTTCCTGAAGGGATTTCTTCCCTTTTTGGATTTTTCTACAAACCCAGGAAGTCTACTGACTATGCAGGAAAAGCTGTTGGGGGACAGTGAGCCCCCTGTTGGTGGGAATAGATATCTGCACATTTTGGCTATTAGAATAAGGATATAGGATTACCTTAAACAGTGCATTCTCTTTTGGCCTTACCTCCCTGTCAAATACATCCTTATATATCTTGTTGTAAGTCTTACTGACATATTGTATAGGCTGCCTTTAAACACACATAAAAGCTTGTACCAAGAATAAACTTTGTCGGTCTTAAAGGTGCCACTGGACTCAAACTTTATATTGAATTACAGAGCTTAATACTGATTAAAGATTAGTGTGTTTGGAAACTGAATAGTTTGTGTAAATTCCCCAGCTGAAAGCAGGGTAAGGGCCAATGCTCCCTCTAAGCTGTGGAATCTTGTGAGCAAAAATTCTACTTTATGAGCTACTGGCATTAAAGTTGTGAGTGAGTGATTTGACTACTGCATAAATTAGTTTGCTCTGGAGCCATCCTTCCTGAGCTAAGACAAAAATGGGTGAGCCAAGGCTAAAGAATTGTGAGCTAGCTCACACTAACTCAGCTTAGAGGGAACACTGAGGGTACCTTGTCATCCCCATAACCCTGCTAGCCTGACTGGATGTCAACAGCTGGGTGAGTCATATTTATTTACATTTAGATCACACTTTTCTTCTACTATGGCATGCCTGACGGAAGATATGACATTCCCAGGGGTTTTCCGATACAAACACTAACTGATACCATGCCTGCTTAACTTCAGTGAGTCTGTGTTCTTTATAATCATACATTGGGAAGTGATGCTAGCACCACCACAGTTTTGTCCCACCCTTCTTCAGAGGATCCAATTAGCAAGACATATATGGTTCTCTCTGAGTGGGAGTTTTCAGCATCAACACCATCCCCTCAAGCTTATGAAGGTTAGGGGACCATTCAGATACAGAGGGCTGCTTCTAGAAAGGAAGTACTATGGGTGTACACATAGCCTTCATGGTATCCAAGCTAATACATAAACATAAGAACATAAGAGAAGCCATATTATATCAAGCCAATGGCCTACCCAGCCCAACACTCTGTGTCACATAGTGGCCAAAACCCAGGTGCCATCAGGAGGTCTACCAGTAGGGCCAGAACTCCAGAAGCCCTGCCACTGTTGGCCCCCAAGCACCAAGAAAACAGAGAACCACTGCCCCAGACATTCTGTTCCATCTATACCTTGTGGCTAATAGCCACTCATGGACCTCTGCTCCAGATGTTTCTTCAATCCCCGCTTGAACCTGTCTATACTTGTAGCCACCACCACTTCTTGTCGTAGTGAATTCCATGTGTTAATTACTCTTTGGGTAAAGAAGTACTTTCTTTTTTGTTTTTCTTTTTTTCAAAAAATTTTATTATCAGGATATAATAACATGTTCCATAAATGGTAACTAATTCTTAACATACCCTTTTCTACAATTCCCCACCCCCCCTGGCTCCCAACGATGCTCCACCCCCATTACAATTCCAATTAATATTCTCTTGTATTCACCTCATATTCAATAATCAAATCTTCTATTAAAACATTTTCCTTTTCTGTTTCTCTCTCTCTTAGGTAACATTTTAAATACAATCCATTTCTTACTATACTTCTAATCTTAATAGTTATCAAAGCAAAGTAACTTATTTTTAACATCCCAGTTCAGTTCTAAGTAGTCTTTAAAGTCTTTCTAATCTGCTAAAAATTCTTGATCTTCTTTTCCATTAAGTTTTTTTATCAATTTGTCCATTTCTACCATAAAAATCATCTTCTTTATCCATTCCCATTTATCTGGTATCTTCTCCTGCTTCCAAAATTGGGCATAAGTCATTCTCGCCATTGTAATTAGGTACCATAACAATGTTCTCTTTGTCACTTTCATTTCTTCAATTTTAAGCCCTAAAAGTAGCATTTCTGGCTCTTTTTTCAAAGCACATTTCAGGATCTCCTGAATTTCCTTATGCATCTCAGTCCAAAAAGTAGCCGCTTTTTCACATGTCCACCACATATGATAAAACAAGCCCTCTTTCTTCTTACATTTCCAACATTTGTTAGACATGTTCTCATTCATATTAGCTATTTTTTTGGTGTCATATACCATCTATACATCATTTTATTACAATTTTCTTTCACATTAACACATGTTGAAATTTTAATCGATTTTTTCCACAAACACTCCCATGATGACATATTTATTTCTCTATTTATATTTATAGCCCATTTCACCATTTGCTCTTTTACAGTCTCATCCTCCGTATACCATTTTAACAAAATCTTATAAATTTTTGAGATCATTTTTTTACCCTTTTCTGCCCATACCATTTCAATTTCATTATTTTCTTTCCTGAAACCATGCCTCATTTTATCAGTCTTAAATAAATCATAAATCTGCCTATAATTTAACCAATCATATTCAAATTTCAGTTCTTCTCTAGCTCTCATCACAAAACTACTCCCCTCAACCTTCAAAATATCTCTGTAGGGTATCCAGTCTTCTCCTTTGTGCCTTGAAAGTGGTTTGATTACTTCTGCCGGAACTATCCATAAAGGTCTTAATTCAAAAAAAAAATCTCTTGTATCTCATCCAAGTCATAAACAGTGATCTTCTTATAAAGTGGTGTTTGAAAAGGTTATCCACTTTGGATTTTTCGTACCATAGATGGGCGTGCCATCCAAATTTACGGTCATGCCTTTCCAATGCCAACATTTTTCTATTGTCCAAGTTAATCCATTGTTCAAGCCAAGCCAAACACACAGCGTCATGATACAGTCTTAAATTGGGGAGTTGTAAACTTCCCCTTTCTTTTGCGTCGCATAAAATCTTCATTTTAATCCTAGGTTTCTTTCCAGACCAAACAAACTTTGAGATCTCTTTCTGCCATCATTGCCTCAAGATTCTGGTTGTTTTGTACAGTTGTTTCCATTTTTTTGTCTATATCTTGTGTCTTTTGCTCCAATTCAGTCGATTTTGTTGCCAAAGCTTTTACTTGATTATTTGTATTTTCCACTTCTTTTTTAGTTTCTGCCACTTCTGCTATTACTAACTCCTTCAAGGCCACCACATTTTTTTCTTGGACTTCTTCCAACTGTTCCAGCTGTTTTTGCATTTGCTTCTCTATCTGCTGATCTATGTGTTTCGTCATACCTTGAATCACCTCAATCATGCGCTTCTCCATCGCTTCCATTGCCGCCTGCCATTCTTTCTTCTCTTTAGATGACATACTTGGACTCGCAGCTGAAGCCACTCTTTGCCAAGATTTAGGTTCCGTTTTGACGATTTTTCAATATACTTCAACTGTCCTCTAATTATTCTTTTAAATCAACTCTTTTCGCTATTTTCTGCAGATAATTTCACACTTAAAATTGCGTTTTAAAATTCAGTCCTCCCCAAAATGGCGGGCGCAATTTCTCTATGGTTTCTAAGGCTAGAGTAGGCTCTCCTTTAACTTCCTGCTCCCAGTCCCACGTTTACAATGTCCTACCAGAAAACTTCCTCTCAACCACTCTTCCAGTCCTCCAGCACACACTCTAGCCAGGTCACAATTCCAGCCAGATACAGTTTTATGCTACATCTTCGTCTCATGATCTTTCCAGTAGAACTCGCTCATACGCTTATCACTAAGTCTCTCAGCCACAGAAATGTTAAACAAAGTCTATTTAGTCCAAATTTAACGCCTTAACAAGCTCTTCAAATTTATACAATGGGTTGATTACTCAGCTTAAAACCTCATGCGCTTAACCGCCTTCTTCAAATTTTGTTATATCTTCATCCTGGTAAGCAAACCGTCTTTGTTACCTTGCATGTTTATCTTGGGACTTTGCATCACTTCTCTTTATTTCCAACTGCAAACCGTTTCTTAAGAGATCGGGAAATGGTGAATTTAAGCTGATTCTTCAGCTCGGCTAGCTTCTTTAGTGCTGTCTTGCAATCTCCCGTTTCTGAGAGGAGTTCAAAGCGTAAACAAGCCCCCTCCGGGACTTGTGCACGCCGATCTCAACTCTCACTTGGATCTTGTTGCTTGCCTGTCACCCCTGCCTGGGGGATGCCGCGTTGGACAGTAAAAACTGCCCAAACTGTCAGAAGAAGCTGCCATCCACCCCACTCTTTTGCAGGGTGCGTCAGTTCGCCATTTTACTCTGACCGGAAGCCCAGTATCAAGAAGTACTTTCTTTTTTCTGTTCAAAGCCTAATGCTCATTAATTTCACTGAGTGAACCATGAGTTCTTGTATTGTGAGAAAAAGGGAGAAAAGTACTTCTTTCTCTACCTTTTCTAGCCCATGCATAATTTGTAAACCTCTATCATGTCACCCCTCAATCTTCATTCCAAGCTAAAGAGCTCTAACCTCTTTATCCTTTCTTCATAGGGAAGGTGTTCCATCCCTTAATCATTTTAGTAGCCCTTTCCTGCACCTTTTCCAATGCTATAATATCTTTACTGAGGTGCAGTAACCAGAACTGCACACAGTATTCCAAATGGATTTAAACCATGGATTTAAACAGGGGCATTATGATACAGGCTGATTTGTTTTCAATTCCCTTCCTAATAATCCCCAGCATTTGTCTTTTTTATTGCAGTTGCACACTGGGTCGACATTTTCAGTGAATTATCTACCATGACTCCAAGATCTCTCTCCTGATCAGTTACCACCAGTTCTGACCTCATTGAGGTATATTTATTTTTAGGATTTTTGGCTCCAGTGTGCATTATGTTGCACTTGGCTATGTTGAACCTCACTTGCCATGTTGACACCTGCTTGGCTAGCCTCAACAGATCCCTCTGGAGTGCCTCACCGTCCTCCCTAGTTCTCACTGCCCTGAACAAGTTAGTGTCATCTGCAAACTTAGCCACTTCACTGCTTACTCCAATTCCAAACCATTAATGAACAAGTTAAAGAGCACCAGACATAGTACTGAGCCCTGCATTATCCCACTGCTTATCACCTTCCACTGTGAAAACTGCCCATTTATAGAGTCCATTTCCTGTTACTTTACCAGTTTTGAATCCACAAGAGGACTTGTCTTCTTATCCCATGACTGCTGAGTTTACTTATGAGCCTTTGATGAGGAACTTTATCAAAAGCTTTTTGCCTATCTGATCACCAATTTCCATTTTATTTGCCAAAGGGTTTTATTTACTTCACTCAGATCTTCCACCATTTAAAGGAATCCTTCTTACCTTTTACTGCTTCCATTACTTTGTTTATTAACCATGCAGGCCTTTTTAAATACCTATTTATACCCTTCCTAACCTGTAGTATACATTCTGTCTGAGCTTCCGGGATTGTAATTTTAAATAGTCTCCAAGTTTCCCAAAGGGATTTGACCCTCCTTACCTTTCCTTTCAGTTTCTTTACAATTCCCTTCATTTGAGAGATCTTACCCCTTCTAAAGTTAAAAGTGGTTGTGTTGGTCTTTTTGGGCAACTCCCTATTTACATAAATGCTAAACTTAATAGCATTCTGGTTATTGTTCCCAACTGGTACTATCATGTTTACACTTCTCACCAGGTCTTGAACATTACTTGAGTCCAGGATTGCCTCCCCCTGGTAGGCTCTGTGACAATCTGCTCCATGGCGCAGTCATTGAGATTATCTAGACGCCCAATCTCTTTCTCCTGATTTGAACACATATTGATTCAATCAATATGTAGGTAGTTAAAATCACCTATTATGACAGTTATTTCATCTAGCTGCTTTCCTTAATTCTTTTACTATATTTAACTCATCCTCTAACCTTTGACCTGGTGGGCAATAACAAACTCCCAGAGTTAAGCTTCCTTCTGGGCACACTATTTCCACCCATAGCATTTCTGTAAGCAGATCTATTTCTCTTACATTCTCAATTTTACTGGACTGTATACCCTCTTTGACATACAGAGCCAATTCACCTCCAACCCTTCCCTCTCCATCCTTCCAATATAATTTATATCCAGGAATCACTGTACCCCAATGATTATCCTCATTCCACCAAGTTTCTGAAATGCCCACAATGTCTATGTTCTCCTCTGACACTTAGCATCTCAGCTGCCCCATTTCACCTCACACTTCTAGCATTTGTATGTAAATATCTATAATTTATCAGACATGTTAGGTCCACAACATTCCTTCTGTGGCCTCTAGACCTTGTCAGGCAGCCAATACTGTTTGTCACCCTCTCAATGGCCAATTCTAACCCATTTCCCTCTACAACAGTAACAGCTACCCCTTCATCTCTTAAAGATGAGCCATTCCAAACCAGAGACATTTCATCTCCTGTTGGCTTTCCTCCAAGATTGAGTTTAAAAACTGCTCTGCTACCTTTTTGATTTTAAGTACCAGCAGACTGGTTCCTTCTGGGGACTAGTGGAAGCCGTCTCTTTTATACAGGTCCTGCTTGTTCCAAAAAGCATCCCACTGTCTAGCAAACTTAAACCCTTCCTTCGTACACCTTCCTCCTTACACCATCTTTCACACATTGAGACTCCTAATTTGTACCTGTCTAGCTGGCCCTGCACATGGAACAGACAGCACTTCTGAGAAGACTACCTTGGAGGTCCTGGCCTTGCATCTCCTACCTAGCAGCCTAAACTTTTCCTCCAGGACCACACAACTACATTTCCACACATTGTTCGTATCAACATGTACCACAACCACTGGCTCCTCCAGTGTCTACCAGCCTATCTAGACCACATATAATGTCTGCTACCTTTGCACCAGGCCAGCAGGTCACCATGCAGTCAGTATGTGGGTTCACTCCCCATCTATCTACATGCCTAAGGATTGAATCACCAAGTACCTCCCTGCCCAGAGATGGTTCCTTGGTGCAAAAGGATACCTGTTCATCAACTGTAGAAGGAGTCCCTTCTGAGAGAACATTCCCCCTTTCCTCAGCATGGTGCCCTGTTCCCCTTGACCCTCATGTTCCCTGACAGTGGTGGGGCTGCCATTCTCAGAGTGAATGAATGTACATCAGGAACTTTGTCTTTTCTTTTATAGAATGCCTGAAAAGCAATTATTTTGATGAAAGCCATCCAAAGCAATCCCCTTGAATTCCTTAGGAATATGGATGGGATGGGGGAGGGGAGTCAAGGTTTGAAGTACTGAGGTGAAAAGGATGTTAAACAACCAAGCAGGAAAGTCTATAGATGGTGGGGAGGCAAGATGTTGAATTTAGCAAGGAGAACCATTCTTTTTGGTGTACAAGGCAGCAGTTTAGCAGCAATGCAATCATCACCCTAGCCATAAAGGCTAGGGTGTTTTTTGTTTTGTTTTTAATGAAAGCTTGTATTCTGTGCAGTCTGACTGCCACGGTGGCCAGATAAATACATCAAGCCAGCCAGCAGTTTGACACTCCTGCTATGGGCTATATTCATGTACCTGTTCCTGACTGATGCATACAACTCCGTCTCCCTTTCTCCTTTTTTGTGCTGGCCACAAAGCTATCAAATACTCATTTTGCTGGTACAATCAATACCTTCCCTTCTTTTCAGCAGGTTCCTTTATTGTTCCCCACATACAGAGCTGGCATTGTGAGAGATCACTAAGTACAACTTTCAAACACAATGGTTAAATCAAGTTGTTTTTCTGTGTTGTGTAATAAGGACCCATGCTGACTTTGTGAAATCACCTGTAATAGTGATGGGAAGGAGGTAGATCTCTGTCTATTTGGCTGGACAAAATAGTCAATAGTAAACATCCAGGCTGTTGTGCCGTTTGCCTTTGGCTGTGAAGCATGGGCAAACATTTAGAATCTAGATATACACCCTAATCAATGATGGTTTTCCTATTTGAATTTCAGCAAAGCAAAAGTTGGTGAAAACGCAAGACTGCTCTTCCTGAGCTTTTCATATGCCTACTGAAAAATGAGCACACAGAGGAGGATTTGATTGTTAATTAAAGAAGAAAATGTCGGGCTGTTTTGGATTTGGGGCAATGGGAAATCTTTGAGAAAGAAACTATACATACGAGCCATTCTACTATCATTGTTGTCTTCATTTTATTGTATAGATTTATTTATTTATTTAAAACATGTTTATGCCACCTTTTTACCCAATCAGGGTTTACAAGGCAGAACAGATTTGCAGATTCTAGAAGATGGGGGGGAGGAGATGATACACACAGAAGCACTGTTTTCCTATCACAAAATCACCACTTCCGAGATTTTTCTTACTTTCATGGGACCTTCCCCCCAGCTGAGCTAAAAGCAGTTTGGAGGTAGTGATTTTTGGTGGGACACAAATATGGAAAGAAACTCCAGTGTAGTTCTCTCCCCCCCCCATAAATTTTAGCCCTTCAAACAACAATCTGTAAAAGAAACAAATATATTTGAGTCCATGTGAGAAAGGCAAACTAAATAATCCACTTTCAATGCACTTTCAAACTGGATTTTGCCAGTTCACACAGTAAAAATCCAGTTTGAAAATGCATTGAAAGTGGATTATTTAGTGTGTGTGAATGCAGCCATAGATAATGTAAATAAATAAATAAATAATTTTTTTAAGAGTTCATGGCACTACATGTAGGTCCATAATGGCTCCTGTTTGAGTGTCACGTAGTGACTACTGGCACTCAGTAGGGGCAGGATTGTGTTTTAGGACTAGCTGATGTGATCTCGCAACCCAATTCACACAGCCATTTCTGACATTAAAGCCATCTGATTCTTACACATAGTATCTGCATAATGACATGAACTTGCAGTTCTGATAAGGACATCGTAAATAGTTAATTTTTATCTCTGTCTCTAGGAACCTTGTCAAAAGCAATTTAACTTATTTTACAGTTCCTAGAACTCCATCTTCAGTCCTTATTATTCCATACTTGCCACTGCCACAGTTATCAATGTCTGTTAAAATATGTCTGTTTTTACCATTCTTTTAACTGCTGAGTGTGTCTGGGTGATAGCACATACAAAGCGGATTGCTGATGTATCCACACTGCTTCTGCAACCCATAGATAGGTCCCAGCCCACCATTTGGGCTTTAATACTTTATGATTGCAAAATCCCTTAATTTTTTTTTAAATCTTGCTGTGATGGATGAAAAACGAAACATGTTTTACTAAACCAAGGCGAGCCCCCCCTTCAAATTTCTGTGACATTCTATTGCTTTGTGAAATGAAGCACAAAAGCAATACTCATCGCTGAGTTTCTTGCAGGCAAATGCTTTGATGGATACCTATAAAATAAATTGATTTGGCAGCACAAGTTATTATGGAATACTAGGGTGAATGTTTTTTTTAAAAAACAAGTCCATCTATTAAAAAGACAAATGTAAAGCACAAGTTCTGCATAATATCAGGAGAAAAATTAAGTTGTTTCTACTTTGTCGACTCCTTACTGAAGCAAATAATTTGAGCATTTGAAAATATTTTGAAGTATTAAAATATAAAATATTCTCAGAATGTCAGAGCTTCTAAGGGACCCATCACACATTTTGTTTTTATGTGTACAACTAAAACATTTGAAGTATTCTCTTAAAAACTAAAGTACAAATGCAGTAAACAAGTGTTTACAGACCTGTCTATCATCTGGCATTCAGGGAACTATGACTGGCTGCAGTTGTCTATTGACGGTATACTTGGCATACCGTCTACCATCAGGTCTGCCTCTACACAATGTGCATTTCAGCCCTAACACTTAGTATGGCCTGATTTCATTTCAGTTTAACATTCTATGACATTTCTGAAAGGCAATCCAATAGTTTTCCTCTGCCAGGCATGGCCCAGGATAGCCTGATCTCATCAAATCTGGAAACCTGAGCAGGGTTGGCCCTGGTTAGTATTTGGATGGGAGACAATCAAGGAATACCAGGGCTGTAATAGGGAAGCAGGCAATGGCAAACCACTTCTGTCAGTCCCTTGCCTTGAAAAATTTGCAGGGTCGCCAGAATTTGGCTGTTTACACTACATTTACACTACAAAATTAATCATCCAGTTGTTGTGTGCTGCAGTAATCCTTACCATGCATTTCAGGTCTTGTTCCTGACAAGTCTGAACATATCTTCTGTCTCAAATCAAGCCCTAAAGCACAATACAACTGAAGACAACTATGTATACAACTATAGCTCAACAGTGCAAGGTCCTTCCAATATCTCAGAATGCCACCCATTTATTCCAATGCAAAAAAGTACTGGGATCAAATTGGGATCAGGTATACCATTGTGGAGGGGCTACTCATTAAATTTGCAGATGACACCAAATTGGGAGGAGCAGTGAACACACCAGAAGATAGGGATAAAATTCAATGAGATCTGGACACATTGGAAAAGTGGCTGGATGTGGATAAGATACAATTTAACAAGGATAAGTGCCGAGTTTTACATCTGGGTAAAAAAAAATGAGGAACATGCATACCAGTTGGGGGATACACTTCTGGGTAGCAGTGTGTGTGAACAAGATCTTGGGGTGTGGGTGGGCCATAAGTTAAATATGAGCAGTCAATGTGATGCAGCTACAAAAAAGGCTAATATGATCTTGGGGTGTATCAACAGAGGCATAGCATCCAAATCACAAGATGTTGTAGTGCTGCTGTATACTGCATTGGTCAGGCAGCACCTGGATTATTGTGTGCAATTCTCGAGGCCTCACTTCCAAAAGGATGTGGATAGAATGGAGTGGGTGCAGAGAAGAGTGACAAGGCTGATCAGGGGCCTGGGAACCAAGACCTAAGAGGAAAGGCTGAGGGACTTGGGAGTGTTTAGACTGGAGAAGAGGAGATTGAGAGGGGACATGATTACCATCTTTAAGTATCTGAAGGGCTGTCACTTAAAGGAAGGCAGGGAGCTATTCCTGTTGGCAGCAGAGGATTGGAATTGCAATAATGGGTTTAAATTAAGGACGGGAAGGTGCCAGCTGGATAGTAGGAAAAACTTTTTTACAGTAAGAGCTGTTCAATGGTGGAATCAGCTGCCTAGGGAGGTGGTGAGCTCCCCCTCACTGACAGTCTTTAAGCAGCATCTGGACAAACACTGGTCAGGGATACTCTATGCTGATCCTGCATTGAGCAGTGGGTTGGACTAGATGGCCTGTATGGCCTCTTCCAAGTCTGTGATTCTATAATTTCCAGTTTCACTAAGCAGAGGGAAATAGATTTCTGTAAGAGCGAAGATGCTTGGATATGCTCAATATTAATTTGCAAAAGAATGATCTGATAATGTTTGCTATGACTGCAGTTTATGCCTCCTAATAATCTGCAATAAAAATACTCCTGAAGAATGATTTCATATATTCAAAAAACTGTGTCTGTGTGTGTGTCAGCATCTGCATGAATGCATCTTATTGTGCTGTGTGTGTAAGAAAGTGTGAGTGTGTGTACACAACTGGCCCAGTGCTCACTCTCTCTAAAATGGTTCCAAGTGGCATATTCTGGCTTGATAGCCTAGCAACATAATGCCAGGTATGTAATCACTGGCTGTGGGTTTCTTGCAATGTGGGGGGGAGGGGGACTCATTCCGCATGTATTCAGATGCATAGTCTCTATTATTCAAAAGCCAAGCCCAGATACTAAAAGTAGGTTCTGCTGCCACCTGCCACCGAGGCCTGGTTCTGATTAAACCCCCATGTTTGCACAACACACCTTTCTTATTCATATCTTAACAAATGTATCAGTCCACAGAAGCAGAACTAAAATGAAAGTGACTAAAAGTGAGAACCAAATGTTGTTGTTGTTTTTTCTGGACAGCATTTGTGCACAGTAGGAAAGAGTATTTATCATATCTAGAGAATCTACAGTATGCATATATTCTGCTTTTAACTTCTAAAACTTTTACTCAGCTCCTCCTTTCAGTCTGTGTCCACCCCTTGTAATTCTAATCTATAACTATCTCGATTTCATCCCTGTATTCCATTCTGTGAAGCTACATTAACACTTGGCCAGCTGTTTTGATGGCCTTAAGCACAGAAAATTGTGCAGGCACCTCTGCCATTAAGGATGAATTACCACGATAGTTTTTTGAAAACTTCAGGTCAGCTGAAAGAGAGGGTTGTGAAAATATGAATAAAAATAAGTTTGGGAATCCCATGGTTTGCTGCTGTTGTTTGTTTGTTTGTTTTTGCAAAGAGAAGGTTTCCAGTGTGTGTGTGTGGGGGGGTGCCAGCACATATTAAACGCTGCAATATGGAACAGGTAAGACATTTTTTATAATTGCCAGAGTAGCAGTGACAACAATGCATCCTACTGCCAGTCCACCCCAGGGACAGAACTAGTGTGACCTCTAAAGTGAAGATACATTTTACAAGCTGAATATAAAGCCAGTGACTCTTTTAGTGTGCTGGCTGGAGAATCCCTACTGCTCTATTGCTGGTGGGAGATTATGTGCTTCTGCTGATCTCGAATATCCTATGATAAAAAGCAGTTATTAGATATTTGACTGCATTATAGTAATCTGTGCAAAGACTAGCCTGTTCCTGTGGTTCTCTCAATGAATGGGGGGAGGAGGAATAGCTCAAGACAGCTGATTACATAAGTGAGTGGGAGGGGCAGGTTGTTGGTGTCTGAAAATTCAGAGCTCCTGGATGAAATCTGAGTCTTATAAAAGACTGACTGGGGGATGAAGGAGTCATGTCTGTCTGGCATTTAGCTATGCTTTTATTTTTAAAGGCTATAATCAGTGTGCCTAAAGAGCAATTGTCCTGTCTTCTGAAATGGTGGATTCTTGTCAGAATCACTGGGATATTTAATTTAAATTTTGCATAGTATTGGAGTTTAAGAAGGAAAAATGTTAGGGTTGCCAACTTTGGGTCAGGAAATTCCTGGAGATTTGGGAGTGGAGCCTGAGGACAATGGGGGTGTTGTGGCATGGAGAGACCTAAGCAGGATATAATGCCACAGAGTCCACCTTCCAAAACAGCCATTTTCTACAGGGGAACAACTAAAGATCAGTTGTGATTTCAGGAGTTCTCCAGGCCCTACCCTTAGGCAACCCTAAAAAAGAGAAACTGTTCCTACAGGTTTTCTTTCATTGTATCATTGCTGATGGTATTTTCCAGGGGAAAATATTTCTCACATGAAGATCTGATCAGGTTGCCTTAATATGAAGGCAGCCATTCTAAAACAAAGGGCCACTGTAAAGAACTGATAAAACCAGTACTATACAACGTCAATAGTTGTTTAACTTTGGTCCACAGTACCCTAAAGACTGAGTTGAGAGTTGATGGCTGACAACCGGAGGGGTGACACAGGAATGGGGATGGAATGGCTCCTCACTAGCAGCACTGCATCACTTCCAGCAAATGCCAGAAGTGACATCACTAACATGATGTCATTTCCAGGTATATGCTGTAATTGACATCATGCCAATGATGCAGCACCATGTAAAAAAAATCCTCCTACTGGTCCTTAATGGGCAGGTGGAGAATGAGAAAGGGGACCATGATGTCTACTTATCCAAAGAACCTATGTGGAATCTGACATCATCAGGGAGAGCGCTTGCTTTGGGAACCTGTGCTTTCAGGTCAGCTATCAAGGACTTGTGAGAAAACTTTCTCAGTCAGCACTCTTAAATTGTGAAAGTGCTTCCCACAGTAGGTTGATAGCACTATCACTAGAGGCCTTTCAGAGACACCTTAAAACGTACTTCAGGAAATCTGACTATTAACTTTGGAGTTCTTGATGCCCTTTTCATTGCTACTTATTTAGTGTTTTATCATCTGTGAGCCACCTTGGGCATTAATTAAATGGAAAAGCAACATAGAAATCTGCTAAATAAGTAAAAGTGCCTCATAATGCAGTGAATATGTACTCAAGGCACTTCTACTACAGCGATAATATTAAGCCTGTCTTTACACAAATATAAACAATTGCCTATCACCAGCCATGGAAATCAGTTAACAGTTTTCCTTGTTTCATTTCTTTCATTTTTTATTTTTAATTCCTCACTCATAGGTATAGTTTCAGGAGTGTAGCCATGCTGGTCTGGCATATAAGAGCTAGATTCGACTCCAATAGCACCTTAGAGACCAACAAGATTTTCAGGGTATAAACTTTCAAGATTCAAAGCTTCCTTTGTCAGATACTAGTAGATACATGTATACAACTCAGATACATACACATGTGTATGCAATACTACCAGAAACAAATTGCAGTCAGTCAGGAAAGCCCAGGCACTCTTTCCTCACTAACTATGGAGCACTGGAATCTCGCTATGTCTTTCATTAGGAAAATGTGAAACCAACAGAGGCAGAGGCAGAAATAACACAAGGCCATCATGTTTTTTCATTATAGGTTGGTTTAGATGGGGGACTTATTTCATTTTCTTATTAATTACAATAATTACTAAGCATCCCATTTTCATAATTATTATAATCATTAATTATTAATAATGAAAGAAACACAAAAGTCTTCTTCCTGGTTATTAATGGCAGCAATAATCATCAGAATTGCTTTTGGTGGTCAGATTCTTAAGTTTCAATGAGCTTTTCATGCAGATGGCTCCAAGACATTTTATGAAGATTGCCCTCTGCATTAATTACAAAGGGTCTGAACTTACAGCTATCTGTGGAGTGGCATTGAGCTCCTATTATATACTCATTCACACACTTATTTCAGGATGTGCTGGTTTATATACTCTTAACCTGTGGAGTTTAAAAAAAAACCCAAGATAAGATTAGACAGACTGTCCCATACACCATGAGATTTGGTACTTTCCTAGAACTTAGCACAATCGCTTGGTTGGTGCTTTATAAGAGACAAGGCATTTTCCAAAAACAGACCACTAATGGGACAATATTATATTATACGCTGCATGATTATTTCTTATTTCTTAATCCATGAGACACAACAGCATACTTTTGCCTGCGACCAGTGTTAAGCAACACAATCAATGCAATTCCCAATATTCAGAATTTGGGGAAGATATGGGTAGGGTGTCTGTGATATAGACTCTGGATATTTAAAAAAATGACCTGGAAGTAATGAGACAGCCTGGTATGTAGTTCACAAAATGCTCAGACCAGAAATGTTCCTCTTAACACAGATTTTTCTATTGTTCCAGTTAGAGGCCCAAGTCCTGCAATACGTAGCACCTTTTCAATCACCTTCATGTAACTCTCTTTGCAACTCTGTGGGAAGTTCCCTAGAGATCTTCCATCTAAACGTGGATGTGACACCTGCAGTCTGAAAAGATGGCAATTTGAAATGCCATGACTAGAAACCAGTAGTACTTAGTTTTTATTTCTCCTTGTTGGAGATATTTGGACAGGTTGCAACCTGCCCTCTAAATATGTGGTCCTAGTATAATCAAAACACCAACATTTTTAAAAATAACATTAAGAGCCCCAGTTGGCAAGTGGCTATTCCTCCAAGGACGCATAAGGAAGTAAACTGTCCCTGTAGTGACCAGAGTCTGGGTAGTAGGAGACACAGAGGCAAGGCCTTAGAATTTCGAAGGGAAGTGGGAGTCCTGACCCTCCCAATGGGCAATTCCTACAAAGGTTAGGTGGTGGCAGTGGTTGAACAGAGAGAAAAGCCCCTCCAGGTGTTGGGAAAACACAGAAGAGCAGGGTGGAATAGGGCCTGCAGGCCAGAGCAGAATTGTTCCTACCCAATGGCCTAAATGACTTTTGGGTCCCTTCCAGTTCTGTTTCTATGAAGTAGCATTCACTCTTGAATTTATACAGGAGGTAGAAATCATGGAGCTGTTTGTATCAAACTCTGGCAGCCCTTAATCATTTGAATTAAGGAATATAGTCGATTATTCTTTAAAAAGTCAAAACTAGGGATGGGTACAAACCAGTTCATGAATTGATATTCGGCCCAAACTAGGGCTGGTTCAGAGTTCACGAACCAATGTGCAGGGAAGGTGACTTCCCCAAATATTTACCAGCTTTGTGGCAGGTTTGGCTCAGCTGTTCAGGCCCAGCCAATTAAACCTGACAGCTGAGCAGTGCTATTAGGTCAACTATCAGGTTTAAATGAGTCACCTTTGAAGGGTGTGAAGCAAAACCAAAGAGTTAAATGGCTAGCAGCCATCTAAACCTAATAACTGACCAGCAGACCCACCAAGCTGTTACGTTTAAATGGCTGCAAGCCATTAAACCCCCTCAGTTTCACTCCACCCTTCAAAGGGGGGAAAGGAATCTGACCGGTTAAATGGCTGCAAGCCATTAAACTTCTCAGTTTTGCTCCACCCCTTTGAATTGGGGGAAGTGAAACTGAAAGTTTAAATGGCTACCAGCCATTTAACCCTTTCCTAAGTGTCCCCTCCTTTATCCCAGCCATAGCAAACCACAGGCAGGAGAAATGGGAAGCCCCTTCCAGGGTGGTCACTTCCCCTTTCTCCCAATGGTGGCTCAATTTCGGTGGAGCCATTTTGGGTTGGTTTGGGGTTTGGTTTGGGAACTGCCCCGAACCACAAACCAAACCATTTTGGGGGGGTTCATGTCAGAACCATGCAAGGAGCTGTGAGTTCTTTCCACCCAACTCTTTACCAATTGGAACAGAATAGCAATGGAAGAAGAGGAAAAGAAGAAGAAGAAGAAGAAGAAGAAGAGTTTGATTTATACCCCACACTTCACTCAGAGTCTCAAAGTGGTTTACAATCACCTTCCCTTTCTCTCCCCCCAACAGATATCCTGTGAGGTTGGTGGGTCTGAGAGAGGTATGAGAGAACTGCTCTTCAGAGAACAGCTCTGAGAGAACTGTGACTGGCCCAAGGTCACCTAGCTGACTGTATGTGGAGGAGTGGGGAATCAAACTCAGTTCTCCAGATTAGAGTCCGCTGTTCTTAAGCACTACACCAAACTGGTTTGGGGGTGAAGGACCTGTGCAATTGTGTCTATGCATGTGGTTCTCCCTTTTTCAAACACTATCATGGTCTCATGAGGTGAAGCAAAAGAAAAGGTCCTCAAACTCACCTTCAGAATGTCCAAAACATAATTTCCAATGTTGCAGATATATGGGCAAATACAGATTATGTGAATGTTAATATTCCCCAGCATACCTTTCTATTTTGAACATCTGCACGATGAGACAGCGATTGACAGCACTGCAGTGTGAACATTGACAATCTGACATTCATACCACAAAAGAAGGAGAAAAAAGAAGAAAAAACATACATTTGGCACAAAAAGCAAGCGTTTGATTCAACATACCTATAATTATGCTATTAGGTAAGAGCAGAATACTGTACTCAAAAACATGTGTTCTGTCAAAATGATTTCAGCTGGCTTTCCCAAACTCCATCTTCTCATAAAAAACATTTTTCTTATCTAATGATGATGCACATTGATTGAATATACACCATTTACTCTCTGTGTTTTGGTTATGGTCATCTCTCTGCCTTGTAGGATTTAGTAGACGTGGCATGTGATGTCTGGGTAGTCCCAAATACAATGCAATATATTCCAAATTATATTATACCTACCAATCTTCTTGACTTTCTCTAAGCCTTTTATACAAAGTGCATAAGCAATTACTGTGGGTGGCTTGCTAAGGTCACATGTTAAGCAATATGTCAGTTTTATGACAATGAATAAAGTAAGCCCCTTTTTTTTTACTGCCATATGCATTTATGGGTCTTTTTGCTACCCTCCCATTTATCGTCTATATCTGTGGTTTATTCTCCATGTGTGGGAAGTAATCGCAAAACGTGAATTATATCCTCTTTGTGTTGTCTACAACAGATAATTCTCTTGCCTTATGGCCTACTTATGCCAGAGATATAACGATGAATTCAAAGTCCTTTTTAATCATACAGATCATCGCTACCACATGTACTGTACTTCCTTTGCTCGTAAACATCCAAATAAATTATCTGTTCAACTGACAGAATAGAATAAATTGTCATCTGTGGATTCAAATAGAAAAAAAGGTTTAGCCTAGGTATTTGCTGTAAGAGCCAAGCCAGTCAATGAAATGGCAATCATTTGGACTGGTACTACCTCTGTTTTCTCATGTGGAGATGCTTTTGGGCAGGCCTCTTGTAAGACTTTGATAGCACAATCTTTAGAAGAGTTATATCCTCCTAAGCCTATGTTTTTCAGCGGGTACAGTGATGGTGGAAAGTGCTGTCAGGACACAGCTGACTTATGGTGACCCCGTGGGTTTTTCAAGGCAAGAGACTTCAGAGGTGGTTTGCCATGGCCTGTCTCCACATCACAACCCTGGTATTCCTTGGAGATCTCCCATCCAACTATTAGCTAGGACCGACACAACTTATCTTCCAAGATCTAATGAGATTGGGCAAGCCTAGGATATTCAAGCAGGGCTCAATGGGTTAAGAAGATAGCAATTAGGTTTCGGTCTGCATGGTGAAAGGTTTGTGAGGTAAATGTTGAGGTCCCCCCTTCCTTCTCACTGCACCCTAAGTCAGTGCCATTTTTTCCTCAACTGGGAAAAAAAGATGTGAATATTTTTTTAAAAAAAACACCACCCAACCCTGTATTTTACACTACCATTTAATATACCAATATGTTATGGTTAAGTATTAGAACTGAAAAACTAAAGGAAAACTATTCACTTACAAAATGTAGCATTCCTTCAGTAATGAGGATCCTCCCTTTTTGTGAGTTTAGGACTTCATGTTTGTGAGATTCTAAAAAGAAAAATGTCATCACCACCTATCAGAAACTTGAGTGGATCCAGTGAGTATTCCTTTCTGCTAATGGCTTAGGGTAGTAACTCCATTGTGCAGTCATCAAGACCCACTATAAATCAAGCAGATTTATAAATGCAGAAAAAGACAAACCCACACTACTGAGATGACACCATATCATAAGAGTTACACTAGGGCTACAATGGAGTTTTAAAATTTCATTTCCTGGTTTTATGCATATTATTATGCCTGAAATAGGAACTCACAAGGAAAGTGTGGAAATCCCTGCTTCTGAGGTCAACAATAGATGTGTATACAGGAAGTCAAACTCCTGTTCCCACATAAAACTAATGCCCAAAGAAACTCAAGGTGACCTCTGTCAAATGAGAGTTCAGCCTGAATAGCCCTGACCCATCAGAACTTTCATGTATTAGAGCCTGAGTACACCAATCTCATCAGAGCTTGGAAGCAGTATTGGCCCTAGTTAGTGTTCAGATGGGAGACCATGAAGGAGGACTCGGGTTCCTATGCAGAGGTTGCTATGCGGAGGAATACAATGGCAAACCACCTCTGCTCAGCTCTTGCCTTGAAAACTCCATGGTCCTGGGGTAGCCATGAGTTAGTTGTGACTTGACAGCACACAATTATTATTAATTATATGTTGAATGAAAAGTCTTCACACTGTCTTGGCACATTTTTTAAAAAGAATGTTCATTTTGGCAATAGTTTTGAGATTTGAAAGGAGGGAGACTCAAAGGTGGTATGATAGAAACATTGCTGCCGATGTTGCGTGCACCTATTCCACCACTGTTTCCCTTCAAAAATAGAATGGCTCTCTTTGACTACAGCTAAAGAAATGGACATTTCTTGGGGGACCACGAGCCAAATTCAACATGATGTAGGAGACCCACAATTAGGATCTGTCATGGTATTGAAGATTGGGGAAGGGTTGATGATGAGTAGAATGTTTCACTCTTTTCTCCCATACCTCTTGCATCATTTTAAGTAGACCCTGTGAAACTCCAATTAAATCTGTGGGAGGAAAAAGACAGACTGCACTTGTACCTCTCTTTCCCCTCTTGCAATAATAATTACAGCTTTAGGAGGTGATGTATATCACGGAAAGGCATGGGAGAAAAGGGTTAAACATGCCCTTTGCACACACACCTAACCTTCCCCAGACTATAAAGCAGCCAAGTAGAGACGCTAATTAGCCCTTAAAAAAGAGAGTTACTAATTATGCCTCTCTCAAATCATGTCTACTTAGGCCCTATGAGACTCATTAATCAATCAAGTTTCATTCTCTTTAAAACTACTGTTTTAAGCTCTAACTTGCATTTTCTAGAAAGATACCGAATATCACACATTGATTGTTACAATATTAGAAGATGGATCTGTCTGTAGCACTGGATCTAAGCATTAGCCAGATACTACACATTTGTACACATGTTCTTAAAAAATTACTCCACGGTGTTTTGATTATGTCAATACTCAAACCAAGAAAGTCTCAAACAGGGTAACCACCACCACTACAGATTTTCAAATAACAAAATAAGTAACTGACATTGATCATGATGAAGAGAGCAGCACAGCATTATATAGTATATTTCCCCTCCATTAAAATATACTATTGTTTTAGAAGTCATACAAGGTGTTTAGGGAAGAGAAACTTTACATGATCCAACATATAAAGAAGGCAAGGTAGAATGACTTCATCCCAAAAATGCCTGAGAGGAACTAGCATAATGAATTTGGCTATAAAGAGTAAGGAATATCAACAGCCATACTAGGGTTCCATAAAAACAAGATTAATTTAACCATCAGAACAGGAAAGGCTGGGATATGAAGGTGCTGGAGGTTCAGAGAGATAAAAAATGAATAATTAGTTGAGCTTTAGGGTATTTATGTAATGACATCATTTCAAAATTAAAAGACAGAAATTACAAGACCAAGTAGATACTTCAACAGAATTACAAAGTGGGGGAAACTAACGCTAGAAGCCTCTTGGGAAATCACACGTTTTATCTATCATGCAACAGAAAAAACAATTGAGACTAAAGACAAGAGAAAGAAACCTGTCACTACAGATGAGATCATATGCAAGCATCCTGTCATAACAACCCTTAGGTACTGTCTGGATGCCACCATCAAGTGGCTGAGAACAAACAAGATAAAGCTGAAGCTGACCAAGATGGAGGTGCTGTTGGTCTGGAAGGCTGTATCCTAGAGTGAAATACTCTCTGGATCTGTATGGAGCATCTTTAGTACTAGTAGATGTAGTTAAGATCCTTGGGATGCTCTTGGGTCTGACCTTGAAGTTGATGAAGTACATCAGCACTATTCCTTAGATTGCCTTTTTTCTATTACACTGGGCTCAAACTAGTGTCCTGTATTGGATAAAGTGGACTAAGAATGTTGGAACATACCCCAATTTGGCTCACATCCTTTTTGCCAGTTCCAAAGAGTAAGCTGATTTTTTTTTGACACACTGTTAATCAGTTCATCAATCCCTATGTGGCTGTTTGTAAGGTTGCTTCACCATATTTCTTCTTCACAGTGCAGTGCAGAGCAACTGGCTTATTTTCATATTGTTGGTACCTGCACTGGGTCCCAAGATGCTTCTGGAAAAGGTGATTATATTAATATTATAAATAAATTCTTACAGCTAACCTGATCCATGCTTCTGTAACCACAAAACTAGATTACTGGAGTATGCAGGACCAACTTATCCATTAAGCACAGTAGGCCCATTAAAATGTTTTAATTTCTATTATTATTAAGTATTATTATTATTATTAGTAGTAGTAGTAGTAGTAGTGGTATTGAACACCCAATCCCTGAGTACACAAGGCCCTGGGCAATTTACAACAGGTTAAAAACAACACAAAATTTCAGATTAAAATCAACAAATGAATTATCCTTAATGTAATAGTCTCTAGATAGCAGCATTCATTTTCATCAAAAACCTTCTCTGTGCTGTTCTTCCATCTCATGGGCAGGTTAAGGAGGAGGCTGAAGAAGGCAGAATGGAAGAAAAGAGGGTGCCAGCTATGATGGAAAACCATTGCTGTCCTCAACCAAAAGCCTGGTGGAACATCTCTGCTTTACAGGCCCTGCAGAATTGCATTAAGTCCTGCAGGGCTCTGATGGAAGTTGGCAGAGTTCCACCAGGTTGGAGCCAGGGCCAAGAAAGCCCTGAGGATATCTTTAGAGCCAGGGATCACCAGCAAATTGCTCTCAGCAGAGCGTAATGGTCCTCTGGAGACATACCAGAGGAGACAGTCCCAAAGATATGCAGGTTCCAGACCACTCAAGGCCTTAAAGGTCAGTAATAACACCTTGAATCGGACTTGGTACTCCACTGGAAGCCAGTGTAGCAGGTGCAGCACAGGTTGTATATATGTTGGCTGTGGAGTTCCCATCAGGACTCGTGCCACCACATTCTGGATCAGCTGGAGTTTCTGGGTCAGTCTCAAGGGAAGGCCAAAGTACAGCGAGTTACACTAGTCTAATGTGGAGATGACTGTTGCATGGATTACTGTGGCTAGGTCAGGGCATGACAGGAAAGAGGCCAATTGCTGTGCTTGGCATAGATGGAAAAACTCCACCCTGGCAATATTTGTGACATGGGCCTCCATAGTTAAGGAAGCCTCCAGGACTATGCCCAAACTCCCTTGATGGATTGTACCGGTTTTGGTGGCACCCCATCAAGGGTGGGAAGTTTATGCCCCAGCCCTGACATGCCCCCCCACAGAACCTCCATCTTTGTCAAATTCAGCTTCAGCCTACTCTTTTTTAACCATCCCACCACAGCCTCCAAACCCTTAACCAGATTATGTGGGATGGTAGCTGGGTGGCCATCCAGTAGCAGATAGCTGAGTGTCATCCGTGTACTGATGACACCCCAGCCCAAAACTCTGCACCAGCTGAGCAAGGGGGCACATATAGATGTTAAATAACATCGGGGAGAGAACTGCCCTCTGAGGAACCCCACATATTAAGGGGTAGCTAGTTGACATCCTCTCTCCCAGCACCATCCTCTGTCCCTGACCATGGAGGAATGAGGAGAGCCACTTCAGGACTACCCTTTGAACTCAGAAGGAAAAAATGAACTTTTAGAGTCAAAGAAAATGTTTTAATTTTTTCTCATATCAGAAAAACCGAAATGTTTATGGCCCATGAAAATTTATTAACTTTTCCCTTAAACAGAAAAATATAATAAAATGTTGAAGTATTTAACATTATATAAAAATAATTTTAGTCCTGGGAGTATATGAAGTTGTCCTTGGAGCCAGCTTGGAAAGTACAGCTCTAAATTCTAGACACTTTGAATGTAATCCAAAAAACAAATTGGTAACCACAGTGCAATTGATCTAATATGGTTGCAATATGGCTAAATGGGTTGCTGCTTTCTATAAAAGCTGTAACGTCACACAAGAATGTTGGACTTCCAGTTTTGGTGCTCGCTATGGCGGTCATTATCTCCCGGACCTCTGGGAAGTGATCGCCAGAACTCGTGGCTAGGAGGGGGTGCAATCGTCTGGCCCCCCATGGAGCCCTGGGAATGGTCTCCAAGCCATGGGGCACTAGAGGGCTCCCCCTCTGGTGATCCTGCTGGTGGGGGGGGTGTCTTTGCCCCAATGGTCCTGCTACGGAGTTTCCTGATGGAACTAGAAGCGCACACCGAATTAAGCGCTGGGTGATCAAGCGATTTTGAATTTAAAGCGAACTGAAAAGCACGTTGCCATTGAACTATGAGTTAAGTTTAAGTGAGAACATCAGAAAAAATATGCCAAAAGCCACCCTGCAGGAAGCAAGGGGGGGAGGGGACTCTCCTCCGAGAAGATAAATATAAGCAAACTTTGCTATTTGAGCGGGGGAGGGGGCAGGATTCTGAAGTGAGAAAGACTGAAATAAAGGACTTTTAAGAACTTACCAAGAACACTGGTGAGCTTGAGAGACTGTGATAACTTTTGTTGAAAATTAAACAATTCCTCAAAAATGGCACCTCCAACAAAGAAAGAGGAGAGAAAAGATAGCAAAAGCTAAGCTGACCGGAAGTGCCAATCCAGTGAGTATTGTGCCTAGACAGGACACAACTCCAGATCTGCAAAGGATATAAAATGAAGCATTGTGCCCTCTGCTGGAACAGGTGATGGAAATAAACCAAAAACTGGACACACAGCAAGTGCAAATCAACCAGAACATCAGAAAGGTAGATCAAACTGAGCAGGACCTTAAAGAAGTCAACACCACTGCTAAAAAGCTACATAAGCAAATGCAGGCAATGGGGAAGAAGTGCCAAATAGATGAGTCTCAACTACTGCAGTTACAAATGGAAAGGGCAAGCTATGTCCTGAGATTCCAGGGGATCCCTGAGGAAAAAGGGAAGAACCTCATTGTCAGAAATGTCTGTTTGCTATTTTTCACTGAGCCCATTGTTCTGTGTTCCCTATCTCGTCCCTGCATTGCACTTGCGTAGGTATGCTTGCTGTAACGTGGGAGCTTCTTCTCTGCCACTTGGTCTTATCACAGTGGCCTTGAATGCGGGCTGTGGGCTATTCTTGAGCTTATGAGAATTTTCCAGTCCTGTGAAGATGAGGGGAGGAGGGAGTCATCTCCCGCCCATTAAGTAACTCTCCCACTGGGAGTTTCCCGCGTGCGCGCTTACATTTCATTTGCTAGTCGCAGTTGGCATCATACTATAACCTTGCTTGAGCAGCTTCTCCCGCCATTCCTGACAATGACCCTCCACTGTGGGTTTTAGCACTGTATTCCAATAAAGCCCTTCTTAACCAAAGAATGCTTGGATCTACTTGCTTTTGAACCTGATAGAAATTGTCAAGAATCATCATCACACTGCTACCTCCAGCCTCCACCTTCCACCAGGATGAGCAGCGCTGGAGGGACACCGGTGACGGTCCCAGTGACTACCACACCTGTCACTATGGTTCCTGCTACCACCGTGTCGATTCTGGCGACCACGGTTCCCGTTACCACCATGCTGGCTATGGTTGCACCAGTGACTACGACCCCAGTAACTACAGCATTGATCCCATACTGTTCGGCCGGACCGGTCACCCCTCCATTGACCAGCACCGTGGGAGCATCGTACACTCTCCCAATCTACAGCCCGGCGGGGCCGACCCAGAGCCATGGAGGGGCGATACCCCGAACCTACTACCATAGTGCACCAATTCCATGGGATAAGTGGGTTACCCAGCGGAAGCCGCGGGACTGGACTAAGAATTTATTGGACACAACCCAGACGACCTGGTCCTTACCTGGGAGCCAAAGCCGGGACAGTCTACTGGATCCCCAAGGAAGCTTTGGCCTCCCACAGGGACGGACCCCGTGCAGGTCGACAAGGCCCAGCCCCAGCAAGGATGCCGATACACGCATGGACACTATCGAAGATGATACCCGACGGTTAATGCAGGACATGGGCAAACTGATGCAGTCCCGCCCGGGGATGATGGACCAGGCTATCCGCACACATGCGCTGAACCAGCCACGACTGGCCCCTGCCCCAGGACCACCGCTATTGCCTGGACAACCCCTCCCCGGTCAACCGGTGCCTGGGCAGCCAGTACCAGGAGCACCAGTACCAGGTCAACCAGCTCCTGGTCAGCCAGCCCCAGCGGGACCTGTGCCGGGAGGGCCACTCCCAGACAACCAGCCCCGGGCCAGCCTCTGCTGGTTCTCCCGCCTCCAGTTCCTGTGCTGGCGCCCCTACCACTGCCAGCACCTGCACCAGCACCAGTACCAGGCATGGTCCCCGTCCCACCAATGATAAGGCCCAAAGACATGTTGGAAATCACTTTTGACGGAGACCCCGAGACTGTGTCATTTTTCATTTTACAGGTCGGGAAATTCGTACAGCGTTGGAGCCACTTGTTCCCAGATGAAAAGCAACAGGTGGAGTTTATCGCCTCGCGCTTC
Organism: Gekko gecko; assembly: GCA_029375565.1. Lineage (NCBI taxonomy): Eukaryota > Metazoa > Chordata > Lepidosauria > Squamata > Gekkonidae > Gekko > Gekko gecko. The sequence goes on from JAPDNY010000008.1 coordinate 49,709,767, forward strand.
TGAGGAATAGCTACCAGCTGGTACGTGGCCTTGCACGATCTGGAGGCAGTGGAGCTGGGAAATGTAGATGATTTCATGTGGGCCTTGAGAAATCGCTTTGAAGACCCGGCGGCTGCCCAAAAGGCAGAAGCCTTCCTCCGCACCTTCAAGCAAGGGAGGCTTACCGTAAGGCAGTACTCGAGAGAATTCCAAAAGCATGCTGCCAAAATCCGAGACTGGACCGACCCGGTGCTGGCTCAACAATACCAAATGGGACTAGCGGTGGATGTCCGCCATAATGTCCTTAGCTCCCAGGAGCCACGCACACTCCAAGTTTGGATGGAGGAGACAGAAAGGGCTGAAAGCAGACTGCGCATCATGAAACTGGATTTATCTCTTGGGAACAACCGTCCTAGCACTTCCACCACCCAGGTCAGAAGCAAACCAATGGCCACCCAGAGCGGGGTGAGAGATCAACGCATGAGACAGGGCTTGTGCCTCAGATGTGGGGAGAAAGGGCATTTTGCAGCCTCCTGTCCCAAGGAGGACCCTGGTCAGGTCCCAACACGTGAAGAGGAAAGGCGACGGCCGATGCCAACCCCAAGAAAGGGAACAGCTAAACCGCGCAATCCCCGGGCCCTTTTTGCCAACCCAGACACCGTGGAGTCATTGCTTCTGGAAGAAGAAGAGGGTGAGCTGCAGGGAAACGAGCAGGTCCTGTTTGTAAGTGGCGCAGCATAGCAGGACCCTACCCCTGAAGCGCCTAAAATGGTGAGTAATTACCCCTCCCTCTTCTTTGTGACTGTAATTATAATGAATCCAGTGATGATGACCCACATCAGGGTCCGAGCCCTCATTGACTTGGGTGCGGGAGGGACTTGATAAACCCATCCCTGGTAACGGGGCTAGAAGCAGCGGTTACCAGCCTGAAGGACCCCATCACCTTTACACAAATGAACATAAGAACATAAGAGAAGCCAATGTTGAATCAGGCCAATGGCCCATCTAGTCCAACACTCTGTCACACAGCGGCCAAAATATACCAGGTGCCATCCGGAGGTCCAGCAGTGGGGCCAGGGCACCAGAAGCCCTCCCACTGCTGCCCCCTCCAGCACCAAGAATAGAGTGCATCACCTGCCCCAGACTGAGAGTTCCCATCCATACCCTGTGGCTAATAGCCACTGGTGGACTTCTGCTCCATATGTTTATCTAATTTCCTCTTGAAACTGTCCATGCTTGCAGCTGCCACGACCTCCTGTGGCAGTGAATTCCATATGTTAATCACTCTTTGGGTGAAGAAGTATTTCCTTTTATCTGTTTTAACCCGACTGCTCAGCAATTTCATAGAGTGCCCACGAGTTCTTGTATTGTGAGAAAGGGAGAAAAGTACTTCTTTCTCAACCTGCTCAATCCCATTCATAATCTTATAAACCTCGATCATGTCACCCCTCAGCCGTCGTTTCTCCAAGCTAAAGAGCCCCAAGCATTTTAACCTTTCTTCATAGGGAAGGTGTTCCAACCCTTTTATCATTCTAGTTGCCCTTCTCTGCACTTTTTCCAATGCTATAATATCCTTTTTGAGATGTGGTGACCAGAACTGTACACAGTATTCCAAATGAGGTCGCACCAATGATTTATACAGGGGCATGATGATACTGGCTGATTTGTTATCAATTCCCTTCCTAATAATCCCCAGCATAGCGTTGGCCTTCTTTATTGCAGCTACACATTGTGTAGACATTTTCAGCGAGTTATCCACTACGACTCCAAGATCTCTCTCTTGGTCAGTCTCTGCCAGATCAGACCCCATCAATGTGTATTTATATTTAGGATTTTTGGCTCCAATGTGCATCACTTTGCACTTGGCCACATTGAACCCCATTTGCCACGTGGACGCCCACTCACCCATCCTCAACAGATCCCTTTGGAGTACCTCACAATCCTCCCTGGTTTTCACCACCCTGAACAACTTCGTGTCATCTGCAAATTTAGCCACTGCTTACTCCCAATTCCAAATCGTTAATAAACAAGTTAAAAAGCATCGGACCGAGTACTGATCCCTGTGGTACCCCACTGCTTACCACCCTCCACTGAGAAAGTTTCCCATTTATACTCACTCTCTGTTTCCTATTTATAAGCCAGTTTTTGATCCACAAGAGGACTTGTCCTTTTATCCCATGACTATTGAGCTTACTTAGGAGCCTTTGATGAGGAACTGTATCAAAAGCTTTCCGGAAGTCAAGGTAAATAATATCTATTGGGTCCCCCTTGTCCACATGTTTGTTCACTCCCTCAAAAAACACTAACAGGTTAGTGAGACAAGATCTTCCTTTACAGAACCCATGCTGAGTCTGCCTCAATAGTTTTTGTTCATCAATGTGCCTACTAATTCTTTCCTTAATAACAGTTTCCACCAATTTACCCGGTATCGATGTCAGACTGACTGGCCTGTAATTTCCTGGATCTCCCCTGGAGCCCTTTTTAAAGATTGGAGTGACATTAGCTACCTTCCAGTCCTCAGGAATGGAGGCAGATTTTAAAGAAAGATTACATATTTTTGTCAGGAGATCCACAAGTTCACATTTGAGTTCTTTCAGAACTCTCGGATGAATGCCATCCGGGCCTGGTGATTTATTAGTTTTTAAATTGTCCATCAGTCGGAGGACTTCCTCTCTTGTCACCGCAATCTGATTCAGGTCTTTCAAACCCCTCCCGAAATCGGTGCTTCTGGAGTGGGCAAACACTTCTCCTCTTCCACAGTGAAGACAGAGGCAAAAAATGCATTCAGCTTCTCAGCCATTTCCCTATCATCCTTCACTACTCCTTTTACCCGTTGGTCATCCAAGGGCCCCACTGCCTCCCTGGCTGGCTTCCTACTTCTAATGTATTTGAAGAAAATTTTATTGTTGGTCTTTATGTTTTTTGCGATATGCTCCTCATATTCCCTTTTTGCTTGCCTGATCACAGACTTGCATTTTATTTGCCATAGTCTGTGTTCCCTTTTATCAACCTCACTAAGACTAGCTTTCCACCGCTTAAAGGAATCCTTCTTACCTTTTACAGCTTCCATTACTTTATTTGTTAACCATGCAGGCTTTTTTCTATACCTATTTGTACCTTTCCTAACCTGCGGTATATATTTTTTCTGAGCTTCTAGGATTGTCTTTTTAAATAGTCTCCAAGCTTCCCCAATGGTTTTGACCTTCTCCACTCTTCCTTTCAATTTCTTCCTCACATGTCCCCTCATACCAGAGAAGTTACCCCTTTTAAAGTTAAAAGTGGTTGCGTCAGTCTTTTTGGGCAACTCCCTATCTGTACAAATGTTAAACTCAATGACATTATGGTCACTGTTCCCAAGTGGTGCAATCGCTTTTACATCTCTTACCAGGTCTTGGGTGTTACTTAGGACCAAATCCAGGATCGCCTCTCCCCTGGTAGGATCTGTGACCATCTGTTCCACAGCACAGTCATTGAGAGTGTCTAAGAACGCAATCTCTTTTTCCCGACTAGAACTCATATTGACCCAATCAATGTGTGGGTAGTTAAAGTCGCCTATTACAACACAGTTATTTCGTCTAGCCGCTATCTTTAATTCATTCATCATTTTATAATCCTCCTCTATCTTTTGATCTGGTGGGCGATAACAAACTCCCACTGTTAAGCCTCCTTTTGGACCCACTATTTCAACCCATAGCATTTCCAGAAGCGAATCCAATTCTCTTACCCTCTCAATCTTACTGGACGGTATACCCTCTCTGACATACAGAGCCACCCCACCTCCAACCCTTTCCCCCTATCCCTCCGATATAATTTATAACCAGGAATCACCGTATCCCACTGATTTTCCTCATCCCACCAAGTTTCTGAAATACCCACAATGTCTATTTCCCCCCCAACACCAAGCATTCCAACTCCCCGATTTTACCTCGGAGACTTCTAGCATTTGTGTATAAACACTTATAGTTTCCCATGTTTGTTAAGCCCACAGCCTTCCTCTTGCTGCCTCGAGACCTTGCCAGGCAGTTCCTATCATTAGCCACAGTCTCAGTGGACAATTGTAATCCATTTCCTTGTACAAAAGTAATAGCTACCCCTTCATCTCTTTGAGATGAGCCATCCCGAACCAGAGACTTTTCATCTCCTGTCGGCTTTCCCCCATTATTCAGTTTAAAAACTGCTCTGCCACCTTTTTGATTTTGAGCGCCAGCAGCCTGGTTCCTTCTCGGGACAAGTGGAGACCGTCCCTTTTGTACAGCTCCCTCTTGTCCCAAAAAGCATCCCAGTGCCTAACAAACTTGAACCCTTCCCCCTACACCACTGTCTCATCCACGCATTGAGACTCCTGATCTGTGCCTGTCTCTCCGGCCCTGCGCGTGGAACAGGTAGCACTTCCGAGAAGGCTACCTTGGAGGTCCTGGCCTTGAGTTTCCTGCCCAGCAGCCTAAATTTCTCCTCCAGGACCTCACGACTGCATTTCCCCACATCGTTGGTGCCGACGTGCACCACGACCACTGGCTCCTCCCCAGCACTATCTACCAGCCTATCTAAAACACGCGTAATGTCCGCTACCTTCGCACCAGGCAGGCAAGTCACCATACGGTCAGTACGCGGGTTCGCCACCCAGCTGTCTACCTGCCTAAGGATCGAATCACCAACTACCAAGAGCCCCCTCCCACCCTTCCCAGGGACGGTTCCTTGGTACGAAAGGATACCCGTTCACCAGCTGAAGAAGAGGTCCCTTCTGAGGGCACATTCCCCTTATCCTCAGCATGGTGCCCCTTTTCCCCTTGACCCTCATGCTCCCTGGCAGCAGCCGGGCTGCCAGATCCAGAGTGGGACATATCTAACAAGTCCCCGAGAGTCTTCCCCGTGCACCTAACTGACTGTCCCTGCTTCTCCAGGTCAGCCACCTTGGCCTCAAGGGAGCAAACTCGCTCCCTGAGAACCAGGAGCTCCTTGCACCGAGCACACACCCAAGACTTCTTGGGTGGATGGGTCACCGATGAAAGAGCCCTGCCGGTTCGAGACCATCCCCTTACGGGTGGGCGCTGGGGAACACTGGGAGCTCCGCTCATTTGTGGTAGCCCCACAAGCCCAGTTCCCACTGGTTCTGGGTAGTCCTACACGGTCATGATCCTTATATTCTTTGGGAAGAAGGGATAGTACGTTTTATTTCCCCAAAGTGTATGGAGCATAAGTGGGACCCATTGTGGGGAACCCCTCCAGACAACGATCCACCACGAGCCTGCCTAGCGGCAGAGGACATTAACCGCATTCCCACAGAATACAGGCACTTGGCTCGTGTCTTTGAGGAGGAAGAGGCAGACAAACTGCCCCCCCACCGTAACTCAGACTGTGCTATAGAGATTCTCCCAGGGAAGAAATTGCCTAGAGGGAAAATATACGCAATGAGTCCCATGGAAAAAGAGGAGCTACATAGGTTCATCGATAAGAACCTAGCGCGTGGATTTATCCGACCAGCTTCATCCCCCTTTGCGGCCCAGTGCTGTTTTGTAAAAAGAAAGATGGGGGACTGAGACTTTGCATCGATTATCGGGGTCTTAATGCAGTTTCAGCTACCAATGCCTATCCCATGCCCCTCATCAAAGACCTGTTGGCAGAGGTGGCGAAGGGGAAGGTGTTTTCTAAATTGGATTTGTGCGATGCCTACTTCTGAGTCCACATTAGACAAGGGGATGAACACAAGACTGCCTTTAATACCCCTCTGGGGCAGTTTGAATACCGAGTTATGCCTTTCGGATTGCAAGGGGCTCCTGGGGTATTCATGAACTTAATAAATGAGGTGCTGCACCCCTATTTGTTCAAGGGGGTGGTTGTTTACTTGGATGATATCTTGGTGTACAGCCCAGATTTAAAAACTCACATCAAAATGCTCCGGGAGGTACTGGCAAGGTTGTTAGAGCACAAACTGTTTGTCAAACTGTCCAAGTGTGAATTTCATCAAAGGCGCATTGACTTCTTAGGTTACCGCATATCCCCGGATGGCCTGGAAATGGACCCAAAAAAGGTCCAAGATGTATTAGCTTGGGAACCCCCCAATACCAGGCGACAGCTCCAGAGTTACCTCGGCTTCGTCAATTTTTACCACCAATTTTTGCCCCACTTTGCCCAGGTCACCCTCCCTCTCACAGATCTACTCAAAACTAAGGGGAGGGGGGCAAAAGCATCCCAGCCAGGAGCTCGCTTAGATTGGACACCTCAGTGCCAACAAACGTTCGACCAACTTAAACATTTGTTCACCTCTGAACTGGTGCTGGTGCACCCAGATGAGACCAAGAAATTCATTGTCCAAGTAGACGCCTCAGACACTGCTATGGGGGGGGGGCGATCTTGCAGGAGGATGCCCAGGGGCACCTCCACCCGCTAGCCTATGTATCTCGAAAGTTTAATGAAACTGAGAGGTTCTGGCCCATTTGGAACAAGGAAGCAGCTTCCATCTGCTTGGCTCTACTCACCTGGCGACACTGGCTGGAGGGAGCCCAAGTCCCATTTGAAATTTGGACTGACCATAAGAATCTTGAGGTACTACGGAAGCCCCGGGTCCTAAATGCCAAGCAGTTCCGATGGGCTGAGTTTTTTTCCAAATTCCAATTCACCCTACACCACTTCCCAGGTAAATCTAACCATTTGGCGGATGCTTTCTCACGCCTACCCCAGCATGATAGCAAAAAAACTGAGGTGAGAGAGTCGTTTTTCACCCCAGACCAACTGACCGGGGTGGTAGTGACCCGCAAGCAGAGCCGACTAGAACCAGTTCCCCAAACCCCGGGGGTGCCTTGGGAAGAGCGTTTTGCCACAGCTGTGACTGATCAGGAGAAGGAAGAGCTACAAGCTCGAGATTTGGTATGCAAACCCAATGGCTGCTGGTACAAGGGGAATAAACTTTTTGTTCCTGAAAGCACACGAAAGCAGGTATTGCAGTCCACCCATGATTTGAAACCTGCAGGGCACTTCGGATATGTGAAATCATTGCACCTTTTGCAACGCAACTTCTGGTGGCCCTGAATGAAGAAGGATTTGTCACTCTATATACAATCATGCCCAACGTGTAGCCGCTGCAAACCCAGAGTAGGAAAACCCCCGGGACTCCTGCAGCCGTTGCCCACACCAAGCCGTCCCTGGGAAGTTATTTCTATGGACTTTATTACCGACTGCCCCCCTAGCAAACATATGGCTGTCATTTGGGTGGTGGTCGACCTGTGTTCTAAGCAGGCACACTTTATACCATTTTCTGGCTTGCCAACAGCCAAGGTCTTGGCTAAGGCCTTTTTACAACACATTGCTTGGCTCCGCACCTTGCCAATCAAAATAATATCCGACCGTGGTGTTCAGTTTGTTTCCAAATTATGGACTGAATTAATGGCCCTCATGGGCATAGAACGTGCTTTGAGCAGTGAGTACCACCCAGAAACTGATGGCCAAACGGAAAGGGTGAATCAAACTCTGGAACAATATTTACATTGTTTCACCAACTATCAACAAGACAATTGGGTGGATTTATTACTGTTGGCCGAATTTGCATACAATAACTCTTGGCATGCTTCTACCGGAATGTCTCCATTCAAAGCCGCCTTATGCTATGATAGCCCCCCTCTCCCTTTTCTGAAACCTGGGGGAACGGGAGGGAAAGCCACAGATTGGTGTAAGGCTTTTCGTGAATCCTGGCCAGTGATTGTAGAAGCATTAAATGAAGCCAAAGCTCAATATAAAAAACAGGCTGATAAGAAAAGGGTGGTGGGATGGGACCTTCAGCCTGGTGACTATGTGTACCTATCTACTAAGAACTTGCGACTATCCCAAGCATCGAGAAAACTGGCTTGGAAATATATTGGTCCATTCAAGATTATTCGTTGTATCAATAAAGTGACTGTCCAATTGGACCTGCCTAAAGCACTTAAAACAATTCATCCCATCTTCCATTTCAGCCTCCTCAAGCCAGCATTTCCCCCGACTAAGTGGCATCCAGAGCATCCTGCACCTCCCCCGCTGATGGTAGATGGAGAGGAACATTATGAACTGGCTGACATCCTGGACTCTAAACTAATAAGGGGACAATTATATTATCTGGTTGAATGGGTCCACTTTGGACCCCAACATCGAGAATGGGTGAAAGTTGCTGATATCCATGCACCTGAACTCCTCAAGGACTTTCACTCTCGCTTCCCGGCGAAACCGGGCGGCCCCTTATTTTCCCCTTCCTGAGTGGTGGGTGGGAGGTATTTTGGGAAGGGCAGAGTGTCAGAAATGTCTGTTTGCTATTTTTCACTGAGCCCATTGTTCTGTGTTCCCTATTTCGTCCCTGCATTGCACTTGCGTAGGTATGCTTGCTGTAACGTGGGAGCTTCTTCTCTGCCACTTGGTCTTATCACAGTGGCCTTGAATGCGGGCTGTGGGCTATTCTTGAGCTTATGAGAATTTTCCAGTCCTGTGAAGATGAGGGGAGGAGGGAGTCGTCTCCCGCCCATTAAGTAACTCTCCCGCAGGGAGTTTCCCGCGCACGCGCTTACATTTCATTTGCTAGTCGCACTTTGCATCATACTATAACCTTACTTGAGCAGCTTCTCCCGCCATTCCTGACAATGACCCTTCACTGTGGGTTTTAGCACTGTATTCCAATAAAGCCCTTCTTAACCAAAGAATGCTTGGATCTACTTGCTTTTGAACCTGACACTCATTCAGATAATGTGTGAAGCCTTGGGGCAAATGGCAGATATAAAAGCAGAGAACTTGCAAAGTGACATTGATACAGTCTTCAGAGCCAGTCTGGTGTAGTGGTTAAGTGTGCGGTCTCTAATCTGGGAGAAGCAGGTTTGATTCCCCACTCCTCCACTTGCACCTGCTGATGTGACCTTGGGTCAGTCACAAGCTCTGGCACAGCTATTCCTGAAAGAGCAGTTTGTGTTAGAGTTCTCTCAGCCCCACCTACCTCACAGGGTGTCTGTTGTGGGGAGGGGAAGGGAAAGGAGTTTGTAAGCCGCTCTGAGACTCCAAGTGAAGGGCGGGGTATAAATCCAATCTCTTATTCTTCTTCTACAGACTTTATAAGGAAAAATAATCTGCCAGGAGAAGTGATGGTGAGATTCTCCAGAAGAAGAGTGAGAGATCAAATTCTCAAAGCGGCTAATAGAGTTCCCCTGAAAATCAAGGGCAAAGAGATAAAGATTTTAAAAGACATTCCATTTGAAATAAGGAGGAAAAGATGTAAACATAAAGACTTCATCTAATTTCTGCAAAAGAAACAAATTGCCTACAGATGGGTTTTGCCTGAAGGAGTCATCTTTAAGTTCATTAACAGAAAGGATAAAATTGACACTCTGGAAAAAGCAAGAGAATTCTTGCATCTTCACAGTTGTCCAGCAGATGTGGAAGGAGAAGAAAGAGACAGTCCCAACGAGGGTGGCGGTGATGGAGTGGTTCCATCTTCTGGTGAAGAATCACACTCGAATTTGGGGGCTGCTGCCCCAAAAATAGGCTATAAATTGAGGAAGAAAAAGAATAAGTGAATTGTTATCATAACTCTGAAGTTCTAAAAAAATTGTATAAATTACTCTTTCTTAGGTTCTTTATGAAGTTATTGTAGATGCTGACTATAATTAGACTTGAAGTTTATAGAAAGAGGATGACCTTGTTCAATGGTTGACTATGAGCATTTAGCTATATAAACATGTAATCTCGTTAAAGCTGTTTGTATGACACCCACTCTAGGGTTTTTAGACGTTACTTTTATTTAGCCTATAGTTTCTTCACAAAAACAAGGAAAAAGGGGGAAAAGAATGTTTTCTGGGGCAGTTCTATTCCTGCCCAGCAGAATATGATATAACTTGACTTTTGACATCACAGGAAAAAGTAACATCACAACTTCACTGATGTTCGGTGCCAGGATTGTCAGGCATGACATGACAACCAGTGAGAGACTGGGGGGACATGGGGGTGGCTGTCAGTTGACAGCATGACATCACTTCCAGGAAAACTGGGAAGTGACATCATGCCTCTCTTAGAACTGACTAAAACTGTATGGTAAACCATACTATTTTTGGAGATTCTTAGAGAGGACTGACATTGCTTCTGGGGAAAACTCAGAAGTTACATCAGTCCTCTGTAGGAATCTATGATAATGCTGTGGTTTTACCACAGAATTTAAGCCACAGCTAAGGAGGCATGATAAACTTCTGGCAGCTGACAGCCATTTTTTCATTTTATTTTTAATACTGCCTTTCTGAACGGCAGCATTAAGTGTTAGCTTGGGGTGGGAATCCCGCAGTGGGGAGCTGGCAACTTTAATGTTCACCATCCCAAACTACACCTTAGACAGGTTGCACTTGTCTCCAGAAATTTCCTGAGCTAGTATTGACTTTTTTGAAAGAGCCTTTGGGTGACTTTGGATTTCATATGGACTCTTTTAATGTTTTTTAGAATGTTGGTTTTACTTTTTTATTGTTTTGTGTGTAAAAGTTGTGTGTGTGTGTGTGTGTGTGTGTGTGTGTAAAATAAATTTGAGCATTCCATTCTGGTTGTATTCAATTGGGACCCCTCTCCCCAACATTATTTTTAAAATCAGCTCAAGAATGGTATTTTTGCATATCCTGTTAGTGTGAACGCATAGGACTTGGTACGGGTTAGCTCAATGCAATATTTCCCCCTCAAATATTGACCACAGGGCTGTGGAATTACTTCTGGCAAAGATTTTATTTATTTATTTGGAAAACTTCTATGTCACCTCTTTACAGACCTGCTTGAGGTGGCTCATAATGTAAAAAAATTAATACTATCAAGTTTGAACTGGTTTTTGATTGTAATAAATGATACGATATGATGAACAATCAAGCCATAAAACAACATTCTACAAAACTCTATGTACTCGGACACCTCTCCCCTGATCCTCAGATATTTATGTGAGACACTCAGACAAGATTTCAGGAATAAATATATAGCACTGCACACAAATTTTGGGTTTTTTTATTTTGGGACCATCTGTGATTAATGGTATTTTAGGGATTTTTTAGTACTCTTAAGATCTATTTGGAGTTGTGGTTGGTTTAGATTTACTTCTTCTGTTTTATTGAATTGAATTCTAACCTGCCTTATGATAAGGTGGGGCAAATACCTTTATTTTAAATAAACAAACGATTGACAGAACACATCAGCCAGGCATTGTTAAGTCAAACCTAGGTTATGTACTACTTTCAGCAGCATCATTTTCACCAGGTTTATAGTTGCTGCCATATCACTTTTCAGGCAATTTGTTTCACTCACACAATGAGGGAAGCTTTCATGGTTATGTAAAAACAGTACAAAATCACACAGGAGAACATATATCTTATCTTAGTCCTCCATCCTCTGCTTCTACAGCTTCTTCTCTCCCACAGACATGTATAATCTCCCACAATTATACATTTAAGTAGAAAGCAGTCTTCCATGAGCTGTTGTATTGAGGGATGCAGTTCTAGGGATAACACTGGAAGAAGTGCCACCCCTAAAACTGCCATTTTGAATTAGGGATTTCTTGCATGCACACACATAAGAGCTCATTTGTTTCCTAATGTCAGTCCCCTATATGCATTAATTTTATAAAGCAGCAGATGTTATGCTATCTTCTTCCTTGCAAGAAAAGGTGTAGTTTTGTTCAGTATCCAAGGATAATTAATTAAAGTCAAACAGGAATTGTGCACCTGTTCCAACTGATGAACTAAGTAGGCCACCTGAAACAGGACAAATTCTAATGTAATGTATGTAGGGCAAGGGTGACAAACTCTCTTTAAAAATGAATTTAAGAAACTGGATGAAATTGATCAAAATCTGAGATAATTTGTATAAAAAACAAGTTAATGAAAGACAAGATGACTGTCTAGACAAGGCCCCAACATAGTTATTCTTCAACAATAGGTTGGTTGGAATTTTCTATTACCTTTTTTGGCATGAAACAACAACAAATAGTTGTGTTTCAAGCCCTTAGCACACATAATGAGCTAACTGGTTCCCTCTTGTACTTACATTAGCACATTTTAATGTGTTAGCAATATACACTGTATAGATGAACTGAACAGACTATTATTTTGAGCTAGAAAATCTCACATAAAGCCAATTGTCTTGTGGAAAGAGACTATGCCATCCTGCATTTTAAGCCTCCAGTCTTGCCTCTTGATATCTCTTCTTGTATATTTGACCATCTGCTCAGTTTGTAGCTATCTTACAAGTAACTATTTTAAAAAAAATCTAACAGGAAATCTACTTGGATAGATAATCATTGTGGGTTTTTTTTTTTAATTATTCCACTTCCACCTCATAGTGAACCTTGTCCATATCCCTTAAACGGCATATTATGTCAAAATGTGAAAGTCTCCAGTAGGTACAGCAACAGCATCTTGTGGCAATATAGTGTACTGTGGAAAATAATATATGTCATGACATCATATGCAAAAACAGTGTTGCAAAGGAATGAGAAATGTTGCTTGCTAAATCACAGCTTGTTCTAGCAGTTCCTCCTGATCTCCATACTGATACAGGCTTTAAACTTATTTTCAAACAATGATTTACTGTGTTTCATGTGCCTTTCTTTCCAGAGTGATCAGTTTTGTTTTGAAGACAAAGTACAAGGTAGAGTTGCCAGGCAACTGGCAGGAGGGTTGGAGGTGGGGACATGGTGGTAGGATGGCATCACAGATGTGCTGGCATCCCTTTCTGGGAAAATCTGCCATCATGGTCACAATGCTGCTGTTTTTCTTTTTCAACATGAGCTTGGGTTGGGGGTCCCTCACCACGACTGGGGGGGTGGCATTTTGCAAGAGTTTGAGAAGTCCTGTCAGGCATGTGTGGCTTGCAATACCAGCTTTAGAGGAGGGAAACAGAACTTGCTGCTTCAGCTCACTGGTGAGCGATGGGTAGAAGTGCAGCAACAGCAGCAAAGCAGTAGAGGCTTCCACCCCCTCCCAAGGCCACTGCTCCTTTTTGCCTCATTGTAGATCCAGCCATGCACACAAAGAGGCAATAGTCATCCCTAAAGTTAAGAGCATAAGAGAAGCCAATGTTGAATCAGGCCAATGGCCCATCTAGTCCAACACTCTGTCACACAGCGGCCAAAATATACCAGGTGCCATCCGGAGGTCCAGCAGTGGGGCCAGGGCACCAGAAGCCCTCCCACTGCTGCCCCCTCCAGCACCAAGAATAGAGTGCATCACCTGCCCCAGACTGAGAGTTCCCATCCATACCCTGTGGCTAATAGCCACTGGTGGACTTCTGCTCCATATGTTTATCTAATTTCCTCTTGAAACTGTCCATGCTTGCAGCTGCCACGACCTCCTGTGGCAGTGAATTCCATATGTTAATCACTCTTTGGGTGAAGAAGTATTTCCTTTTATCTGTTTTAACCCGACTGCTCAGCAATTTCATAGAGTGCCCACGAGTTCTTGTATTGTGAGAAAGGGAGAAAAGTACTTCTTTCTCAACCTGCTCAATCCCATTCATAATCTTATAAACCTCGATCATGTCACCCCTCAGCCGTCGTTTCTCCAAGCATCAGTCTGAAATTCTTAAAAAGTAGCCAACCTCTTAGCAACCTTTCCTAGTCATACTTTTTTCCCACTTATTGTTCCCAACAAAAAAGGCCACAAACTCTTCCTTGAAGGTAGTGGTGTCTTCAGGTATCTGGGGTGAGAAAACAGTGAAGATTCACCAACTTTCTAACTACATAGGAAAATACTTTAAAAGTCTCTTTTCACTCACTGCAGCCTAAAAGTATGGTTCATAACAGCACAACTGTCCAGAGTTGCAGGAAATCAAAGAACATAACAAGTTCTTGACAGCGCTGTGCTGCCAAAAGCTGAAATGAGAAGAAACCTGGGGGTGAAATGGCTGGGAGGAATTTCACACCCTATTTTCTGCTCTTCACAAACCACCATGAACTGCCATGGACTGCATCAAAATGCATGGAAGTTCGTGGTGGCCCTTCAGTTCACGGACATCGCTTTGGAAACCACAAACAGGCCAAAATTTGTGATGAACTTTAGTTTGTGAGCTGGTTTGTGCCCATCCCTAGTGCTCACAGTCAAAAATAAAAGACTCTAGGGTAATTATTTGAAAATTATTTTCCCATCCATTACTCCAATTAACTTCTGTGACTTCAACCACAAGTGTTTTGGAATATTCAGCACAATTCTATAATCATAGAAAGTCTTCACTTGTACTAGTAAGTTTACTTTGTAGAGGTCTAGTCTGAACTTCCCTGAACACATACCATTCTGTCCCCATCTTGACAAACAATGGGCACTAGAACATTATTATTGCTGCCCTCTGCAACTCCAAATCTCTGTACCTGTCATCCTTATCTTCCCAAACTGCTTTACTGACATGGGTAGCAGATTTACTATCACCAAGTTGAGAGGGAATTGTGTTTCAGTAAACTGGGAAAGTGCCTTCTCCCAAACTACATCTTCACCTTAGAAAAATGGCATATGATTGCCTCCCCCTCTTTCCCATCTGAGCATCAGTGCTAAGTATGCCACTTCTCATTTGCATAGGGTGGCCATTCTCCAGGAAATTGGGATTACAACTGATCTCCAGGCAATAGAGATCAGTTCCCCTGGAGAAAATGGCCACTTTGGAAGGTGGACTCTATGGCATTATACCCTCCCTTGCCCAAACCTCGCCCTCCTCAGTTTCACACACCCCAAATCTCCAGGTATTTCCCAACCTAGAACTGGTAACCCAACATTTGAGGCAGTAACAGCTACTGCAGTAAATGACTATTCTCACTTCAGATTTAATTGTGTACTTAACTTCCATACATTTCAGGGCAGAACCAGCTGCTCCATGGTTCAATCTTTCCTCTTACTGGTAACATCTGATATACCATAGCACATTATATTACTTCATTGCACTGTTGTTGTTCTCTTGACAGCTAATGATGTGAGGCAGGGGCAGGGAAATGCGTAGTGGGGAGATTTTACTTGAGAAGCAAGTAAGACAATGGAGCACAGTTGTGTCTCTTGTAAAGCTCAGTGCTAAGGAAGCATTCAAAGACTGCCTGGAAGCCAAGGCTCAAGAATAAATAGAGACATGCAAAGATGAGGAAAAATTAACACAGCTACCATTCAACAGAATTTCAGTAGAATTATATTAAGAGGTGTCTTATAATGGGCCTCATCATATATTTATACTGGCAGTAGCTTTGCAGGACTCAGGCTTTTCCCAGTCTTGTTGTCTGAAATCTTGTTAAACAAGGGATTTCAAAGATTAGCCCTGGGGCGTTAGCACATGCAAAACATGTACAATGTGAAGGCCAAGTTTGATATTTTCAGATCATAGTTAACATTTGGTGATGATACTACTAGACACAGCTGTAACTACAGTAATACTGCGTATGGAATGACATATTAACAGATCTAAAAAAATGATGTATAAATCCAGTAGATTAACACAATTTATTTCAGCATGAGCATTCAGGAGTCAGAGCTCACTTCCTCAGATGCAGAGCAGTGTACATACATCAGACAGGATTCAAAATTTAGAAGCAGGGAATGAAAGATTTTCAAAGATAGGCTGGTATAAAATAAGATCCAATCAAGAGAGAAATCAGATGACTTATAGTCTGAGACATTTTCAACTAACAATACCAGAGTAGAATAAACATCAAGTCTAACACAAAATGAAATGAAGCAGTGGAAAAATTAACAACTCTAAGGAGTGGGATTGGTGAGCTATTAGCACCTGTGGGAGTTAGGAATGCCCCACGAAGCCCCAGGAAGGGTATATTGTCTTGAATTTGTCAATAAATTCTAATTCAGCACTCCTCTACTGGGATCATACCTGTAAAGCGGTTTTGAAGCAGAACAATGATCTTTAAATTAGCCACAGTATTTCCTGGGAGCTTAAAATGTTTTCCTCACTAGTGTCTGAACCCTGTGATTATTAATATCAGATTTGTGTTCACTGACCTTATTGCATGGTGACTATCATCATTTGTCCAATGCAGAGGTCAGATATACATTGTTGGCACTTGGTGACCTATAATAACTTGGAGAATGAGTAAATGGATGACCCTGGAATGGTATGGCTGATGTTAGTAGATGCTGTAATTTGCACAGACAAATTTGGCATCTGGATTTGGTGCCCTAAAGATGTGCATTGTAATATACATGGAGCTCCTTCATGCCTAAATGACTGTCACAATGGAGAAACAGGATCAGATGCACAAAAAGGAAAGGACACATGGATCTCTTGTCCAATGAAATAAACAGAGCAGCTTTCAGCATAAATTTCATCTGCACATTAGAGCTCATGCACCAGTGAAAAATTGCAGGTTTGCAAATTCAGCAATGTTATTGCATTATCATGTGAGCTTTACTGGGTCATTTCTCCTTCAGCTGCTGGCTCTGCAAACTGCTCTTTAAACCAGAGGTACTGAAGATGAAATTCCAAATCACATGCAAAGCTGGTGCATGGTTTCATTTGGATCAAGACCATGCAAGAGATTTTCTCTTGTCAAATAAAGCTTTCTCCTAAATCCTGACAAACTTCATTGACAAATTCTAAAAGGCAAATGGTAGGCATCACAGTTTAATAGTATACCTGTGTTTCTCTATTTTTTTAAAAAAAGAAAAGATAGAGTGCTGCATAATTGCATGGTGACACTTAAATTGCATGAAGTCTGCTTCTAATGCTTTGAAGAGAAATAGTGCCCAATTAAGCAGCCTAAGTGTGGGTTGTTAAATGACAATAGAACTTTTGAGAGCAGGGATGAATATTTAAGGAAGAAAAAGTGAATAAGCCTTCTTTCTCCCCTATTACGAGAGGGTAAACAGTCCCACATCGAGAATATACCAAAGTGATTATGTTGTCAGGTTTGAAAACAGTCATTAAAATTTTAAAGATCTATCCACCATAATTTTGGGAGGACAACACAGAGTAATTTCTATTATACAAATGAGAAATCATTTCTCATCATACACTAAAAGCAAGGCAATGGGCAAATCACACAAGGGAAATAATAGTCAACCTCTGAAGTGGAATTTCATTGTATATCCTTCGATTCAGAAACTATATACATTCACACATGTACCACTATAATACTATTTGTGTAGGTGTGAATGTGTGCTTTTTTATGAAGAAAGTGCATTAAAATTGCATGCAGTACCATTAAAACTCTATATAGTGCTTATTATAAAATTATTGAAATGGTATGTGATAAGTGCTTATGATAAAGAATTTCATAAACATTATTTTTTTGATCAGTAAATATAAGTTAACATAAATAATAAGAAATTGATCTACTGCATTTTTGTTAAGTCCTTCCTCAAAGGAGCTCATTGCAACATACACAGGGATGGATACCGCTCACTTCCACCAAGTGAGGAGCTTTGTTCCAGAGAAGGAACTTTTCTTTACTAGATGGAGGTTTGCTCCTTCAGACAGAATCATTAAACAGTGTAAGGGAATTCAATTCTGTCTGTGAAATCAGCGATGTCAGTATTATGATTCAGTGATGCCACCTAGTTATTTTTTCCACATAAATATCTTCCAGTACATGTACAGGTTTCTCAAACCAGTTACTTTATCTAAATCTTGATGTTCTTGGTACAGCACCTCAAAGGCTCATTTCTAGAATATGAACATTAGTGGAACCAATTAGTTATGGCCTCAAAGTGATGATCCCCAAATAAAAGGGAAAATAAATACTTAAAAGGTCTAATGGTTCATGTAAATTCCCATCCAGTCCAGCAAAGCTAATGGAAATATGCTATTAATTTGTGAAGGCCTCGCACTGAAACATACAGCTTGGCAAAGGGAAGGCCAGTGAGCCAATTTATTGGCCTGAAGGTACAAGAATTTACCAAAGCTGATTGTTTTACCAAATTCCAAAGCTCCTGTTAACCTGGCAATGCCGCTGGTCACTGAGGCTGATCTGCTGCCCTGAGGAAGCCGGGCTGCAACTGAGCCACGACGCCTTGCATCGTGACATGGGCGGGGGGTGGAGCCGGCTTGAATAAATGGCCAGGCTCCGCTCCTGCCTGATGACAGTTGCTCCAGCATGCTCGTTTGAGAGCACGCAGAGGAGAGCTGCTGGGGCCAGGTTTATCCAGCCCTGCGCAGCAGCGGTGGTGGCCCAATCTTGGTCCGATGGCGGCGGCGGCCCAAATGCGGTGGCGGCAGTGGCCCAATCGCGGTGGTGGCTTGAGGCCAGCTGCAGGAGGTGGCTGTCATCATGGGAGCAGCAGGGCTGTGTTTGTGGCTGGGTGAGAGGGGCCACGTGTGTGGCACGAGTTCCTGGAGCTTGAGGAGGCTCATGGCTGCAGGACTGCTTGCCGCGATGCCTCATTGTTTGTAGCTTGGGCCTTTGGGGTCTGGGAGCAACAGCAGTTGGTGGGGCTGCTTGGTCTGCCATTCCCACCTCCCCCTTCTGCCCAGATAAAGGGCTTGGTTGGTGCAGCTCAGCAGTGATTGCTGTCAAGGCCTCCCCCCTGTCGCCATTTTCCTGCCCACAAATCTGGCCTAGGTGGGCTGTTGGAGGGTGTGGGGTCTGTCATCTGCCCCCCCCCCATTGCTTTAGGGGTGACTATTTTATGAGGGGTTTCTGGGCTGCCATTTTAGGTGCCCAAAAAGGAGCACTAAAGCCCCCGGCCACTTGATAGCCTAGGTGGTGCTATTCTGTAACCTGGCCTGCAGTGGCTGGTTATATATGACAGGGGGCGGGCTGGGCTTGAAGCCTCTATCTGCATTCCAGGGTGCTCACTGGGAGGCTGTTTTGGCTGGGGCTGCCCTTTGACGTTATGGTTTCCGAAAGGGGGCTAATTCAGCATCACTTAAAACTTCAACAGAATGGCTTGGAACATCTATATCATGAATGGTTTCTGCATGGTTCGGCACCAGGAGCAGAAACCTCAGTTGCCCTCTTTGGCAGGGGCAGGAAGATGGAGACCGTATCTCACTGTGTTTAGGTGTGCGGACTCTAATCTGGGAGAACTGGGTTTGGTTCAGCACTCCTCCACTTGCGGTGGCTGGATGACCTTGGGCAAGCCTTGGTTCTGATGGGAGCTGTCTTTGTAGGGGCAGTGCTTCAAAGAGCTCTCTCAGCTTCACCTACCTCACGGGGTGTTTGTTACAGGGAGGGGAAGGGAAAGGAGTTTGTGAGCTGCTCTGAGACTCCGAGTGAAGGGTGGGGTATAAATCCAATCTCCTGTTTTTATTTTTCTCCTGTTTTCAGAGGTGCCAGTCCATAACATGGCAGGTTTTAACTAGGGGGCTCCTCAGGAATACACCACAGATAAGTGATCAGTTGCCATGGAGGTGAATTTAAGTTTTTCCCTTTAAAAATACATTTCTACATGTTACATAATAATTGTGGCTGTAGAATAAATACACTGGGAGTCAGGGTTTGGTGCAGGGGGCTGGTGCATAGTTTGAAGTCAAGACTGAGGGCTTGCTGCAATGTAATTAGAGTCCCACCCCTTTTATACGACAGACATGCAAGGGCTTTCTATTCAATAGTATTTTTATGGGTTTAATCAGTTAATAATATTATAAATTGCCAGTTCTTTAGATTGTTATATTTGGCCTAAAATAAAGGGATATTTCCAGTGTAGTGGTTAAGCCTACTAGTCTGGGGAACTGCATTTGAGTCCCCATTCCTTCACATGGAGCCAGCTGGGTATCCTTGGGTCAGCCACAGTTCTCTTGGAGCTGTTCTATCAGAGCTATCTCAGCCCCACCTACCTCACAGGGTATCTTTTGTGGGGAAAGGAGGGGAGGGAGATTGTAAGCCACTCTGAGTGAAGAGTGGGGTATAAATCCAGTCTCTTCTTCTCTGACTACTATAGAAGCCTTTATTGGTATCTAACTGTAAACTATGTATAGAAACAGGATTTTTGGTGTGAGAGTGCAGCCAATAGGAGCAGCTACTTGAAGTTGTGTAGTTCAACTGGGCACTTAGTGTGTGGGGGTGAAATAAAGTGTAATCTGAATAGAAAACAACTGAACTTCTAATGGTTTCCTTCGGTGAAGGAGTCCTATCAGCAACATGGGACTTTGACGGTGTGAATGCGTGCTGAGTTGGCAAATTGGGTTAGTCTTTGTCATGTGTTAGGATTCATAATATGCATTACAATACATCATTAGTACCTTATGTTTTCTGTTTTAGCAGGGACATGGTGTGACTCCAATCTGATGCTGTGATCTGGGAATCTGACAGTTGTTACATGTCATTGGTTTGGTTCTAATTAGCATTCTTCACAGGTTTAGTAGTGCATTTGTATTTAAGGGGAAGCCTGGTGAGGGGCCAGGGCCTAGAGGATTGGCATTGGTTACGACAGGCTGTGGGAGGTGCCAGCTGGGATGCGGAGGTGTGGCCACGGCAGTAGGAATGTGGCATTTGGCTTCCAGGTAGGTTACAGTGGGGCAAGGGTTAGGCAGGACCAGGGGTCATTTGGTAGAAAAAGAGGTGCAGGAGCTCATTAGCATAACTTATTAGCATAACTTATTTGCATATACCACACCTCCTGACATCACCAGAAGTGTGTCAGAAGGCAACACCCATCACTCAGGCTCCACTGGACTGTTTTGGATTGCTAGCTATGGGGGGGGAACGTGCAAATCTGCCCTCACAGAGGAGGGAGAGCTTATATCTGAATAAACCTTGGACTTAAAGGTGCCACTGGACTCTTTTGGATTGCTAACTATGGGGGGGGGGAATGCGCAGATCTACCCTCACAGAGGAGGGAGAGCTTGTACCTTAATAAACCTTGGTCTTAAAGGTGCCACTGGACTCTTTTGGATGACCGGCAAGTGCAGGAAAGTGTGTGGCTGCTCGTAGATTGAGGAGGGTGGCACATAGGATGTGCATGGCCTCGAGCAGGTAGGGAGCCAAGGTGGTGGCGGGTCAGAGATACAGGAAGAGGCCAAGTAGGTGCAGGAGGCCAGGGCAGAGCTCCTCGCAGGCATCACAGGAGTCGCTGGGGCCCGCCTTACAGAAGTACTGCACCAGGGCCAGCATGAAGACGGGCAGAGCCTGGGCAGAGTTGGTGCCATGGCCCATGCAGTGGTGGAGCAGCTCAAAGGCCAGCTCGCAGCAGTGGGCCAGGAAAGGTGAGGGGGGCTGCTGGGGGCAGGGGACAGAGCTTGCTGCATGTGCCCACCCCCTGGGCTCCTTACTGCTGGAGCTTCGCTCCTATATGCTCCTGCAGGAAATGAGCCCTGGGCAGGACCCATCAGAAGATCAGCATGGCTTAGGAGGCCAGATGGCTGTTCTGCCCACACACCTGGGAGGAATGAAACTACTTCTAGACCTGGCAGCCCAGTCTTACTTATATATAGGTAAATAGGTGCCACTGGAGCCATCTTCATGTTATGGTGAGTGTGCTGACAGCCTGCACGTATGTGCATACATCAGAGGGTAAGAAGGAGCCAATGCACATTTCCACATGCTTGTCCTGGTCTTTAGGATAGGAACCCAGTTTCTGTTAAGAAATGAGAGGTACCGTGCACTCTTCAGGATAAGGTTTTTTAGAATGAATGAATGAATAAATAAATAAATATGAAACAAGCAAACTAGGTTAAATTATACAGGTTTTTAAAGTGACGCCACATTGTAAATTGGCAATATCACATTTTTAAAGCTGAAATCATCGGTTGGCTATGATGGTCCTTAGTAGTTATTAAGGACACCAGTTTGGTGTAGTGGTTAGGTGCACAGACTCTAATCTGGGAGAACCGGGTTTGATTCCCCACTCCTCCACTTGCACCTGGCTGGATGACCTTGGGCAAGCCATAGTTCTGATAAGAGCTGTTCCTGTAAAAGAGCAGTTTCTGTCAAGAGCTCTCTCAGCCCCACCTACTTCACAGGGTGTCTGTTGTGGGGAGGGGAAGGGAAGGGAGTTTGTAAGCCGCTCTGAGACACCTTTGGGTAGTGAAAGGCGGGGTATAAATCCAATCTCTTCCTCCTCCTTCTCCTCCATTTCATATACTTAGAAGCATTTCAAAATGCCTTATTGGGGTGGTCCCTTGACTTTTAAAACAATGGATGCCTCCCTGTTCAGGTCTGCTTGCAATAGTTGGAATAGTTCTTTAAGAACATCAAGGCACTAAGAGAATTGATCCAGATCTCTTCTAGTGCTGTTTCCACAGTTTGTCAATCCAGGGGATCTGGGACTAGATCAGAGATGCTCTCTTCTGACATAGACTTTAGCCAGTGACAATTCTAGGCCTCAGTTTCCTATCGTTCAGGGTGCTGGGTTGCCAGAAGATTCAAAGGAAATGAGTCTTGTCTGTTTAATAGAGACTTAACGCATGGAAATGCACAGATGTAGTTTTGCATGGCATGGAGGTGAATAACATCACGGGATAATTAACATTCCTTTAAAGGGAGGGGGCTTCCTTTGCTACCTGGGAATATAAATAAGTTATTTCATTTGATCATACAAACATAAGCCCTATGAACATTGGGCAATGTCTTGCAGATCGCAATGACTGTGTAAAGGTAGTGAAATTTCTAAAGTATTCTATGAATGTCTTGGGATAAGGGAGCTCGAGAGGACCAGAGGCAACCCATTTTCCTGGCAGTCATTTTTGCAACCTGGGGTGTCACTGCACTTCAAGTTATGAAGATGGTTACTGCTTTAGGCATGCAGATGGAACTCCACTGACTAGGCACCAGTTTATGGCAGTTAGTGCCTGGCTTTGGGTGAGCTGGGCCTTTCACGAGGGAAGTTTGGAAGTCACTCTTCTTGGTTCAGTGCCGCTTCCACTGCAGGTGCCCTCAGCTATGCATTCCCTTGGCATGTGGTAGTGTCAGAGGGATCTTTCAGATCAGGACTTTTGTCCGGTCACTGCACTCCATTTTGGGGGGTGGCGTTGTGGATCAGTGAACTAGTGACAGGCTTTCGCCTAGCATTCGAAGAATAGAATTGTGAAGTTTAGAGTTATTAATGAGGTTTTTCTTTCAGGTGCTGCTGGTCGCGGGGCAAGACGAAGAGTCAATGTCTGCGGCCACAGCATGGTCTTTTGGGGCCACCTGCCAGGCCAGGAGGACACTCTGGCCATGAAGCCCTTGGTGCAATGAGCTGAGGCAGACCTTGCGATGATAGGAACAAGATGGCCCAGAGGATGGATAGTCTGGCCAGGCATAGGCCCTTGTGTGACAAACTGAGGCTGTCCTTGCAATGATAAGAGCAAGGTGGCCTGGAGTGCATATGGTCAGGTTGGCTATTCTGCTTCTCCATGAATGACAAAGACATAGTGCTACAAGTGGCGACTGACCTTGTGCTGATAAGAGCAAGGTGGCCCAGAGTGCAGATAGTTTGGTTGGCTATTCTGCTTCGCCATGAATGACAAAGACATGGTGCTGCAAGTGGAGACTGACCTTGTGATGATAAGAGCAAGGTGGCCCGGAGTGCAGATAGTCTGGTCAGCTATTCTGCCTCGCCATGAAGGGCAAGGCCCTGGTGTTACAAGCGGAGGCTGACCTTGCGATGATAAGAGCAAGGTGGCCTAGAGTGCAGATACTCTGGTTGGCTATTCTGAGTCACCATGAAGGACACGGCCCTGGTGTTACAAGCGGAGGCTGACCTTGCAATGATAAGAGTAAGGTGGCCCGGTAGTGCAGATAGTGGGGTCGGTTATTCTCCCCCACCAGGTATGGCAATGTGGAGACCCCACCAGGTATGGCAATGTGTAAAGCCACCCACAGGTGAAGAAGGCCATGGAGGGTGATGGAGTTCCAGGACCTGTATAGGGCTGATGGGGTGCACCTATCAAACAAGAGCAATGAGTTATTTTTGCAGGACTTGTAGCAAGGGATTAGATCAGCCTTGGGCTTTTTGGTAGGGAGCAAAGACCAAAACAGAGGCTTGGTCTTGGCTGTGGAAGGTTGGTGCGGGCAAGAAACTAGAACTGGTGAGCACCTTACAGCATTTTCCCCATTAGGGAACAGAGGGTCATCAGGAACTGCCTTCGAATTTCTAAGGTCCAGCGTGGGGAATGGTGATCACCTCCCATGGGAAACTCTTAGGGTATGCTCCTCTCTGCAAGTTGGAAGGCTTCAGGGGCAGGTGCTCCTAAGTGGTGACCAGTTTGCTGGACTGCTGGTCATGAGCCAGACCGATGGCTCAAGACCAGAGCTGGGTGACCCTCCTGAGAAAAGGGCAAGGAGTTTAGTCAAGGGAGTGACACCTGCCTTGCCTGTTCCACGCTCACTTAGCTGGTCTCTTGCCGTAATGTTATGTTATATAGTTTAAAAAGTGGCCCTTGTTTACTTCCAAACTGTTCTCTGTTTCATTATTCCAAGTGGGGGGGGGGCAATTCTCTAGCTCATTGAGGAATTTAGCCATTTAACGAATTGTGACAACCAGGGGTCTTTTGGAGCTGGAGTGCGCTGGAACACTGCTCCGGCAGCCCAGGCACTGGGACCAATGGCGGTGGCAGCAAGCCCTGCCCTCAGCTCCCCACACAGAAGTGCTGCAGCCCCAGGGCAGCCTGAAGAGGCCCGTGGCTGGCCTCCCAGAGCCTGCACTCCAGCACTGTGGCCCCGAGGCGGCCTGAAGAGGCCTGTGGCTGGCCTCCTGGGTCCCACGCTCCAGCGCTCCACCACTGCGGCCCCAGGGCAGCCTGAAGAGGCCTGTCACCGGCCTCCTGGGGCCTGAGACCGAGCGCTGTATCCCCGGGGTGGCCTGAAAAGACCTGTTGCCGGCCTCTCGGGGCCTGCGCTCCAGCACTGTGGCCCCAGGGCAGCCTGAAGAGGCCCGTTGCTGGCCTCCCGAGGCCCACAATCAAGCACTGCGGCCCTGGGGCAGCCTGAAGAGGCCTGTGGCCGGCCTCCCGGGGCCTGCGATCAAGCGCTGCAGCCCCGGGGTGGCCTGAAGGGGCCTGTGGCCGGCCTCCCAGGGCCTGTGATCAAGCACTGAGGCCCCAGGGCGGCCTGAAAAGGCTCGTGGTCAGCCTCCCGGGGCCCATGCTCCAGTGCTATGGCCCTATGGCGTCCTGAAGAGGGCCGTTGCTGGCCTCCTGGGGTCCGCAATCAAGCGCTGCAGCCCCGGGGCAGCCTGAAGAGACCTGTGGCCAGCCTCCTGTGGCCCACGCTCCACTGCTGCCAGCCTCCCAGGGCTTGCGATCGAGCACTGCGGCCCAGGGGAAGGCATTGATGGAGGTAAGTGAGGGATCTGGGGGTGGGGGCTTGATGGGGGGTGGGAGAGCCTTCCTCACTCTCCCCATCTCTTTGTCCTCTTTCTGTCCCTCCTTTCCTTTTCTCCTTTCCTTTTCTTTTTTTCCCTTTTCCTCCTTCTTTCCTTCTCTCCCTTTCTTTCTTCCCCTCCTCTCTCTTTCCCTTCTTTCCTTCTCTCCTTTTCCTCTTTCCCTCCTTTTGTTCTTTCCTTTTCCTCTTTCCCTCCTTCTTCCCTTCTCTCTCTTTCTTTCCCTCCTTCTTCCCTTCTCTCTTTCCCTCCTTTCATTCTCTCCTTTTTCCCTTTCCCTTCTTCTTTCCTTCTCTTTCTTTCCCTCTTTCCTTCTCTCTTTATCCCCTCTTTCCTTCCTTCTTTCCTTCTCTTTCATTCCCTCTTTCCTTCCTTCTTTCCTTTTCTCTACTCTCTCTCTCTCTTTCCTTCCCTCTTTCCTCCTGTGGCCCAACAATTCCCCAGGCTGGCTGGGGAAGGGAAGGGGAGGCTTTTGAATATGCCTCTTCTGACATCACTTCCAGTGATGTCAGGGGGTATGGCATATGCTAATAGCCTAGCTATTATGCTAATAGCTCCTGCAGCTCTTTTTCTATGAAATGACCCCTGGTGACAACTATCTATTGATTTTAAAAAACAACAACCCTAAAAATAAATACGGCATTCTAATACTATGTTTTCATACTGTCAGAGAAAGAATTGTAACCCATGTAAAATAATTAAATATTACCCAAACACTTAAAAACTGGAATGTCCTGAGAAGATATTAAACCAAATTGTGTGAGTTAAGAGACCAGAGTTCATATTTCACTAAGGATTATATGTGCAGCAAAGAGATAGCTGATGCCCTGAGAAGCTTATAAACTATGTAAATTGATAGTTACTGGAACAGAAAGTAAATCATGGCATTCTCAAGCATTCCAGCTTGTATTTCCGTAAAACCAATCTATCTTTATAGAACATCCCACTCAATATGCATATTATATGAAGTTTGCACTTTGTATTCATTTGCCACTCAGTTTTGGCAAACTTGCTAAGAAATTATAGAAATATTTTGCCCTCCACACTAATTAGGTCAGATTATTAGAAATTCTGCTGAGCATTAAGAGAATCTTTTAAAAGTTTCTTGAAGACTGTTTGATTCTTGATTGAATGCTACATGTCCTTTAAAAATTCATGAAAATAAAATGTGTTTCAAACTGCAATACACTTTCCTTTACCTGATATGACAAAGTAATATGCAGGGCACTTTTCTCATTTGCACTGCATTAAATTCCCTTCAGTTAATTCATCCAGTGACCTGTACAATCCATTTGTTGCTAGACAGCTTTAAAAGCATTCCTTGTACCTGTGTTATATTTTCACAGTGTTTTATGGCTTGTACAGTCACATTCAAACTTTAAGGGCTGATTCCCATGCAGAGTAGTTCACACACACTTTCTCATCAGTCTTGGACTAGCCTTGAATGACGTGTGAATCAGACAGTGCAGATGGATTTCTATGGACAGCAAATTTGTATCACCCCAAACCAATATTTTTTCCAGGAAGGTAATTCAAACCTTTATCTGATGAAACATCAAGGGATAAGCATGCATGGATGTAGCACCAGAGAACAGCTGCCAGTTCACCAGGAGGTAAATAGATCTCAGTAGTTTTAAAGAATCAGAAACTGCTGGACTTAGGAGCCCTTTCCACATAACGACAGCAGTCCCTGCAACAGCCCTTTTGCTTCTTTTCATGCTTCTCAATAATGTATGGAAGCCAAAACTACAAGGACAGAGCCAGTTGTGTAGGTCCTTCCCACTGATCACTACCCAGGAAGGTGATATTATATTTAAGGCACCTGTGCAGTTGGCCCCATCCCTGTAGTTGCAGGTTCCTGATGTTACTAGAGTGCAGTGAATTAAAGTGAAATTCCTGGCAATTAAGCCAGGGATCGGTTTGATTTTACTGCTTGAATGCAAATGGAGCACAAGACTCAGTAGGGCAATTCTTCAATGGGTCCAGCCAGTGGAGAGGCATAGCTTACAAGCATATAGTCTGGCCTTGCCTCAGCCAGGCTTTTGCACCCTCCCTTGGAGGTATCATAGGATTAGCTGGTCACCACTGGGGCCAAGCAGGAATTTGGGATGGTTTCCCTGGATTGGCTATGGGGGGGGTATTTTTACCTGTTTCATGATGTCATAGCAGAGGCCGGGCTAAATAGGCCTGGTCACTTTAGGCCATAACTAGTTTTAGGGATAGAGTGGGTTACTCATGATAGGTAGGGATAATCAGCAAGCATGCTGACACAGCAGGAGTGAAAAATAGGTTGCTTACCTGTAACTGATGATCTTCGAGTGGTCATCTGTGCAGTCACACCTATAGGATCTAGTGCGCCTGCGCTGATCTGATCAGTGTTGTACAAAGCTCACTATGGGATTTTTGCACCTCCACCCTGAGCCTGCGTGGGAACCCCAACTGTGCATGCCTAACTGGCATGGACATCCTGCCAGTTCCTTCTGACCACTATCAACCAAAGCCATATGAGATAAAAAACTGAGGATGGCAGCAGTGGGGAAGGAAGGGCGGGCAGTGTGACTGCGCAGATGACCATTCGAAGATCATCCGTTACAGGTAAGCAACCTGTTTATTTTCTTCATGGTCTCTGTGCATCACACCTATGGGAGACTGGAAAGCAGTGTCTCACCTGGAGGTGGGCACTGTCAGACTCAGCATGCCGCAGAGGACAGGACCAAATGACCCAGATCAACTTTATGTTGCACACGAACATCTAGTGCATAATGTTTAATGAAAGTGATAGGCATGTATCACGTGGCAGCTCTACAGATAGAGGACAGCGATGCACCCTTCAGGAAAGCTGTGGAGGTTGCCATCAGTCTGGTAGAATGTGCCCTCAAATGTACAGGGAGGGGTCGCTTTGCTAACAGGTAGCATAACTTTATTGTCCCGACAATCCTTTTTGATAGACATTGAGCCGAAATCCTCAACCCCAGAAAGACGGTGGAAGTGAGTATGAGAGGAAGAGAGTACTGTCCCTTCTAGTAGACCGAGTGTGGTTTAAATAGAAGAGGAATGCCCTTTTGACATCAAGGATGTAAAGAAGACATTGTTCTTCCTCTCCAAGGCATGGGAAGAAATCAGGCAGGAAGATTTTGGAGTTTAAATGAAACTCCGAGACTATTTTCGGCAAAAAGGAGCTGTCCGGCACCAGACGCACCCCATTCGACAAAAAGACTAAGTATGGAGGATCATGGCATAGTGCCATCAGTTCACTGACCCTTCTAGCCAATGTAATTGCCACTAAGAAAGCAGTCTTTCAAGCTGCATATTGTAAGTCGCAGGTTGCCATAGGTTCGAAAGACTTCCTTGTGAGATGGTGGAGCACCAGTGGTAAATCCCACAGCTGCATCAGAGCACTGATGGGGGGGATACATTCGAATGAGTCCTTGAAGGAACTTCTTCGAAGTGGGACGTGAAAAGACAGAATAACTGTCCAAGCCAGTGTGGTAAGCCGAAATAGCTGCCAAGTAGACCCTGACGGAAGAGTGACAGAGCCCCTGATCAGTGAGCGAGAAGAGGAACTCAAGGATCACCGTACTCACAGACGTTGGTGAAATATTGACATCTGCAAGAAGGAAAGGAACATAAGCCACTTCCTCTGATAAGAAAGATGAGTGGATGCCTTTAGAGCATTCAGCAGAACCTCTGAGACATGATCAGAGAAGGTCATTGCTTTATCCACCAGGCTGTCAGCTTCAGGTTGTCTATGCTGGTGTAAAAAAGCATTCCCTTCTCCGGTACCCTGGGGAAGTGGTGGTCCCTGCCTCTTGCGAGTCGAAGAAGAGTGGTGAACCATGGTTGCCTGGGCCACCATGAAGTCACTAAGATACAGTCTGGCATGACTCTGGCTAGTTTCTGAACCACCCATAAGAGGAGGGTTAGAGGAGGAAACATGTATAGGAACATCTGCCCCCTTGGGTAGAGGAGGCCATCTCCTAGAGAGAGAGAGGTTCCGCTGCCCCCCGAGTGCAGAAGAAAGGGCACTTTGTGTTCTTTATGGAGGCAAAGACATGTATTTCCAGACTACCCCATTTCTGAAAGAGTGGGCGGAGGTGAGTCCAATTCAGCTCCCACTCGTGATGCTGAGTAAGACCCCTGCTGAGAAGGTCTGCCTTGACACTGCAGGTTCCCGGAATGTGAGTGGCCACAGGGAAGATGTCGTTGCCTACACAACATTCCCAGAGGTCGATTGCCAGATGGCATAGGCTCCGGGACATCGTCTCACCTTGACGGTTGACATAGCTGAATGCCATAGTATTGTCCATCAGAACAGCCATGCAATGCCCCTGGAGAATGGGCTGGAAGGAGCTCAGTGCCAGTTTTATCACCAGGCGTTCCAGATAGCTGATCTGCTTGGTTGACATGATAGGATCCCACTGGTACCCAAAGCATATGCCATTGAGATAGGAGAGATTGGCTCATTCAGAGTGGTCTGAAGTGTTGCAAGAACCACATCTGCAGAGGCCTCGTGTGCAGCTTGGTGAATGGAAGTATGGCCATGGTGGCCAACACATGACCCAACAGACACTGGATTTGAAAAGCTATGGACCAAGTGTTCATTTGCATGTCCCTCATGAGAGACGATAGGGTTATCGCTCTGCCTGCAGGGAGGTAAGCCATGCATGTCATAGAGTCCAGCACCGCACTGATGAACTGCACTCTCTGTGTGGGTTGCAGATGGGACTTCAGATAGTTGACTTGCAGGCCCAGGGAGGACAGGAGGTGGAGCGTCCAGGAAATATGGTTCTCCAGGAGCACTGAGGAATCTGCCATCAAGAGCCAATTGTCTATATAGGGAAAGATGGCAATACCCTGAAGACAAAGGTAGGCCGCCACCACCACCATTTGTGAAGACCCTTTGGTGCCATGCACAGGCCAAACAAAAGACTCTTGTACTGGAAGCAGAGGTCCCCATGGCAAATCGAAGGTACTTTCGGTGGGATGGATGGATATTGAGATGAAAGTATGCATCCTGGAGGTCGATGGTCGCCATCCAGGATCCCTGGGCCAGGAGAGGGAGGATGACTTGCAGAGATGTCATTTTGAATTTGTGGTACTCCATGAAGACATTCAGGCCATGTAGGTCTAATATTGGACGTAGGCCCCTGTCCCGTTTGGGAACAGCAAAGTAACAGGAGTAAAAACCTGTCCCCTCGTATGCCTTTGGCACTCATTCTATAGCACCTTTTGCGACCAGGTGACCTCCTGAAGAAGAAGGGGAGAGGGAGAGGTGGCCAGGAAAACAGGCAGCGTTGGAAAGTCCACGAATTCTATTGAATAACCATGGGTTAGAACAGACAAAACCCATCAATCTGTGGTGATGACCCGCCACCCAGACAGGAAAGGGGAAAGCTGGATGGAGTCCTCTGAAGCAATCTGGTGCAAGTCAAAGACCCTGTTTGGAAGTCTTTTGAGATTTTGCTCTGGAATTTTGTTGTTGCAAGCCACATCTGGACTTCGCAGGGTATTGGTACTTTTGGCATTGGTCCATGGGTTACTGACGCAGTCTCCAGGTTCCCTCTGGGGATGGTTTGTTATTATATAGGCGTTTGGAGCCGTGGCAGGACCAGGAACATTGGCAGTATGGTTTGGGGGGGCAGAGACACCCAAGGATCTAGAGGCTTTTATGCTCTTATCCATCTCCTGCAGAGCAGAATCAGTAGAGGAGTGGAACAGGCCCTCCCCGTCGAAGGGAAGATCTTCTATGTAAGCCCTGGTATCAGGAGGCAAAGAGGTTGTTCGCAACCAGGAGTGCCTACGAAGTGCAATCGCTGAAGACATAGTTTTGGAGAAGGTATCTAGTGAGTGTTTACATGAGTTCAGAAGCTGCTTTGCCAAAACCATGCCTTCCTTCTGCAGGATTTGAGCTGCCTGACTTTCGTCATCCAGAAGAAAGGGCAAAATGTCCGCAAATTGTTGCCATAATGCATACTGGTATCTACTCATGCATGCAATATAATTGGACGTTTTGATTGCCAGGGCATCCGCTGAGTAAAAACACCTTCCAAAGGCATCAAGCTTTTTGCTTTCCTTGTCAGAGGGAGTTGTATGAGAACATCTGTTCCTGGAAGAAGAGACGACCATAGAGTTGGGTTTTGGATGGACATGTGAAAAGTCTGCTCCCTTCTCTTGCACTCAATACATGTGGTCCAGTCTCCTGGTTGACACCGGTGCAGAAGACGGCTTCTCCCAGGGAACTTTGACAGCATGGAGGAGGACCTTCAGCATTGGAAGGGAGATCACTGTCGACGTGTCCATTTCGACCACATCGTAAACCACGTCCGATATTGATGGTTGAGTTTGGAAGATGGACAGACCCAATGAATGAGCCATTCTTTTCACGAGATCCCCATATGAAGATAAGTCCTCAGATAGGGAGATTGGGAGGTTTTCGGAGACCTTCTGTTTTAAGGAAATTTCTCCATGTGAGGTCTCACCCTCTGACTGGTCAACATCAGAAGCGATGGGAGAGGCTTCTGAATGCGATGGATATCTCTGGATAGGAATTGGTATTGTATGAAGCTCCTTCGATGGTGGAGGAGACGATGGGAGATGGGGCGAGACTTGCCTCAGAGGAGGAGATTTCAGTGGTTTAGAGAGAGATGTGGAAGGGGGCGGCTAATGTGGAGAGTGGAACAGGGTGGAATGGTGGCCCCAGTCATCCGACCTCATAGGTGTTAGCCAGGGCATCGATGCTGATAGAGGGTAGGAGGAAGACCAGTATGGCATGTGATGATGATGATCCCATGGAGGAAGCATCAATGAGTGATGTTGATATCAAGAGGGAGAGCCCTGACCTGTAGGTGGCTTGGGCGAATAATCCCTCCTGGGTGACCGGAATGAGTGGTGTCAGTCAGGATGGACCAGGTATTCATCCCATCGATTTCGACTGTTCACGTGGATGGGAGAGTGGGATCGGTCACTGGATTGGTATCGATGGTCAGGGTCAGAGCGGCTGCTAGTCCAGGATGAGGCGGACAGAGAGTGGTGGCCGACGCCAGATGCTGCCATATCATCTTCGGCTTCAGAAGCTGATACAGATGGGGAGCATCATCCAAGGTTCCTCTCCAGTGCTGGAGGGTTCATCTTCCTGACCAGGGATTCGAGAATTTCAATCAGTGGTGCCGATTTTATATCTGGCAGCTCTGGTACAGAGGGATGTGTCGATAGGGAATGCGACTGCAGTATCGTAGGCAGCACAGAGCCCATAGGGGTTACCACGCTGCTCATTTTGTGAGACTTCTGCAGGTCCCCAGTGGTCAACTTATGAGAGCTATGTCTCTGTGACTTATCTCTTTTCTGTTTCTTCACCGGAGTCAAGGCAGAAGAGACAGATTTGAAAGAGCGCTTCTTCGAAGGGGCTGGGCCCAAGTCAGAAGCAGATTTGACTGGTCGAGGTGGTTTAGGCATTGAAAAGGTAGCCGTTGACCTCGGCATCAATATGGACTGTGTCAGTGAGGGTTCGGTCGATACAGACAACTTCTGAGGGTATTCGGTCAATATAGTTGGCGACGGAGGGGCAAGGGCTATTTCCCAAAGGGCGACTTTCAACCTTGCTGCTCTATTCTTGCATGTTTGATTCAAAAACTTTGCACAGACAGCACAACCCCCCCGACGGTGAGATTCATCCAAACAAATTATACAGAGAGTGTGTTCATCCCTAGGAGCCAACTTACTCCCACACGAGACACACCTCTTAAAGCACCCCCACTTCTTATCCAGAAACAAGTACCTCAGGCATGAGGGAAATGAAGACAAGGAGAGTGGGGGAGGGGGGAGATCTAAAGACCTTGGAAAGTTCTCAACCCTCCACCTCCTTAACAGTTATTGGCGAAAGTCCAACAGTCTACGAAAAATATTCTAGTTGAAGAAAGAATAATTCCCAAAGTGAAGAGAAACAATCACTAACCGACAAAAAAAGCTGTTAACAGTGCAGCAGTCAGAAGAGAACTGGTGGGATGTCCGCATCCCACCCCCTTGGGCATGTACAGTTTGGGTTCCCATGCAGGCTCAGGGTGGAGGCACAAAAATCCCATTGTGAGCTTTGTACAACACCAATCAGATCAGTGCAGGCGCACTAGATCGCACAGAGACCACGAAGATGATGAAGGGGATGTCCAGAACAGCATTGGCCACGCAGCAGGGCGTGGCTGGGATGGAGCACCTTTGGTCCTGAGCAACATTCTTCCAAACATGGTAGTGACTGTGCAGTACATCGGGGAAGGGGCTGGGCACCTATCAGCACATCCTGTGCAGGTGATGATAAACAAGGCTAGCGGAAGACACTGGCTGAGTTTGGACTCAGAGTAGATCTGTCCAATAAAGGCAGGCAAGGTCAGGCCACCTTTGTGCAGCCTACCCAAGCTGTTGTCTCGTATCTTCATTTGTGGCATGCCTGGGGCAAGTACACATGAAGTTGCCATACACTGAGTTAGTCTGCTGCTTTGTCAGTCTTGGTATTGTATAATCTGACTGGCAGTGGCTTTCTAGGATCCCAGGTAAAGGAGGTCTTCCACATCACTTACTACATGAGCCTTTGAATTGGAAATGCCAGGGATTGATCCTGGGACATTTGGAATACAAAGCAGATGCACTGAAATGGGCATGCAAAACAGGCGCTTCACCCCTGAATGGAGGATACACAATGGATTTGCAAAAACTAAAAGAAGCATACACCTGAGAGGCACGCCTGATGTTTTGATACGCACACACAAAAAATTGTATGGAATACTCTGGGGTGGAGTTCCCCTCTGCTTTCAACATTGTAACTGCTATAATCATTTTTATCATCTTTCTCTGAGATTTTCTTACCTGTTATTCTTCACTGAAGGATCTCCTTTACTAAATTTCAAAATGATAGTGAATCCTCTCAATTTTACAACAAACTGGGAAAACAACATGCCTTAACTGTTCCCACCACTCGGTAATACTGCTAGCCGTTGGTGCCAAGGAGTGCCTCTTCACATGATACTCCAATCTGCTTGAATTCCACTGAACAAAAAACAATATTGTTATTATTGTCTGTTTGTAAAAAGCCAGGCATAAGGCGATCACAGGGCCTCCTTTATAACAACTTCCATGAGTGTTTGTCACATTTTTTCCCTGTCATCTGTAATAGAATTAAAAGAGGTTATCATAAACATTCAAAGAAAGTTCAGCATTCATTCAAGGAAGAATAAAGAACAGGGTATTCGCTTTAAGTGAAATAGGAACGGAATCAAATACATAGAGCAAGGTTTTCTTATAAACTCAAAAATATGCCATGGGAGATATACAAAAAAGAGAGAGAAATGCATTCTTAGTTATTAGGGCCACAGAGGCTGTTGTCTGGAACCTTTTTTAGCTCCAATAAGCAAGTAATGTGATTGGTAGGGCTGATTGTCATACAGCCACTGCAGGATGGATACTGGGGGCTTTATAAGCAAGCTCTGCATCTCCCACATAGTCATGGGAGACACGCTGATGACCCATCCATCTCCTGAACAGCATCATGGGATTAGCCAGTTGCTTTGAGGCTCAGCAGGAATTCTGGGGGTTCCCTATGACTAGCTTATTAGGAGGATCATTTTTTGCCCACTTCATTATGTTTTTAGGGGTGGAATTATTAGGGCTGGTCTTTGACTGTTTAGGCCATAACTAGTTTGGCAGGAATAGGGTGGGTTGTTCAAAGAATTGCCAGTTCTGGGATGGGAAATAGCTGGAGATTTTGGGGGAGCCTAGGGAAGGAGGGGTTTCAGGAGAGGACTGATCTCAGCAGCATATAATGTCACCCACCAAAGCAGCCATTTTCTCCAAGGGAACTGCTCTTGGTCAGCTGGAGATCAATTGTAATAGCGGGAGATCTCCAGGTGATGCCAAGAGGTTGTCAATGCTAGTTGTTCAGGACAAGTAGTGAAAATTGGCAAGCACCATGAGGCACTGGGCATAATGGAGGACTGTTCCTGTAACAGCCCATCATTTATTTTATAGTGGTGTGGACTGGGAAGGAATAGCCCTGGTCCTGAGCAGCAACAGCCTTAATTATCTGTATAGCACATTAATAGAGGAGAATGAAGCCTGGCGCCCCATGGAGTCAGCACATTTCATATGCAGGTGAGGATAAACAAGGCAGTGTTACCTCTAAACTGAGTTAGTGTGATCTAGCTCACAGTTTTTTTTAGCCTCCAGCTCACACATTTTTGTCTTAGCTCAGGAAGGATGGTTCCAGAGCAATCAAATTTATGCAGCAGCCAAATCACTCACCCACAACTTTAATGACAGGAGCTCATAAAGTAGGATTTTTGCTCACAAGACTTCACAGCTTAGAGGGAGCACTGAAACAAGGCTGGTATAATTGCTGGCCAAGTTTGGAACCAGGGTAGAGTTGCCCAAATGACAGCAGGTTCACTTAAGTTGCCAGCATATTTTGAGGTCATGGTATCAATTAGCTATTTAAATAAACTTCTTAGACTCATATATTGTTGTCTCATGTCTTTGTTTGAGCGGACGTGCCAGTGACAAATGGCTCATCCTGACTTTCATGCTGTCTCTTTCTATATGATTGTTTGTATTATATGGTTCTTTCATTTGGGGAGATCATGTGGCCTACAAGCACAAACCCAATGCTCACAGGCTCCCTAGATATAATTCCCTAGCTAACTCCCTAGAGAATGCGACTTTAAAAGAATTAAAGCCCCAGATTTGCAAATAGTAATGAACAGAACATTTTCCTATATGATGTTGATTGATTGTTGCTTTCACATATGTGCAACCATTTTTTGTTCTTTTTAGCCATTCAGTCATGTCCGACTCTTGGTGATTCAATGGGCCAGCTTCCTCCACATTTTCCGATCTTGTACTGTTTCTTTGAGTCGTTCCATGCTCAGGCTGGTGTCGACATTGGTGGCCTGGTTTCCTTTTGCAGCTAACGAATCCAAGCATAATTGCTTTTTCTAGTGAGTTCTTCCACATGACACGGCCAAAATAAGTCAGTCTCAGTTTTATGATTTTTTCTTTCCAATTACATGTCTGGTTTTACACATAACATATGTTTGATGGTGATGCATCCCAAGTGCATAGGCACAGTCTGTTTCGGTCATGCAGTTCTGCTGTTTCATGTTGAAGTTTCCCTTTGAAACTCTTTTTGTTGAAGAATGCTGACTTTTAGGTCAGCAGCAGAGTGTCCTGGGAGGCACAGATATTCTCCCACTGGAGGGATGTTGATATTATTTCATAGGGATACTGATCTGCTTGTCCTGTGTAGGCCTCCATGTGCACAAAACAGGACTGAGAGACTCAAGCATGGACCACTGAAGAGACACTGACCAAGGGCCCATTTACAGCCACATGAAAGGGCCAATGCTGAGCAATTAAAAGTATGTTACTCGTCAGAAATTCAAAACTGTGCATACTGTATATGGCTAAGGGAGAGTGGAATACTGCCAACTGACCTCACTCCAAGGTCATTCAGAACATGTGCTGTAGAGTAGGCTGCCCCTGTATTACCAATCTGGCATATACAGCCAAATATCTGCATAGAGTCTTTACATGTGCAAATATGCATGGGACTCTTCTTTGCACAGAACTCCAGATCAAATGGAAGAGCCTATGCACATGAACTGGTACTCATAGAGGCGCTCGTGGCAGATGTCTGGTCTATGCATGGACAGCCATGCCCACAAGCATGAACTCTCCATGGGCACACAGCATCCATGATTTCAAATGTATTTATCTATTTAAATATTTACATCCTGCTTTTCTCCCAGAAGGGAGCCAATGAACAAAGGTACCATAAAACAGGATTGCTCTATTGGCTTCCTTAGACTCCACAAGCGTGCCCTTTTCAGATTTTTCTGCATGCTTTTATCAAATTGTTTTAAAATCTTTATGTCTATGATCAAGATTTTTTTTTAATTGTAAAGGAGTTGGATGGGGGGGAGGCCTCTGATCAGTCCACATACAAAGGGAACAGAGCAGGTGCCATAGAATAAGCTGCCCCTGTATTACCAGTTTAAGGGGCAGACTCATAAATCTGCACAGACAGAAGCAAAAGGGAGATGGTCTAGAGCTTGACAGTTATTGACTGGGGCTGCAGCTAATTTATTTGCAGGCTCAGACCACAAGAAAATGCATCACAGTACTCATCGCCAGCAAGAGGAGCTGCTCCTAGGTTGTGAAAATGGAAAAAGGATTTCCATAACATTTAAGTGTCTGCTTTGGACTTTTCTGTATTATACTTTGATACCGCTTTGGTTGCAGTACCTCTGTTCAAGTGACCTTCTTCGTGAATGCTGAAGAAACTGTAATGCTAAGGGTTATTAAATGCAGAGGAGGAGACTGGATTTATACCCACTCTTCACCTGGAGTCTCAGAGCAGCTTACAATCTCCTTCCCTTACTCTTCCCATAACAGATACCCTGTGGTGTAGGTAGGGCTGAGAGAGCTCTGAGAGAACTGCTCTTGAGAGAACAGCTCTGAGAGAACTGTGATTGACCCAAGATCACCCAGCTGGCTGCATGTGGATGAGTGGCGACTCAAACCCAGTTCTCCAGATTAGAGTCCACTGCTCTTAACCACTACACCAAACATTATGTATAGTATGCATAGAGATATGTTAACTGAAGGTGAATGTTCTTGCTTCCCCTCTTTCTGATGCATGTACCACTGGTGGGAGGAGATGGGAACAATATGGGGAATGCGTTGGGGCTCTGTGGTAAGGAGTGCCTGAAAATCCTCCCCTCTTCTGTCTGATGTCTGTGGGAAGGGGCCACTGTGTAACTTCATAACTGTTCCCAAGTATGCGCAAGGAAGGCATGTAGAGCCACAATGGTAACCAATTCTGACCACTACTTTGATGTGAACTCCCCCACTTTCATAACTTGAAGAAGTGGTATGTGATTTAAGTAACTACAGTTCTTCTGAGTGTCACTTTCTTTTCTAGAATACGTTTCTTCATACTCGGCTGTAAGGTCAGTGACAAATCATGTCTAAAACTCAGATGCTTTCTCAGTTGTCAGGCCTGTGACCTAGTACTTTGAAAATGAACACATACAACAGAAACAATGGCATTATCAGATTCATGGATTCCTTCTGTCAATAGCAATATTTTCCAACTGAGGTAAATTCAGAGAAACCAGTATAATATTTTCTATCTACTGCAGCTTTCTAGCTGGTGTAAACTACCTTAGATTTAACTGTTTCAAGCAGGTTCAACAACTTAAAGACATTAGTAGATGTATTTGTAAAGGCCATGACAAAATATTATTCAATATAATAACTGATATATTGCCTCTGAACATGATGAAGTTAAGCTCAATTCAGTCCAGTTAATATGCTTACCCTCTGCTCATTAAAATCAGCAGCTTAATATCAGACAGATAATGTACCATTTCCACAAGCACAACTTTCAGGTGATCCAAAATGTAGTGAATTTTTAATAAGAAATCCATCAGCAAAGCTTTGTTTAAAAAATAGTTTAAAGCCATGATGTTTAAATATGTAGATAACATTTTCTATGCCCCAGGTCATTAGGAATATGGTGTGGAGGGGTTTCTCCTTCTAAACTACATAACTATATGAAAATGCCAGTATTTGCATTTATATGATTTATATGATTGGGAGATGGGTTGTTGGGTTTTTTTGCTGTTCCTTCCTCTCTTGTGAACCTTTGAAAGGAAACTGTGAAGAGATTTCCCATGCTGAAGGTAACAGAGTCCATTATTCAAAAACCTTTGCCCAAGGTTACATTTGATTCATAGGAGCTTGCACAAACAAAAACTTCTGAAAGATGGACAAATAAGTAGAAAGTGGTAGAGAAAAGATATTTTATTACCTGGATCTGTTCTATAACATCTCTTGAAGATGACTGCTAATGGTGATATAACCTGATCTCACTCCAAGGGTTAAGGTCATGATCCAGGAAAAGTGGATGTCGTATACATGATTTAGAACCCAAACTGTATATATCATTCATCTTTAAGCTTCACCCAATAAGCAGACAATGCTGCCAGAGTACCTCAGTAGAGCATAATAAATTCTATCATTATGTAACAAAAAAAGATGCATGAATCTACCTTCCATCTATCTTACATGCTTTGGATGTTACAGAGAAGCAGGAGGAGAGGAAGTATAAATGATAAGTTGCATTGTTTTAATGCACCCCATGTAGAATCCAAATGGGAAACCAAGGACACTCAATGACCCATGTGTTCAGATGAGCAATATGATCAGAAATCGTGAACAGCGCTCTTGAACTTTAAAAAAAAAGTTCTTAAAAAATGTTTAGGGTTCAAAATTGGATTGCAAAAGTTTTGTACATGTGCATTCTTGCAATGTTTTCTACATTCCTGTCCCTGTCTCTCATTTGACATCCTTATGATAAAAAAAATAAATAAACCAGATTGTAAACACTTTGTGCCTATCTGTTCTTGGCACTGCTTTGCTGTAACTATCTTCCTAACCATTCAGCCAATGCACTAGATAGCAAAATATTAATTCAGTGACTAAAAAATCTTGAGAAGCATTCAGAACTGAGGGAAATGGGGAGCGTCACAGTCTCAGTTTTATAAATCCTAATCAAACCATCTAACAACCCAAAATTGGATGTGCATGTGTGTATGTGATTTTTGCTTATAGGGGACTAAGAAATGGGCCCTGACACCCAAAGATGGCATGAAGAAGAAGCACTGTCATCAAGAAAGAGGACATCAAAGCAGCGGAGTGTGCAACTTTGGGGTTTGCCAGTTTCCTAAATATGCTGATTGTACATTTGTGGATCTTGGTAAAGTTGAACATTTATGAAATATGCAAGAACAATGGTCTACTGGAAAGGAGGTAAAGCCTGGCTTGTAATAGGTGGCCACCAGGAAGTTTACAAAGGCACACAACTAGAGTAATGTTGTCCCCCACATTGATGGAGATCAACAGGATGTTCTGCTGCAGACTGCTACAGGAACAGGCTTTCAGAATTGTTACAGTGTTTTTCCAAGTTCCAATACAAGCAAAGCCAGAGGAAGTTCCAGAAACTCAACATCATGAACAGGCCACCAGCTTCTCTCGGGAGACTTTATATCTACCAGCATGCATGCAGCCACCTTCTCAGTAACTATCCTGCAAAGATTCATCTTCACCATCAGCAGGTGGCTGGTGCAGAGCAGTGAAGCATGCACTCTAACACCTAGCCCATAAGTCTGTTCTCAGCTTTCTTCTGTGGTAATCCAAGGGTGCTGGTGACCCCAAGGAAGTGGGAGTGGGGGACTGGTCTTCCACTGCCTGATCAGAGATGGAGGGTAAAGGTGATTCTTCACCCACTCTCAGCTGCATGTCAGGGAACTCCGGCACTTCATTTCCCTGCTGTTTGGCTCCTGTCAACTGTGGGCTGGCTACACAGGGCCCCTCCTTCTCTAAGGAGTCCTCACTGTTACTGAGCCCTGGCTGGTCCATGAAACAGGACAAGACCAGAAAACTCTAGTCTCTAGCAACCAGCTAATAATTAGACTGGCCATCTAACTGAGTATGAGTGTAAGTATGCTTGGGAAATTATAGGAAATTTGCCTAAAATTGTAACTACCTCCTTATACAGGTGAAAAAGGAATACAGTGCTGTGGGTCTTTGTGTTTCTCCTCTAACAATCCACCTATTACCAAGCAGTAGCTTTATCACCCACTGGGCTCAGTGGCACTGAATTAATTTAACCAGGGTGATTTGGGGCCAGTCGCACACCAACTTATCTCACACAGTTGTTGAGAATGATGTAAGTCCCTTTTGGTTCCCATTGGGGAAAAAGGCATGGTATAAATATAGCAAATAAATAAATAAATAAATTAAATCCTGCTAGGAAGGAGGGGGAAAGCTTCATGGCTTGTTTCTCT
This sequence comes from Gekko gecko, assembly GCA_029375565.1. Classification (NCBI taxonomy): domain Eukaryota; kingdom Metazoa; phylum Chordata; class Lepidosauria; order Squamata; family Gekkonidae; genus Gekko; species Gekko gecko. Next base: position 49,750,826 of record JAPDNY010000008.1, read on the forward strand.
AGTACCCCAGCCATGCCCATTCTGCTATCCTGCCTGACTTCCAAACTTGAACATGTTTATGTTTATTTGTTTGTATGCATTGGATTTACAAATTCCCCCACAGCTGCCTAGTCAAGTAAATGCTGAGCATCCCCTAGCACAAAAGCATCACACACACTAATGTCATTGTTCCCTGGGGACTGGGGTTTGATCCAATGAATATTGAGCATTCTCCTATATGCTTTAGCACTGTGGAGATGCAAAAGCAACACATGCAGGCAAAAATGTGGTCCATTTGAAATGATTCATAACTTGCCCATGATAACCCTGGACCCAAAATAATTAAAACAGCACAGTACATTGTGATCATGCTCCAACAGGAGCTAATAATCCTGCCAAATCCCCACCAACTGCCTAGCAGAAGGCCATTCAGTAAACCATTCATTTTAAACTAAGAACCAAATCATGAACACAGTCACATGGGATGCTCAAATTAAGAGAAAATGGACAGAGTGAACATGGTAAAACCATGTTTTGAAAATTGTTTGCAAAAATCATTATCTATGACTCATTTACTCTGAGAAAGATTCATTTAATTTTATAGGATTACAATGAGAATGAATAAATTTTAATTAGAAAACCATAACATCTCCCCCCTGCCCCGCTGCAGGAACACAATAAATATTTCATTGAAGATTTGGGACATTTATTTCAAAGCAAAGTTTACCTTGTCAAAAAGCCCTAAAACTCTGTAAGGATTTAAAAAAAAAAGAAAGAAATCTAAATTTACTTTTTGTTTATGTTTTGCTTGGAGGATGATCTTTAGGGATGGACTTTTTTGTACTTAGGGCGGACTGCAAAAATGAAGCACTTGTTAACTCATACTGAATAATTATAGCAAGTGCCTCAATTAAAAAAATACAGTTAATCCCAATCCACTTCTAGCTAATTCATTGCTTAAAATAGCTTGCTTGACAACTCCTAGAGCAGGGTTCCCCAATGTGTTGCCTGTGGACATTATGACACCTGGTAGTATTATCCTTGGCTTCCCCTGAACTTTTCAGAAAGTGGGTGGACTGTTGTGGTACAAGCCTGCTTTGCGGGGAGGGCGGGGTACAAATTTGACAATAAATACATAAATAAATAAAGTACTGATTTTTATTGGCTGCCCTCATTCAAATGAATATCAGCCACAGCCACTGGAGGACTGGTAAACAGCGGGGCTTGTAGTTCCATTCCCTCTTCAGGCTTTTCTTTTTCCATTGCCCCTTCTCTTTCTCCCTTCTTCCACCTCAGGCTTTCCTGTGCTTCTTTTTATTTGTCTTCTGTGATTCTTCTGCAAAGCAAGGATGGAAGTATTGTCTTTGGCTTCACCTCCTGTGGAAGCCACCTTGGGTTTGGTTCCACCCCCTGTGGCAGCCATTTTGGAGTGTCACCACACCCTCTCAAAATTCCAAAGGTGCCTACAGATGCAGAAAGGTTGGGGACACCAGTCTGTTCCAAGAAGGCTGTAGGAGGTGCTGCGAATCCATTTTATTTTTGAGGCGTTTAATGGGATTTAACCTGCAAGCATTTTCACGGGTAGGGGTAAATAGGTTTTAACTGCATTTCCCTTTTTTAAAATGTTGGTAACTGTAAGCTACCTACAGCCACATAAATAATTAGAACAATAATGTGTTAATTGACAGAAGAGCCTAAGACTGCCCTTTACAGCTGGCTACTGTAATAGCTAACGTGTTTCAATGACCTGAAAAGCCACATTGGCCTGAAAGCAAGACAGATAACGAAGACCTTATAAAGGCAATAAAAGGCAGCATGTCGGCAAGTCTCTATAGTAGTAATCAAGGCAATATAGATGCTCATTTGAAGCTAAGGCAATTTGGCTTTAGCACTACTGAAGTCCCACAATTTTGTAACACCTTAAAAGCTTTTCTCACTGAAAGGGGGGTTCTTAAACTGTCATTCAGTAGATGTAAACCACCTCAGTCAGAACCACTAATAGCTCCTAAAAGAAATTCTTTGGTAGAAAGTTCTCTCTAGACTTGTTGCTAAAAGCTTGAAGATTCTTTTTTTCCACACCTGTTTTAATGAAGGTGCACTGAGAGCACATAAAACTTAGAGAGTATGAACATCTTTCCCTAAGTTAACACTCCAAGAATTCAGCAAGTTCAAAGGCACTCAGACTCAACTTTATGATTTTTTTGCAGTGAGTTGTTTAGTGCACAGCATGTTGTTGTTGTTGTTGTTTGCTGTCAAGTCACAACTGACTTATGGTGATCCAGTAGGGTTTTCAAGGGAAGAGACATTCAGCGGTGATTTGCCATTGCCTACCTCCACTTTATGACCCTGGTATTCCTTGGAGGTTGCCCATCCAAATACTAGCCAGGGCTCACCCTGCTTGGCTTCTGAGATCTGATGAGATCAGGCTAGCCTGGGACATCTGGGTCAGGGCACTGCACAACTGCCCAAAGCAAAAGGGAGAGCTGGTACACCCAAGCAGATGGTGGGGCAGAAATGCCCTTTCCCTCTTTAGTCTCATCATTGCTCACTGACTACACTTTGAGCCCAGACCCATGGCAGACATGCCTTCTGCACCTTCGGTATCTTGACTTTATATTGATGGGTTTGCTTAAGTCACTCCTCTGTCCACAGCTCTATCCCACTACTACTAAGATAACACAACTACAAAATAGTTGTCCTCCACAGGACAAGTCTGTGCTCTTCCTTCTCATCACATAGAGATATGAAGGTGTATCCAGCAATCTGCAGATGCAAAGCTTGGAGGTCTTTCCTACATTCCCACACCCCCTGGAAAATGTATGCGAAAAGCCAGCTGACCCCTATGGACTAATCACCACGTGGATCAGGAGGCTACAACAGGGGGCAAAATGACGCTCTCCTTCAAAGGGCAATTTCATCCCCCCTCTTTCCCACTGCACTCTCCCAGCCCATATGGTTACATTTGATCCATGAAACCCTGGGAAAAAGCTTTCCCACAGTCAAGAAAGATTGCTGGGGGGAGGGGAACACAAGACAGATCCATAACTGCCAGCGCTTTCCTCTGACTGATCACTTGCATGGAACCAGAGTAACATTTCACAGGCACAAGGATTTCCACTGTCAGAGTACCATTTCCTCCCCTTCTCTTACTCTGGCAACCTAAAACACCCCTAAAACATCCCCTAAAATCCTGATCCTGGGGACGCACTGTCCTCTTCAGGTGGAATTTCAGACTGCTGCAAGACAGGGGAGGTGAGAATATTGCACTCCCCTTGTGTCTGCAGAAACACTAGTCTGGATACAAGCCTCAGGTTCTGCCCAGGGGAATGTGTGATAAGCAGGTGCCATTGGTTGTCTTGGGGACCCACAAAGAAAGTTAATTTTTGCTTAATAAATTTAAGCCCACATCTCCTGTTCCAAGGCTTGGTTTGTTCATGATACAGTCTGGCAGGTTCGTTTCTTTTTAAAAACTATAGTCTCTCCAGAGATCAGGTATTCACACTAAGGTTGTCATAACAAGTAACCTGAACATGTTCTTGGGATACTGTGGAGAACAACAGGGGAAGCAATGAAGCTCTCTGCAACCCAAAGCATGCACACTCCTCGTTACTTGGTGACACGCAGCTGATTGTGTGCACTGCTTCTATTAATGTTATGCTTGAGCTGTTACAGTTATACATGTCTGAGCAGATCCTAGAAGCAAAGCTGTCTGCCCCACCCAAGGTAACATGCTGAATGTCTCCTTCTGGAGAGGTGTGTCTTTGCATACAAAGCTCTTCTGTTCACAAAAAACAAATCCAATGAAACTTTTTTGGGGGGAGTGTCTTTTGCACACTATTATCTATTGCTGGAGGGGGGAAACTAATTGCTTTATATCAATCTATGCATTTTTATGTATTAAAGTAATATGAATCAATACCACTTCTCTAAGGGTTGAATCACCCATGTATCTACAGTTCTTGGTAACCCATTAATCAATGATGAAGATGCAGAAGTTTAAAGTATTATGTTTGAGATCATTTATTTACTTAGTACATTTCTATCACACCCTTCCTTCAAGGAACTTAAAGTGGTGAATATCACTCGTTCCTTCTCTATTTTGTCCTCACAGTAAAAACCCTGTGAAGCAGGTTAGGCTGGCAGTGGTCACCAAGCAAGCTTCATGACAGGGTGGGGTATTGAGTTTGGGTTTCTAACTGGACACCATAAGGACTGAACTCTGACTGTGGTGTGCCACCTACTTCAGACATGTAAGTCAGTGTGTTTCACCAACTCATTTTCGGCCCTGGAGCTAGGATACAAAAAAGTCACTTGCTCTTCACCCTCTCATCAACTTGTTTCCTGTCACTTTGTAAACTAATTGGGGTTCCCCTCCACACACCATTAAATTAAGCCCTTATCACCTGGTAAAAGGTTCCAGAGCTTGGTTTGGTCATTATCGTTTGAACTTGTTTGCTTCCTTCTCTTCCCCTATGTGCAATTCAAAAACGTCTTCTCTTTTTTTATGTGTGGCAGATTATCTATATGTAATCTAAAGTTTTGTAACCAATAAGTGGGACGGCAAATAGGAAAGAAATTGTACATATATCCAAGAAGACAGAGGAGATCTCCCCTTCCCAGTCACCATTCAAAAAGAAAATCTATACTTTCCTACGAAGTTGCAAATTGTATTGTACACATAATTATATTAGCTACCAGTCCCATATAAACATGTTTCAAAAAAGTTCTCCAGCTCCCTTTCCAGTTCTTAACAAGATGTGTGGTGTTAATATTAAGCTCACTGTTCTTATATTTCATTAAAATATTTGTAGACTGCCAGTCACCTAAAATCCCTAAAGGTGGATTCACAATATGATAGATAGTGCAAATAACAATTTAATAAAAAGTGGGAAATAGGCAGCAATAAATAGCATAAAATACTAACAGCTGCAATTAAAGCAAAGTTTAAAATATATTAAAATATTATGTGTGTGTAATGTGCCGTCAAGTCACAGCTGACTTACGGTGACCCCAGCGAGGGGCTCTGAAGGCAAGTGAGAAGCAGAGGAGGCTTGCCTTCCTCTGCAGAGTCTTCCTTGGTGGTCTCCCATCCAAGTACTGACCCTGCTTAGCTTCCAAGATCTGATGAGATTAAATTACACCGTGTCCCCTCCCCTTCCAGTAAAATACTAGCCAATGTTAATGAATAAGAAAATACTAACCGTTAGTAAAAAGCCTGGGTCTTAGAAGAGGCCACATGACCTTCAGGGCTCCCTCCATGAAGCATTAACTACCTTCTGGATTCACGTGGTTACAACCTTTGACAAAATAGCCAAGGGTTAAGCACTGAAATTGTTATCCACATCAGGCTACAGCAGTTGTAATTTCTCCACACAACTATGACTAAGTTGCACTCTGATGGCATCCTGAGACTGTTCTACTGAACTGTTGCGGTACAAGTTGGAGGAAATGATTTTATCTGCAGATGTCTTGTAACCAAGGAGTTCAAGTCCAGCTTTATCCCTTGAGCCAAAAGGAAATGTAGGGTACAAATATTTCAATGAATAATGAAATACCCCTATGTGGGCACCTTACCTATCAGGGATGCCTGAGGCACACTTGTATTATGGGCAATCCCACCTGGTTCCACGTGGAGAATCTTTGATTCACCTTCCTACTGCTCAGGTAGAGAAACTATTAAACACTGCAGTGGGTGATATTGGTCGAATCTGCATTTGCATTTGTAAATCAGCTGTGTGCTGCTGTGATGCCATCTTTCTCTACGCTTGTTTGAATGTTGTTTGGAGAAGATTCTTTTAAAGCAGTGCAGAGGTACAATAACAGTGGAGCTGCCCCAAAAGGATGATAAACATATGTGGATGTGTGAAAATATGCTAGCACTGTTGAGGTGTGAAAATGACACCAAATGTGGACTATGTTTTTGAAGACGGAGTCAAAGGGTGGGGACACTGGTGGGAAAGACAAATGCAGATTCAGCCATAGAATCCTGTGTATCAAAAACAAGGCAACAAACTAAACTGGAGCTCTGCCTGAGAAAGCCCCTAAAAAGGATGAATGAAGGAACCAACTCAGTACGACAACAATACATGTGCTCTGATACAATAAACAATTCCCCAAACAATACTATCACCAATTAGCAAAAAAAACCACCTAAAACTCACAGCAGTTGACTATTTTACTGGGGTACCTACCTCATTCCAGATCAGCTCTTATTTGACCCTTCAAGTCTTTCTATCCCAGAACGTCTCAACATTTCTACAAATGTAACAAAACATTTAACTCAACTGGGAAAATACTTCATTGTGCCCTGAAATGATAAGTCCTCCCTTTTGATGGTCTTCAGGTGAAGGGATCATATCCCCCCCACAATGGCTGCCAAGCTTGCTGCAGCATCCAGATGTTTTGATCTGCTTCTCGTCTGTGCTGGTGGAGGCTGGCACAATTCAGCTACTGGCAAGGGTTACAAGCAGGCATAGAAGAGGAAATGGCTAGGCCCTTTCCCCAGACCTGAGACATTCTGATTGCCAGTCTGCTTAATAGCTTGAACAGGCAGGTGGTAGAGGGAAAAACTCAGTCCTGGATGGAAAGTTGTCTTCTGTTGTGTAGTAATAATTGCATCCTACTAACAGGCAGCAAAACAATACTTCTATGTACTTCCCCAAATAATATCATTCAAGACTATTAGTACCCCTTTTAAATAGATGCCAGTGATGCTAAAACTACCAGCTTGACTTCAGCCATAGAAGAAAAAAAGGGGAGATGATGTCACAATTTTTTGATAGGTTTCCCCACCCTTGCTTCAATTTTCTGGGCTACTTGCAAGGGCAAGAAACATAAACATGGTAACAGTACACTAGATATTAACTGGGGAAAGCAAAAAAGACATGTCACTGTTGCTTTTGGCATCAGCACACTTTCTCTTTAATGTCTAATTTATAAATTTCAGGCTGTGCTCTGAACAAACACTTGCCCTAAAAGAATCTTATGGGAAACCAGTGACTCAACTCTAGAACGAATAATTCAAGGGTTGCCATCTTATATTCATTAGACCCACAGAGGTACTTTTAGGTATTTTCGTAGTAGTGATAAGTCAAATTTACAAAAGCATTTACATAATCCTTTAATGCTCTTAGAGCGGTAATATTGCTGCCTACACCATACTCTATTAGAGTCACTGGGAGTTAAGCACATGGGGAAGAAAAGAGGTCAAACATCTAAATTATATGTAACCCAATGATGAACTGCTCAGGCAACCAACTTGAATCTTTGCCGAAGTTTCCATTCATATCAGCACGCTGAAAAGTCAATAACCTGTACAGTGAGAATGGAATGAATAGATAATTAAATTACAAATCTCTGATGAGGGTCAAAATGTTAACACTTTCCACTATGTTTCTGAAGATATTTCAGAAAAGCCAAATGTAATTCAACATTAATGAGAAAACTTTTAATTAAAAGAGAAAATATATTCATTATTGTGGGAATATAAAACATGCCTATGTGCCACAATTCAGTAAATCTTTTGCTTTTGTTATATGCACTCATTTAGGGGGCTTTCAGTGACTTCATGAGCAGAGTTTATACCCTTCTAAACCCAGATTGCCATGGACAGGCTGGCCTGATCTCATTAGATCTCAGCAGCAAGGTTGGCCCTGGTTAGTACTTGAATGGGAGACCTCCAAGGAAGTCCAGGGTTGCCTTGAAAACCCTACGGGGTCACCATAAATCGGCTGTGACTTGACTCCATGAACAAGCCCACTGAAGTCAATGGGTTTAAAAGCAGGGCTCTTTTTGTAGCAGGAACTCTTTGCATATTAGGCACCACACCCCTAATGTAGCCAATCCTCCAAGAGCTTACAGTAGCCCCTAACCCTAACCCTTGTTCCACTGTAGTGTGTACAACTTAGCTTTCAATTTATGAATATAAGATAAACATCAGGCTATCAAGAATTAATCTATTTTGATCAAGCTTCTGGTTTGGCAGGCTGATGGCAGCTATTTCTCCTGGCTTTCAGGGACACAGACTGCAAACCAGTGGGTAGAGATGGGGTGCAATTGTATGCATCCCCCCAGGGCTCATGGGATGAGCCCTGAGTCAGGGGGCACTGAGGTTCACCACCCCTCTGGCTTATAGCCTGGGGGTGGGGGTGTCCTTTTGCCCTGACGGTCTCTCCGCTGTGTTCCAGTATTGGCCAAGGCTTCATGTACTGAACCAAGTGACAGTGATCAAGTTCTAATTAAGCGACTGCTGAATCCATGAAGTAACTGAAGAAGTGTGAGTAAAAGCTATGAAGTATCAGAGGGAGGCGAAGTTTATCCCTGTAAGCATGGGGGGAGGTAACTACGCCACCCCCCGGATGACCAGATAAAGGAGATTAATTACTACTGGATAAATGGAGCTTGAAGGAACTGTGATGGAGGAGTGCCAAGATTTAAGAACCGAGTAACAGATAAGCAAACATTCGGGACTTTAAAAACAGTATCTGAAGATCTACATCAACTGGCTGGCTAGAAATGGCAAGTTTTCTTTTAAAGACTGTTAACATCACAGTAAGCATCAGAGTAGATCTAGATGTTGAATTACAAGTATTGGAAAACAGTAAGCATCAGAGTGAAGCAAAGTCTACCCCCTCCTCAAAAAAAAGAAGCAGAGGGGAAAGGGAACTCCCTCCCCCGTATAACAATGTTAAAATAAAGCTCTTAAGGGGGTGGAGCGAAAAAAGAGAAAGGATTGAATGGAAAAAATTATGAGAGTTGAAGTGCTCTTAGGCTGTAAATGCAGCAGAACTTTTCTTTTGCAGACAGAGAGTGGGGGAAAAAACCCTCAAAAGACAAGTCTACTATGTAAACATCTGAAAGCAACCTCTTTAGGCATTGGAAATCGTCCTTTTCCTTTTTGAAGAAACTCTAAACATCTCTGTGGTGACTGTGAGAACGAGTTGATGGATTTATGGGACCCTGGCAATTTGGTAATAAAAAGGAGATAAACAGACCCCTCTGAAAATGGCACTTGTTAGGTCAAAAGAATTAAAACGAAACTGAATCCTCTTCAGGAAGTCGAAAGTTTAACTGAACAATAAACACTACTGAGAAAGACTGGCGGGGCAGCTATATCCTCCCTTGACAAGTGAAAAATAAAATTACTAGGCATTTTAATGGGGGGGACAGAGCTAATGAAATGTTGGGTGAAAGGTGGATACGTGGGTTAGTGGTTCAGGAGGTAGCAGATTTTTAGAAGATATGGACTGTGAGCTGAAGAAGATCGAGAGAAGAGGATTCAACAGTGAAGAATTTTTTTTTGCAGATAATGCTTTTGGTTAAGGGGGGGAGGTATGGATAAAATAGGGGCGAAGGGTTTACATAGAAAAGATGGATGATTGATGATGATTGTGCAAATGAAATTTAAATGTATTTTATCAACTTAGACTAATATTTTAAATGGAAGAGGTGAAGGGGATGTTACTTGATGCCTATTTAGGTTCTTTCTTTGTTGTTTTTCTTTTTAATAAGAGTATAAATGGAGTGAGATTTTAGAAGAAGGATATTCAAGCCTAATTTTGATATATTTAGTAATTGCACTTAAATAATTTTGGATGTTGGGGGGATTGCAGGTAATGATTGGTTAATGGATAGAATGTAATAGCCAGATGGGCAGAAACTATTTTTTTTAGATAATGAGGATGCCTGATGTTTGCATAAAAGAAATTTAAGTGTATTTCAGAAGTATACTCCAAACTGTATGAGCTAGAGTTTCTATAAGCGATTGATCTAACTGTCATCTTCAAGGTTAACAACTGAAAGTTCTTCTTAACGCCATATTTGTAAGCATTGTATGATCACCACACCTTGAATTTTCCTTTCTATCTCCCCTTGTAGTGTGTTTTAGTACCCTTCCTTTTTCTGTAGTTTTTTAGAAAATGCAATAAAAAAATCCCCTTCGGGGGGGCAAAAAAAAAAAGAATTAATCTATTTTGCTTTTTTTCTTTCCTTTGAGCTTCTTTCTGCCAAAACCCAGTTTAAATTTTAGGGGGTTAGGGGCAGCAGCCCCTAATTCTGCTTCCAAGTCAGATGATTCTGCTGAGCTAGTCGAGGTATTGTCAGAACTTTCCTCCTTCTCTTCTTCAGCTTCCGTATCTTTGTTATCCTCGACTGTCTCAGATCCCTCTGTCGCTTTCTGTTGTTGCTCTGAGAACCTTTTTCTTTAGAAACAGAGACAATCTTTTCTTTTTTTCCATTGAAGTTGAAGATAAGCCCTTCAGGTATTATCCATCAGTACGGTGTGTTATTTTGCTGTAAGAACAATGCCAAGTCTCTGTATTGTCTCCACTTTTTTCTAATCTCAAATGGAATGTCTTTTAGTACTTTAATTTGTTCTCCTTTAACTTTCAGGGTTATTCCATTTGTCACTTTCAAAATTGTATCTCTTGTTGATCTTTTTTAGAATTTCACATATACTTTCCCAGGTAGCTTGGGGCTTTTTATATAAATTCTGGATATGTATGATAAACCAAGTCAATATCATTTTGTAGTGCTTCCGCTGTTAAGCCCACCACGGGGGCCAGTTCCTTGCTTAGAATATCTTTTAAATTCTCTCCTTTCTGCTCCGGGATGCCTTGAAATCTCAGGACATATGCTGATTTTTCCATTTGAAGGAGAAGCAGTTGCTGTTGTCCAGAGATTTTTTCTTTTTCCATCACCTCCAATCTTTGTCCAGATTCTTTGGATTTAACATCAGCTTTTTTCAGCTTCTTTACTATCTTCTCCATTATTGTTGAATTTTCTTTAAGCTCTTTTTGCAATGTGTCAAACTTGTCATTGAGGTTAGTTGTCCAGCAGAGGGTGCAAAGCAGCAGCAATCATTTTAGGGAAGTCTGTGGTTGCTTCTGGTTTAGTAGCCAGAGATGATGTGCTGGCAGTTTCTGCTGCAAATTTTGCTTTAACCGCCATTTTTTCTGCTCGCTGCATCATTGTTTATGTTAAGAGAAAAGTTTTTAAAAGTCTCTGAAAGCCTGCAGATTTATCACTTTCTTGCTGTTTACGCCACACTCAGTCAAATATTCTCTCACTTCAGGCTGCCTTCTCAGACCCTGCTTTAAACTCAGTCTTTTTGGGATCGGGTATTCCCCCCCCCTCCGCTTGTTTGGGGCTTTGGCACAGCTTTACTGCTATCATTTGAGCAGTTGTTTGCTAGTACATGAGTCAACTCACATTTTTACTTGCATTTCTTCAAAAGGTAGGGAAGATCGTGTTTTTTTGGATCACTTGCATGCTCTGTCTGGTGTGTGCCTCTTGGTGCCATTGCTAGCTCCGTGCTGCAGGAACTTATCAGGGCAAAAAGGAGCCTCAGTCCATTGGTTGCTGCCTTGGGAGAGGTCTCCCACACACCCCAGGCTATGACACCCCTACAAGGAGACAAGAGGGCCCAAGATCAACTCGGACTCTTCCCCATTGGCATGATTCGCGGGTCACTCACATCAGAGCTGTAATGGAGCACACCCGCTCTCAAGCCACCAAAACCCAGAAGTTCTTTTCCTTCTGAACTCTTCTTTTAAAAATCCTGTTGTCGTGGTTTGGGAGGGAAGGACAGGAAACAAAAGGGAAAGCAAAACTACTTACCAGCATCCACGGAACATTTGCCTGTACATCTCTGGAGAGGAGACACACAGCTCAATCCTGAAAACACTTGCTTTGTAGTAAGCCCTATCTGGTAGACCTGAGTAGGATCCTTTATTACTTCACCTGTGTCCTGTCTATGTCACTGAGACTCAAAGTGAATTACAAACTGTTTTAAAAACAATCCAATCAGACAACATAATGACAATGACAATGCAATAGGAATAGGATTGCAAAAGTAGGAAACAATGCAAACAGAAAACTGCCTAAGGCAAAACATACCATAAACAATGCACAGAATAGATTACAAAGGCAGAAGATAGTCCAGCAAAAACAAGGTGATACATGCAATGAACATTGGAATAGATTACAACACCATTCCATTATGAAAGTGTCTTCAAGGGACTGACCCATTGTACTGCCATTCTGATTCCTTTATCAAAATGCCTCCTGAATGTTTCTGCTTTGCACATTCTGTGGAATGACAGAAGTGTGGGAGCCTTCCTGATCTCTTTAGGCAGGCAGTTCCACAAGATAGGAGCCACCACAGAGAATGCATATATATGGGCAGTTGCTGATCTTACCTGTCTACAGAGTGGCACCATTTGCAAATTTATGTTGGTTACTAGAGCATATGAGAAAATTTCAGAAGAAAGTCAGCTTGTATTTCATAGATTATAGCAACGATTTTGACTGTGTGGATCATTAAAATTTTTGGTTGGTTTAGAAGAAATGGGTGTTCCACAACATCTGATTGTTTTGATGCACAATTGTACTTTGTTAAGACAGGATATGGAGAAACAGAATGCTTTCCAGGTGGCAAAGGTGTCAGACAAGGATGTATTTTATCTCCCTATCTCTTCAAACTATAGGCAGAATATATCATAAGGAAAACTGAATTAGATTTAGATAAAGGTCGAGTGAAAATTGGTGAAAGGAACATTGAGCTATGTAGATGACACCACATAACTGAAAGAAAATAGTGAAGACTTGAAATGACCACTGAAAGTGCTGAAGGAGGATTATAGCTGAACATCAAGAAGACAGAAGTAATGACTACTGAGGAAGTGAACAAATTTAAGGCTGATGATGAAGAAATTGAAATTGTTAAAGATTTTCTGTTCCTTGGCTCTGTCATCAACCAAAAAGGAGACTGCAACCAAGCAATCAGAAGGAGGGCAGCCTGGGAAGGATACTGGGAAGGGGAGCCAATGAGGGAGCTAGAAAAGATCCTTAAGTGTAAGGATGTGTCACTAGCAATGAAGATCGCAATAATTCTTACTATAGAATTCCCCATTATTACATAGGGGTGTGAAAGCCAGACATTGAAGAAAGTTGATAGGAAGAAAGTTGGTGCTGCAGGAGAGTTTTATGAATACCACGAACCACAAAAAAGACAAACAAGTGGGTTCTAGACCAAATCAAGCTTGAACTCTCCCTAGAAGCTAAAATGACCATACTTTGGTCACATTATGGCTGAGTTCAGACGGGCAGTTTGCCCCGAGATAGGCACATTTCAGCAACGTTTCACAAACGGATTAAAGGGGCCATTCACACAGGCACATCTGTCCGGTGTTCCCCAGCCATACTCAACCCATCTTGTAACGCTTCCTTCCTGAGTTTAAAAGATACCTGATGAAAATGGTAGCAAACCCTGGAAAATGTGTGTATCCTGCATCCATCCTGCACCAACAAAGTGTGAACACTAAAAGCCACGGTTTTTTATTGTGTGCTTATGAGGGCCAGGGGCGGGCCAACAGTGTGAACGCTCCCTTGTGCATCCTCCCTGGTATGCTCCTGCATTAGTCTGCGCAGTGTGACTGGGAAAACTCAGAACACGTTGTTCCAGGTCTTTTTTGCCACGACTCCCTCGCGCTTCAAACTGCCAGTCTGAACTCAACCTATGAGAAAACAGAAGTCACTGGAAAAGTCAACAACGCTAGGATAAGTAGAAGGTAGCAGGAAGAGAGGAAGACGCAACATGAGATGGATTGACTCAGTCGAGGAAGTCAGTTTGACCCTCAGTTTGCAAGACTGAGCAAGGCTGTCAATGCTAGGCTGTTAGGTCATTAATTCATAGGGTTGCCAGAAGTCAGAAGTGACTTGATAACATTTAACACGCATAAACCCTTAGAAGATTTTGCTCCAGTGAGCAAAGCTGAGGTGACAGAGCATAGCAAGAAAGGTGGTCCTGCAAGTATATGAGTCCGAGCCCAATAAGGGCTTTGCAGGTGATAACCAATAACCAGAACTAAACCCAGCAACTGATAACCAATAAAGTGAATCTACATAGACCCATTTAGAATTGCTCTCACAAATTAATATATACTGCCTTATACCATCTTGAAGAAGTTATTTAGCAGTTTACAACAAGAACAAAACAAAGTTTATCTTCTTGTGTTCAGTCCCTTTTTGGGGGGGAGCAATTTGAACTATTTCAATTTAGCCTTGATCCAACATCAGGAACTTGATAACTGTACAAATGTAACAGAAAGGCTCACTGCAGGAGTAAAAAAGCCTGTTTGTTCCATTCTCCATTTCCTAATTCCTAATTGCATCTACTTCCCCATAGGCCAATACACAGAGTGGTAAAATTAACTGGACCAGATTGCAAACTTTTTCTGGTCTATCAATTTGACTCCTAAAGGAAACTTTTAAAAAGGAAATATTCTTGAATTGCTCTGAGGCTGAGGGAAGGGAGGAGTATGTTACTTATCATGGGGACTATCCAAGAGACACCCATAACCATCACATCAAATATACATTTCTCGACTTTAGTGGATGCTTCTAGGGGTTCATTTTGGCTTATTCCCCAGATACAGCTTGAAGTACTATTATGAACCATAAACTGGGTTTGATCTGATACCATAGCAGGATGGACACAAACACAATGTGTGTATGTGAATTGCAGGCCATTTTGGATGTATAATACTACCTCCAAGTCTTGGAAAGTTATCACCTGTACAACTTTGTGAGTTGTAGCACATGTTACATTCACAGTTGGGAGGCTGCTGAAAAATGGACTCCCAAGAGGGGAAAACCTTTTGCCTGGCCATAATGTTTAGTCTTGCTTAACACGGATAATGCCACTGTGATGCTACAAGTTTCACAACCCCATTCCAGTTTCCTGATGTCCCCAGGGCAGAAGCATAGAGATCTATAATGTGATTTTAGAATTCTTCATAGGAAGTAACTTTGAACATTAAGGATTTATGTTGATCACTCACCACAGGGAGGCCATTTAGGGGAGCATCTTCATAGTGAATGCCTTATGTTCTAGAGGTCTCAGTGTGTAATAATGAAGGTGTTTAAACTTCCTATAAGAGGAAATGAGTTCATATTAAAACACTCAGTAGATGGCTGTGAGTGGGAAAGATTGGGCTATTGAACATTTGGACCACTTTGTGAAGTGCCTCTATCTTATGTTCCTTCAGATGCATTGGGCATGAGGCCACACCTGTCCTCATTTGTATGGATTGCTTTAGTTCTTACAGGAGGTACTATACACCATTGAGCCCAAAACTCAGTACTGACAATTTTAAATGATCTACCAGTGTATGAAACTGCAGAAATGCCCTCCATCCTAGAATTCAACCCAAAATGTTTCAAGGCTTGGAGCTGCACCCTAAATGTACTCCAGAGGGAATCAAAAAATCCTTTTGCTAACAAAGAATTGGCAAATAAAAACTTCAGGGCAAAAGCCATTTGGCTCTCATAAATACCCAACACTCAGATGGTTAAGATATACTAATGGACCTAGCCAGCAGAGGCCGAAAGGTCCAACAACCACAAGGGACACCAAATGCAAGATGTTATCTCTTCCTGGGTTAGAACAGAAAAATAAGGTGTGAACCACACAGAGAATGCGGACACAGATGAGATAAATTCCCTAAACACAAGGGAGATTCCATTGCCTTTCTTCTCAAGAGGAGAAAGAGCTTTTACACCTGGACTTCATCCTGATGGCAGCCATTACCATGTGGAACTAACAATGGACAGCCAGCCCAAAGACTCTAAGGTGATGAAGAGCTTTTGAATGCTGTAACTACAAGAGTAAATAACAGCAATTAGGATATGTCTAGAGTTGAGGGACAGAAGATTGTGAGCACGCACCTTTTCTTAGTATCCTTGCTCAGTCAGTTGCTTCTGTGTGGAACGTGTGTGTGCATGATTACTTTTTAATGATGGGAGTTTGTTCTTGGAAACTATGAAAAAACTCCACTCAAACGTGTTACCAAAAGAGAACAAAGAGAGACATGGGAATTAGGCTGAGCCTTTTAATGGCAATGTGGTTGTGAGTGGAGTGCTCCTTTTAACAGGAGATATTCCAAGATTAGTTGGTGGCAAAAGAAATAGCCAGAGAGAATATAGTTACCCCTCTGATAACAAGGGAAGCTCGGGAAGGCAGTGCACCACCAGGCAGAAACAAGGAACAGCCATTGTCATTCCAAACTCCTGGAGGACCCAAGTGGAGCAGCGCTCACAGGACTGCAGGACTGCCACAACAGGGATAAACAGAAGTATGATAATGCAGACAAGTTAACAAAGCTGTTCAAACATGCAAAGATTTCCGCTTTCAAATTAGGATGTTTTCTGATTTTTCACCGCTACTGTTTTGTGAGACATTTTCTGCTTTCTTGCACTGAGTGTTCTCCACAAAATATATACATTTCCCATGTTATCCATGCATCAATGAATCCCCACTTATTACATACATAAGTGACATATATTACATTACCCATATGATTTAAATCTGGTGCAAGAATTTTTTTTTCTTAAATGCTGCCAGCCTCTGCACCGGTACGTACGATTGCATTCAGAAGTGACAATGGGTAGCTCTAGGACTCATGGGACGCTCCCATTAGGATTTGATGAAACATGCATTTGCAAAATTCTGCCCATCCAAACAGATCAGCAGCCATTATCATTGCTGTTCACAGACTTAAACACCAAATGGTAAGAATACTTTATGCCTGTTTTATGGCTGGAATGAGATATTTGCTCACTTGCTTTAATTGGCTGCAGAGCATTGCATGACCCAAGGGTGGTGGTGGTGGTGGAGAGAAATAGAACTCCCATCAGGATTTGCAAAAATGCACATGCTCAGAATGCTGCCAATTAGACTGCACTGTTATGTTGGAATACTTTGGGGGAAGTAATCCACCAAACAGTGCTGACCTCTAACAAACAGCCAAACATCCTGTTGAAAAATCAACTCCCTGTCTGTGACTGTCAAACAGAATGTGAGTTGAACTTGCAGATGTTCTAACATCCTTAGTTGGGATGAGATGTATGATGGACTCTTTCCAGATAAACATCTATCAGTTTAAGGGAAGCTATTGATTTCCTGGATTTTTGTGCAATTTCCTTTTGATAAATCTGGATATGTATGTTTAAAAGTACACTCCCTGACATCTCTGCTTGTTACCACGTACATCCCTCTTTTATTTCTCTTTTCAAAACTCCAAGTAGCTTTAATCAGCTTTTACGCCAGCAGTTACTCACAACTAGAGATAGGAGAGCTGAGTCAATACAAAGCACAACAGGACTGCTCACAATGTAAATCAGAGAGTGGGCAGGGGGAAAAAAGCCATGTATATTATTTTTCTGTTCAAAAGCGGAAAAGATGGCTTCAAAGATTGCTTCAGCCCCTTATTTTTCTAGCTGGGATGATGGCAAGAAACAAGTAATTGAAATTACATACTCATCAGTGCTTTTGTTAACAGAAAGCAAAGGGTTCTGCTTCATTTAGTGCTCCAGTCTTCCCAGATTAAATCAGACAGCTCTTTCCATATGCTGGGCAGCTTGATTCAAGTTTGCATAATAAAGCTCATTATGTTTTAGTCCCAGATATTTGATAGGTGAATAAAAATCCCAAAAGCAAATACAATTTAAAAAAAAAAAAAAAAACCCTCAACTTTTGTTTATCAGCAAGGTCACATTCTAATTGATATTGCTTGGCAATAATGGGATTTGACATCAAAATGTGAAGACTGATTTTCTGCTCTTAAAAATACATGGCATTCTTGCTAAATTATTAACCAAAACAAGGGCTCATTAAAAATGCAAAATATGAATACCGAGAATCGGAAAACTGTGTGCACAGAATACAAAAAAATTGGGGTTTTTTTGTCTCCTAATTACATGCTTCCCTTCAACAGAAAAGTACTTTGATTAAAGTTTCATCAAAGCAGAACTCAATAAAGTTATCAAAACATAATACATGAATCAAAAGACCACTAGAATGCAGAATTTGTTCCTGGCAATCTCCAACTAATGAAGTCACATTAGCCACTTAACTTTCTGGCAAATGAGTCATCAAGGAATTTATGTGCATTCTTGTGGTAAGACCAGTTGCCCTTATGACTGTTAAATGTCTACAAAGAAAGAGTATCATTGACTGAACTGGAAGAAAAGCTTTAATAATGGATGAAGAAATAGTTCTGAGCCTGCCCACAGAGATTACTATGGAGATTCTCAAGTTCAGATGATAATTTTATCAGTAAGAAACCTTGTTCAATGCTCTGATATTCGATATATGAGCATATATACGCAAATGGCCTATACCAACATATGGACTTCATTCTGCAGTCATAGTACTAAACATGCTCAGCTAATGAGGTATATTTAACTACCATGCTTAGCTTCACTTTCTGATGATAGAATACTTTGGTAAAGTTCAGAATTAGAGATTTTGAGACTGAACCTCAACAGTTTAGAACTTCCAGTCTAATTATGAGCCATAGTCAAATATCACTGAAGTTTGGGATTTGCTCATATTAACTTGGCCTTGACTGTACCATCATGCATCTCCACTACCACTGCAATCACCACCTTTTCTTTCCTGCTGAAGCATTGCAGGTGGCAACTGTTTCAATCAGGGTCCCTGAACCCCTTGGCAACTGTTCATTTTTGCAAGGGGGGAGAGTCAGCAGGAAAACCAGACCATTTGGGCCAAGCTGCCATTTAGGCGTACCTGGTAGTGCATCATAAAACCTGATTGGGAGGGAGAGAGAGACGAGAGCTACTTGACAGAGGGCCTCATTAGCAGAGAGTGGAGCATCTCCCACAAGCAGCAGGATTATTAACTCTGGATTCAGGGCCGGATCGCCCATTGGGCGAACTAGGCGCTCGCCTAGGGTGCCCCGGCCTCAGGGGCGCCAAATGGCGCCCCACTCCCCCCTGAAAAGCGCCCCCCCGCCCCCTAACCAGGTGCCCGCCACCACCGCCACTAGACCCCCACCCCCTTCCCGGCTTTCCTCGGGGCCCGGCAGCTGTGGAGCCCCCAGGACAGCTGGCTCTGGGAGGGAGGGGGCGGCGGCTAGACCCCCCACCCCGTTCCCGGCTTTCCTGGGGGTCCCGCAGCTGCAGAGCCCCCAGGACAGCTGGCACTGGGAGGGAGGGGGTGGTGGCTAGACCCCCCGCCCCTTCCTGGCTTTCCTGGGGGTCCCACAGCCGTGGAGCCCCCAGGACAGCCAGAGCTGGGAGGGGGTGGTGGCTAGACCCCCCAACCCCTTCCCAGCTTTCCTGGGGGTCCTGCAGACCCCCAGGAAAGCTGGCGCTGGCAGGGAGGGGGCAGCGGTTTAAACTTCCGCCCCCTTCCCAGCTTTCCTGGGGGTCCTGCAGCCGCAGAGCCCCCAGGACAGCTGGCACTGGGAGGGAGGGGGTGGTGGCTAGACCCCCACCCCCTTCTCGGCTTTCCTGGGGGTCCCGCAGCCATGGAGCCCCCAGGACAGCCAGCGCTGGGAGGGAGGGGGCAGCAGCTAGACCCCCACCCCCTTCCTGGCTTTCCTGAGGTCCAGCAGCCGTGGAGCCCCCAGGAAAGCTGGCGCTGGGAGGGAGGGGGCGGCAGCTAGACCCCCGCCCCCTTCCCTGGCTTTCCTGAGGTCCAGCAGCCGTGGAGCCCCCAGGAAAGCTGGCGCTGGGAGGGAGGGGGCGGCAGCTAGACCCCCGCCCCCTTCCCTGGCTTTCCTGGGGGCCCCACAGCTGCAGAGCCTTCAGGAAAGCCAGCGCTCTGCTGCTGCCCCCCAGTTTCCAGGCTCCACCGGGAGGTTGGCATCCCCAGTGGGGGGCGCCCCAGGCTTCCTGCCTAGGGTACCCAGACACCTGGAGCCAGCCCTGTCTGGATTGGGAGAGGGGTTCACCTAAGCAGGCAGAAGTTTTAAAAGGTGAGGTCTTCCTTTGTTCTGTGTTCAAACACTTTACCCAGATGAGATGACCAGTGGGCCTCATCCTCCTTTATAACAGCGTAGCAGGAGGGATGGGGATGTGTTTGCTCCATCCAAGGTAACTGTCTTGTAATGAAACCTAGTTAGTGTTGTTTTTCTTTTATTTCCTTAGATCTGTATTCTCCTACTACAATAGCTATTTCCTAGAGTTGCCAGTCCCCAGGTCTTAGCAGGGGATCCCCTGCTTTGGGGGGCTTCTTCCCACTGCAGACCAGCTGGCCAATGGGAAAACCCCACCCCTAAACAGGGACATCACAATGCAACGTCTTTGACATGATGACATCCCCTGTCATAGTTAGCCATCCTACTATGAGTGGCAAGATTAGAACCTACAAGGAATTGTGGGATGAGGGGAAATTCTCTAATTCCCACCCTCAAATCTCCTACTACAAGATTCTGTAACTTGAGAAAGTTAATCCTCTTTCTCCCTTTCTGCTCAGCTGATCTCAACAATCTGTCATGGGGCATACGTAGCACTCACCAAGGCATCTTTGTGGGGTTTCTTTTTCTTTAAGTTAATTTGCAAAGTCTTATTTTTCTGCTTACCTGGGGAGTCCTGAGAATGTAGAATGTGCAATAAAGGCTCTTCCTTCAATTTAAGTGTGTGTGTGTCCACAGCTGGTAACTCATAAACTGCAGATACAGAGAGGTTTGGCTCTCTTCCCACTCAGTAGTCTGTCTCTATGTGATCCTTTCCGGAAGTTCCCTGTTGAAGCTTATCTGTCTGCTTGGATCAGGGCATGTTTAAACAAACTCAGGCCCTGATCACACGGGAGGATTTGCCCCATGAAACGGACGGGTTGAGGGCACATCAAACGGGCACAATCATACGGCAACATCTGGGAAGCGTAGTGTGCCCATCCCCAACCCATACTGTCAGCCTGAAGAAGTGGATTTTAAAAGTACCAGCAAAGGGGTAGTAGCAACTGGAAAACATGGGTCACAGGCGAGCGTCGGATTGCGGAAGCAGAGTTAATCCGGTGCATCCGGCACGCGCATGCGTCCCATCGCACCAGATGTGTTTTTTCCAAGCCTCCACAGTATGCAAAGAAACGTAAGAGTGCACATGCACAAGACCCTTTGATGTACTTCAACATCGCCATGTGATCACCGGCTACCAGCATCTGCGCGGTATCTCGGGGACCCATCTGATCGCGCTACTGCGCATCTTTTTGCTCTGGCTCTAATTTGCCTCCCTTCAGCAGTGCAGTATCCTGCTTGTGTGACCGGGACCTCAGCTTCACATTTGTTTTCTTTTATTCCTTGATGTAATACAACAGTTTCTGTGATCACATGAACACATGAAACTGCCTTATATTTTATTTATTTATGTATTTGATTTATACCCCTCCCACTCTGCTGGAGCAGGCTCAGGTGGCTTACATAAAATGCAGTAGCTAAAATGACAATATAAATAATAGCTTAAAAACTGAAAAACAACATAAGGTGCTGGTGAACAATTTAAATGGTAATGGCGAAAACAGGTTAGCATCAACATATTAATGAATGCAATTGGTAATTGATTTTAAAGTCAGCAAAGCTCAGTCTGTCGGTGCTGGTATTGGGCACAGGTCCTCGATGTATCTGATGTGGCTCCTTAACTAAAGGCCTGGTGGAAGAGCTCCATCTTGCAGAACCTGTGGAACTGTAAAAGGTCCCACAGGGCCCTGACATCTTCCAGGAACTCGTTCCACCAGCATGGAGCCACTACTGAGAAGGCCCTGGCCCTAGCTGATGCCAGCTGATGTCTTTAGGGAATGGAACAGGCCCTTAGCGACAGTGGGGCCCCCTGGGGAGGAGGCCCCTATGTGGGGGGGCATGGCAGGCAGGCGGCTAGCCAGGAGAGACCCGCCAAAGTATCCATAGGCTGGGGAAGGACTGCTACTTCCCAGACCCAGTGGCGGAGAGAAGGAGGAGGCCCCCGGGACCATGGCAGGCAGGCAGCTAGCTGGCCAGGGGAGAGCCAGGCTAGGGAAGGACAAGATATGCTGCACACATGGCAGCTGCTGCTGCTTCCCAGGCCTTCTAGTGCTGCTGCTGCTTGGGGAGGGGGCAGGGGGCAGCAGTGATTCCACTGAGCTGACGCTAGAGCAACAGAAGGAGGCTGGAGGAAAGGCAGCTGCAGCAGCAGGAGAGGGGAGAGTGTGGGCCTAGAGTGGGGCCTAGGGGTTTTTTTCCGTTGGGAATGGGGGGGTGCACATGTGGGGCCAGATGTCTCCATGCTACCAGGCTGAGGTGAGGGCAGGGCTGGGGGCAGTGAGGGTGGCCAGTCATCTGAGAGAGGGGGGCTGGGAGAAAGAGAGGGACCAATGGAGTTCCTTCACCTGCCCAGCTGCTGCGGCAGAGAGGTGTGGGGGAAAAACCTCTGCCCAGCTCTGGCAGGTAGCTGCAGGGGCCTCTAATCTCTCCCAGTGCTGCAGATGGAGCCCCATGGCCCTGTGTCTCTAGCCTAGGCACCTTTTTGTTTTTATTTACACTGTGGCTGTTGGGAAACCCGATATGCATTAGAGGGAAAGAGCCCAGGCTAGCCTGGTCGTGTTAGAGCTCAGAAGCAAAGCAGCATCAGCCCCAGCTAGTACTTGGATGGGAGACCCTCCAAGGACTCCTCTCCCAGGGTCCTCCTGATGCGGAGACAGACAACAGCAGCAGCTACCTCTGACTGTCTCTTGCTCTGAAAACCCAACAGAGTCACCACAAGTCAGCTCTGACTTGACGGGTCTTTCCTCCAGGAGAGGGAAATGCCCATCACTTAGGAAAAAAATCCTCCGTTGAACCCTAGGATCTATGCCACAACAGCTTGTTTTGTTTTGAGCAGAGCGACCACTTTTGCTTTTCCACCCGAGGTGAGAACCACTGGGCTAGAAACAAATGGGGAGGGTCACTGCCACTTTTCTGGCCGGACTCCTTGTCCCTTTAAACCTGAGGTGATGGGGAGCAGCTCAGGAGGAAGCAGCATCTGTTGGATTTCTGCCCAGCACAGGAGGAGGGTGGAAGGGGCTGGCGGAGAAAGGGGGCAGGGGGGCTCTGTGTGAAGGAAAGGGCCCTTAGATGGCCCTGCCTCTTTGGACTGCTGCTTCCCAGGCTTGGCGGTGAAGGGGAGGCAGCTGAGCATGGGAGAGTTGCTGAAGCTGCTGTGAGCTGGGGAAGGACTGATGCTTCCCAGGACTGGTATGGAGAAAAGGAGTCCCCTGGGTGAGGGGCCATGGCAGGCAGACAGCTAGCAGGCCAGGGGAGAGCCACCGAGGCGCACTGCAGGCTAGGGAAGGATGAGGCACACTGTGTGTGTGCACAGGCCTGGCCTAATGCTGCTGCTGCTGCTTGGGGAGGGGGAGGGGGATAGCAGCAATGCGGTGAAGCCAGCAATGGAGTGACCATAGGCGGCTGAAGGGCTGCAGCGCAGGGTTTTTTCTCACTGGGGATGGAGGGGTTGCACAGGAGAAATAATTAAATTTCAGTTATCTAAAGTGCCCCCCTGAGAATTTTAAATGCCCCCAACTTAGAAATTCCTGGCTATGGGCCTGGCCTGGAAGGGCCAGATGTTTTTGGGATCCTGACTGCAGTGCTCTCTGGGGGACATGTGGGAAAAGGCGGTCCCTCAGGTAGGTATACTGAATCAGACCATTGGTACATCAAGGTCAGTATTGTCTGCTCAGACTGGCATTGGCTCTCCAGGGTCTCAGGCAAGAGGTGTTTCACATTACCTCCTCTCTGGTACTTTCTAACTGGAGATGCCAGGGATTGAGCCTTGGACCTTCTACATGCCAAGCAGAGGCCCTTCCACTGAGCCACAGCCCCTCCCCAATAAATTTATTTATTTATTTCAATTTATAGCCCTCCCTCCCCTGTACTACAGGGCTCAGAGCCACCTTTTAAAGTTTAAGACAGCAGGGATGTGCCAGTATTCATTTATTTAAGACATGCTTAGGTCAGTTTTCTCCTAAAAATACCTTAAACAATGTATGTTGATCACATGGTTAAGGGAGCAGGATTTGTGACCCTTTCCTATCCATAGTTTCTGAAGAAGCCTATATGCATACTTGTGTATTGAAGGAGTGAGGCTGGCATCAGCACATCCCCAAAGCTTCTATGTATTCTCACAGACTGTCACCACACAAATGTTAGGTTGTTCCAGCACTCATGAGCCAGGTCAAGGTTACAAGGAACTATGGACAAATGGGAAGTACTGTAAAGGCAGGACCCAAAGCAGGGAAGCAGTGATAATTATCTTCAATATATCTAATCCTCAGTGTAGTCAAATCTGTGAATAGATTTCTACAAACCTGGGGAAAAATGGATTTGCAGAGAAATCGGAAATCTTAAAAAAAAATACACTGAGGGTTTAAACCCACCAAAATAATACTAGCAGCACCTGCCCCTTTAAAAAATGAATGCTCTTTGCTGGGGTCATTGTGGGAGGTTGCTAGGCAACCACAACAGTATTGCCAGTCTTCAGGTTTCTCTCACAAAGGTAGGGTCATGGCCCTTTCCAGAGCTGTTTGAAGCTTGCCTACTAGAACTACTTGGCAACATGATACCACATGACATCCATAACTCACCTAGGTCTGCCTGCTTGCTAATATTCAACAGCAGTCATAAAAGCCAGCATGTTGTAGTAGCTAGAGTTTCAGAATATGATCTGGGTAATCCAAGTTCAAATCCTCATTCTGCCTTGGTGCACACTGGATGACCTAGGGTCACAAACTCTCTTCCTAACCTATCTCACAGGGCTGTTGTGAGGATAAAACAGAGAACTGGAGAATGATGTAAGTTGCTCTGAGTTTCCCTTGGGAAGAAAGGCAGGATATAAATGAAGTAAATAATAAATATAGCTGAAAATGGGGGCATATTAAAGGTAAATTACTGGATTGGTGGGTGAGGAAGGAAAAAAGCAGGAAAAGGTGAAGATATGGGGGGAGGAGAGTTCCCCATCATGATGCTGGATCTGGCTCAGCCTGGTGTCCCAAACCACACAGATTTTTCCCAGGAAGAAACTGCCAGGGAGAGGGAATGAGGGAAAGCTAAAGGTCTGATAAAGGTAAGTTGGCTGGTGGATGGGAAGGAGACAAGGAAGCAGGACAAGAGGAGAGGCTATGGGGCCTTTCAGTGAGGGGAAAGAGAAAATAGTGAGGGGGAATGAGATGCCCCCCCATAAATGTTTGTGGGACCCCAGCTTGTCAACATGTAAATCTCAGCCTCCCCCCTTTCAGAAACATATAAAGAAAGAAAGGGTTTCAGAAGCAGTGATTTAATGTATTTTGATATTGATTGTGAGGGTCTATTGCTGAAAATGGAAGGGCTTTTCATGTACCCATTTCTTTAAATAACAAATATTGGGGGTGGAAACCAAATTAACAAAATGTCTCAAATACTATTCAGCCCCTAGCAATGGTTCTCAATTGAATATACAAGAGGACATTTCACAAGCCATCAGGGATTTTTGTGGCCTGTGGCTCTATGACAGATTTTGAATTAGAAAGAACTTCAAACATCTGCCACTGTAGTGCTAGTGGATCTTAACGCACACAAATATGCATGCATTATAATACCCAAATCTTAATCCTAACTATGCATTTCTGGATTTGCATAGTTTGGCTTCTAAATGTTAATGCTGCTTTACCTTATTTTGGAAATAAAATAAGCAGGGAATGTTGACACTATTCTTAATGCATTATATATGCATGCAAATTAAGGTTATTTCTAGGTCAATGGAAACCTAAGGCATTCCTTTACATTTCTGGATAACAGTGTTTGGATAACTGTGGATACGCCACCTAGGGGGCTCAATGAATCCTTCTTATTTACAATTCATTCTGATACTTAGACTTCCTTTGGTGCAAAAACAGGGAGTCTTGATTCACAGTATTATGAAATTCTGTATCTAACATAATGATCTTTTTTTTTTTGCTGGAAATAGAAATGATTACATCCCCCCCCCACCTCCGTAGTTTCAAATCAATAACTAGCAGTAATTGCTTCTTATAAACTCATTTCTGGATGAATGCTGATATTTCAGAGCAAGACACGCACACCCCTTCCTAAGTAAGCATAACATTCCCAGCATTATGACAAACACAATTGAGTTAGTGAGTTACAGCTATAGCCCAGAAGTCAAAACAGAAAATAAGAACTAAGAGCTACAGCTCTGCTGCAGCAGTTTACTGAAGCACAGGGACTTTGATGCATGGAGTAAGGGGTGAGTAGTGCAGTGGCCAAGGTTTCAGATGACACCACGTTGTTCAGGAAGGTGAAACCCCAAGCAGTGTGGCGCAATTATTAGAATGTCAAACTAGGATCTGGGAGAATCCAGGCTCTAATCCCCACTCTGACATGGATGCTCACTGGATGATCTTGGGCTAGTAACAGACTCAGCCTAACCTAGGAATATTTATTTATTTGTTTGTTTGTTTATTTGATTTGTATCCTGACTTCCCCACAAGCAGGTTCGGGGCAGCTGTAATCTTGTAACTGTATTGTAATTTTCACTACAAATGAGTTTATCAAGCAAACTTATCTCATTTGATGAAAAGTGACTATGGTAAGCTCAACGAACACTGTGAATGGCTCACAAATTGGTTAGCAGCTGCGCAATACTTTTTTTTTTTTTTTTGCTACCAGCCATATTGTTTGATTTCTGTACTTAATAAATAGACAGAGCAGCCACAAATTGAGTGAAAAAGAAAGGGAGACTGGGGGTGGGGGGAAGTATAGATAGAACTCCAGAAAGGGAGTAAAAGGGAGTCTTTATGATTTACACTATTTTGATGTTTCACCATAAATCACAGATGTTTCTGTCAAACTTACTTAGTGGGGATTCTGACAGAATTTGCCTGGTTGCATAAGCAGTGCAAAGGAAAGAGGAAAGGGGCGGGATCATAACCCCCCTTACTGATCCTTGGGAAGCAGGTGGTGAGGCCAAGTCAGGGCTCCAAATTCAGTCACTTTGGAGGTGCATGATAAAATATGGATTCGACTTGAACTTCCTGTGATTCATTGTCCTTTAAAAGCTGCATCACACTATGTTGTCGAAGGCTTTCACGGCCAGAGTTCATTACTGCAACACACTGTCTGCTCAAAGGAGGTTCTTCTTTTCAATTACTTGTCAACTTTCTAACTTTTGCCTCTTTTTTCTGCTCTTTCCCCTACTGTCTGCACTGTAAGCTCCTTGGAACAGAGACCTTGCTATATGCCTTTTCTGCTTATTTTTCCACTGCAAAACATTGGGGGTTTTGGAGGTTGGGGACGGGGTACATCTGTGGACCTGTCTGTGATATGTGACTTGATGGTAAGTTTGGGGTAACCCCTTCCATAAAACATGAGGATCCATTTAAATCATCTGGGCAGTTCATAAACAGAATCCAGCATTTTTGATCATATAGAAAGGACTCTTCTTGCCTGTCCAGCTCACCAAAGAATTTCTAATTGCCCATCCAAGGAAGAAAGAACAGATTAACAGCTTTTGCAGCTGTTTCAATTAGCCACAGCTAAATTTAGAGACATTGATGGCTAGTCCAGTTTAATCAGATCTCAGAATGTAAGTAGGGTGTTTGGATGGGAGACCACCAGTGTTCACTCTAAGCTGAGTTAGTGTGAGCTAGCTCACAGTTTTTTAGCCTCCGCCTCACACATTTTTGTCCTAACTCAGGAAGAATGGTTCCAGAACAAACTAATTTATGCAGCAGCCAAATTGCTCACTCACAATTTTAATGCCAGCAGCTCACAAAGTAGAATTTTTGCTCACAGGATTCCACAGCTTAGAGGGAGCATTGGAGACCACCAAGGAAGTCTAGGGTTTCTCTACAGAGGAAGGCAATGACAAAGGACAGGTGCAGCTTCCCAGAAAACTCCAGTGAAAGACTCAGCAAATTGCATAATATGATCAGCAATCTATATGGGGTTTATTTGTGACTGACAATTATGGCATGAGCTGAACCTGCAGGGGTTCAAGTATCCCTAGCCTAACCTATCTCACAGGGTTCTTGTGAGTAAATGGAGGAGAATAAAACAATGTGAACTGCTTTGGTCCCCACTGGGGAGAAAGGTGGGGTATAAGGGAAGTAAATAAATTCATAGAATCATTGAGACCATCTAGTCCAACACCCTGCCCAATGCAGGACCAGCCTAAAGCATCTCTGACAAATATTCATCCAGCCTCTTCTTAAAAGCTGTCAGTGCAGGGGAGCTAACCACCTCTCTAGCCAGCTGATTCCACCTTTGAACCACTCTGACCATGAAAAAGTTTTTCCCAATATCCAGCCAATACCTTTCTGCATGTAATTTAAACCTATTGCTTCGGGTCCTATCCTCTGCTGCCAACTGGAACAGCTCCTTGCCCTTCTCCAAATGACAGCCTTTCAAATATTTAAAGAGAGCAATCATGTCCCCCCTCAGTCTCCTCTTCTCCAAACTAAACATTCCCAAGGCCCTTAGCCTTTCGTCATAAGGCTCAGTCTCCAGACCCCTGATCATCCTTGCCGTTCTCTTCTGTACCCTCTCGATTTTGCCCACATCCTTTTTGAACTGAGGCCTCCAGAACTGCACACAGTACTCAAGGTGTGGCCTGACCAGTGTTCCCTCTAAGCTGAGTTAGTGTGAGCTAGCTCATAGTTTTTCAGCTTCCAGCTCACACGTTTTTGTCTTAGTTCAGGAAGGATGGCTCCAGAATAGATTAATTTTTGCAGTAGCCAAATGGCTCACTCACAACTTTCATGCCAGTCGCTCACAAAGTAGAATTTTTGCTCATAAGACTTCACAGCTTAGAGGGAACATTGGGCCTGACAGAGGGGCTATGACCTCCTGCAATTTCGATGCTATGGCCCTTTTAATACAACCAAAGACTGAATTTGCCTTTTTTGCCACCACATCACACTGACAGCTCGTATTTACTTTACAGTCCACCCTTACCCCAAGATCTCTTTCGCATACACTACTCCCTAGAAACGTATCCCTCATCCAGTATTTGTGCTTGACATTTTTGTGGCCCAGATGTAATACTGTGCATTTATCTTTGTTGAATTGTATCCTGTTCGCAATTGCCCACAATTAGAAAAGCAGAAAGAGAGGAACTTCCAACACAATCCCTTCAAGTTGAGATTGGAGGCAACAAAGCAGCAGTGGAAGTCTCTTCATACATTACAGAGTCCACAGGTTAGATCTGGGATCCCCACTTTGCGTTAGGCACACAAACACAATCATATAGGGAGTTATGGGTTCTCCTCAGTTCCCACATGTGGTTCTCAATTAGGATTGGGACAACAGCATGTGTGGGGAAGGGGCTTCAACATTCCTTCTTGCACCATTTCCACAGCCTGAAACTGTCCCACGAGGTGCTATTGGAGAACTTCACATGTTTCCTGGGATACACATGGGTTTTCCCAACAGGTTCTGAGTTTAACGTTAAAAAAAAAAATCCTGACTTTATACATGGGGTCCGAACTGGCAGTTGACTAGCCAGGAAAGTGATCTTAGATTGTCATGTCAATGCAATATGCGACCATAGTGAACATGGGTTCTCTGTGTATTTTTATACTTTACATTTTACATATCAATCCATACAGTCAGTCCAAAATAATATCATGGTTGACCAAAAGACAGTAATATGTCCTAATTTAAGTGATAAAGGCAACCCATGCATGCAAGTTTAGGAATGCTAGCCTTCAAGGGGGGCCTGGGGATCCCCCGGAATTACTGCTTATCTCCAGTCTACAGAGATCAGTTCCCCTGGAGAAAATGGATGCTTTGGAAGGTGAACTCTATGGCATTGTACCCCACTGAGGACCCTGTCCTCCTCAAGCTTCATCCCCAAATCTCCAAGAGTTTCCCAACCTGGATCTGTCCACCCTACTCCCCACCCATCCCTTGCCAATGGACAGGAGGGACATGGCAACCCTATGCAGGATCTCCATAAAAGCAAAGTTCTGGGAATCATGCACAAAGGCAAACAATAATGGATGAAAAGAAGCACTGTTTGTATATAGGATTCCCAGTTCATCAGGGGATGCTTATGTGCACATCTGTTGTCATTTGTGCATCATTCATGATAGATCAAAGTGATTATATCCTTTTGAGCATCCATTTTTAGAAAGGCAGTATATTATTATGCGTTGCTGGAGTTTAGCATTATAACAATGTGTCTCCTTCATCGTAAAGTGACTGCAAGTTACAGTGTTCTGCATACTTCCTGGAGAGACAGAGGAATTCTTTGTGATTTATTTGATTTCTCTAGGTGAGGATTATAAGCTTTGTACATAAACCAGTTATTTAGGGATTTCTTATTCCTGTTTCCTGCATGCCGAGATGGGTTTCTTTTATGACTAATAAAACAAAGTGTGGACGGACAGTGCTTTTATTCACCCCCCAAGCAACCAATTGTTTTCTGTGCTTAGTTCTGCAATAGACTTCTAATGTATTTTTTTTGTTTTCTAAGGAAGCTTGGTATGTCTGACTGCCCAATTAACATACATTAAAGCTACACTAATCCCTCTTGTTTACATAGCAAAATGGTTTCCTTGTTCCGTCCTTGTCCCCCCACTTCTCCAGCCCCTGCGCTTTGTATTTCTTTTGTCTCCTTCAACATCTCTTGAGAGGAGCTGGATTTAATATATGATCCACCAAAACATTAATGGTTGACTAATTAATTTTCTCAAAAAACAATACATTTCTTTCCTCACCTACCCAACACAAGACTGCAAAGCACTCGCACATTTTTTGCATATAAAGATATTGCATTGCCTTTCATGGCCGCATTGATGGTATTATGTGGTATAAAAATCCTCTCACTTCTCTTGTGCATTTATGGAGGATCATTTTAGATTTTAATGAAATTATCCCGACTGAGTAAATCCTTGAACCGAAATTGAAAGGGAGTTAATTTAAGTTTCTCATTTTAAGCCTGTTAAGTATCAAATACGGAGGGAAAGGTGATGATGCTTAAATGTCTCAGTTCTAAAATCAATACTGAATATATTCATAAATTAACAATTACCAAGGACTAAAACATTCATAGCTGAGAATAATTAAGCCAAGTGAATGTACAATAAGAAATTAATTTTTAATATTAACTTCTGCTTTTTTTATGAACAGGCTTTGCAGAAAGCTTCTACTCAGTTTTACTAAGAGATAACTTTTCCTGCATGGCCATATATATATACAGCATGAAACACATTTTGCCATCATTACTAAAATTACATTTTTAGGGGTCAGGTGCAGGCTAAGCAAATTTAAAGTGAGAGATTTCACACCAGCTGGAAATAGATACAGATGCACTTACTCACGGCTATTAAACAGCTATAACTCTGTGTGCATGCAAAGGAGCTTACTTACTCCAGCATTAAGTTTTTGGGTAACCTCAGTAATTCAGCTGATCCTTGGTAACCCTTTGAAGAAATCACAACACAGGATCACCAGCCACATCAGGAAGGGTTTGGTACAATGGCACAGAGTACAAGCAGAGCACACTGTCTGTAGGCTCACATGATGAAACTACTCTTGGACTGTCCCTCTGGAGGGGGGAGGGATGAAATGTTTGAATGCTTCCCCAGATAAAATAATGCCCTACACTCCAAGGCCCATTCTGCATCCAGCATTTGCTCCGTTGTTTTACTGAACCCACACTGGAATAGAAAAAGATGCGGCTCAAAAGCACACTCAAATACCCTGGGCCAATGCCATACTGACTGCAGAGTCATCCCTGAATGGCCATAAAATGTCCATAAATCTATGCAGATGGTACCATAAAGAAGAAGAAGAAGAGATTGGATTTATACCCAGCCCTTCACTACCCAAGGGAGTCTCAGAGTGGCTTACAAACTCCTCTCCCTTCCCCTCCCCACATCAAACGCCCTGTGAGGTAGGTGGGGCTGAGAGAGCTCTGACAAACTGCTCTTTTTTCTTTTCTTTTCTTTTTTGGCCCCCCAAGGGGATTTTTTATTGCTTTTTCTAAATCTACATACAGAAAAGGGGGAAAAAAGTCTACAATACAGAGAGAACTAGGGAAGAAAATCCTCTAAAAACCCAAGAATCAGTGATCATGCATAGCTTTTAAAATTTAAATTCTACTTCTTGAATGCAAATTGACTTTCACAAAAAATGATCATCTAGCTAATAAAACATTCTGATATTTCACCAGCAATTACAGTTTCATAAAGAGCTGTGCCCTAGAATGAAATAATTTTAAGTACTCCAGAGAATATTGACATTCTACTTTTTCTCTCTTTTCCCTCTCAACTGTTTTGGGGGCTACTGCCCCTAACTTAGAGTCCAAGTCCTCATCAGAAGATCCAGTCTCTCCTTCTTCTTCACTCCCCTTGGTGCCATCAGGGGTTCCTTCTCCCTCTCCTGGTGGTCAACCGTGCTGATGCAAAAATTCAGAAGCCTTTTCAACAGAGTCTATCCTTTCTTTGCCATTTGCATATCTAAAGATCAGTCCCTCGGGTACCAACCATCTGTAGGCCACTTTGTGGCTTTGTAAAAATAACGCCAAGTCTCTGTATTTCTTTCTCTTCCTTCTTATCTCAAATGGAACATCCTTCAATACTTTATCTCCTTGTCTTTCAACTTCAAGGCAACTCCGTTGGTCACTTTCAATAGCCAATCTCTCACTTTTCTTTGGGAGAATCTTACTGTAATTTCCCCTGGCAGATTATTCTTTCTGATAAATTCAGAATATGATCTAAAGACCGTATCTATTTCGCTTTGAAGTTGATCTGACGTCGTCTCTGCCAAGGGAGCCAACAAATCACTCACAATCTGTCTCAGATTCTCCCCTCTCTCCTCTTTAATCCCTTGAAGTTTCAATACATAGCTCGCCCTTTCCATTTGCAGCTGTAAAACACGAGACTCTTCGATTTGGCACTTCTTTTCAAGTGCCTGCAGTTTTTTATTCATCTTTTTCGAGTTGGAACCAATCTCTTTAAGCTCCTGCTCTGCTTTTTTGATTTTCTGTGTATTTAACACTGTTTGCACCTGTTGTGCATCTAGCTTATTATCAATAGCTGTAATTTTCTCCGGCAGAGGGCGAAGCGCCTCCGACAGCAACCTTTGGAGCTCCGCAGTTGAATCCTGTCTAGGCACAGAACTTGAAGGGCTGGAACTTCCTGAAGGAGGCTTAACTTTCATTAGTTTGTCCTTAGAGTCTTTTGGCAGCGCCATGTTTGAGAATTGTTTACTTTTTGTAAAAATTTGTCAAAGCCTCTGGAAGTTCTTAATCAAAATGATAAGCTCTCACAATCTATTTCCATTCAATTGCTTTTTACTACCGCCTCCCCCTTTTTCTGATTTTAAAATTGCTTGCAAGCAGTCCTTTGCAGGAGGAGGTTCCCCCCCTCCCCTCGTTTCCTTTTAGGGGGGCAAAATGTTTGCGGGTGATTCTTGCTTATACTCCGACTCACATTTTTAGCGTTTGTCTCTCTGCATTCATAATTGCTGGATCACCGCACGCTTGCTCTGGTGTGCTGATCTTGTTCCCATTCGGGATGCTCTGTAGTGGGCCTGTCAGGGCTTGGAGGAGCCCCCCTTCTCCGGCTTGTCACCCCGGGGGGGGGGTTCTGTAACACCCTATGGCTAGGAATCCAACCCAAGGACTCCTGGAGTGGCACGGACTATTGTGCCCCTACCCAGCCGCAGGCGCTGGCAGGCTTCTCCTTCCAAGACTGGAAACTCCGAAACTTCTCTTTTTCCAAGAACAGCTGTGCCAGAGCTTGTGACTGACCCAAGGTCACATCAGCAAGTGCAAGTGGAGGAGTGGGGAATCAAACCCGGTTCTCCCAGATTAGAGTCCATGCACTTAACCACTACACCAAACTGGGGGGACTGAGAGATCAAAGGAAGTGAAACCAGTATGCAGTGTGGAGACTTCCATAAAATCCGAAAATCAAAGTAAGTGAAAATAGCATGCAATGTAGAGGGGAATTTCTTTTCCAATGTGGATGTGGTAAAACAGCAGAGCATCTTTACTCTGTATCTTTACTCTGACATGCTGGGATTTGTATGAGCAGGGAAAGATTTTACAAGTCAAGAACATTCAAGCATTTAGTCCCTCACCTTCAATCTGAAATGGTATAGTCTAACACAAGGGCATATACTTTTCACTTTCCCAGGGGGTGCTGGGGCTGGGCCAGAGATGTTGCTATGCTAGGTCCTTAAAGGAACCCAGTGACATCATAGGCACCATGGGAGATTTATGGAGGAGCTCTCCAGAAATTTTAAAGGGCCTGGGCACCCCTGGACAGCCCCCTCACAATGCCCCTGGGCTGGGCCAAACTGAGGAAAAGGTGGGAGTTGGCCAGTGGTTACAGTGGTATCTCAGTTATCTTCTGTTGTGTCCTGTTTCTGAAATTTACATTTAGAATAGTCACTTTAAGATCTGCAAATATACATACCATGTGGCTATGACAAACTAATGGTCACAAATCTGACACTGAGAAAGGTAACACAGAAAAGCCTGTAGGGGAACATTTTAAAAGTGTTAATTTACAGGAGCCTTGTGCTTCAGCTGCCATCCATTGTGACGGAGCCCCTCATGTGAGTTTGTCAATATTGCTTGGCACTGGTTGCCCAGGGGTGGCTCAGCATCCCCTGACCAAATCCAGGGAATGCTTGAGCCCCTCAGCACCCCCAAAGTTTATGCCTACAGTCCAATGCCTAATTCATCCCATAAGCCTGATGATTACATATTTCTGCTGTACAACAAACCTCACATCCACTCAATGCTGCGTGAACTGCACTGGCTGCCTATTAAATTCCGGATCTGTTTCTAGGTGCTGGTACTTACCTTTAAAGCCCTATACGGCCAGGGGCCAGCATACCTTTGAGACCGCCTCTCCCCATATGAGCCCCACAGAGCACTAAAGTCTACTAACCAACATATTTTGGTGGTCCCCGGCCCCAGGGATGTTCGACTTGCCTTGACCAGGGCCAGGGCTTTTTGGCCCTGGCCCCTGTCTGGTGGAATGAGTTCCCGTGTGAGATCAGGGCCCTGCGGGATCTATTACAATTCCACAGGGCCTGCAAGATGGAGCTCTTCCACTGGGCTTTTGGTTGAGGCATCAGGCATCCCCTTCTTTTAGCTGGCCTTCATCTGTAGCCTGGATACTGAGATCTTAAAATCTTAAAGATCTTTTTAAAAAATTCTTAGAATTCTAATACCATCAACCACTAAGGTATCTGGTCTTCATTAGAGTTTGTACGGCACTTAGGAGCTATGTTATTTTATATTGTGTTTTAATCTGGTTTAATTGCATTGTATTTTATACTGTTGGAACCTGCCCTGAGCCCATTGAGGGGAGAGGAGGATATAAATCCAAATAAAATCTGCAGAACTACTTCCACCCCCCACCCCCCAGTTTTAACTCTTGTATGCTGAATTTGCGAACTAGCTTCAATACGACTGGATGTGATCGAGCCAAACGTAAACATTTCTACACATTTCACTTTGGTTCATCTTCTTTTATTTACATAGCACACTTTCCACATCACCAACTGAAGCTCGGTAAATTTTGCATTAAAATATTACAATGAAACCACTTTAACATCTATCTAAAAGGGAAAATTAGTCAGTAAGGGAGAACCAAGAGTTAAGCCACCTAAGTAGAGAGGAATAGTGAAAGTTCTACTCTTGCGGGGGCCTGTCATAGCAAGTTTCATCTCCTGCTGACATAATACAACTGGATCATCAAACAGAAGGTTTTGTGTGGATGCACAAGGGAAAGAGTTGAGCAGCACTTCCCAAAACTAGCCAAGGGCCTCTCAGGTTTACACACAACCTTATGGCTTCAACATCACCCAAGCCTTTTCTGTTAAAATCCAAAGCATCCTTCAGGATCAGACAATGGGAGCTTCTAGTTCAGCATCCTGTTCCTAACTCTGTCCACCAAATGCCTCTGAGAAGTCTACAAATAGGACATCAAGGCATGTCTTTGTTCTTAACCTCCCTTTCCCCGCTGCCCTATGCTTGCTCCAGCATCTACCTATCAGTGGCATGTTCTTCTGCTATGCCTCTCAGACAGCAATCCTAAACAGGCTTGCTAAATGAGGTCTATTCAATGGGTTTTACTACCAGGAAAGTGTTTTTTTCTGTAAAGTTTTTAAAGTATGCAGATTCCCGGGTGCAAGAGGAAACTACCCATGCCATTTTGCGTCTGCCCAGTATCTCCTTTGAAACTGGGCTGCCACCTGTGCAAAGCAGTAATGATTGCTTAATTAGCATGGTGTAGATTCTCAGCTGAGGGCTGCATGGTCATATTTAAAAAGGACAAGCAGCCACTTCGGCCAGTTAGCAGCCTAGTGGAAATGAGATGCTGAGTGCAAAGCAAAGCCACAAGCTTTTTCCTCAACAGCATCCTATTTAAATCAGGAAACTTTCCCCATAGTTTTAATTCCAGTCCCAAACAAAAGCCATGCTGAAAACAAAAAATAAAACAAAAACAGCCCATCCAACAGAAAAACGAGTCCAAAGAGAAAGGGATGTAGACAAGGTTGCCAAACTCCAGGTGACAGTTGTAGATCTCCCATAATTACAACTGAGTTCCAGGTGGCAGAGTTCAATTCACTTGGAGAAAACGGGAGTTTTGGAAGTAGGGTTGCCAGGTCCATAAGAGATGCCAGCAGGAGAACATTCTGGGAGCCAGAAGTGTCACCTCTAACGAGCTGACATCACCAGAAGTGACATTACAATTGCCCTCAAACCATAGAATTTTGTCCAAAACCCAGAGTGTCGCCTCCAGCATGCCCACATTACTTTCGGGTGATGTAGGCACATCTCACAATGTTGCTTGGGAGGGATTTCCTCCTGCTAGCCAGCTACCTCATTGAAGTCCCTCCCCTTCCCAAACCCTGCCCTCCTCAGGTGCCACCCCCAAAATCTCCAGGTATTTCCCAGTCTGGAGCTGGCAACCCTAGGTGTAGACTGGCTGAAGTTACCAAGCTCGTAAACTCCCTCTGTTTTTCCTTCTTGTATGTTACATGGGGCCACCACACTGCCTGCAATTGCATTTGTGCAGCCATTTCCCCTTATTCCTCTTTGTCAGCACACAGCTGGATCCATCCTGGTTTTTCCAGTGCCCTGAATACTCAGAAGTCATTAGGACACTTTTGCCCCCAACATCCCCTTTCAAAAAGCAATCTGTGCCACTTTCATAGAACAAACAGAAAAATAACCATTTAGAGTTAACTTTTATTCTCCATCCCCACCGTCCATTTCCAAAAGAAGGCTGCCCACCACAGCCTAATCATTGTATTTATGCCCTACTTTGAGAGAGATTGTTCACTGCTGAGAGGAAAGTTGGCTCAAGTGAAACTAACTGCAAGAGGGAATAAAAGAAGGACAAAGCCCCACAATGAAATGAACATGATTTGTTGATAAGCTGACAAGCTACCAAGCAAACAACGGATCCCCACAGAAATTTACCCAGGGGGGGTGGAGTGGCCACATCTAAAAGGAGCTGACTAACTGGTAAGTGGGGTTGGGGGAGGAAGGATGCATATCGAATGTAACCAAAATCAGCTGCACAGAGTGGAAGAGAAACATTTTGGGAGCTCCAGTTGTAACACTGAAGCAAACAGAGCGGAATAAAAGTAGCTCTTTTTTGGTTGAGCACACCTCATAAAGTAGCACTGCCCCAAGGTATTTGGTAAAAAACAACAAAAACTAAACTAGTGACAATGTTGCTTTAAACAAACACAAGCATATCCATTCACTTCCTTCCTCCAAGACAACCCAACAACCATCCTGCTGATTTCCATATTCATGCCAACTTTAATCCTTATTAGCAAGCAGTTTCCCATCTTTTTTTCCTAATCTCATCTTTCCATTGCCACCTAGGGAATGACTCTCACTGCTCTCTCTCTCATATCTATCACGTTTTTTATCCTATGGAGATAGAGGAGGATGAGCAGCCGTGCTAGTCTGTCTGTAGCAGTAGAAAAGGGTAAGAGTACAGTTGCACCTTAAAGACTATCGAAGAGTCATTCACAAAAGCTCATACCCTACCACAAATTTTGTTAATCTTTAAGGTGTGACTAGACTCTTATTTTTTATCCCACCAGAACAGCTTACATTGTCTGTCTTCTCCCTTTTTATTCTCATTGGGATCATGTGAGATAGATTGGACTGAGAGAATCAGTGTCCAAAGGCTACTCAGTGAGCTCCCTCCACTCTGGAATATTCTCTTGTGTGACCCACAACTTGTCTTCTTCCACAGTCCTTCTCCAACTGATAACATCCAATCCTATTTCTCCCACCATCTCCCTCACCTTCAAAAACCTCCTTCAGTCCTTTTTCTCTTTGTCTCACTTGGTGAGTTGGCTGCCTTGTCCAATCCTTTCAAATGCAACTTGCCTTCAACATCTTATGGCTGTCTCTTCCACCATTCTGTCTCTTTTCCACCAAGCAACCAATCCTTCTTTATTTCTTTCCCTATGACATTCAAATACACCACTATTTCCCCATTGTCAAAAGGCCACCCTTTAACTTATCCTCCCCTCCAGCTACTTCTATCCTCTACTTCTTCTCTCAGACCCCATCAATCCAGCTGCTACCCTCAAACTGCCCTCACCAATAACTGCTGATCTTCTAACTGTCAAATTCAGAGGTCTCAACTCTGTCCTCACCTCTTAAACCTCTCATTTGCATTTGACGTGTCTGATCACTCTCTGCTCTTTGATTGCCTCCATCACCTAAGTTTTTGTGAGTCTCTTCTTAGATTATCTTCTCAGAGTCTTCCAACTTATCTGATTGTTCATACAGTGTTTCCACAGGGAAATTTCTTCTGCTGCTTTTCCTCTGTCTATTTTCCCCACATAATGAACTACCCTTCTCTGCCCACACACTGTCCCAAGTGATGTCCCCACATCCCACAATTTTCAGTGCCACCTATATAATGCAAGATTTGAGTTCATTAGCCACCCAGAGTCAGCTCTTATGCTCTTTCATTAATGCATGAATTAGCCTCAGACTACTGGACTCATGGATCACTGCCTTGTCGTGACGAGGGGGCTTGCGTGGTTCGATGAGGCTGTGGGCTATGCCGTGGAGGGCCACCCAGGACGGACAGGCCACAGCAGAGAACTCAGACCAAGCGTGATCCCCTGGAGAAGGAAATGGCAACCCACTCCAGTATCTTTGCCAAGAAAACCCCATGGACAGTAACAAAAGGCTAAAAGATATGACGCCGGAAGATGAGCCCCTCAGGTCGGAAGGTGTCCAATATGCTACTGAGGAAGAGCAGAGGGCAAGTACGAGTAACCCCAGAAAGAGTGAAGCGGCTGGGCCAAAGCCGAAAGGACGCTCAGTTGTGGATGTGTCTGACGGTGAAAGGAAAGTTCGATGCTGCAAAGAACAATACTGCATAGGAACCTGGAATGTAAGATCTATGAATCAAGGTAAGCTTGACGTGGTCAAAAATGAGATGGCAAGAATGAACATCGACATCTTGGGAATCAGTGAACTAAAGTGGACAGGAATGGGCGAATTTAACTCAGAAGACCATTATATCTACTACTGTGGCCAGGAATCCCGTAGAAAAAATGGTGTGGCCTTTATAGTCAACAAGAGAGTGAGAAAGGCAGTATTGGGATACAATCTCAAAAATGACAGAATGATCTCGGTCCGAATCCAAGGCAAACCATTCAACATCACAGTAATCCAAGTCTATGCCCCAACCACTGCTGCAGAAGAGGCTGAAGTGGACCAGTTCTACGAAGACCTACAACAGCTCGTAGAACTAACACCAAAAAATGATGTCCTCATCATCATAGGGGACTGGAATGCTAAAGTAGGAAATCAAAAGGTAACCGGAATAACAGACAAGTTTGGCCTTGGAGAACAAAATGAAGCAGGGCAAAGGCTAACAGAGTTTTGTCAAGAGAACACGCTGATCATAGCAAACACCCTTTTCCAACAACCTAAGAGGCGTCTCTACACATGGACATCACCAGATGGGCAACACCGAAATCAGATTGACTATATAATTTGCAGTCAAAGATGGAGAAGCTCTATCCAGTCAGTAAAAACAAGACCTGGAGCTGACTGTGGCTCAGATCATGAGCTACTCATTGCAAAATTCAGACTTAAATTGAAGAAAGTTGGGAAAACCACTCGGCCATTCAGATTTGACCTAGATCGCATCCCCGATGAATATACAGTAGAGGTGAAGAATAGGTTTAAGGGACTAGATTTGATAGACAGAGTGCCTGAAGAACTATGGACAGAGGTCCGTGACATTGTAAAGGAGGCAGCACTCACCGCCATCCCAAAGAAAAAGAAATGCAAAAAAGCAAAGTGGCTGTCTGATGAGGCTTTACACATAGCAGAGGAAAGAAGG
Source organism: Gekko gecko (assembly GCA_029375565.1). Taxonomy (NCBI): domain Eukaryota; kingdom Metazoa; phylum Chordata; class Lepidosauria; order Squamata; family Gekkonidae; genus Gekko; species Gekko gecko. The sequence goes on from JAPDNY010000008.1 coordinate 49,790,961, forward strand.
AAAGCTAAAGGCAATGGGGAAAAGGAAAGATTTGCCCAACTGAATGCAGATTTCCAGAGAACAGCAGGGAGAGATAAGGAGGCTTTCCTGAATGAACAATGCAAAGTAATAGAGGAAAACAATAGATTGGGAAGGACTAGAGATCTGTTCAAGAAAATTGGAGAAATCAAGGGAACGTTCCATGCAAAGCTGGCCATGATAAAGGACAAAAACGGTAGGGATCTAACAGAAGCAGAAGAGATTAGGGAAAGATGGCAAGAATACACAGAAGAACTATACAAGAAGGACCTCGATGTCCTTGACAACCACGATGGTATAATCACTGACCTTGAGCCAGACATCCTGGAAAGCGAAGTTAAATGGGCCTTAGAAAGCATTACTAACAACAAAGCTAGTGGAGGTGATGGTATCCCAGCTGAGTTATTCAAAGTCTTAAAAGAAGATGCTGTTAAAGTGCTGCACTCAATTTGCCAACAAATTTGGAAAACACAACAGTGGCCACAGGATTGGAAAAGGTCAGTTTACATTCCAATCCCAAAGAAGGGCAACGTCAAGGAATGTTCAAACTATCGCACAATTGCACTCATTTCACACGCTAGCAAGGTCATGCTCAAAATCCTACAAGCTAGGCTCCAACAGTACGTGGATAGAGAACTGCCAGAAGTACAAGCTGGGTTTAGAAGAGGTAGAGGAACTAGAGATCAAATTGCCAACATTCGCTGGATTATGGAGAAAGCAAGAGAATACCAGAAAAACATCTACTTCTGCTTCATTGACTATGCTAAAGCCTTTGATTGTGTGGATCACAATAAATTATGGCAGGTTCTTAAAGAGATGGGAGTACCAGACCACCTCACCTGTCTCCTGAGAAACCTGTATAAGGGTCAAGAAGCAACAGTTAGAACCGGATATGGAACAACTGATTGGTTTAGCATAGGAAAAGGAGTACGACAAGGATGTATACTGTCACCTTGCTTATTTAATTTATATGCAGAGTACATCATGCGAAATGCTGGCCTGGATGAATCACAAGCTGGAGTTAAGATTGCTGGGGAAAAGATCAATAACCTCAGATATGCAGACGATACCACTCTGATGGCAGAAAATGAAGAGGATCTAAAGAGCCTCTTGCTCAGGGTGAAAGAGGAGAGCGCAAAAGTGGGCTTGAAGCTCAACATCAAAAAAACTAAGATCATGGCATCTGGCCCCATCACTCCTTGGCAAATAGAAGGGGAAGTCGTAGAAGTAGTGACAGACTTCACGTTCCTAGGATCCCAGATCACTGCAGATGGTGACTGCAGCCATGAAATTAAAAGACGCCTGCTCCTTGGGAGGAAAGCGATGGCAAACCTAAACAGCATGATAAAAAGCAGAGACATCACCTTGCCAACAAAAGTCCGCATGGTCAAAGCAATGGTATTCCCCGTAGTAATGTATGGCTGTGAGAGTTGGACTATAAGGAAGGCCGAGCGCCGAAGAATAGATTCTTTTGAACTATGGTGCTGGAGAAGACTCTTGAGAGTCCCTTGGACTGCAAGGAGATCAAATCAGTCAATCCTAAAAGAAATCAACCCTGACTGTTCCCTGGAAGGCCAGATCCTGAAGCTGAAGCTCAAATACTTTGGCCACCAAATGAGAAGGGAGCATTCACTGGAGAAGACCCTGATGCTGGGAAATATTGAAGGTCAAAGAAGAAGGGGACGGCAAAGAATGAGATGGTTAGACAGTGTCATCGATGCAACGAACATGAAATTGAGCAAACTTCAGCGGACAGCGGAAGACAGGAGGGCCTGGCGTAATCTGGTCCATGGGGTCGCGAAGAGTCGGACTCGACTGTGCGACTGAACAACAACAACTGGACTCAAAACTAGGTCTTCTAGTGCAGACCAACATGGCTGCCCATCTGATCCTATGCACTGATAACATCCAGCTCTGCCTCTCTGTCCCTGAACTTTCTAACTTCCTCCAGTCCTACATTTATAGTCTGCCTTCCTCATCCAACTGTGTGTCTTAATTTTCCACCTGAATGACTCATTACTGTTTCAAACTCAGTATCTTGAAGCATTCTGCCCTCCAGTGCCTTCCTCTCCTTATGTGGTCCATTGGCATTATTACCATCAACCCTGTGAAGTATGACTGAGGCTTTGACTCTTCTCTCTCTTTTGCTTCCCATATTCAGGTGCTAACCAAGTCAGCTTGCTTCATCCTGTACAGTATTATAAACTCATGGCCCTTCTTCTCTGTTTTCTTGGACAAAACTTGGTCATACTCTGGTTCCCTCTTTCCCTAACGACTGAAACCTTCTCCTTTCTGTCCTTTCACTGTTGTGCCTTCCATCCAACACTCAGCAGCCAAATATAATGACTTCTCAGCACTGTGAGCTTCAGAACTTTCAGCCAAAGTATAAGTGGAGAGATTTAAATTGCTTCAAACTGCTCCAGCCTTTCCCCATTGCTGCCCCTTATGCCTGAAAATGCCTTCAAGAACTCCTGCATGATGCTACCTTCCTCACTTCCTCCAAACCCACTGTCAAAGACCAGTTTTGATGTATAGCCTTTCATACATAACCTTTAGTCGCCATCCCACTCTGAGACTAAGCCTGAGCCCATGTACATAAATCTTACACATCTTTTTCCCTGACTCTCCCACCCTTGGTTGTCAAACTTCAAACAGTTTACTCCTCAGGGCAAAGACCAATCTTCCTATACGCTGCACATTAATGTGTGTGTGTGTAAAGTGCCATCACGTTACAGTGACCCGGTAGGGTTTTCAAGGCAAGAGACTAACAGAGACAGTTCGCAGTAACCTGCCACTCCATAGCAAGCCTGGACTTCCTTGGTGGTCTCCCATCCAAATACTAACCAGAGCCAACCTTGCTTAGCTTCCAAGATCTGATGAGCACAGGCGAGCCTGGGGGTCAGGGCCTGTGTATTAACAGTGTCATGTAAATAATAATTGTAATTTATTGAGAAGAGAAATGAAAAGGGGGGAGTGTACTTCAACAATGTTTCCTTTCTATAGTTGCATAGCAATTTGTCTTCCTTCATTCTGCTGCTGATCATTTCTATATAGCATTGTCCACTTCAGGACCAAAAGATAATAATGTTTTGAAAAGCTGCTGCTGCTTCTCAAGCTTTGTTACTTTAGAAAACACAAATCTCAGGGATAAAATGAAAAGATAGATAGATATGAACTGAATGACAGCCTTTTTCATTGTACCGCCTCTTCCTTCTCCATGTTTTCAGAACCACCTCAAGCGCTCAGTGGGAGCTGACACTGACACACTTGGGAGACACAAAGCATTGGGAAGAGCAATTACTGAAGGGAAAACAAAATGGTGCACTCTTGACTTAACCTGTGTTGTACTGTTCCATTTGTTGTTTCCCGTACTCTGGCAGCTCCCATTACAAATGCACCAGCTATTTTTACCTGAAATGCTTTTTGTTGCTTTCAAAGCCCTTCAAGGGAACTATTAGCAGAAAATCAAGGGGAGGGCCTTGCTACCAATGACTAAGGCTGATACATAATGAAAGAGTATAAGAGCTGGCACCAGGTGGCCAAATGCCATGCTGCTCTAGTAATGACTGTAGGAAAGAATCACAGGACAGAGGAGCTGGCGATGCTGGAGAGAAAAGGAGCCATGTCAGTCAATCTGCTCAAGTAATTCCATGTAAAGGGGAAACACCACATGCACTTGAATGATGCATACATGGAATGTGTAGCATCACTAATGTTTGAAGCATAAGGTTGCCAACATCCAGGTGGGGCCTGGAGATCTCCTGGAATTTTTTCTGATCTCTAGACTACAGAGATCAGTTCTTCTGGAGGAAATGGCTGTGTTGGAGGGTTGACTCTGTGGCATTAATATTCCTCTAAGGTCCCCAAACCCTTCACCTCACTCCACACTCAGATCTCCAGGTATTTCCGAACCCAGTGTTGGCAAGCTAGTTCCATTCAAAGTCCAGTGTCTGTAATGGAGAGTTAGAAGACCAGATTGGATCATTCCCCTGCTCCAAAAGGCACATATGTCACTCCAAAAGAGCATCCTGGGCTTTCTCTCACCAGAGGTACAGCCTTACTTGTAGGGCAAGGGCTCTGAAGCCAAGCACTGTAAACCTGACCCAAGTTGGATACCAAAGAGATACAGCTAATCCACTTATATGGCATAGGAAGATACAGAAAGGAGGCTTGGTAATTAAACATTGGTCATCTTGACCAGGGTACAATGAGCAGTGGCTAGACCAGGGAGACATGATGGTCAGAAGAGCAGCTGAGCTTCTAAGCACCTATTCCGTAAAGAGCACAGGACTAGGGTCTCCTAGACAACAGGGTCATCAAATTGGCCAAAGCCTGAATGGAAAGAGATAAACTCCACTGGCTGAAGTTTACTCCATCTTTTTGTTTTTCCTCCCTTGCTGTTCTCTTATCTCCTCCTTTTAAGTAAAAGCAAGCAGGTCTATATTAGAACCTTGGGACAGCACCAACAGGCTACATACACACACACACACACACACACATATTTGCACCTCAATAAAACAGCACAATCACTTCTTTGTAGCCCTGCCGTTTGCCTGAGGACTGTGACAAGCAGCATCTCCTACAGTGTCATTTCCCTCTCCCTCCTGAAATGGCACGCAGATTATTCAATCAAGGAACTCAGATCTCATCAGCAGGCATTTTCCCCCTTCATTATTACCTTCCCCAAGATTTATACCCTTATTTCAGCCAGTTCTAGCCACTCTACTTCCTCCCTTTATCCGGGTTTGAATCTATCATCCTGGCCCTGCTGGTGATCCCTAGCCCTAAAGACATCCCACTGCCATTGTTCAGAGCCAGGTGTTTTTCAGCCCTGGCTCCCACTTGGTGATGGTAATATTTAAATGTTTTATTTTATTTTTGATTTTATATTGCATATCTTCTATAGTTAACTGTCCTGAGACCTGTGAATTCAGGGAAGGCCAGTATATAAACTGAAATTATAAACAAACAAATAAACACATACATACATAAATAAAACCACCCAAATTCACCTCCTTTGGACTCATGAACAGCTCCCTCCTGGAAACACGCATGACTCTTGCCCGTGCCTTCTTGTTTCTCAAGCCAGCACCCTTTTTGCCCGGAGACAGAGGAGAGAATTCTTCCCCAAAGAGAGTTGCCCCCCCTCCTCATTTTGAATTTCTATGCTTTATGGCTTTCTTTTAAGGTTTTTTATTCTCTCTGCAATAAGTGTTTTTATTCTCTCTGCTATACCATTCTATTCTTTTACCACTTCCAGATTTGTCATAACATAGTGTCACCAAGTCCAGGATCCTTGTTGTTGGCATGTAGATTAGTATTCTATTGGCATTTTAAGGATATCAGGTCTTGGAAAATGTATTAGAGTATGTCTCCCTAGGACATAATGCTTTAACTAGTGTCATCTATGTGTGCATGCTTTTTAAAAAATTAGTTTTCACAAAACATGATACTGTAGTACTTCCTCTGATAACGAGGTTTTCATGCCCTTTTTTGCCCACGCGGGCGATCTCTGTCCTTTTTTCTTTTTGAACGTGCTTTTGAGAACGCTATGGAGCTGTAACCCCAAAACAGCACAATAACCACCCCATTGGGATGCCTGGACCACTGAGATACATGAGATCACTACATCTGGGGAGAACAGTGATTTCAATGGAGTACAATGCCATGGAGTCCTCCTTCCACAGCATTCTCTTTATGCCTGGGAACTGATATCTGTAGGCAGGAGATAAGCTGTAACTGCAATGCTCCCTTTAAGCCAGGGTTGACAAACTCATTTGTTATGAGGGCTAGATCTGACATAAATGAGACTTTGTTGGGCCAGGCCAGGTGTGTCATAAAAGGTAATGCCAGGTACCGGAGATATAAACTTTATAAAGGACACAGTCAAACACAATTTAAGATTTTTTAAACTTTAAATAACACATTTCCAGTGAGCTCGAGACCCCTGCTCTAAGCTGTGGAATCCTGTGAGCAAAAATTCCACTTTGTGAGCTACTGGCATTAAAGTTGTGAGCAAGCAATTTAGCTACTGCATAAATTAGTTTGCTCTGGAGCCATTCTCTCTGAGCTAAGACAAAAATATGTGAGCCAGAGGCTAAAAAACTGTGAGCTAGCTCACATTAACTCAGTTTAGAGGGAACACTGGCTGTAAGTGCAAGGGATCCCCAGGTCCCACCTGGAGGCATGGCATCCCTATATGCTGACCATCAAGAGGCTGGAAGGAGCTAGTGCAGCTTGGAAAAGTGGGAGGGGGGGGTTAAAATCCTGCCACAGGTTTTGAGTTCCTGGAATTCTCCTTGGGCAAGACAGCTACTTGTAAAACGGAGGCTGGGAAAGAGGGGAACAAAAAGGCAGCCTGTTGTCTGTCCCTAAATACTGCGTGGGGTGGGGGGAAGCAGTTTGATTTAAGGTGCCTGAAGGAGAAAAAGAAGAGATTTTTAAATTCCAGGCAGCCAGAAAGAGAGTGCAGTCACAGCGAGGGAAGGGGGAGGGGACAGGACACTTTACAAACCCAGACCGCATCCCTCCCTCCCTTCCTAACATTCCAGAAATCAAATCCAGAAGTGTGTGTGTGTATGTGGGGAGAGGCTCCCGAAGCTTCCCTGAAAATTTGGAGCCTCTCCCTCAAATCCCTTCCTCCCCAGTGCGACTAACAGCACCGTGGGAAAAAAGTAACTTTTTCCCCACCATAGAGAACAATGAAGGGGGTAGGGGAAACCTGTTTGGAGGCCCATAGAATTGGACCCCCTGGTCCAATGTTCTTGAAACTTGGTGGGTATCTTGGGGAGAGGCTCCATCAGCTACCCTGTGAGTTTGGGGCCTCTTCCTCAAACCTCCTCCTCTCCAGCCCCCAGAATATACCCTATGTTTTCGCCATTGACGTCAATGGGCCATAGGATATAATAGGGCCAAATTGCCACCGAATTTCTTTCATTCCCTCCTTTCCTTCTCTCCTTTTCCTCTTTCCCACCTTCTTCTCTTCTCTTTTTTCCCCCTTTCCCTGTTTCCCTCCTTCTTCCCTTCTCTCTCTCTCTTTCCCTCCTTCTTTCGTTCTTCTTCTTTCCTTCTCTTTCATTCCCTCCTTTCCTTCTCTCCTTTTCCTCTTTCCCGCCTTCTTCTCTTCTCTTTTTTTCCTCCTTTCCCTATTTCCCTCCTTCTTCCCTTCTCTCTCTTTCTTTCCCTCCTTCTTTCCTTCTCCCTCTTTCCTTCTCTCTACTCTCTCTCTCTCCTTCTCTCTACTCTCTTTCCTTCCCTCTTTCCTCCTTCTGTGGCCCAATTCTAGTGAGAAGGGGTTTAAACTTTAAACCCCTTCTCTCCTCACTCCCCCACCCAGGCCTGCTGGGGAAGGGAAGGGGAGGCTTTCAAAGATGCCTCCCCCCCCCTTTGCTTCCCCTTCTGACATCACTTCTGGTGATGTCAGGGGGCATGGCATATGCTAATAGCCTAGTAGCTCATTAGCATACCATATGCTAATGAGTTCCTGCAGCTCTTTTTCTATGAAAAGACCCCTGTGCGTGCCTGAGTTTCCACTTGTTTCCAGGTGGCAGATGTAGTGATCTCATGTATCTCAGTGGTCCAGGCATCCCAATGGGATCGCTACTGTGCTGTTTTGGGGTTGTGTTAAAGCACCATAGCGCTCTTAAAAGAACGTTTTTTAAAAAGATGGAGATCGCCCATGCAGGCGAAAAAGCACGGAAAAACAAAGCAGTGCAGTCTGAAATGACAAACCACTTCAGAGACGGCTCCTTGCCAGTAGGGGAAAGGCTGTGTGAAATGGCCAGGTGAAATGGCCGTATTCCAAGATAGTACAATAATGGTTTTAAAAGGGTAAAGTGAAATTCCCCTTTAAAATGTTTGCATGCTTTTGTACTCCTGTAATGCCTGTTCATGGAGCTGCGGTGGCTCAAGTGGTTAAGACGCTGAACTGCAGGCTGTGGAAGGTCAGTAGTTCAGCAGTTCGAGACCCGGGTGCCGCATGACGGGGTGAGCTCCTGTCTCTAGTTCCAGCTCCTGCCAACCTAGCAGTTCGAAAGCAAGAAATTGCAAGTAGATAAATAGGTACCGCTTCGGTGGGAAGGTAACAGCGTTCCGTGCACCTTGGTGTTTAGTCATGCCGGCCACATGACCACGGAAACGTCTTCGGACAGCGCTGGCTCTTCGGCTTTGAAACGGAGATGAGCACCGCAACCCTAGAGTCGGATTCGACTGGCTTTCGAGCAAGGGAACCTTTACCTTTACCTAATGCCTGTTCAGATTGCAAACATGGGCATAAAGTAATTAAATTTTTTACTGCAAAGACAACATGAGCAGCCAGCTCTCCTACTTCTTTAACACATAAATGGCCTTGTAAAGACAGCCTTGGACTTCCAACCACTCATCAGGGAGTATGAAAAGCACAAAGGTATATCAAACTCAAGATTGTATATGCCATACAGATTTCAATTCATTGTTTTGTCCCTTGATCACAGTATGCTTGCTTTACAGAACACCTTCCTCTTCTGTCAAGGGAAGATACTCACTTGAAAGTCAATACAACAACAAGCAAAATAGACAGAATCCCACTGTCTCTACTCAGCAGCCAATGGTTTTCATTAATTTACCCAGGAGCCTGGTATAACACCGGAAAAATCTGCAATCCTAAACACTTCTAAGCCTAGTAACTTTAATGAACTTTAATGAAGGGTATAACTGAGTTTAGGGTTGCACTGCTACCACTTGGGGTGCTGGATGTCATTGTGTGCTGTACCTTCAAGCAAATAAATTACTGAGCCTGATGTTATATATACATACCCTTAAATTCTCAGGTGTTCAGTCCTCCAAAGCATGGAGAATTTTCATGTGTAGGGATTTATCAAACTGTGGACCACAACAGAAGGGTATCCAATATAAAATTTTATTGGTAAGAGAAAAAACTTGTAAAGGGTTGGCACTTCAATGAAACAAGCAAACTAAGTAGGATAACAAATTAATGTTGAAAATGACAGATGTTATCTCTTAAAAACCTCACAATGAATCTCTTTTTACCTTTCCTATTTTGTTCTGCACATATTTTAGGAACGTGTTATCTCCAGACTTACCAGGACTTTTTTTCCCCCTCATAAGTGGTTTCACTTGTCCATTGGTTACAGAATTCAAATATTCAATCAGACTTTTAGTATACAAATGAAATTATAACACAAGGAACTACCAAAGTTTTACCTTTTCCCCAGGAAAATAAGAAGTGCATGTTTTGAATCCCCTATTTTCTCCTCAAACTCAATTTATCCTTTTTTTATGTTTATCATCTCACCCAATCATCCTTATTCTAATTGCCAAAATGTGCGGATACCTATTCCCACCAACAGGGGACTCACTCTCCCCCAACAGCTTTTCCTGCATAGTCAGTAGACTTCCTGGGTTTGTAGAAAAATCCAAAAAGTAAAAAAAAATCCCTTCAGGAACGGTTGAATTCCCCAAAAACCTTTTGAAATGGCCTCTGCAGGGACCTAACTTCAGGCATCAATGGTGAGAGATTAGAATGTTTGGTGGGGGGGCTTCTAATTGGCTTTGTCAGTAAAAGGGTGGGGAAAGGGCCCTTTCCAGGCCTATTCTGGCCTTTCAAGGAGGGGGAAGGGAGCCTTGGGGCCAGGCTGGGGTATCCCTAGAGATTTTGTGGTGGACTCAAAGGAGGGCTGGGTTTGGGAAGGGAGAGGCCTCAGCTGGGTATAATGCCACAGAGTCCACCCTCCAAAGCAGCCATTTTCTGCAGTGAGACAGACCTCTGCTGTCTAGAGTCCAGTTGTAATTCTAGGGGGTCTCCAGGGCCCATTTGGAGGTTGGCCACTCTAGGCCTGGCAGTAGTCTAGGGTTGCCAGGTCCCCCCTGATTTGCATGACTCACCTAGCCTTGGCTGCTTGCTACCATTCATCCGCAGCCACCCTATGAAAGCCAGTGAGGTGCAGCAGTTAGAGCTTCAAAGTAGGGTCTGCAAGACCCAGGTTCAGATCCCCATCTTGCAGTGGAAGCTGACTGCATGATTTTGGACCAGTCTCATATTTCAGCCTAACCAACCTCACAGGGTTGTTGTGCAGATAAAAAGGAAGAGTGAATAATGAAAGCTACTTTGGCTCCCACTGTGGAGAATGATTGTAATTTTCCTAGGTAGAGGCTGGGGGGTGGAGATGGAAAGCAGAAGACAGAGAGGCAGATAAAGGTAGGTTGGCTGTTGGTTGGGAAGGAAATAGGGTTGCCAACTCCAGGTTGGGAAATCCCTGGACATTTGAGGGGTGAAGCCTGGAGAGGGTGGGATTTGAGGAAGGGAGGAACTTTGGACTGGTGTGATGCCATAGACTCCACCCTCCAGCCATTTCCTCCACGAGAACCACCATTGCCAGCCTCTGGGTGAGGACTGGAGATCACCCAGAATTACAACTGTTGTCCAGGCGACAGAGATCAGTTCCCCTGGATAAAATGGCTGTTCTGGAGGGTTGAGTCTATGGCATCATACCCTGCTGAGGCTGCTTGCCTCCCCAAGCCTCACTGTCCCAAGGCTCCACCCCCAAATCTCCAGGAATTTCCCAACCTGGAGCTGGCAGCCCTAAGGTGAATTGATCTCTGTGGCTGGGAGATCCGTTGTGATTCCCAGAGTGCTGCCACTGCTGCTGTGGGGGGAAAGGAAGCAGGTGGGTGGCTGAGAGGCCACCACTGTTGCTGTTGCTCTGCAGGGAGGAAGCAGGGAGGAGGATGGGAGAGTGATTGGGGCAGAAAGAAAGAATGATGGGGTGGGGGGCAGAAAGAGAGAGAAAGAGTGATGAAGTGGGGAGGCAGAAAAACAAAGAGAAAGATGACAGGTCAGAAAGAGAGAGGAAGTCACATGCATGGAGCAGAAATAGAGTAAGAAAAGGGGGGCAGAGGGGAGAAATAGTGTGAGAGAGTTAGGGGCGAGGAGAGGAAGCAAAGGTGTGACGAATGAGATAACCATCCCGCAAGTTTCTTGCAGGTCTCCACTTGTTTTATCTATTTTTTAAATTAAAGTATGGATACCCCACCTTTCCATTCAAAGCTGTTTATAAAATGACCTTGCAGTACCTCCAAGATGGTTCCCGCTTACCACCTCAGGTTGCCTGTTCCTTAAGATGGGAGCTACTATAACAAAACAGACACTGGTGCAATATGGGCTACTCTAAGTGGGGGAAAGGCCAGTAAGTGGCAACCTGAAAATCATAGGTGGTGCACAAGGGCCAAGGGGCAGAGATGATCCTAGATACGTAGATATGTAGATCCTAGGCCATTTAAGGGCTATAGAGGTCATAATCAGTGCTTTGAACTGAACTGGTAGCCAAAACAGCTTTTTAAAAAACATAGGCAAGGTATGTTCCTGTTGGCTGCCTCCTAACAAGGATCGGGCTGCTGGATCCTGCCATTTCTGTTTTATCTTCAAGGGCAGGTCAACACAAAGTGCATTGCAGTAATTGAGCCATAAGGTTACAACAGTCTGGATTAACATGGCCCTGTCAACTAATTCTCAAAACGAAGGGAGCTGAAAAACCAGGCACTCTTGGCCAGCACACCAGCAGGCTTGTCAAACAGAAAGGCTAAAGGTGTGTACCTAAAACTTTGTTTTGATTCCATATTATAATTTCAGAAATGGCATTATTATCATATTCATTTAATTTTGGGAGTGCCATTATCATAAAGATGTAGTGGGGGGAATGCCTGATTTCATTAATGTCATACCAGAGTCTGCCCACTATTTCTGGGGGGAGGATGACAGGTTTTCTGAGGTGGCTGTTTTTTTCACCGAATGGCACCAAACTTCCAGCTAACCCAGTCTTCCCTTTCTACTAAAGACCCCCCCCCCAAGTTTCAAGTAAATTTGACAAATTTTACAGACCACTGAAGAAGGCACCCTCCACCCATTCTTCTCTCCATTGTTTCCTATGGGGAAAATGGCAGGCTTTCCAGAGTGGCTGTTTTCTCAGCAAATGGCAACATCCCCCCCCCCAAGAAACAACACAACAAATAAAGAGTTAAAATAAGAATAGTATATTAATAACAATAAATCCATTTCTTCTTTCCTGCTATCCCTGACAACACCCCATGTCCCCTTCCTAACTCCCTCCAACCATGGAAAAAGAAATGCTAACTACTAATTATAATAAAAATTAATCAGAACAGTCTGTGGTCCAGGTGAAGGTCCAACATAATATTTCAGTGTGCAGGCTATAGGCTGCATACTCCAAGCAAGTTCCACACAGGGCCTGCAAAGTAATTCAAAGCTTTTTTACAGCCAGGAGCAAGTGAGGAGCAGGGAAGCTGATGCACAAAACATCCTGATTGGCCAAGGCCAGTTCGCCTTGAGATCAGATTGGCTGGGTGACCTTCTCCCCCCCCCTTTCCAGGCAAGCTGCAGAGTACAAGCCCTGTATTTCTGTTTGGGGGTGGGGGTGGTAATAAATTGGCATTTTGATTAAGAAGATCTTTTTAGCCAAGTCTCAAAATTGCTTAGGAGCTGCAGTGGCTCGAGTGGTTAAGATGCTGAACTGCAGGCTGTGGAAGGTCAGTAGTTCAGCAGTTCAAGACCCGAGAGTGCCGCATGACAGAGTGAGCTCCCGTCTCTAGTTCCAGCTCCTGCCAACCTAGCAGTTCAAAAGCAAGAAATTGCACATAGATAAATAGGTACCACTTTGGTGGGAAGGTAACAGCATTCTGTGCGCCTTGGTGTTTAGTCATGCCGGCCACATGACCACGGAAACATCTTCGGACAGCGCTGGCTCTTCGGCTTTGAAATGGAGATGAGCACCGCAACCCTAGAGTCGGATTCGACTGGCTTTCGAGCAAGGGAGCCTTTACCTTTACCTTTTACAAAACTGCTTGCAAAATCTGCACCTAAGTACAAAAAGAAACAGCTTGCTAGCCACAAGGCAGTCTACGGAAACGTATTGCTTAAAAATATCTATCTGCTGTAGAAAAACAGGAACTAGCTATGGCTTTTGCAATAACCAAAAGGTGCTAAAAAAGAAGCTAGCTGCAAGTCTAATAAGTGTGGTAAACCATGCGAGGATGCGAGTGCATGCTACTCTTAAATTTAGCCATATAAGGAAAATTGTAAATAAGGTAGAGGGGATGTTAGAAATAGAAGGATGGGAGATGTAAACAGGGGCAGATCGGTAGGCATTTCAGCTAGTCTGTACCTCCTGATGCCTCTCACCAATGAGGCTAGGGAGCGGGATACATGGCATTCAGGGGTAGGTTTTGAAAGACAGTGTGTAACTGTAACTCTCTTATAAAAAGGCTTGTGAGCAACTTTCTGGCAAGCTCCTGACTATCAGAGTTCCCTCTGTATTAGTAAAGAGTTTTTGTAACCTTCATCTTGACTTTTGCCTCATTCATTTAAACAATTTTGTCTCTAACAGTGTATATTTTACACTTCCCCAAATAAATGCTGTCATCAGCATATATTAATTTGTACTATCTACCAGGAAACCTGTTTTTTTACAGGGCGCAACTGGAAAGATGGCTGAGGATCAGGCAAAATGTTCTTTCTTCCCTGATACTGAACTTTGCCTGTGTTGCCCTTACCTGAATGGAAGTAGAGGAAATTTCCAATTCATGGAGAAAGGCCCACCTTCTCACAAGAGCTAGGAAGCTATGGAGGGACCTGTCCCCTCTTCATGATGGCCTTTAGGAGCCAGAGAGAGGCTGATGAGGAAAGACTGGTCTGGGGTGAGGGTGGAGGGGAGGTGCAGCAGCAGCATTGGTGTGAACCTTGAAATCCCTTGCCTGTTCAGAGCTGAGACCCTAAAAGTAGTAGGTAACTGACCCACCTCTCATGGAACTGAACTGGCAGAACAAAGAACATGGCAACTTTTTTTAAAAGGACACAGTTATGACTGACTTTTTTTCATTTAAACAATACACAGAGAAATGCAGAGAGGCAGTATGGGAAGAGGGTGTTAGTGAACACGGTGTACGACTATCAGCATATATCAAAAGCGACTCAAGCTGGTACTGAGTGACCCAACCTGTGCTAAACTGACAGCTACTCAAGCATCTCTATTTTTCATAGCCTCTTCTTCCATCTTTTCCTCCTTTGCCCCCCTCCAATCAGTCATTCAAATGTCTAGCCTTCAGCTGCACTGCCTTTCTATGATATCAGAACTCTAGTAATGGCAGCCAGAGAGGTCACAGGTTTCTTTCCTTCCCAACTAATCTCACCAATTGCTGACAAAAGTTTAATCGCCATTACCATCGCTACAAAATCCCTGAGTGCACTGCAATATAGATGGCTATTGAACAAACTGCCTACAATATATTATGTTTTTTTCTCCTCCTCTGTGGATACCTTATTAGATGCATAAATTGCAGAGCAGGCAGTTAACTAACCAAAAAGTTAAAAGCAGAAGATCAAATTGTGAATCACATGAAGCAAACTAACCATGACCCAAGGCACTGTGTAATGAGCTCTATGAGCACAACATGATTTCGGCTGAAAGCATCCTTCTCTCCCCCACCCACACAACATACAAACAGACTGCTATCAAAGCAAGGGGGAAAGCTTCATAATGTGCCTCTAATGCAACATAAATAATATTTTATGTAATATAAATTTTCACTTTAAAATCTTGAAACTATTTTTGACAAAAAAGTAGTTGGACAAAAAGCAGACATCTAATAAATACAGAAGGAGCAATGATCAGAAAACACCAACACCATTATCTACTCGGCAATGTTATGAATGCACAGACAGTCTTTTCCATGGTGCTTCTAGTCTCTAGAATTGTCTTCCAGGGAACGTACAGAAAGACATCTTGTGGCTGAACTTTCAAAGAGTATGCAAAACGTTCTTATTCCAATTGGCATTTGATTAAGGAAATCCCCTCTGGCTTATAACAGAAATGGCTTTCACATAGGGATTTTTCCCTGTGTGGAAAGTAGGAAGCCCCAAAACAATGTGCTCCTTCAAAGCATAGCCCATAGTGTTTCATAACTTCTGGGTGATGTTCTAGGAATTTGCCCTAATTTTTATAGTAAAGACCACAGAAACATGGAGTGTCACTATGGATGACATTTTCTTTCCATTTTTCACCTGCTCCTCAGTTTCTCAAGGGTGGGGGATTGGAGCCAAAGGCAGGAGTTTACCCAACCTGGGCAGGCAAATGGTAAGCCTGTTTTCTGTAGAAATGAAGAGGAGCAGGGAAGGGGGAAGCAGCAGCAATGAGTGGAATGGGATAGAGGGGTGTGGACACTGCCTACCAGTGTTCCCTCTAAGCTGAGTTAGTGTGAGCTAGCTCACAGTTTTTTAGCCTCCGGCTAACACATTTTTGTCTTAGCTCAGGGAGGATGGCTCCAGAGCAAACTAATTAATGCATCAGTCAAATTGCTAGCTCACAACTTTAATGCCAGTAGCTCACAAAGTAGAATTTTTGCTCACAAGACTCCACAGCTTAGAGGTAGCATTGCTGCCTACCCATAACTACTCTGCTTGCTGCTGCTGTCATGGTGGAGGCATATTTAGCATTTCATTACTGAATGCAGGGCTCTTTTTGTAGCAGGAACTCCTTTGCGTATTAGGCGACACACCCCTAATGTAGCCAATCCTCCAAGAGCTTACAGAGCTCTTCTTACAGGGGCTACTGTAAGCTCTTGGAGGATTGGCTACATTAGAGGTGTGTCGCCTAATACGCAAAGGAGTTCCTGCTACAAAAAGAGCCCTGATTGAATGTATGGATTGTTTTTCATGTTTTGTTACTCATGTATTTGGGTCCACATGTTGTTTCTGGACTTGATATTATTTTTATACCACCGCATTATCTGTAAAAATAAGATAATCGCTAGCCTAATCAAACCACATACTAACTGTGGTAATAAGAAGAAAATAATATTTAAATTTAATTCTTATTTTGCTTTCTGTAAAAAAGACAGAAGTTTGGAACCATTGGACTTTTCTGCATTCTCATTTTACTTGCTGGTTAGCTCCACATATGTTTTGCTCCCCCTAGTAGTTGATTTAAATTGCAGGGAAATATGCTGGAAATAAACCAGTGTGATATCAAATCGACCACTAGAGAGAGCAAAACACATGCAGAACGGGGGGGGGGGATGACCCTGAAGAGACAGGAACTTACCGGCAAGTAAAATGAAAATGAGGAAAAAACCCTTATCAGGATCAGTTACATGCATTCCCTCTTACCTACCACTAAGGATTTTTGGGGGATTGGAACAGAGGAGGAGTATATATACCACCCTGAGTTAAGCAGGGTAGGATGAAATATTTAAAATGAACAAGCAAATAATAGGAACTTCTGCAGAAGGAAAATTATAGCATTTCAAATTAGGGGCACCTAATTTCCCACCTAGAACAAACAATCAAAAGACCATTCAATAACACTGAAATGCCTGGGTCACATGAGGTTGGATTCACACTAAGATTCCTGCTCATGCAAGGCACTTTTTCCAGAGGAACAGGCCATTCCTGCTTCCCCACCTACCACAGCCCAGTAATCTCCTGTCAATGCTGGTCCTGGGGGCTGGGGACCCTGGCAGTCTGCAGGATGAGGAGGGAATAGGAGGGAATCACTCCACCTCTCCTGTTAGAGGACAATTTAGCCTGGATCCAAAGCAGGGTTTGGAAAAAAAATTAAATTGGGAAAATTCAGCAAGTCTGATTTCAGGTTCAAGAACTCCTCTGCAAGTTAGTGCAAAAGCAGTGTGATCACTGGGAGCTTTCTAGTACCCACAGAAATGCAATGAATGCTCTGCCTAAAACTGGTTAGGGGGACTTAACTGGCTACAATATGATGCATACTAAGTATAAAGAAAACAAAATAAGACATTTATCCATGTGAAGATTATCCATTGTTGTAAAACATTTTTGCTTACAGAAAAATTGTAGTGCAGTTTATTCAGAAGTAGTACCAATTGATACTCACAAGTAAGTACCCATGTGAGTACAGCCTAGTCAGCTGAGCTTCATTTTGGGTAAATATGCAAAGGACTGGGAAAGATGGCTAACTGCTGCTGCTCCTGTGTGAACTCTGGGTTTACACCATCCTTTCCTTCCATACCTTCTGCTGCTACTCTTGTACCCAATCCCAGACAGTTCAAAATGCCCATTTTTGAGGTTCCCCTTCCTGCAGCCTCTCCCTCTATATCCAGTGCAAGCAGGGACTGGAAATAGTCTCCTGCTGATATGCACACTGCCATTTCCTGTGCAGAAAGAGATGCTTTGACTGGCTTCCTTGGGCCAGTCACAGTTCTCACAGAGCTCTCTCAGCCCCACCCACCTCACAAGGTACCTGTTGTAGGAAGAGGCAGGGAAGGAAATTATAAGCAGTTTTGAGACACCTTAAGGTAGAAAAAGCAGAATATATTAAAAAAACACAACTCTTCTTCTTTGAAGTCAGTGAGCTTTAGGGATGCCAGCCTCCAGGTGGGACCTGGGGATTCCCTGGAATTACAGTTCATCTCCAGCCTACAAAGTTCAATTCCTCTGGAGAAAAGGGATGATTTGGAGGGTGGGGTAAATGGCATTGTGATGCACTGAAGTCCCTGTCCTCCCCAGGCTCCGTCCCCAAATCTCCAGGACCTCTCCAACCTGGAGTTAGCAACCCTAGCCCCCCCACCATCCACCAGTGACCTGGCATCCCAAGTGGGTTTATGTGTGCATAAATCATGGGGCACAAGCAAAAAATCATGGGGCCCGAGGGGATTTTCTCAGCAGGATGAAAACCTCTTCACTGCTGGCATGTTGGCTGGTATTTTTGTGGAATGCTGGCCTTGAACGAGTTAAAGGCAGTACAGAAACAATAATAAAATGAGGCCAATGGGACTTCCTCCCTAGCAGGTGTGCTTAGGATTGCAGAATTAGAATGCCAAGGGGGCTTGTTGAGGACTGTTAGTGGCACACTAAAAGTCAGTGTGTAAAGATCTGCTCAACCTACACTCATGCATACTACTAGTGATTAGAAGTTAATTCAAGCAGTGGTTGCCGCACCAGGGTAGGGGGACCATTTGTGAGAATTAGTCTCACCGAAATCCGTTTTGGGTATTGCATCACAAACACAACTGCCACTACAGCACATTCATAACCTGATGCTGCCAGTACAACATGGTTTTCCTCACATCCAACAAATTTGTAGCTAGAGGTGTATAAATCTAGCTTTGGACTTAAAAACCAAACTACTGCGAAGACTCTATATCACTGACAGTCCCCCATCATATATTCAAGACTTATTACTGCTAGGCCTTTCCTTGATAGAACAGTTACAGTGACCCTGCTCATTGGGTTTTAGAAACTAAAGTCACTTTTCAGATTTTTGAGGGGTTGGCTGCTAGGAATCAACACACACTTCTTCAGACAGATTTGTGATCCCTGTAATTTTATTCAAATCCAAGTTTCATATATTTGCAATTTTTAAAGTAGATGTGATTCCTAAAACTTCATAAGCCTGGAAAATGTTAACATGGGAATCAGGCCAAGATGCAAGGAGATGGCAAGATGCATTCAAATCTCAATATACATAAATGGACTTATAGAAAAATACAATGGACACAAGCCATCCACACACACAAAATGTATGTGGTTTTTCTCTAACTTCATCCATCCAGAAGCAACTACAGAATTTTCCCACAGCACATAATGTATTGAAGGTACATAAGAGATGTGCTCGCTTCAGCAGCATATATACTAAGATCACAATGATACAGACAAGATTAACATGGCCCCGCGCAAGGACAACATGCAAATTTGTGAAGTGTTCTGTTAAAAAAAGAAGATACAGAAGATATGACTTTTCCCCCCCTGTTATGTTATTTCTTTATACATTTGCTGAACTGCTATTGATCATGCAAGAGGGCCACATCCCATTATTGTATCTATAGAATACCACGTTACACTGGCCTTGCAAGGATATTTTGCAGTACTGTCAGAAGATAACCCTGCCCAAATGACTGTCCCAGTGTATTTGGAAGCATGACATCTTTAGTGCTTGCAGCCAACAATGGCCATAAAGTGTATTTTTCCCCACTGAAGCTATTACCATATAATACTTGTACCATGGTGTTCACATTAGCTGCCTATTAAATGCAGTAGAATGCTTTTAAGCTGGCTTTTATTGTTTTTGTGCTGCGATACACATTAATCTAGCATTCAGGATCACAACATCTAGTCTCTGTCTTATAAACAACAACAACAATTTGCTTAGATAAAGGATTTGATTCCTTTCCTTCTTCAGTTTACTTTTTATTAGGAATGGTACAGGAACAAACGTGAGACACAGGAACAAACTTGAGATACCATATTGATACAAGAGGTGCCGGAGGGCAGGTTTGTACAGTTCAACAAGCCACTCGCATATGTCACTATAATGTCATCATACCAAACCTGAGAATGGTCTGAAGGTACATGATGTAGCAACCATAGCTGAAGCTAAGCTGGTACAACTAGTCAGTTTCTGGATGAAAATGTATTCCTGTTGCCTTGAGATTTCTGTAGGAAAGGTAGACTATTAAGGTTGTTAACTAAGCAAAAAAACACATTTTGGCTGTGCTCATATGCACAATTAGACCCGCCATAGGCATGAATGCTGGGTGGATTTAAAGGGCATGATCAGACAACAACATCTGGGAAGCAGTCATCAGCAACCCATTCTGCTCCGCCGCAGAAGTGGAGTTAAAAGACACCAGGGAAAATCCAGTAGCAAATGGGTTGCGATGGGCCACGGATGGACTTGCCCCTGTCTGATCACTCTAGCTGTCAGAAGTCCTAACTTAGTCAGCAAACACCAGACCTTTTTTGATGCAAGCAAGGTTAGCGTTTATTAAGCTGCAATAGATAGATCACTGAAACAGGTCTCTTGTTCAGAATGACTTGGTTACAGAAAGCAAGCGGTTATACAGGGGAAGGGGGTGAATGGGGACCCCCCTTCTTCCATACAATGAATAAACATGCGACTGGGAAATCGAAAGTTACTAAGCAAATGAATTCCCACCGCCCCCATTAACCACAGCTGCTACATCTATGCCAGCGATAGAGAAGCTCGCAGCCCCGACTTGCCAAGGTCAGAACGTCCAGGCTGCAAGAGATAGGAAGAATAAAAGCCACATTCCATTCTCACACCCGAGGTGTAAATCAACAACTCCCCGGATTCCAACCTCCCGTCTGGTCCGCCACTAAGGCGCCAAAAGCCCACCTCCCTCCCGTCATCCATCATAGCCCACCTCCCACCCTTCTATCATGGCAGGGCTACCTGACATGCAGCCCCCTCGAAAATAATCCTACCCCTTTGGCTTGTGGGGGTACAATTTGTGAAAGGCTTTAACTAGCCGGGGGCCAGAACATTTTCCGCCCGTACCCACTCCCGCTGCTCCGGCCCAAAGTCAATCCATTCAACCAGGTAAAACAAGCGATTGCGAGAGAGTTTAGAGTCCAGAATCTGCGAGACTTCGTAGTGAGGTTCCCCCCCACCAGCAGCGGAGGTGGGGTGGGCCGTTGCGGTCGCCATTTGTTCCCTTCAGGCGCTGGGCGAAGAAGCCGCACATGAAAAACAGGATGCACAGACTTTAGGGATTTAGGCAATGCAAGTTCAACAGTTACATTGTTAATCACTCTCACAATCTCAAAAGGACCAATAAATTTCCAACCAAGTTTGCGGCTCGGCTGAATGCGGCGCAAATGTTGGGTAGACAAGTAAGCAAACTCTCCACACTTGGGAACCCAGGCTAGGTTACGTTTCTTATCGGCTTGGATTTTGTAGGCAGTCTTAGCCTCTTCCAGAGTCTCTGCTAACGAACCCCACGCCTCTCGCAGCCGTTTGCACCAGTCACCAGCATCTCCCGCCGGGAGGTCGGGAGAAGACAAAAATGGTAGAGGCGGGGCGTCATAACCATGAACCGCTTTAAATGGAGACATCCCCGTCGACGAGTGCTGAGTATTATTGTAACAAAACTCAGCCAAAGGTAAAAGAGAATGCCAATTGTCCTGCTGGAAATTAGAAAAACAGCGCAAGTATTGTTCCAGGGTCTGATTCACACGTTCAGTTTGTCCATCCGATTCAGGATGGTATGCACTGCTGACACCCCTCTCTACTCCAAGCAGTGACATTAGTTCGCTCCAGAACTTGGAAACGAACTGAGCCCCCTGTCGGAGATCACCTTAGCAGGTAAAGTGTGGAGTCTCACAACGTGTTGTAAGAACGCAGAAGCCAATTTCCTGGCAGAGGGGATGGTTGCAAAAGGAACAAAATGCGCCTGTTTAGTAAACAGATCAACTATCACCCAAATAACAGTTTTCCCCCACTAGGGGGTAAATCCGTAATAAAGTCCATAGAGATCACTTCCCAGGGCCGAGCCGGCATAGGGAGGGGTTGCAGGGCACCAGGGGGTTTTCCAGGGCGAGGTTTACTCATTAAACAGGTTTGACAAGCAGAAGTGAAGAGTGAAACATCTTTACGTAGCCCTGGCCACCAAAACTGCCGCTGTAAGAGCTGGAGAGACTTCACAAACCCCGTGTGTCCAGCTAGCTTGGAACCGTGCGCCCAACCCATCACCTCCCCCGGAGAGACCGGGGAACAAAGAGCTTGTCATTTTTAGTCCAGCAGCCATGCGCATCGCGAGACAACCCTTCTTCCCCCTCCACCTCCTCCCTGTCCGCATCAGATAGCTCAGTGGAAAATCGTACCGCCCAGTCACTTGGAGGAGGGTCTGGCGGAGGGGGGAACGTTTGGCCTGCCTCCTCGTGGTTACCGCTCCTCCCAGCTGGGAAGGAGTGAATACAGAGTCACGAACCTCCTCCCTCTTGCTGTCGTGTTGGGGGAGGCGTGACAGAGCATCGGCCAGCGAATTTGACGTCCCTGGGAAATGATGCAGTGTGAAATTGAATTTGGAGAAGAAATCTGCCCAGCGGAGCTGTTTGGCGTTCAACGAACGGGGGAGCGGAGCAGCTCGAGGTTCTTGTGGTCAGTCCAGACCTCGAATGGGACTCGCGCTCCCTCTAACCAATGGCGCCAAGTAGATAACGCCAAACGGATCGACCCCGCTTCTTTCTCCCAAATGGACCAATTCCGTTCAGTATCATTGAATTTCCTAGACACATAGGCAAGGGGGTGCAATTTACCGTCCTCCCCCTCCTGGAGGATCGCCCCCCCATAGCGACGTCCGAGGCGTCAACCTGGACAATGAATTTTTTAAGTTCATTGGGGTGGGCCAACACCGGTTCTGAGGTGAAGAGGGTTTTCAACTTGTCAAAAGCCCGTTGGCACTCTGGTGACCATACTAGTTTAGCGCCCGGTCGAGTGCATTCGGGTGGCTTCCCTTTGGTTTTTAGTAAGTCTGTTAAGGGGAGAGCCACCTGGGCAAAGTTTGATAGGAATGACCTATAAAAGTTCGCGAATCCGAGGAAACCCTGGAGTTGCCTCCGTGTTTTGGGAGGTTCCCACCCCACCACATCCTTGATTTTGTCAGGGTCCATCTCAATTCCCCTTTGAGATATGCGGTAGCCCAGGAAAGGGATCTCCGTTTTGTGAAATTCACACTTGGACAGCTTGGCAAACAGTTTATGCTTATGCAACGTTTGGAGTACTTCCCTCACCAGTTTCACATGAGATGTGCGGTCGGGGGAATACAAAAGAATGTCATCAAGGTAAACAAGGACCCCCTTGAACAAGTATTTGTGTAACACCTCGTTAATCAAATTCATGAAGACCCCAGGAGCCCCCTGAAGTCCGAATGGCATAACTAAGTATTCAAACTGGCCGAGAGGTGTGTTAAACGCCGTCTTAAACTCGTCCCCCTCCCGAATCCGGACTCGGAAATAGGCATCGCGGAGGTCAAGTTTTGAGAAAATTTTCCCTCCAGAGACTGCTGCCAACAAGTCTTTTATGAGGGGCATGGGGTAAGCGTTAGTGTTGGATACCGCATTCAAGCCCCGATAATCCGTGCAAAGCCGTAACCCTCCGTCCTTCTTTTTCCTAAAGAGCACGGGGGCTGCGAACGGGGAGGACGCTGGCCTTATGAAGCCCCTGCTGAGGTTTTTGTCAATGAATTTTCTCAGTTCTACCTTTTCCGAAGGGCTCATAGAATAGAGTTTCCCTTTAGGTAGCTTTTGGTTGGGCAGAATCTCGATTGCACAATCAGAGTTTCTGTGGGGGGGGAGTTCATCTGCTTCCTCCTCCCCAAAAACAGGGGCGAGGTCTCGGTATTCGGGGGAATGCTTTCGAGTTCTGCATCGGCTACCCCAGCCGGCACCGAGAGTTTCCCCTCGATTATGGGTCCCCACTCTGTCTTCCAGACGTGGGACCGGCATTTCTCGGAGATGAAATCCACCTTTCCCTCCCCCATAGTACGTGAGGATCGTGATCAAAGAACCACGGAGTTCCTAAAACCAGGGGAAACCGGGCGGACGGGGTAACTACAAACGATCTCTCTTCCCAGTGCTGCCCCAGTCCCACCCGCAATGGCACAGTCTCGTATTTGCAGGGTTCTTTCATTGTGGACCCATCCATTTGGGTAAAAATCAAGGGGTCTTTTAGTTTAAGGACTTTCGCCCCGAGTCCCGTCAGTAGGGTGGGGTTGATCAGGTCTCTCCCACACCCTGAGTCAATGAGAGCCCGTACTCTCACATGGGTCAAGAGACCCGGGTCCATTAAAGTCACTGTAAGGAAAAAAAGAGAGGGGTTTTTGCTCACCGGGAGTTGCGCCTGGGGTTGTGGGACCTGCTGTTCAGCGCTGTTCACAGCAGGTCCGCCTCGTTTCCCTGCGGCACGACCTCGCCATCGGAGGAGTCGGATGGCTCGCTGAGTGGTTTAGCTTGCAAAGCTTTCGCCCCCTTCGGTCTCGCCACTTGTTTTGGCGTGGAAGTGTCGAACTTCTTCCTTGTTCCCTTTTGTGCCCCAGTCGATGCAGGTGAGGTCGGGCAGTTCACGGCGAAATGGCCTCCTTCTCCGCATTTGAGGCACAGACCTTGCTTCATCCGGAGTTCCCTTGTTCCGTCCTTCTGCTTTGGGTTCTGGGCGGGAGCCTTCCCTCTCGCAGCCTGTGCGTTCCCTCGGGTTGCCATCGCTGCAGCATCGTCTAGTTTGATGGTCTTCAGCCGGTTTTCCATCGTGACTGCGGCCTGGATCCATCCGGTGAGGGTGTTCGGATCTTGGTTCAGGGTGACCTCACGGCGAACCTCCGGATTCAGCCCCCATTTGTAAAACTCCAGGAGATTACCTTCTCCTCGCAGCTTGGCAGCACATCTGCGGAACTCCGCGGTGTAATCTCTCACCGACCTCGCGCCCTGCTTGAGGCTCCGGATTGTTGCTTTTGCTGCTTTAGTTGAGTGCACGTCTTCAAATTGTTCTTTCATAGCCCACATGAAAGAATCAATCTCTCTCAGTTCGCGCCCATCTGCTTGGTGGAGCCCCACGTACCAGTCAGCTGCTGCTCCCTTCAGGTGAGCCGCTATGACGTCGACCATCCGCTCTTCCCTCTGGAACAGGTGGCCCCAAGTTTCGATGAACTTCTCGGCTCGCACCAGAAAGAACGGGAACTTCTCGGGGTCTCCGTCAAAATCCGCGTCCAGGAGCTCCGTAGGTTTAGGAGGCAGGAACCCCCAAGGGCGAGGGGGTTGCTGCCCCGGCGGGCCCCGTGGCGCTGGCCCCGCTGGTTGATCCGGTGGTCCGGCTGGCACGTTCCCCGCTCCCTGGTCCGGTGCTGGGCGTTGATCTGGAGGGACTTGTGCCGGCGGCTCTTCCCGTCTCTGTCGTTCACGCTCCTCCCGAATGCCCTCCGCAATCATTTGTGGGATGCGAGCGAGGGACTCATCCAGGAAACGCATCAGGCGGTCCTGGCCCGGCTCCCCGCTCCATCTCCGCCTTACCACGACACTCTCTTGGGGCTCGGAGTCCCTGCCGGTGTCTTCCAGGGGTTCTGCGGTAGCCAACTTTCGGACCGACCTCTCGGGGTGGCTCATCCCCATGGATGCTCTTGGGGTCCCGAACCACGCCTCGTGGGTCTCGGTCAGGGGTTTCACCCAGTCCCGTCTGCGTCCCGCTCGGTGGGTCACCCCTCCATAGGCTGCCCCATACGGATCGCCGTAGGGCCCTCCAAAGTCGTACTCCAAACCCCATTGTCCCGGCACGTATGTGTCAGGGGTTTCTTTGGGTACGCCTTTCCCAGGAGGTTTCTTGTCCTTTTCTTCTTCTTCAATCGGGAGAGTATCTTCTTCTCCATCACTCATTTTGGAGTGGTGGGTTTAGGACCAGTCCCGAAAGTAAATGAAGATTCTGAACAAACTGTCAGAAGTCCTAACTTAGTCAGCAAACACCAGACCTTTTTTGATGCAAGCAAGGTTAGCGTTTATTAAGCTGCAATAGATAGATCACTGAAACAGGTCTCTTGTTCAGAATGACTTGGTTACAGAAAGCAAGCGGTTATACAGGGGAAGGGGGTGAATGGGGACCCCCCTTCTTCCATACAATGAATAAACATGCGACTGGGAAATCGAAAGTTACTAAGCAAATGAATTCCCACCGCCCCCATTAACCACAGCTGCTACATCTATGCCAGCGATAGAGAAGCTCGCAGCCCCGACTTGCCAAGGTCAGAACGTCCAGGCTGCAAGAGATAGGAAGAATAAAAGCCACATTCCATTCTCACACCCGAGGTGTAAATCAACAACTCCCCGGATTCCAACCTCCCGTCTGGTCCGCCACTAAGGCGCCAAAAGCCCACCTCCCTCCCGTCATCCATCATAGCCCACCTCCCACCCTTCTATCATGGCAGGGCTACCTGACACTAGCGCGCTCTCATGGCATTGGGATGGTCTGAGGCCATCCCGACTCTGTATGCGCATCATTGCAAACTCCATAGGGAGCCCTCAGTGTGGAGATGTGATTCATCGATTCCTTGTTTAAGTGCATTGGAAACAAATGACAAAAAAATAACCCCGACTCCCTCGTGGCTGCATCTGATCACACAGTGGCGGGCTGTGCCCGCAGCTTCCAAGGACTGTGTGGTCACACAACTGCAAGTCAAATTCCTCCGGAAGAAATAGCCTTGCTTCCCCTCCACTTCATCTGGCACGTGTGACCGTAACTTTTCATTAACAATGTTTTTATTTCTTTTTAGTATAATAACTACAGTGAAGTTAGTTAGCATTCATGTGATGGAATAGTACAAAAATAAGAGAAAAGGACACCGAAAGGGACAGCAAGAAGACAACTAGCTAGGATAGTGAGGTCAGCACCTTCTCTCTTGTTGAGTGTCATTCCTTGTCTGTCTCCAGATTGCTACTCCTAGGGCAATACCCTACTTCTTCTTGGAAGTTCCATACTTAGTCTTGTCCTCTCTCTCAGTTAGTGATGTACTTAGGACCCTATCTCAGTCTCTCCTCTTTACTATCAAGTATATTAGTTCCTAAATAAACATTTATCTACACTCTAATCAGGCTGTGCACCATTGCTGCATTAATTACTCTGCCAACATCATATTCATTTGTTATTCCAGGGCTTTGCCTTGTGGTTTAGGGTTCAGGAACATGAGGGAAAGGAGAAATGAGGGCCGAGTACAGACTGGCAATTTGCCCCGGTAGCCACTCGCGGCAAAAAAAACCCGGATTAAACTATACCGGGTTTTCCCGTCCACACAGCGAGGGCCGCTGCCGGAAGATACGGGACGGAGGCGCGTGGGAGCGTTCAGACTGCCGCGCCGGAGGTGTGCTATATTTGCCGTTTCCCCATTAATTCGGCTGTGGGTGTATGGGTGTATGTGCGCATGAGCGCTCATGCACTCAAGCGCTCATGCGCATAAGCGCATTTTGCCGATTTTTTTTTTTTTGCCCTGCAATGCCGGCACCACATTGGGCAGTGGAGCGGAGCACAGCCAATCACAGTGCTGCTGCCTCGTGCCCAACGCGGGTTGCTCCCGGCTTTTCGCCTGCGCGTTCAGACTCCCCGGAAGCGGAGAAACGCGCGACGAACGCAGGCTTTTGGATTTGCGAAGGCTTTTATCAGGTGTTTTTTTAATCCGGCACTGAAGCGCGAGGGCTCTGGTAAGCTCCGGGTGGGGGACGCCAGGCAGATGTGCCTGTGTGAACATTCCATTTAATCCGATATTGAGTCGCTGTCAGCCCGGGTCCCATCCCGGGGCAAATTGCCAGTCTGTACTCGGCCGAGATAATATAACTGACACAGAAGCTTTCTTTCTGCATTTCCCCATCTACCGTGCAGTCTGGTGCTGGGACAGGGATGCTGGAGCTGCTGCTACCAGCCAAGCCCAGCCTAGTCAATCAAGAGATCTGCTCATTGGGGAAGCAGAGACTAGAGAGATTCTCTACATTCCCATTGCACCAACCTACTGGGGCTATCTGGTGTGGTTAGTCCAGTTCCCACTAATTAGCAGAGTGCTTAAATAAAGCTACAAATGCAACAGTGACACTTTACCAGGTCGCTCAGCTTACAAAGCTATACAGAGTCAAACTGCAAGTTTAGAAGAGAAATACTTCTCTCTTTATTTGAGAAGTACACTTTGGATAGGAAAGCGTAGAGACAGGATAGAGTACTAACTTACTAGCTAAAGGATGGAAGCACATGGCAAGAGGGCCATCTGTCTCATGGCTCCAAGACAGAACAGCATGTAATTTATCCTGGTGTGTGCAGAGAGAGAACAGAAAGAAGGGAAATTGTCCCTGAGAACACAATCTACATTTCAAAGGGAACAGTGGCATAAGAGTAGACACAGGAAGAAAGGTCAGTGTGCCTATCTAGCTATCTAGCCTCTCTTGCCACTTGGTGTGGAGGTCTGAGACACAGGGACATCACACCTGGAACTTCCAACACAACCCCCTGCCTGTCTGAGCTGTGCTGACGACAGCACCCAACAAATTGTGAGGGGCAGTGGTGAAAAGGACAGAATGGAGGCGATAAGATAGATACAGTAAATGAAAAGAAGTAAGGTTCCTAAGGAATACAATGAAAACAAATAAAGATTTTGAAAAATACAAATGAACCCCAAAGTTAGGCAAATAGTACACATCTTCATATACTCTGAGACACTAAGGCTGTGGTCACACACACTAAATAATCCGCTTTCAATGCACTTTCCAACTGGATTTTACTGTGTGAACTGGCCACAGCTTAAAATAAACAGAACTGGGGAGGATTCACTCTGTATACCATCCTGAATGTATTCACCATCCACAAACCTTCTTTCAATGTGGATTTCCACCCATTGATGAATGCAGAAAAACTGTTGAGCGGAACATTTCCAGAGGACAGTTTTGGAGCTTAGCCCAGCACAGCCCACGAATTCAGCAAGCTCCAACAGCTCATGTTTCACTTGTCAATATTTGAATGGCAAGCAGCAAAGGGGGATATGCAGGAAAAGAAAAGGGAAGAGAAAAAGCTACATTACTTCGATGGGGAAATAAGAACCTAATTAACTGTTGCCAATTACCCTGACAGCTCAGTTGCAACCTACGCAAAGTACAACTTGGCTTTAGAAGTAGAGAGAGAACAAGAGGCAAAAGTTGAAAAGACAAAAGTATTTTACTGAAGAAAAATCCCAGCAGAAGAGATGGCTGGGAAGTAGATTTTAATTGCTTTTGTAAGGAAACCTAATCCACAGAAGGAGTTCCACTTTAAATCCGTTTGCCAAAAGTTGTCATCAAAAACTGCCTCCAGACAATGCTTTTGCATTGTGGCAGTTCTTATATATTTAAAAAGTTTAGTTTTCAGCAGCATCATTACTTCTATTTATCACACTTCTAGAAGAGTGCAAGATTATCTTGTCAACAATGCAGCTTTCTTTGGGTGACATAAATTACATTAACTACTGCATGTTAAATTAACTACTGCGTGTTCATTAAACAAAGGCATACAAGAAGGAAGCATCGCACACAAAAATGTCGGCATTCTTTTTATCAGCTGTTTCTGCTTCTTTTCAAGTGCATAGGGTTCAAAATGCTGTGTAAAAATGTACTGGGTTGTATCCTCACAGAGTAATTTCTGGGTTCTGCACTGATTTAGCTCATCACATCACTGATGAGAGCTACACACCACCGATGTGTAGTCCACAATTATCTACCAATCATATCATAGTTCATTACAGGAAATCACTTGGGAAGACTAAATGTAGCCCTGGTGACACTGACAAAATTCTAGGCAATGTGATAACACACTGAAACAGGAACATGTGCCAAAACAAGTTATTAGTTCCACAGGAGGCAATTTTATGGAGATATGTGAAGGGAGGTAGGGAAAGAAATTGAGGACAGAGGGGGAAATTGGGCCTAAACTTTTGCAGTATAGACCATCATATTGACTTTTATTCCATTTTGAAAATCAGTCTTTACAGCAACAGTGTAACTCGAGTCTTTGGATAATTGCAAAAGTTCTACCAAAATGGTCTTATGAACAACCAAAATGGAAAGAAGATTCATAAGTGTTCCTTATATTTTAAGATTCCTTCATGACTTTGATTGTTAGGCTGGGTTACAATTCTACATAAGTACAGAACATCAAGCATGTAGAACCAGCTGCAGAATTCACTTGTCAGAAAATCAGTTGTCC
The DNA here is from genome assembly GCA_029375565.1 of Gekko gecko. Taxonomy (NCBI): domain Eukaryota; kingdom Metazoa; phylum Chordata; class Lepidosauria; order Squamata; family Gekkonidae; genus Gekko; species Gekko gecko. The sequence goes on from JAPDNY010000008.1 coordinate 49,820,510, forward strand.
ACTTTCTAGGCCTTATGATTGTGAACTTATGCTTGAAATTGCTTCAGTATTCTAAGAAGCTAGAGGAACTTTATACCTTGATCTGGATGGCCCAGGCTAGCCTGATCTTGTCAGATCAGATCCTGTGGTTAGTACTTGGATGGGAGATCACCAATGAAGTCCAGGGTCTCTACATAGTGGCAGGCAATAGGAAACCACCTCTGAAGTCCCTTGTCTTGAATACTCCATGAGGGGTCATGGTAAGTCAGTTGTGACTTAACAGCAGTTTATACACACGTTCACATACACACACACACACTGAAGCACATATCCATGTGCAGAGTACAGGAAGATTGGTCTTTGCCCTGAGGAGTTTACTATTTGAAGTTTGACAACCAAGGGTGGGGGAAACAGGGGAAAAGTTGTGTTCTTTTCATGTACACATGCTCAGACTTAGTTTCAGTATGGGAGGAAGACTAAAGGGTCACATATGAGAGGCTATACATAAAAGTGTATAGTGGATTTGAAGGAAATGAGAAAGGTAGCTTCATGCAGGAATATTCATAGTCCAAACTTAAACCCAAAATTTTGATGGGTTTCTACAGATTTGTTGTATTTCATTTCATTTATTCTTAGTTTGTTTCAGATATACTTATGGCTTGCTTAGTGGGGATAAATGTAGATTGATCAATCAATTGATCCATTGATTGACTGACAGACAGCATTATCTCTGGCATTCCTGCACTTTTCATAATAAAGTGAGTTAACAATTTAGAGGCAAACCAGATATAATGCTAGGAGATGTGTGAACAGATCTTATAATGCTAGGAGATATGTGAATGGCTCTTTCCATCTTTTTTAAAAATAATTGCACAGAGTTTTAGTAACTGAACCTGCCCCCCCCCACACACACACACATTGCTGTTTATTGTGGGAAAGAAAAAAGTTCAGCACTCTCTGTTTCCCCATCATTTTCTCCAGTGGATAATGGGGGGGGGGGGCAGCTTTGATTAGCTAAACTGTGCAGGGCTCCCCTGAGTGACAGCTATTAAATTTTGCTGATCCACCTCCACACACACACACACACACACACACACCCCGTCGCCCCAGACTGAATCAGAGTGTCAGATAGCAGCTAAGTGCAGAGAGTAGCCATTTTGGTCTGCAGCAGAACAGTTAGATTTGAGTCCAGGAGCACCTGAGAGACCGACAAGAGTTTCAGGGTATTAATTTTCAAGAGCCACGGCTCCCTCAAAAGATCTGATTGTGGATCTTCCAGGATCTCAACTGTTTTGTGCCCGAGCTTGGGCTGTGAGCTAACTAACAGTGCTGTTCACCAGCCTTGGGGAATCCTTTCTGGGTGGAAAGGTGGTATAGAAACTTTTTAAAATAAATAATAATAAATAATAAAATAAATAAATTAAATTAACCCTAAGCAGAGTTCCATCCTTCTAAGCCCATTGCCTTAAGCAGGCTCATAGCCAGAATTTTGTTTTGTTAGGGGGGCAGGCCAGGGTCCAAGCCAAGGGCTCTGACTCCAGATCCTTTATGGCCTGTTTACCAGGCAGCTCTGTTTTCCAGAGCTTAACAGAAGCAAGGGATGATTCTTAGCATTCAGTCCTCTTCCCCCCACCCACCCACCCCAAGTCTTTTTAGGCTCCCTTCTCCCCTCTAAGCCAGCTTCCCCGCCTCCATGCAAAAAGACAAGCTGGAGACCTTGACTTTGCAGTGATCCTCGGAACCAGTGGCAGGGGACTCTTCATCCAAGGAGAAAACCTCCTTCACCTTGGCTAGAGAAGACATCATGGCACACTTGTGCAAGGATCCCTGCCCAGAGGAGCTGCCAGCCTGGCCCCGCGTCTGACCGCTGCCACCTTCTGCTCTGCACCACTCAAGCAGCCGCTGGCTCAGGACCTGCCCAACCACTCCTCTTGCATCCAGTGCAACAACCCAGCAAACTTTTCCCCTCCCCTTTCTTGGGAGACTTCTGGCCATTTCCTCCTTTAGGAAGCTGAGTAAGCATAGCCGGGCCAATGAGAAAGGTGTTGGGCAGTGATGTGAGGCAATGACTCATGCCATTGGCTCCGAATAGCTAGGAGCCTAGTTTTTTTCCTCCTTCTAAATAAATTAGAAGTTAATGAGATGGGCAACGAATGGAGCTTTGTTATTAGGAAGCTTTCCAGTGCTGTACCTCTTCCAAAACAGGAAAAACACCGGAGTCATTATGGGGAATTCTAAGTGCACAGACCACTCTCCCCACACTTGAAAAAAATCTACACCAAAGATCTGCCAGGAAGCCCTTTGACTGAAAAGGGCCAGGTACTCAACCCAAGCTGCCATTTCTGAGCTGGCCCAGGGTGTATGTGGGGCTAGGCGCTTGCACATGTACAGCAGAGGGCCAGCTAAGGAAGGAAGGAGGGTGCGCTGCACTCAGTACCATGTGGAGGAAAGCTGATTGGTGGGGTGAGGCATATTTTTGGAGGGGGCATTGCCCTTGTCAGCCCCTCCCCCCATGGCTTTGAGCCTGGCCTTAAGACTGTGCTGTCAGTGAATGATTTGTTGTGGTGGTTGTTTTTGGAGCTTTGCTGTGAAATTATGAGCGATGTCTTACTTAAATACTGTGGGGGCCTGGAACTCTTGATAACAGTAGAACAATATTGTTTCTCTCATTTTTCTTACTCAATATGGCTCTTGTGCTCATATCACCCTAAACACCACTGATATTGATTATCTACGCAGACTGAAACATCTGCTTAATTTGATCTAGCTCCAGTTCTCTGTCACAATAATTAGTTGACCTGCTTCTGGGGAAAGTGTTTGAATATTCTAATCAGAACTGAGGGATCAGTCAAAGCACAAGGCTGGTGATTTCATTAGCCTGGAAGAAGAACATTTGCACTAAAGAGGTAAACTGGGTGATGTTAAATGGTATTAGACCCTGAAGCCTCTTAGCACAAGCTGCAAACTTTTCCTGACATGCATACTTCAAGTCTATTGGATAAAAATCTGCTTTGTTGACTAATGCAAAAGGACAATTCTGTGGAACCATTTACATAACCATTTCTCATGTACGGTAATATCCCAGTAGAATAGAATAAGGCACAAAATATGCTATAGTTATCTTCCAGATAATTTTCTAGTGCTAAGTATTACTGTACATTAGAAAAAACAAGATGTACATCTTGTTTCTATGGACACCATCTTAAATTTTAGTCCAAGGATGTCATCTTAAGAAGTCAAGGATGAGAGATATTGAACTCTGAGTTGCCATCTGCAATGTACACATGAAGCCTATGTAGGAGCAAAACTAATTAAAAATAGTTTTTATAACGTTACAGATGGATGTGCTGCAGTTATCCAACAATGAAGACTTCTTTTGAGCTTAAGTGATGCAAAAGACTCTGAACTCCAGACATAAAATAATTTCAATAACCATTTTTCACGTATGTTATTCAACAGTGATGACTCATTTTAAGCTATGGGATGCAGAAAGTTTCAAACCAAAAATAAGAGCCCAAGAACACCATATGCACAGTTTTGTGAACTATACAAAGAGTACAAATGTTTTTGACTCATGTTGATCCCCCCCCCCCGACTCCATTGAGATCTGTGTAGATGCAGGAAATCATAGAAGCGTGGATCCCCTAGACCATGAACATTGGTGGAATATCCCAACAATCCATTTTCAGTGCTTATGAAAATCTGCTGTACACTTGTAGAAGAAGAAGAACACATATTTCTATATATAGCAGATATGCTCCCAAATAGCCACTTTTGGGTAGAGAGGACAATATTTTCAAAATCACTAATATCCAAACTCTGATTAGATCTTGTATTTCTATTACTTAGTGCTCATATTAAAGGTTATATTTGAACTGGAGCTACACACTGCTGGATATTGTATCATAAACACTAACCACCTGGATTTTCCTATCCACACCAGAAAATCTAGGAGGTGAATTGTTACAATAGCACAACATCCAGCAATGTGTGGTTGTTACGTTAGATGACATCCACGAGGATGGGTTTGTGATTATGGAGAAATGCCCTACACCTCAGGATTCACATCAAAGTTATAATAATTTGGTCTGCCCTCTTTACATGCTCAAAGCATGCTAACAAAGTCAGTTAATGCAGCTTGCAAATAATCCTTTATTCCAACTTAGTATAGCCTGTAAAATGGCCCCTACATTGACAAAGCCAATCTGGCCACCTGTATCCATGCCACAGTAACAGTAACTACTATAATGCATGCTACATAGTTTTCCCCTTGAAGTCAACTTGGGGACTCCAGTTGGTGCAGAATGCTGCAGCTAGGATATCAGAAGCTCAGTGTAACATGCATATTGCTGTCATTCTGCAATCACCACATTAGATGTCCATCATTTACTAGGCTCACTTCAAAGTACTGGCTACCACATCCAAAGCCTGTCATGGCCTTGGTCCCTCATACCTCTAGGACTGCCTCTTTCCCTGTGCAATTGGACAAAATCAAAAACTTCCCATGCATATGCAATCTCTGTTGTGGCTCCTATCTTATGGACTGGCCTGTCTGATGAGGTTAGGAAGGCTCCCACTCTCTTGGTTTTCCAGAAATGATGCAAAATTGAATTATTCAGGAGAGCTTTTTTTACACAGGTAATAGGGGTGTACTGCAATGCCATGGTTTAGGGGGGAAATGGTAAAGGGATAAGAATTGTGTGGACTGTACTACTGTATATAGAACAAACTATCTTTTGCTATAAGTATGCTTCTACAATGTAATTTCCGCATTGTTTAACAAGATATGTTTAAATGCTTATGCTTTGTTTCATTTTTTCTTTTAGATTTCTGAGTTCCGTCCCCCCAAGATTTATGCAATCCAAACCCTACTGCATTGTTTATTGGATGACCATCCTGTTGATTGTATTGACTTATACTCGGGGCTTTTTTTGTAGAAAAAGCCCAGCAGGAACTCATTAGCATAATACGCCACACCCAACAGCAGAAACTCATTAGCATGTTAGGCCACACCCCCATGTTACCAGTAATGTGGTCTGATCATCCAGCCACACCCACCTTTTGCTTCTTATTCTGTTTACCTTGTTTGTTGTCAAAACCCAGGGCTTTTTTTAAAAGCAGGAACTTTAGGCCACACACCTCTGATGTAGTCAACCCTAATGAGTTTCTGCTGTTGCCTGTGGCCTATTATGCTAATGAGTTCCTGCTGGGAGCCAGCCAACTTGGAAGCCAGCCGGAACTCCATTCCTGTGTGTTCCTGCCCAAAAATAGCCCTGCTTATACTGTGTAATCTGCCTTAAGACTCAGGCCCTTTCTGCGCCCATATTTTGCCTCAGTTTCTGAGCGCATCCTATTCTTCTGTTCTGCATTCCCTTCTGCTTTCACTTCCAGTTTGTGTTGGTGCTTTCTCTTCTTTCTGCATTTGTTTAACAGGAATCCGCATTCAGACCACTTCCAGCACACTGTTGCCCTGCAGCTACCAAAACTCCTTTTGCTGTGATTCTTTGTTCTCGTCCAGTTTTGAATTGCCAGTTCTTTCTTAAGTAGAATTGTTTATGTGAGTGTTTAAGTACTGCCCACTGCCCTCCCTCGTTTCTGCCTCTCTCTCTCTTTAGGTTGACACTCCATCCCCATTTTGTTTTCTTTCCCACCTTCTCCAAAGACAAAAGAGGATGTGTCCTCCCACTCAGGCAAACTTTTAAAAAGCCAGAGAGAGCATAAGAAGGAATCAGTAAATATAAAGGACTAAGGGATTCCCTGCTCCCAATTGTGTCAGCCTTGCATGTGTGGGCCTGGATTTTCCCCTCCCTTCTCTTTCTTTTTGTAGAATCACAGGGGGAGGGAGGGAAGTTAGCATCCAGTTAGCTCAAAAAATGTGGGTTTTACTTGTAGATACAGAATGCATAAAGAATACACAAATAAATAAACTGGAAGGGGGGAAAACAGTGCAGAGGGAATGTGTGCAACTGCGAAGTCAACCCTTAATGCTTGACTCCTTAAATTCTCCAGAACAAGCTGTCAGTGCAGAAAGGCTCGAGGCGGACTATAAGGACTATGAGGTGGACTATAAATAATTTAAGTAAGTAAGTAAAGTGCTTTCTACAGGTAAAAGGCGAGGAATAGGGAAAACTACAGGAAAAGGACTCAGCTTTACAGGCACAGGACAAGTCAGGACCATACATACGCAGATGTCTCTAGCCAGAGGAAGACAAACAGTTTTGGCTAACACCTCAGCCAGAAGGTCATCACACCTAGGAGAGAGAGATGCAGGGACCTACAGCCAGATTTTATCTCTTCCTTTTGGGGAGAAATAGATGGAATGACCCACATGGGGAGAGTCAAACAAGAGGTTATAAAATCTCTGGACATGGAGAGGAAACCCTTTCACAATCTACTCTGTTCTGCACTTAACATTTGTTCCAGTTAACATGAGGGATTAAGCCATGAACACCATCTTGAGCACGTATTGCTGAACAAAGAGGTAAAAGGTAATGAAGGATTTCTAGATGCTGTAACTGCAAGGAGTAGGAGCCTATCCTAAATTTTCTAAATTTAGGGTAAGTACAGAAGTACTGAAAGAGGATTTCATTTTTATCTTTACTCCAAATGCTATGTGAATGGACTGTGTTTGCTTTGATGGCTTTATTAAATGTCTTAATTTGGATGCTGGTAGTTTGATATCTGGACCCACACCACACCTAATTCAGTCATGCTCATCCAGGAGAGGTTTCAGATGTTAGTCTGCAGTAATAGAATAAAATTCAAGTCCAGGAGCACCTTAATTTGAGTCCAGAAACAAAGTTAAATTGACTCATAAAAGCTTATACCCTGGAATTTTTGCTGGTCCTTAGGGTGCTAACAAAATTTTATTCATCCAGGAGAAGTATGAGGGGCAGGCCGTTGTAGACTCCTTCATCCCCGGAGTGCATAAATGTGCATATTGTTCCCCACAAAAGCTCATAAGTATGAAGCAGGAGACAAGGCACAGAGGTGGAGCCTTTAAATGGTGCCATGGTAAAGAGTGTTTAAGTGTTAGTCCTTTGATAGGAGATACTTTTTAAAGACTAGATGGGTGACTGCTGAACTACCCAGAGAACAGTAGGTAACCTAGGAATAAAAGAAGCAGAGCTTTGCTAGGCAGAGATCTGCGGGCTGCCAATCTTTCATGACTCCCACATGGACAGAAACATGGTTGCAAGAAGGGTTTACTCACAGTGGGCAAGTCAGTTATATCTCCTCCTGCTGCTCACAGGATCAACATGAAAGACAGAGATACCAGCATGTAAAACCATAATGAGGCATTTTCTATTGGGCCTGCAAGTCATTGGGGGTTATAACAACATAAAAAGTGCCATTATTAGCAACCTACAGAACACCTAAATTACTATCAGCATATTTAGGAGAAAATAAATGATATTTTTATGCCATGGGTAGAAATAGGGAAGTCTCACTGCAGAAACATAAAGATCTGCCAGATATGATTATTATTTTTTTTTTACTATGGATTTATAGATGCTAACTTCCTGAATTTGGTAGTGAGATTCAAACTACTGTAGACTAGCTGTAGTTTTACTTTACGATAAGGCAAAGACAAGAGCATTCAGTGCAATATTTCTATACAATTAGAAATGTACAGAAAAGGATGGGGTTGTAGTTTAGATTATGGATTTGTGTTTGGATACAGCCAAGCTGAATATATACCTGAAAAATATCTTATTGATATTTTTTTTTCATATATTCAGGTCTCCAGATGGTATGTGGGATTTTCTGAAATACTGGTAAATGGGTCCCGAAAAATCCCAGAAATCATCAGGATTAAGGAGTATCAAGTGCCAGCATTTGAAGGCTCCCAGGACTGTTTTTTTCCCCTTCCTTTCTTTTTTTTGGGGAGAGATGGGGCAAGGGGAGTATCTGTGTCTTCCTGGGCTCCATATCAGCTTTCCAGATTGATTTGTCTTAGATTATGGCCTTTTGAATTGTTTTTGTTGACTTTGCAAAGTTGTGTTCTTTGCACTAGTTGCTTCTGGTTGTTTGCTTTTGAGGTGGATTCTTGAGTTTGACATTACTGTGGATTCTCAGGTTGTACATTAGCTTTGTTCTCCAGTTTTACACTTGCTAGGCTTGTATCAGCATTCCTGTTCCACTTGATTTGAGCAATTCTTGGGAGAAGAGAAGAAGAGAGCTGAAAGCAGGGTTTAAATGGCTCTGAGCCGTTTAAACCAAACAGCTGAGTGGCAGGGAGCTCCCAGGCCCTCAGCTGTTTCTAGTGAACAGTACCGGATTGCATACCAATTGAGTACCGGATCCACTTCAAGGTGATGGTTTTAACCTTTAAAGCCTTAAGCAGTCTGGGACCAACATATCTAAGGGACCACCTCTCCCCATATACCCACTGGGGAGCCTGCTGAGAAACATCTACTGGTTATACCTGGCCCAAAGGATGTCATCTGGCCTCAACCAGGGCCAGGGATTTCTCAGTCCTGGCCCTTACATGGTGGAACAAGCTACCACTTGAGATCAGGGCCCTGCGGGACTTATTACAGTTCCACAGGCCCTGCAAAATGGAGCTGTTCCACCAGGCCTTCAGTTAAGTTGATGGACGTCCAGTCACATGTCCTCTCTTACAAAGCGGCCATACTGAAGTTGCCTATGCTGCTGGAACTAATACAGAAAGCTACATCATCATTTTAGTTAAACTTTTAATCTGATTTTTAAATTTTAATCGGACAATTGTTTATATTGTAAATGAAGTTTTGATGTTACCTGCCCTGAGCCTACATGCGGGAGGATGGGCTACAAATGCAAAATAAATAAATCATAAAGCAGGGGTAACCCCCTGCTTTCTACTCTTCGTGAACCATCATGAGCCACCACAAATTCGTGGTGTTTGTCATGGGTCTTCTGTTCAAGAACCGGTCAAATTTCATGACAAACTTTAATTTGTCAGCTGGTTTGTGTCCATCCCTAACCACCAGCATACAAGAATTCTCCAAGTTCAGTGCTGGCTTCATGTTCCTATCCTGGTACCTTTCACCTCTAAAATGGCCTGGATACCACACACATATCACCTTAACTTCTGACTCTGATAGTGATTGCTGCTCTCCAGTGATGTCCTCTTGATCTTGTCATAAGGATTAAATGATAAAAGCACATGGGCACTTGCTTTTTAAAAGGACACCAGACTCCAAGAATTCTGTTTCCACAAGCAGAGCAACAAGCTTTATATCTGTGGCTCTCCCAGAAGCAATGCCATACCTTTTCATATTATCTAAGCAGACGTCATGATTTGAGCAAAACACGGGGTTACTTCAGCTGTTTAATATGTATTTTAATGCCTGTTTTATGAATCAAACATAATCTCTGTTTTTAAATTCTTGTTAACAGCTAGAGCCTAAGGGCTAGACTAATCTAGATTTTTTTAAAAAAAAAAAGTTACACAGAAATTGGCTGCCATCCAGCCAAAAAAACGTTAACTCGAGTGCAAGCAGTAATGAACTTCTACTGAACTTCTTCCAGCTGTTTTCTTGGTGGCAGCTGTACACTGAGGGCTTGGCAGGGGGGTGCTGCAAAGGAAATAGGTGGAAGAACCCCTGTGGACCATGTCTGACATCTAGCCAGCCTGTACAGAATACGAATGAAAATTACTGCAAATCTTCTTATTCTGTAGCTGCAGGAAGGACAACTAGTTTTGGAAGGGAAAAAAAATCCATTAAGGAGACGTACTAAACAAAGGAGAACCCATGCTCTGCAGTTTGAAAAGCCTTCAAACTAAGGGCGCGTTGAATGGTGGGGGGGGGGGGTTAACAAAAAATTAAAAATAGTGCAAAAGGGAGCCTGATGCACTCCGCACCAGTAACTGGCGCACAAGGGGTAGGCATGGGGAGGAGCGTTTGTAGGACATTTTGTCCCACTTGCTGGTGTTCCCAGCTATTGCACTGGCAGTATTACTTTATTTAAAATCAGCAAACAGGTGCTACAGTCAGTGGCCGTTGCGGCAGAAGTGCTGGGGAATGGCATCATAGGGCAGAAGGAGGACTACCTGCCGGAATATGTGTGTGCAGGGTAAACAGTTTCACTGCCTTCACTGTCCATGATTTATCAACAAAAACAGTGTTAAGTTGTTCAGGAAGTATTATGCCACAAATTTGGCTCAACCCTGCTTCAAACAGGATGCACTGACATTACTTCTATTCCAGACAATCAATATCAAGTTACCATTGGTGGTGCTATGTATTTCTGATTCAAACAGCTGCAGTAACTCATGAGCAACCATTCATGAGCCAAGTCTTGGACCTTCTTGCCGATTCTGTAGCTGCCTGGTGGCTGTATTCATAAGAGCTTCCTTTCCTTCTGTTTTGTGGCTGGTTTTGCATCTGCCCAATAGTTGAGATGGATTCTCCCCTGTGGTTATGCATGGCTATGTCAGGTAAGTAAATTACACAGAGGCGGGAAGAGACTATAACAACTCTGGTGGTGAAAAGTACTGTCAAGTCAGAGCCAATTTACAGCAAAGCTGTAGGGTTTAAAAGCCAAGAGACAAACAGAGGTGTTTTGCCATTGCCTGCCTCTGCCCAGCAACCCTGGACTTACTTAGTGGTCTCCCATCCAATGATGAACTAGGGCTGACCCTGCTTAGCTACTGAGATCTGATGAGATTGGTCTGCCACAACTACCTTAAGACTGTGCACGAAGCACACATTCACAACACAGCACTGATAACACAGATTTAGACAAACACTGGCTGTCTAGTTTGCTCATTTTTTTATTTAAACGATCGGTTGCTGCGTGGTGATGACAGGTCGGGCAACTCTCAGTGGAGTACGTGTACTCATGAAATGCATGTGTATGCATGAAATGCTGCCAAGTCTTAAAAGTTACCCATCAAATAGGTTTGTGCTCCTCATGCACAGCTGATCTGCTCAACGAAAAATCAGCTCCTTGTTCATGACCAGCAAGCACAACATGAGTAGAACCGGCATGTGTTTGAGCATACTTAGTTATAATGTAACTTATAAGTGTACTGGATTATCATTCAAATTATATAGAAGTAATAAGATGAGGAAGCAACTGGCCAACTTACCTCAAAGAGTTGTATCCGTGTTAGATTTTATGGTTCTTCTTGACTCAAGGGACTGTGGCCTGATAATCTGTTTACCTAACTTCCCTCCCTCCCTCCCTCCCTCCCTCCCTCCCTCCCTCCCTCCCTCCCTCTTTCTTTCTTTCTTTCTTTCTTTCTTTCTTTCTTTCTTTCTTTCTTTCTTTCTTTCTTTCTTTCTTTCTTTCTTTCTTTCTTTCTTTCTTCCTTCCTTCCTTCCTTTCGATTTATATCCCGCCCTCCCCGAAGGCTCAGGGCGGCTGACAATAGGGGACGAATGCCAGATTTAAAACAGAATAAAACAGTACAAAACAAATAAAATCATACAGTACAACATCAACATTTAAAAACAAGATGGGGCAGATCTTAATCCCTGGCAACATACTAGTAACCTGTCCCCTCTCCATCCAGGGTCACCCAGCACCTGATGATGGCAATGGTGTGGTGGTGCAAGGTTATCGATGGTGGAATAGTGACGACAGCGGCTCCTACTCAAAGGCCTGGTGGAAGAGCTCCATCTTACAGGCCCTGCGGAACTGAGCAAGGTCCTGCAGGGCCCGGATCTCCTCCGGGAGCTCCTTCCACCAGGTAGGAGCCGCCACCGAAAAAGCCCTGGCTCTAGTGGCAGCAAGTTTCACATCCCTGGGGCCTGGAATTTCCAGGAGATGTTGACCCCCTGACCGAAGTACCCTTGGGGGAACATATGGGGAAAGGAGGTCCCTCAGGTTAGCCGGACCCTGGCCATACAAGGCTTTAAAGGTAAGAGCCAGCACTTTGAAGCGAATCCGGTACGCTATTGTCAGCCAGTGCAGCGCTTTCAGCACAGGCTAAATATGATCCCTCCTAGAGAGATTCATCAACAGCCTGGCTGCAGCATTCTGCACTAGCTGCAGCTTCTGAATTTGCGACAGAGGCAGCCCTTTAGCATGTGCATGTCAAATATTAGTAAGATTCAGTCCTGGAAGAAGTCTCAACCATACTTGAAGTCTCAACCATACTTGAACTCATCCAACTGACAAATCTGGAAAGTGCAAGTATATGGTCCCGGTCAGACGTGACAGAAAACGCGCGGGGGGAAGGAAGCTATTTGTGGCGTGATAATTTGACCTGCTGCTGCATGATCCCACACTATGGCGAGTGAAATGGAGCATTTACCGTGCAGCCTGCTCCCTCGAGGGCTCAGCAAGGCCAGCCTGATTCCTCAAGGGCTCAATGACGTCATCGGAGTGCACTGGGGCGATCACCCCAGGAACTCCGTCCTCGGCTGTCGCTCCCTCGCTTGATAGTGCAGTTTACCTAGTGGTTTTTAACTGCGCTTCTTTGGCTGCCTCCTATGGGTCTCTGACGGGTGCAGGACACTGGCCAGATGTGCCAGTGTGAATGCACCCATAAAATCCACCTGTCAATCGTCGGACTCCCAAGGTAACTACTGCATGTGATTGCGGCCTATGATAAGCAAGTCTTACCTACCACAAGCAGTCATGATAAGTCTGATTATTCATATTGTTGTTGTTCAGTCGCACAGTCGCATCCAACTCTTCATAACCCCATGGACCCCATCACGCCAGGCCCTCCTGTCCTCCGTCATCCTCTGGAATTTGCTCAGCTTCATGTTTAGTGCATCAATAACACTGTCTAACCATCTCATCCTTTGCCATCCCCTTCTTCTTTTACCTTCAGTCTTTCCCAGCATCAGGGTCTTCTCCAGTAAGTGCTCCCTTCTCATTTGGTGGCCAAAGTATTTGAGCTTCAGCTTCAGGATCTGGCCTTCCAGGGAACAGTCTGGGTTGGTTTCTTTTAGGATTGACTGATCTGATCTCCTTGCAGGCCAAGGGACTCTCAAGAGTCTTCTCCAGCACCATCATTTGAAAGCATCTATCCTTCGGTGCTCAGCCTTCCTCATGGTCCAGCTCTTGCAGCCATACATTACTACTGGAAATAACATTGCTTTGCCTATATGAACTTTTGTTGTCAGGGTGATGTCTCTACTTTTTATTATGCTGTCTAGGTTTGCCATAGCTTTCCTCCCAAGGAGCAGGTGCCTTTTAATTTCATGGCTGCAGTCACCATCTGCAGTGATCTTGGATCCCAAGAATGTGAAGTCTGTCACTGCTTCCATGACTTCCCCTTCTAGTTGCCAAGGAATGATGGGGCCGGAGGCTATGATCTTAGCTTTCTTGATGTTGAGTTTTAAGCCAACTTTTGCGCTCTCCTCTTTCACTCTGAGCAAGAGGCACTTAAGGTGCTCTTCACTTTCTGCAATGAGAATGGTATCATCTGCATATCTGAGGTTGTTGATCTTTTTCCTGGCAATCTTAATTCCAGCTTGTGATTCATCCAGGGCGGCATTTTGCATGAAGTACTCTGTATATAAATTAAATAAGCAGGGTGACAATATATATCCTTGTTGTACTCATTTTCCTATGCTAAACCAAACAGTTGTTCCATATCTGGTTCTAACTGTCGCTTCTTGGCCCTTATACAGGTTTCTCAGGAGACATGTGATGTGGTCTGGTACTCCCATCTCTTTAGAGCCTTGCCATAGTTTGTTGTGATCCACACAATCAAAGGCTTTAGCATAGTCAATGAAATAGATGTTTTTCTGGTACTTCCTTGCTTTCTCCATAATCCAGCAACTGTTGGCAATTTGACCTCTAGTTCCTCTACCTATTCGAAACCCAGCTTGTACATCTGGCAGTACTGCTGAAGCCTAGCTTGTAGGATCTTGAGCATTACCTTGTTAGCATGTGAAATGAGTGCAATTGTGCAATAGTTTGAACAATCCTTGGCATTGCCCTTCTTTGGGATTGGAATGTAAACTGACCTTTTCCAGTCCTGTGGCCACTGTTGCATTTTCTAAATTTGCTGGCATATTGAGTGCAGCACTTTAACAGCATCATCTTTTAAGACTTTGAATAGCTCAGCTGGGATATCATCACCTCTGCTAGCTTTGTTGTTAGTAATGCTTTCTAAGGCCCATTTGACTTCACACTCCAGGATGAATGGCTCGAGGTCAGCAATCACACTGTCATGGTTGTCAAGGACATTGAGGTCCTTCTTGTATTTCTGTGTATTCTTGCCATCTGTTTCTAATCTCTTCTGCTTTTGTTAGGCCCCTACCGTTTTTGTCCTTTATCATGGCCAGCTTTGCATGGAACATTCCCTTGATTTCTCCAATTTTCTTGAAGAGATATCTAGTCCTTCCCATTCTATTGTTTTCCTCTATTATTTTGCGTTGTTCATATAGGAAAGTCTCCTTATCTCTCCTTGCTGTTCTCTGGAAATCTGCATTCAATTGGGTTAATCTTTTCTTTTCACTTTTGCCTTTCATTTTCCTTCTTTCCTCTGCTATTTGTAAAGCCTCATCCATCAGACAGCCATTTTGCTTTCTTGCATTTCTTTTTCTTTGAGATGGTGCTGATTGCTGCCTCCTGTACATCATGAACTTCTGTCCATAGTTCTTCAGGCACTCTGTCTATCAAATCTAGTCCCTTAAACCTATTCTTCACCTCCACTGTATATTCATCAGTGATGTGATCTAGGTTAAACCTGAATGGCCTAGTGGTTTTCCCAACTTTCTTCAGTTTAAGCCTGAATTTTGCAATGAGCAGCTCATGATCTGAACCACAGTCAGCTCCAGGTTTTATTTTATGTATAGAACTTCTCCATCTTTGACTGCAAATGATATAATCAATATGATTTCAGTGTTTCCCACCTGGTGATGTCCATGTGTAGAGCCAACTCTTGGGCTGTTGGAAGAGAGTGTTCGCTATGACCAGTGTGTTCTCTTGACAAAACTCTGTTAGCCTTTGCCCAGCTTCATTTTGTTCTTCAAGGCCAAACTTGTCCATTATTCCAGTTACCTTTTGACTTCCTACTTTATCATTCCAGTCCCCTATGATTCATATTATACATAAAGGTAAGATTTCCCTTGCTCCAAAGCTAGTCAAATCCGACACTACGGGGTGGTGCTCATCTCTGTTTCCAAGCCAAAGAGCAGCGCTGTCTGAAGATGTTTCCGTGGTCATGTGGCCAGCATGACTAAACCCCAAGTGCACGGAATGCTGTTACCTTCCCACCAAAGTGGTACCTATTTATCTACTTGCAATTTCTTGCTTTCGAACTGCTAGGCTGGCAGGAGCTGGGGCCAGAGACAGGAGTTCACTCCATCACATCGCACTAGGGTCTCGAACTGCCGAGCTACAGACCTTTTGGTCTGCAGCTCAGCATCTTAACCTCTGAGCCACCACAGCCTTAATATTATACATACATAGCATTATAATTATGTAAAGTGTGGGAATGAAGAACACATACAACAGGATTCTTTGAAAAATACCCATGCAGTTCCTTTTGTGATAACAAAAGAAGTCATTAATTTAGTAAGAATGTAACCTTGTTATTAACAATGCCTTTCTGTACTAAAAAATCATAATTTAAAAAAAAATCACGCAGTGCCTCATGAACTGTAAAAGAACTTAGATTACCAGAGGTACCAAGAAATCTGTTCATTCTGAAGATCATACCTACACTGATTGCTTCTAGCAGGATTCATGCTGAGCGGGTTAAATGCCAGCACGCGCTAAAAAGATGTTCTGAAAACAGAGTTAGCGGCAGAAGAAAAAAAATCTACAAAACAGGAAAAGCATGCTCTTGAGTGTAAAGTAAGGAATTAGCATGTCTATTCAGATACATTGTTATTTCCAAGTTCTATTAAAATATTACCTATCTTTTACCTTAATCAACTGAATGAATCTCTAAACCTAGTCTCCAGAGAGCTGTGCTCCCTGAAGTGCAGCTCCTGAGGAACAGGAGACACCCAGGGACAGCATTAGGGGACAGTCACTTGTCTGGAGGGGAGGAAGAATCAGTGAAAATTGTCCACCCCCCCATGGATGGAAATTCTCTGCTGGATCCAACCCAATATAATTCCGTGTGCTCTATACATAAAGTTCTATTCATTCCTATCAACATGGGGCCTGCATTGTTGAAAGTTGATCAGGTGATCATAGTGTCCGGGGTGAAGATCAGATTTAACTCCTTCTTTGCCATGTTGCATAAGAACATAAGAGAAGCCATGTCGGCTCAGACCAGGGGCCCATCCAGTCCAACATTCTGTGTTACACAGTGGCCAAAACTCAGGTGCCCTCAGGAGATCCACCAGTGGGGCCAGAACTCCAGAAGCCCTCCCGTTGTTGCCCCCAAATACCAAAAATACAGAGCATCACTGCCCCAGACATAGTGTTCCACCCACATCTTGTGGCTAATAGCCACTCATGGACCTCCATATGCTTATCCAATCCCCTCTTGAAGCTGTCTATGTGTATAGCTGCCACCACTTCTTGTGGCAGTGAATTCCATGTGTTAATTGCTCTTTGGGTGAAGAAGTACTTCCGTTTATCTGTTCTAAGCTTTACTGTTCATTAATTTCATTGAGTGCCTGAAGCGAAGGATGCGAAAAAATGCCGGAAGACGAATAGTCTGGTTGAAGCAGGGACCCAGTTTCTCAGGCAAGCTGCTTCTCCAGCAAGCAACCTTTTTCCTTGAGTCTAGATTCCCATATTTATTGAGGGTAGGGTCCTAAAAACACACCATAAATTCCATCAATTCCAGAGTTTACACATTGCCAGAAATGCCCACAATTGCTGAGCTTTTAGACTACTATCAGTGTTTTTCTATCACACAGCACCTGGCGACCAAAGACCTTTGACTCCAGGTTTGCCCGAGGCCTAGTGAGTGTGCTCATGGTGGTCTGGTCACGTAGGCATGTGGTGGAATCTGTGGAATTTCCCTACAAGTGTCCACAAGTTCTTGTATTGTGAGAAAGCCTTCCCTATACCATGCCTTCCCTATACCATGCATAATTTTGTAAACCTCTGTCACATCACCCCTCAATTTTCATTTCTCCAAGCTAAAAAGCCCTAACCTCTTTAATCTTTCTTCATAGGGAAGGTTTTCCATCCCCTTAATAATTTTAGTTGTCTCTTTTCTAATGCCATAATATCGTTTTGCGGTACGGTGACCAGAACTGTACACAGTATTCCAAATGAGGCTGCTCTATTGATTTATACAAGGGCATTATGATACTGGCTGATTTGTTTTCAATCCTCTATCTGGTAATACCCAGCATAGCATTTGCCTTTTTTATTGCAGCTGCACACTTGGTCAACAATTTTAGTGAGTTATCTACCACAACTCCAAGAGCTCTCTCCAGGAGTTACCACCACCAGTTTGGACCACATCAAGGTATATTTAAAGTTAGGATTTTTGCCTCCAGTGTGCATTACTTTGCATTTGCCCACATTGAACCTAATTTGCCACATTGATGCCCACTCGCCCAGCCTCCACAGTTCCCTGTAGAGCACCTCACAGTCCTCCTTGGTTCTCACAGCCCCCCAGACCTCGTACTGAGCCCTGCGGTACACCACTGCTTACCACTTTCCAGTGTGAAAACTGCCGATTTTTACTCACTCTCTGTTTTCTGTTAATTAAGCAGTTTTATTCCATGACTGCTGAGTTTATTTAGGAGCATCCTAAGTCTAGGTAAACAACATCTATTGGGTCACCCTTGTCCACATGTTTATTCACCCCCACAAAAAACTCTAAAAGGTTAGTGAGACAAGATCTTCCCATACAGAATCCATGCTGATTTGTCCTCAGTAGTTTTTGTTCATCAATGTGCCTACTAATTGTATCTTTAATAACAGATTTCATCAACTTACCTGGTATCGATGTTAGACTGACTGACCTGTAATTTCCCGGATCCCCTCTGGAACCTTTTTTAAAGAGGGGGGTGAAAAGTACTGAGGCTGGAGGCTCAGCATAGTGAAATCAGCAGTACGTTTATTGATTACATAGCAGAACGAAGCATGCTTTTTGCCAGTCCATGCCCGGTTTATATGCATACACCAGTACCGCACCCACACATACCCATCACCCATAATTGGCTCTATTTACAAGTCTTTGTTTCAATAGGTTCCCTTTCAGATCTGGACGAGCCCATTGGCATGCCCTAGGATCCAAGGTGGCTATTGTCTTTAGGACCGAAGGTCTGAGAGTCTGTCCAACCACATGGCTCGGCTCGCAAACAACGGCCATCTTTTACATCTTAATACACAACACCCCTTCCCCCATAGTTGAGACATATTAGCATACATAGTCCTTTAAATATTCGGGCTGCTGCCGTTCCCGAGTAGATCTGTGCAGCTCTGTTCTGGGGCAGTCAGGGATGTGCCTGATAACCTCTGGCTGAGCCATTGGTTCAGACTGTACCACCTGCATTGCTTCTGCTGCGGAGCTGGGCGCCAGGGTCATCTCGACTGCTGGCCTGTTTTCTACATCCTCCCCTATGACCTCTCCACTAGGTACAATGGGTTCCGGTTCGGTCTCACTGTCACCTGCCTCCCCCATCTGTGGCAGTAGGTGGCGGTGTATCTGGTCCATGTGCCTGCAGAGTAGTTGACCATCCTCCATTGAAACCTCATAGGATAGAGGCCCCATTACTCACACTACCCAGGCTAGGACCCATGTTGGTCTGCGTGCATAGTTTCGGGCATACACTGGGTCTTCTGGAAAGAACCCAGGGGGTGCATCTCATTGTCCCAAGCCTGGAGCTTGTTCGGGTGCTCGATCCGGGTGAAGGCAATCTAGCCAGGTCGTCAGTTGCCTGCCCATGAACAGCTCTGTGGGGCAGTGGCCGGTGGTGGTGTGGGGAGTCATCCTTTGACCGAATAGGAAGGCGGCTTACCTGTGGTCCCATTCGCCTTGCATGATCTGCTGCAGCACTTCTTTCGTTGTCTGCACCATCTGTTCTGCCTGTCCGTTGGTAGCCAGATGGAAGGGCGCAGAGCAGATTTGCCGAATTCTGTAGTACCATGCAAAGTCCCCAAATTCAGCAGATGTGAAGGCTGCCCCATTATCAAACGTGTCCGGGATCCCATGGGTACTGAATATCCTCAACATGGACTTGATCACGGCCCGTGAAGATGTGGAGGAGACCAGGATGACTTTCAGCCACTTGGAGTACATGTCTACAAGGTTAAAAAGATCTGCCCCTGGAACGGGCCTGCAAAGTCCAGATGCAGGTGAGCCCAGGGTTTGCCAGAGGACTCCGAGGGATGCACAGGGGCTTGGGGGGGGCTGGCCATGACTCTTGGCAGGTCTGGCAGCGTTGGACTAGGTTCTCTATCTCTCCATTCAAACCAGGCCACCAGACATAGCTGCACGCTAGGGCTTTCATGCACACAATTCCCAGATGGATCTTGTGCAGTGCAGCCAGAGTGCTTTTGCATAAGGGAGCGGGGATGACTACCCAGCTACCCTACAAGAGGCATCCCTTGTGGGCAGACATCTCATCCTAATGGAATGAGAAGGCTATGAATTCTGGGCCCACTTTCCCTGTGGGCCAGCCCCTCCCCACCCAGTTCAGTACCCGGGAGAAGACACGGTCCTTCCCAGTGTACTTGGCAACTTCGGGAACCTGGATCGGTTGGTTGGGGAGTTCCTCCAGGAGCAGGATCTGGTGCGCCAGGGCCAGGGCCGGGTCACAGCCTGGAAGAGGAAGGTGGCTGAATGCATCAGCGTGTCCCATGGCCTTTCCCAGCTGGTGCAGCAGGCTGTATTGGTAATCTGCGAGGAATATTGACCACCGCAATACCTGCGGTGACAACATTTGGGGCATTTGGAGATCGGAAGCTAGGAGACCCAGGAGCGGCTTGTAGCCTGTGATGACAGAGAAGGGGCGGCCGTAGAGGTAGTGGTGAAACTTGTGAACACCCGCTATGATGGCCAAAGCTTCTTTATCGATCTGGGCGTAGTTGTGCTCTGTGGATGATAGTGTTCTGGAATAATATGCCACCAGCACCTCCCAGCCATCTGGCAACTGGTGTCCCAAGACTGCCCCCACCCCATAGGGCAATGCGTCACATGCAAGCATGACTGGGAAATTCTCATTGAAATGTGCTAGTACCATGTTCAAAACCAGCAAGTCCTTGACCGCTCAAAAAGTGGCAGTATGTTTAGGGCCCCATGTCCAGAGAGCATTCTTGTCCAGAAGCCTGTGGAGAGGTTCGGCCACTGCCGCTTTGTGTGGAAGAAAGGCATGGTCAAAATTAAGCAGGCCCAAGAAGGCCTGAAATTCCACTTTGGACGAGGGAGTTGGGGCATCCATGATTGCTGTGATCTTCTCCTGAGTAGGGTGGTTCCCACTCGTACCAACTTGGAATCCCAGGAAATCCATGCTTGGGACACCCAGCAGGCATTTTTTGCACTTTACCTTCAACCCGGTGGTGGCGAAGCACAGTAGAACCTCCCTCAGTCGGTCGGTGAAGACCTATGATGATGGCACCATGATTAGAATGTCATTGAAGAAGGGCTGTACCCTGGAAATCCCTTTAAGTAAAGGATCCATTACATTTTGAAAAATTCCCGGAGCCACACTCACCCCGAACTGTAATCTCCACACTCTAAAGGCTCCCTGGTGCGTCACAATAGTTTGGGCTTTGGCCGTGGTGTCATCAACTGGTAACTGTTGGTAGGCCTGGGCAAAGTCCAACTTCCCAAAAACTTTTGCCCTGGCCAGGGACGCGAAAACATGGCTGACCACGGGAACTGTGGTCTTTTAGCGCTTTGTTTATTGTGCATTTGTAGGCTGCACAGATCCTCACATCCCCATTGGGGTTCACCGGAGTGACTATTGGCATCTCCAACACGGCGTGAGGAATGGGCTCTAACACCCCTTGGCTGACCAGGTGGTCCAGTTCCGCCTCTATCTTCAGCTGGAGCACTAATGGGGGATGCCAGGCTTTCACTCAGATGGGGCACACCGTTGGATCCAGGGCCAGCATTACTGGCAGCCCAGTGTAACATCTGAGTGCGCCATCAAAGATGACTGGGAACTCTTGGCACACTTGACTGTAGTTCCAGCACCCCATTTGATTAATCCTGGTTACCGCCAATCCAAGTGCATCAAACCAGGATAGGCCCAACAAACTGGTGAGGGGGGCCTTTACTACAACCAGTTCTAAGAGGCCTTCAAAAGCCTTGTACTGTAGGTGAAACTGGCCCACCCCCTTGATTTCAACTGGGTTCCTCTGAAAGTCTCTTAGCCTGAGGCCGCTGTTCCATAGAGGGGGTCCCCCCTTAGGGCATATCCTCCTGAGGGTATCCTCAGAAATAATGGAAAGAGATGGTCCCGTATCCAACTCCATCTCACATGGGGTCCCCTCCATTAACACAGTTACAGTCAGTTTGCGGGCCAACCTCTGGGGCAAATAATGTACCTGATTTTGGTTGACTGTGGTGGAGCTGAGGTTGGTCATCCCGTGGTGTGCCGAGGTGTTTCAGTGATTCCCCTGCGAATGGCAGTCATGAGCAAGGGCGTAGACTTTCCAATTTCCCAGGGGGGCTGGGGCTGGGCCAGAGGCATTGCTGTGCTAGGTCCTTAAAAGAACCGAGGCCCAGTGACATCACAGGCCATTGTCACTATTTATGGAGGCAGAGCCATGTGGCATTCCTGGCTCCTATTATCTCCAGTGGGCCTTCAAGTCTCTCCCATTGTTTGTAATGGGCAATCCTGTCATTTCTTTTATACATCCCAGTTAGTTGTCCCTTTGAAACTGTACCACACGTATAGAGTGTACATTCCTTGCCAATGTTCCTTCTGGACTGCACACAGGGCAAAAGGAAATTTTAAAAGGCCTCTGATCTGCATGCCAATCAAGGATAATGATGTGTGGCATAAACATGAGTTAAGTGTTAAGTATTCTCCCTGGATGGTGTACATACCAAGAACATATCTGTTGCCATTTCCCTCTCTTCCTGCTCACCACTCGGAGAAACAAAAGCCCTGTTTACATATTACAGTGAACATATGTACATCTTGCATGGACATATGTTGTTAGAAAGAGGTAATATACTTTTGCATTACAAATAAAAGCAGCCCGCCTGCATCCTCACCCCCCCAGCCCCAATGGCTCAGAAACAAAGCACGGCATGGGCAAAATCCTCTGCAAAGAACCCTGGAGAACCACTGCCAGTCTGAGCAGACAATGATGACACTGATGGACTGATGGTAGAGAGACCATGCTTTGCGTGCCAAAGGATAAAGGTTTAAACCGAGGAGGTCTAAGAGAACAGCTGTTGGAAAGGATCTTTCTCTGTCTGAGCCTGTAGAGCTCACCTGCATCAGAGCAGACCATGCTGAAGTAGATGGACCAATGGCATGAAGACCAGTGTGGACTGAGGAGACCCATGTTCAGATCTACATTTTGCATGACACTTACTCGGTGATACTGGGACAGTTAGATTTGAGTCCAGGAGCATATTAGAGACCAACAAGAGTTTCAGGGAATAAGCTTCCAAGAGTCAAAGCCCCCTTCATCAGGCTGGGTGATATTGCCATTGTTGTGAGGTCAATATAAGGGAAGGGAGACTGGAGGAAGGGTGGAATAAAGAGGGGACTGACAGACAACATGTGAGCAGCAGAGTCCATTGGGATGGAAGAGGATTTTACAGGAAAAAAATAGCACCAACTGATGTGACCAAGAACATAGATCTTCCCAAACTAAAACATCATAAATTATAGCCTGAACATGAACCTATATTGTAATGCATTAAGTGATGTAGCAGTGGTGACAAAACCTCTAGTGGCATTTAGTTGAACTTCCTGGACAGATGTATTTTCGGTTGTCACTGGCCAAACTGGTCTGACTTTAGAGAGTTGGGACAAGCAGCAAGGCTTGAGGAAGGGGATGTAGATCCATGGTTATAGAAAAGAAGGGGGCTAGGAACTGAGAAAGCAAAGCAGCCCAAATGAAGCACAACATAGAAAGCTGTACATAGTTGAGAGGAATTAGAAAGGAATGGAGATGCACAGTTGGTGTGAAGTACATTTGAGAAATTATAGAAACAGCATGGAAGTTTCTTAGTTGGGGTTAGCTACAATGCTATTGCAAGGTCGACAGAAACCTGTATGACATTTTCAGACATTCTTTCTCAATGTCCTCAGGATTGGACTATAAAGAGCTCTATTCAAATCCTTAACCACTGAGCTTGCTAATACTTTCTCTTCTTTCAGTTCCTTAGATCAATTTGCCCAATCCCCCATCAAACTCAAATCTTATTGGCTCTTGCAACTATGAGTAAATTATTATTACACTTCTATCACATGGCTCTTTCCTAATGATTGTGGCTTCCAAGAATAGGTTGAAGATTATTGCCTGGGAAGCACCCACACAGCACCATGCCATGGACCCAGATGGCTCAGGTTAGCCTGATGTCATCAGATTTTGGAAGCTAAGCAGAGTCAGCTCTGACTAGTATTTGGATGGGAGATCTCCAAGGAATACCAGGGACATGATGCACAGTCAGGCAATGGCAAATCATCTTTGAATGTCTGTTGCCTTGAAAATCCTACAGGGTTACCATGAGTTGGCTATGACTTGCTAGCATTTTACATCACACCAGGGCAAGTGCGCTTTAATGCCCAGAACCATTTGGGCAAGGTGTAATGTATAACTACTGTCAGTAGCATGAGATGGACCCACAGCTCAATTGGCTCTCATATCACTGCCATAGCATACAAAATAGTAAAACACTCAGTAGCACCTTTAGGACTAACAAACTGTATTGTAGCATAATTATTACTGTAACACAAGAAAGCCACACAAACTTTTCCAATCTCACTTCAGTGCCAGTTCCAGTCCTCAAACTCACAGAGAAACCCAAACACTCTCATTTTTGGTAGAATGACACCCCTCCCCTCCTCCACCTGGGTGGTTTGGCAAATGTAAGCCAATGCCAGAGGTTTGCATGCACCAAGTCACACAGCAGAACCAGAGCTTCCAATTTCAGCACTGGAGCTAGGGATGCCAGCCTCCAGGTGGGACCTGGGGATCCCCTGGAATTACAGCTCATTGCCAGTCTAAAGAGATCAGTTTTCCTGGGGGGGGGAAATGATGTTCTGGAGGGTGGACTCTATGGCATTGTGCCCCACTGAGGTCCCCATCCTCCCCAGACTCCATTCCCAAATCTCCAGGAGTTTCCTAACCTGGATTGGGCCACCCTCCCCTCATCCCCCAGAGGTGGCCAGGGGTACTTGGCAATCCTAACTGGGGCTATTTTAGCAAGGGAGAGGGGGAAGCTGGGGGAAAAAACATATAGATTGGGAGAGAGAAATGAAAGACAGAGGGAAGGGAAGAAAGTCAGACTGGAAGTGGGGGTGGGGCAGCTTCCCAGCGTTTCCAGCTCTCACACATCTCAAGGGAAAGGGAAAGAGAAACAGAAAGAGAGAGAGGGACAGAAAGCGCAGCCCCCCCCCCATTACAGGAGAAAGTGACCCCAGGATTTTCTGTATCCTGGAGCAATGTGCTCCGTGCAGCACAAGGGTTCCTGGGTTTTGTTTTCTCCTGCAGCCCAGTTTAAACTGGACTGCAGGAGAAAGCAAGCCACTCACCGATGGCAGGGGCAACCAGAGGCCACAGAAGGGCCCCCCACCTTCCCCCTCCCTCCATTCTTGCCCAGCTCCCCTCCCCAATCCTCCAATCCTCTCCCACCTCCCCTGCTTGGACTTGCAGGATGGCTGGGTGGCTGCAGCCCTGGGCTCCCACCCACCCCACCCCACCCCACCTGAAACAATCCCCCACTCCTTACACCCCCACCTACTTACCCTTCAGGCTGGCAGCGGCAGCAAGCAGAGGCAGCATGTGCTGCCTCGAAGCTAGCCTCCACCTGCAGCTCTCCACGTTGAACTGAGCGGGGCTTCTGGGAACTGTGGGTGGAGCTTAGCTTCCAGGAGGAAGCAAGCCCCCACCCCCTTGACTTCCCTCCCAGCCCAGCCGAACAGTCTCAGAAAGCGGAGGGGAAAACCCTCCGCTTTCAAAATGGGGTGGAGGACGGGAGGGAGGGTAGAAAGGCTCTGGCTGACACCAGTTGCCTCCGGGGGGGGGGCTCAGTACTTTCGGGGGAGGCTTGAGCTCCCCAGCCCCCCTGAAGATGACGCCTATGGTCATGAGCGATGTGGCCCTGTTTGCCACACATGTGGCAGATGGCATCACGGAATCTGCAGGACCTTCATTTGTGGGGATCTCCACAGCTGGCGCACGGAGTTGACCCGGGTTGTTTTGTGGACCCTTGTGAGGACACGTGGCTGGCCGGTGCTCTGCTCTTGTGGGCGTCAGGCCGGGCATGATGACAAACCTGATGGGTTCCTATTCCTTCCTCCTCCAAAAGGTCAGAGTCCTGAGCGGCCGTGGTCTGGTGTGTGAAGCATGTTTGTTGGTCTTTCTGTGATTTCTCGAATGCGGTGGCTGTTTGCAGTGCTGAGTCAAGCTTCAGTTCAGTCTGGGCAATGAGTTTCTGCCGTAGCTTCGGTTTGCTGACCTCCCAGGTGAATTGGGTCAGCAGAGTGTCCTCTAGGGAGGGAAACTCACATTCGCTGGCATAGTGGCTGAGGTCAGCGAGGAATTCTGTGGTGGACTCGCCAGGCTTTTGCATGCATTCCAAGAAATCCATCCGGATGGCATAATTCGATGGTTTGGGGACATAATAGTTGGTCAGTGCAGTGAGCAGCTCATTGTAGGTGGCGGTCTTCAGCATCTTTGGCACAATGAGATTCTGTGCCAGCCGGATTGTGGCGATGCCACACGTGCTCAGCAGCCATTATTTCTTGAGTTCCACATCAGTTTCACCTTGTATGCTTAAGAAGTGTTTCAGCTGAGCAACCCAGGCTCCCCAGTACTCAGGATGGGTTGGGTCAAAGGCCGAGAGGTGCTGTCCCAGAGCTGAAGCCATGATTCATTGTGGAGGAGCTGGGCCCGGTTGCAATGATGCAGTGGCTGCAACCTGTGCATCACCGGTGGATGGTGGCGTGGGGTGGGAGTCCTCGGGCTCTGTGGTGGTTGCCGATGTGGTGCTCTTGGGTGCAGAGGAGTCAGGCTTGCTCAAGATATCCCATCCTTATTGCCAGTGAAAAGTACTGATGCCGGAGGCTCAGCACAGTGAAATCAGCAAAACGTTTATTGATTACATAGCAGAACAAAGCATGCTTTTTGCCAATCCCTACCCGGTTTATATGCATAGACCAGTACCGCACCTACACACACCCATCACCCGTAATTGGCTCTATTTACAAGTCTTTGTTTCAATAGGTTCCTTTTCAGATCTGAGTGAGCCCATTGGCGTGCCCTAGGATCCGAGGTGGCTATTGTCTTTAGGACCGAAGGTCCAAGGGTCTGTCCAACCGCACGGCCCGGCTTGCAAACCGCGGCCATCTTTTACATCTTAATACACAACAGGGGGTTATATTAGCAGGGAATGGAGGCAGGTTTTACTGACAGATTGTATATTTTGTCAAGACATCCACAAGTTCACATTTGAGTTCTTTGAGTTTGCAGTCCTTTTATGTTTTCTCATGCAACAGAGTCACTGAGAACTGAGCTAGTTCCTATTTTTAGCCTCACTGTTTCATCTGTATATCTTTGCGCTGGGTTCAGTTTCTTGATGTGATGCTAAATGTGATGACTAGACTGTGAAAGTACTCTGGGGGTTATTGTTTTTATACAGTTAATGATGGCCATATTGACTATAACAAAGCTTCCAAAATATCTACAATTTTAATTATCTTTAATGGCTTAAACTGGTTTTAATAGGCCCTCATCTTCTTTATTTCCCACAGGAAATATGCTTTCATAGAAATATAATGAAGTTTCTGCTGCAATTCACTGCATCATGTTACACCGTGAAAAGTATAGCAAAAAATCTTTATTTCCCCCATTACCTTGTTTCCCCTCCCAGAGATTCATTACATTTACAGGCCTACTTCTCACGAACAGCAGATGAGGCAGTAAATCTGTGTCTAAAATCTGTGCCACTTCAGACAGCGTGGGGCTCACAGGAATGCTTTTAAAACATAAATACACCTAGAAACCTAGTGGTCAGAGGGGAAGGTTATAGCCCATGCTTTCAAGCACTGGCCACCTACAGTATTTTAAATAATATGCCATTTTATTATGCAGACATGAAATAGTTCATTTTAATGTTCCAGTCCTGAAGCAACTATTATATGTTGCAACTGAACTAGAAGAAGCAGAATCAGTGTGACCTCTGTTTACCACTAGCTATAAGCTTGAGACCCAGTGCCACCCAATAGCTCCTGCAAGTGGATTGAGCAACGTACTTGATGAAACAGTCATATAATTGCTTTACCAGAGCCAGCAGGCCATGCATTAATTCATTCAGCTCAAGGAAGAACCAGAACACAGAAAGTACACTGCTGGATCAGACCAGTGCTCACTTAGTGATCAACCAGTTGCCCTGGAGGGCCAGCAAACAGAGCATAGAGGCTGAGGTCTTCCTTTGACACTGTCTTCTACCACTGGTATTTAGAGGTCTGCTGCCTCTGGAGGGTCCCTTACTCACCATGGCCAGTTGAGGGAACTGACCTCCATGAATCTGTCTCATCCCTTCATATGAAGGAACTAAAGGGACACTAGATTGCCACCCCATGTTTCTTTCCATTTAGCAAAGCAGAACATTTGAAAAACAAAAACAGTAAATAAGAGGGGGTTTAATGCTTTCACCACCTACCATTTCCCTTTCTAGCCTCTATTCCTCTAGCCGGGCTCTATGTTTTCTGAATCAGTAGCCAAATATCTCCTGGCTCCTTCTGTACCACATAGTACCCCCCACACATACACACACACCTTTTGCATAGTTGACTCAAACAGAATGGGAATCCCATGATTCCGTACCTCTCACCAAATAGCCTCATTTTTGCACCCACTTGTCAAAAATTTCTAACAATAATGTGCAAACCAAAATTCAGAACAGGCTGAAGACTGATGGCCTTTCTACTGTGAAGTATACAAAGACAGTCACGTCAGCATCATAATCTGAAAAATTTTCCATACTTCTCAGGTCTAGATTCGAGACGACTGCACACCCCTTCACTAACAGTAAGTCTATTAAGAACATCAGAATTATCCTGCAGGAATTGATCGAAGGTCTGTCTAATATAGGATTTTCTGTCCATAGCCTGCCAGCTTCCTCCAGAAAGGTATAACCTTATACTCTTTCTTTCCAGCATGGTGTAGTGGTTACAAGTGGTGGACTCTAATCTGGGGAACCAGGTTTTATTCCCCACTCCTCCACATGAAGCCAGCTGGGTGACCTTGGGCCAGTCATGGTTCTCTCAGAACTCTCTCAGTCTCATCTACCTCACAGGAGAGATGAAGGGAAAGTAATAGTAAGCCACTTTGAAACTCCTTAGGGTGGAGAAAAGCAAAGTGTAAAGCATCTCTCCACATAAGGGGCTATGGTGTTCAATGCAGCTTTGGCAGGAGGGCAATTTTATGTAGAACAATTGGGAGGAGATAATGTTTCACTTTTTCTCCACTGGCCATTTTGCATTTCCAAACCACTTCCATGGGTAACACTCTGAACCCTACATCATGCTAGCATTCTTCTCCATCAGTTTTGACCTCTTCTGAAATTGCCTTTTATTGGTGGATAGCCACCATTAAGACAAT
Organism: Gekko gecko; assembly: GCA_029375565.1. Classification (NCBI taxonomy): domain Eukaryota; kingdom Metazoa; phylum Chordata; class Lepidosauria; order Squamata; family Gekkonidae; genus Gekko; species Gekko gecko. The sequence goes on from JAPDNY010000008.1 coordinate 49,849,106, forward strand.
GCTTTTGTGTGTGACATAGAGCTTGCTCCTCAAATATAGCAGCTCCAATTGGTAAAAACAAAAAAACGACCAAATCCTAATATAAAAGAGAAGGCCATCATATTGTGCCAGAGATAAGCAATATCTTGTACAAACTGTGTTGATAGGTATCACTTACTTAAGGGCATTCCTTGCTTGAAAGGTTGAATCTTAGTCTATAATATCAGAAGCCTGCCAAAGATAATCCTTAACCCTTGCTTTAGAGTATTTCAGCCCTGCTAAGACCCTCAGAATAGACACAATAAAGTCTCTCGTTTTCTGAAATTTTCATCTCACTAAATCACAGCCTTAATTTGTTTCTGTCTCTACTACAACCATAAGGAACACATAAAAAGTAGGGCAGAACTGGAATTCTTCCAAGCAAGCATCTTTCTACACAATTAGGCTACCTTGTAAACTCTGCACATTAACAGTCTCCTTAGGCTGTTCTGGCATTGCAGGATTATCAGTCAATTATTTAGTATATTTTTCCTCTGCACTTTTTTTAAAAAAATTACACCCTCAACAAAAAAATTGGCTGATTTCACTGGATTCATGATTCCATGTGAACCCGATCTTTGTCAGCTCCTTGGAAGTTTTCTTTACATTTGCGACTGTCCCTTGATCTCTCAGTGTTTTGCTTTATATGTTTCCTATACCTATTCAGTTCCTTCGCCTAGGAATTTTATAAAATGAGATTAGTCCACATTTAATAACCACTTTAGAGATCTTCATGAACAGGTTTCTTTGGACTAGATTCAGAAGGATGTTCCGGATTCATCTGCAAGTCTCACTATATTCACAGACATTTGACACATAAAGCAGCTGGTGCACCATAACCTCTGCTAGTGCTTGTTAGACAGTGATTCTGAGCTTGTTTTTAAATGCACTTGACAGATGAATTTATTTGTCCCGTACCATAAGGAATGCATGTTAGTGCCTGGTTATCTTCAAGGATATTAAACCTGATTATCTCTACATGCCTCCCCTCTCATCACACAAAAATGCACTGTCTTAATGGTGGTTATCCACCGATAAAAGGCAATTTCAGAAGAGGTCAAAATTGAGGGGGATCTTTTTTTCATCTCTCATTTTTAAAAATAATAATATGGCTTCATATGTTCTAACTCAAACCTAGAAGGATTGCTTTAAACTCTTAATTGAAGAAGCAAAAGTGAAGAAACATCAATTACTCTTTTAAACTGGAATGCCCAAGGGACAGGGAGAAGAGGAGGACGGAAACCAAGGCTCATGACTGCATTTTCTAGCATTCTGTTTGACAGCAGCTTTACCTCACTTTTGCAGTACTGCAGCTGAGAGCTCTTCCACATTCTTGCTTTCATAACTTGTCTGACCCTATTGCTTGGGGGAGTCTGCACGTGTTTTGCTCACTCTAGTGGTCAATTCAATATTACATCACTGTATGTTTGGCATGTCTCCCTGCAGATTTAAACTGAAGGTTTTTATGCCTGACATATAGCAATGTAATATCAAATCAACCATTAGAAAAAGCAAAACATGTACAGAAAAGGGAAAAAAAACCTGAAGCAGTAGGGACACACGAGTGATGAAAATGAGAATGCAGAAGAGCCCTGAGAAAGAGGAAGGCAGCTTGCTACTTACATTTAAAGGATACTTTGCACAGTCCTAAGTTTTTCCATGGATCTTCCAGATATTTTTGTGAATGCATAGCTGCTAGTTGAATGTAGATATGCCTGTTTTGCCATACTCTTCTCACAATACCATTATACACAGAAAGGTCTGGGGTGACAGAAAATTTGTGTGGGGGTATCAATTTTCCCAATAGAAAAATTGGAAAGCACAGAAAGAAACTATGAAATATTTTCTCTTCTGAGATGAATGAAATGCTTTTTAAGACAAGGTTTTTACCTACTCCAACCCAAATACCTCTATTGGCATAAAGGTTTTTACCTACTCAAAATATGTAGCATGTAGATTTTTGGTAAGACAATCTCTATAATTAGATAATGATAATTCTTAAGTATACTGTACAAGGTATTTTCAAGGATACGTGTTGTTCAAATGTGACTAATTTTGGCATAATTAATATGCTACAATGTTTTTGCTGATAACACTTCACTGAATAGTTCAAGGTTTCAATATTATAAAACTGAATTTGAGATCCAAATATGCTGCTAGTCCTGTTAGGACTGTAATAATTTAGTACTATTTTTTATTATCAAAATATTGCCATTTATTTTGTTTACTAAAAATCATGTTTTCTATTTCAACTTTTCTTTTTCTACACCTCTGAGTTGACAAAGACTAAAACAGATGTGCTAAGGTAGCATACTGTACAGTTGTCTATAGCTTCCTCATTGCTGGGTATATTTGCAGAAGAAATTTGCTTGTAGGGAATCTGTTTATCCATGGACAAGTGTGGAGCAAAACTGGGATTACCTCAATGGAATGTGGAAATAAAAAATACTCCAAGATAATTACAGAGGTGAACTCGCGTATAGTGTGAAATGTAAATTCAGGGACAGGGTTGAACCAGGATTTAAGGTCTAATGCAGAAAGGACCTCAGTCGGCTTTTTGAGAAAAATAATTTCACCCAAAATATAATCAACAAAGTTACAATTCTATGCTTTGCTGAAAAACAAATTAAATGTGTAAATCTGGCTTTACTAGAGATAACAGATATTCTGGCATTCATTATAATTGAGATGATATTTTTCTAGCATAATCAAGTTATTGGCTAGAGGATATTTCAAATTCCAACACATATTGTGGCTAATCTTGTGGTAGTAAATATTAAGACTAATATTTGTGACAATGTAGGAAAGTAGAATAAAGAAATCAGTCCTTTTACTTTAGGGAAACTCCTGGCTTATATAAACTTCCTAGGGATAACAGATGGTCAGCCATTTAATAATAACATGCCAGATTTGACATATTACCTAAGGGGATAGAGTCGATCACAAAAATGAATGCCACACTTTAAAGTAATGAAAGAAGGGGAAAGAGAAGCTTGTTTTTAACTCACATTGATAAATCAACTAATTAAATTTTAAGCTTTCTGAATACTTGATTGAGAGAAAGCCCTAAAGTTCAAAGGAATGTACCAAAATCCTTGTGCCAAGGAAAGCAGCTAGCAATACTTACAGCTAATACATACATGAGAATCCTGTGCTCAGTTATATGTGCTTTTTCCACAAAAATTAATGGTTTTTAAGCAATGTATAATTGGATGCAGGACTGCAGTCTTGGTCTGCAATGTGGGAAAGAAAACCACATCAGTGGATAAACTTTTAATGAAAATGCACATTAAAAAAAAACACCTCCAAATGAGAGAAGATTTAATATCTCTGGAGGCTTACAATATAGTTGAAAAGCAGAATTGGATAAAATATTTCCTTTTCAATATTTTGGAAGTAGACTGTATAATTCTGGTGGCCCTAGCAAAATCTACCACATAAATCAGGAATTTTTCATGATTCTCAGTCTTGCACTAAGCAGTATAATCTTTTCTCATGATTACATTCATGAGATACCAAAACATGTTAAAGGTTTTACACTTTTACTTCATTGGGAATATTATAAATTGCATGGTAGAGAACTGCTTGACTAGAAACAGATGACCATTTATGGAATGGTCAAATTATGATGATAATGATTATAGATTAGACATATGATTATAGATATGGTATTATACTATCTATAAGCAATCTTATAATATAGTCTCCTTATTATTCCCAGATGGCATACAGGAATGGGAAGTGACTCTGAAAGGGAGTGGCTTGCCAAGGGCCACTTAATGAGCTGGTGGCAAAGCTGAGATTTGAATCCATGACTTTCTGAATCACAACTCATTTGGGGTTGTATGTTCTCCACAATGGGCTTCCATTAGAAGTCTTTCCCTTTTGCATCATTGTCGCTTCCAGAGTCTTTCCATAGGCAGCCTCATACAGAGTAAATTACAGTTAGGAAATGTGTGAGGTTTCTAGTATGGAAGTAGTGTTGCCAACTTTCAGGTGTGGCCTGGAGATCTCCCAGAATTACAGCTCATCTCCAAACTACAGAGATTTGTTCCCCTGAGGGGAAAAAATGGACGTTTGGACTCTATGGCCATTTTATTCCACTGAGGTCTCTCCCCTCCCCAAAGAGAAGGAGGTCAAATAAAAAAGAAGTTGCAGTTTCTAACAAATGCTTTCATTGTAGTCTGCCTATGGTACTCAGTCACCTCTTAATAATGTTCCTTTATTCTGCTGCTGCATCCTTTCCACTAATCACCTGTACTTTGAAGGTTCCAAAATATCAGTTCAGCCATTACTATTACCCTTTCTCTTCAACTAGAGTTTGCAGAGAGCCATTGCCAACCAATTCCTGTGCAACCCATTTCGACAGCTGCAGCAGCCTGTTGATATATACTTAGCTGGACATTTTGTAACTCCAAGGGCCAATTCACATGTTTATTTTTGAAATGGAGAAGATTCCATTTTCATGTGGGGAGTCATTTGTTAAAACATCTCTCACACTGAAAAACAGAAAAATAACCACATAAGAGGAATTTTTTTCTGTCGTTGTAATTCTTTATTTTCTCATGTGCGGCTTTTAAAAACAAAAGGCTCCCCAGGTAAAGATGCGCTGATTTCTACATTTATGGTATTTAGCAGACATAACTATGACAGTTTTTCAAATAAAAGAACATATTGAAAAAAAATTCTTGTCAATAAGATTTGTAAAATTCCCTGCATTTATACAACACGACTAAAGTCCAAGGCCACTATACTTATTTATATAAATATTTATGCCCAACCTTTTTACTGAATTGGATGCCTTGGGAGGTTCATTGCAAATTACATTTAAACCTCTTAAAACTCACATTGGCTGAGTTCAGACTGGCAATTTGCCCCACTATAGCCACTTTTCAGCCTCGTTTCTCAAGCAGATTAAAGGGGGCATTCACACAGGCACATCTGCCTGGCATTCCCCACCTGTAGGCAACCCATGCTGTTCCGCTTTGCTCTCGCATTAAAAAGATACCTGTTACAAGTGGTAGCAAATCCCGGAGAGTGCCTTTATCCCACATCAGTCCACTTCCCAGAAATGTAAATGCTCAGCCAAAAAGCCAGGGAGCAACCCACGTTGATCCCAGTGCATATGATTGGCGCATATGATTGGCTGTGCTCCGCTGTACCGCATAAGGCACATATGATTGGCTGTACTCTGCTCTACCACCCAATGCACAATGGGATCTTCCCCAAATCTGCTGGATGCCTATGTGTGTATGGGCACATGAGTGCATGAGCGCTCATGCGCCCTTGTGCCCATACACACATAGGCATCCAGTAGATTTACCAGGGAAAAGCTGTTCACAGCTGCACCTCCGGGCCAGCAGTCTGAACGCTCCCACGCGCCTTCTCCTGGTATGCTCCCACATCTGTCAGCCCCATGTTACCAGGAAAACCCACAATAGTTTATTCCGGGGCTTTTTTGCCATGACTGGCTCCCGCTGCAAACTGCTAATCTGAACTCAGCCATTATAAAATCAACACCTGGTCAAAAACATTATTCACAGATGCCATCATTAATTTGCCCTCATCCATTAAAACTCAGCAACAAATATAACCAGACTCAATACAAATTTGGATCTAATTCTAAACAACTGCAGCATGGCCTGCAAAAGTTCCATCTTAAGTCTTCAATGGAACACCAGCAAAGATGGTATGATACGAACCTCTCTTGAAAAGGAGCTCCAGACCCACTCTACTTCATGGCAACCAACCATACTTCAGATGGTGGGGTCACACAGACAAGGACCTCTAGCGGGGACCTCAGTATTTGGTAAGTGTTAATGGCTTGAGGCAACAATCTGGACAGTGTTATCCAGACTATTTAGGCCTTTAAAGGTTACAACCAGCCCTTTGCACTGGGCCTATCAACTAATTAGAAGAAGAAGAGATTGGATTTATACCCCGCTCTTCACTACCTGAAGGAGTCTCAGTGTGGCTTACAATCTCCTTTCCCTTCACCTCCTCACAACAGACACCCTGTGAGGTAGGTGGGGCTGAGAGAGTTCTTGAGAACTGCTTGTGAGAGAACAGCTCTGAATTAACTTGTAACTGACCCAAGGTCACACCAGCAGCTGCATGTGGAGGAGCAGGGAATCAAACCCAGCTCTTCCAGATTAGAGTCCACTCACCTAACCACTACACTACACTGTAGCTTAAACTCAATGAGAATAACATGCTCCCAGCAGCTTGCCCCTACTAGCAATCTAGCAGGCGCATTTTGAGTCAGGCAGCATTCTTCATTCTATACACTCTTTAAAGACAAATCCATGTAATGAAAGTCTAGATCTGATTGCCATCAAGGCCTGAGTAATGGTGTTCCTTTTCTATCCAACTCAAGTTGTTAAATGCATTCCTGGCCACAACTGCCTCCCCCCCGTTATACAGGGCAGCAGTAGATTCAAAGGAACTCCAAAATAGTGGACCTCCATTTTCCAGGAGTGCAGATCTACTCAGTGAAGGGAGTGGTGCTGTCAGGGCCAGATTTTGGATAGAATATCCAGGATCCTGGCTCATTGGAGTCAGTCAGAGACTCCAAAAGCAAGTTGCAGCCTCACATTTGAAGCATACATTGTGATTTAACAGGGCTATTAAACCCTGTATCCAAAATCACCTAACTAAACTTCTAAACAAAGGTACAACTTGATCAACATCTACCATGTCAGTAGAGATGAGCATGAACTGACTCACAAACTAAAGTTTGTCACAAATTTTGGCTGGTTCATGGTTCACAAAGTAGTGTTTGTGGAAGGGCGCCTGGCACAAACATCTCATGAACTTTGGTGCTGTTCATGGCAGTTTGTGGTGGTTCTTGAATGGATACTTGTCAGGTAGCCCTGCCATGATGGATGGAGAAGGGAGGGCGGATGGGCTTTTGTTTTGTGAAGGGAGGGTGGATGGGACCGTGGGGTGTTGATTTATGCACCTGGAGTGTTCGAATGGAATGTGGGGAGCTGTCTCGACTGCCTGGCCGTGCAGGCCGTATCTTACCCAGACCTAACACACTGACCTTGGAGGAGACAGGCTGTTCGCTTCCTATCGCTTTCAAAGCAACAGCTAGGCTGGGAAAATGGGGGCAGTGGGAACTACATTAATTATCACTGTCTCCAGTTCCCGCGCACACGCTATGCTTCCATTGGTTGAGGGGGGGGTCCCCATTCTCCCCCCTTATGGTATAACTGCTTGCTTCATGTAACTAAGGTATTCTTAACAATGCTTCTGTTCCAGTAACCTACTATTGCAGCTTTTAAAATAAATACTATTCTTGCTTAAATGAACAAGGCCTGGTATTTTGCTGACTAAGTTAAGGACTCTGACAGTTTGTTAAGAATCCCCATTTTCGGGACTGGTCGGAAACCCGCGGCTCCAACATGAGTGGCGGTGAAGAAGACACTCTCCCGATCAAAGATGACAAAAAGGAGGAGAAGAAACCTCCTGTGACGATGGTACCCACGGAAGCCCCTGGCATATATGTGCCGGTAACATGGTGGCAGGAGTACGACTTTGGGGGGCCCTACGGGGACCCTTACGGAGTGGCCTACGGTGGGGTGACCACCCGACCCAAGCAACGATGAGATTGGGTGAAACCCCTGGCCGAAACCCACGAGACGTGGTTCACAACTCCCCGAGCCTCGGTGAGAGTGAGTCAAACCGAGAGATCAGTCCGCCGACTGGTCACCGCAGAAGGGTTGGAAGACACGTATTGAGACTCCGGTGAACTAGAAGGGGCCGTGGTGAGCCGGAGGTGGAGTGGCGATCCGAGCCAAGACTGCCTAGTCCGCATCCTAGATGAATCCCTTGCCCGCATCCCCAGGATGATCGCGGAGGGCATCCAAGAGGAGATGGATCGACAACGGCGGGAGGCGCCCCCAGACCAACAACCTCAGGACCAGCAGAATGTGCTGGTCCCGGACCAGCAGAACGTGCCGGCCCAACCCCTTGACCAACCAGCGGGGCCAGGGCCACAGGGACCGCCAGTGCCGCAACCCCAACGACCCTGGGGCTTCCTGCCACCGAAACCAGCCGAGCTGCTCGACGCAGACTTCGATGGGACCCCAGAGAAGTTCCCCTTTTTCTTGGTGAGAACTGAAAAGTTCATTGAAAATTGGGGCCACCGGTTTCAGAGCGAGGACCGGATGGTGGAGGCTATAGCCTCGCACCTGAAAGATGCAGCGGCCGACTGGTATGTAGCCCTGCACCAGGCTGACGGGCGGGAGCTGAGGGAGATCGATGCTTTCATGTGGGCTATGAAAGAGCACTTTGAAGATGTCAGCGCCAACAAGACAGCCAGAGCGGCTCTACGTGCCCTTAAGCAAGGTCCCAAGTCGGTAAGGGAATACACCGCGGAGTTCCGCAGATGTGCCGCCAAAATCCGAGGCTGGCAAGACGGAGTCTTGGCCGACCACTACAAGTTGGGGCTCAACGCGGAGATCCGCCGTTCCGTCACGAGAACCCAGGATCCGGACACGTTGACGGGCTGGATACAAGTAGCTGTCACCATGGAAAACCGCCTGAAAACCATCCGACTGGACGATGCAGCGGCGATGAGTAAGGGTGGCCAATCGGGCCCTACACCTGCTCCGCGAGGGAAGAACCAGCCACCAAACCCCAAACCCAAAGATGGCACGAGGGAGACCCGAATGAAGCAAGGGCTCTGTCTGAAGTGCGGGGAGGGGGGCCACTTCGCAGCGAAGTGCCCAGGCTCCCCCGCACCGACCGGGGCCCCGAAAGGGGCCAAAAAGAAGTTTGACACCTCCACCCCGAAACCAGTGGTGAAACCGAGAGGGGCAAGGGCCCTGCAAGCCAAACCCCTCAGCGAGGCGTCGGACTCATCGGATGGCGAGACCGCGGAGACGGGAAACGAGATGGACCTGCTGTAAATAGCGCTGAACAGCAGGTCCCGGACTCTCAAGCGCAAATCCCGGTGAGCCGATCCCCCTCTCTTTTCTTTCTCACAGTGACTTTAATGGACCTGGGTCTACTGACCCACGTGAGAGTACGAGCTCTCATTGACTCTGGGTGTGGGAAAGACCTTATTAACCCCACGCTGGTGACGGGACTGGGGGTGAAAGTGGTGAAATTGACCGAACCCCTGATTTTCACGCAGATGGACGGCTCTACAATGAAAGAGCCGTGCAAATATGAAACTGTACCCTTACGGGTGGGGATCGGAAACCACTGGGAAGAGAGGCCCTTTGTTGTCACCCCTTCCGCTCAATTTCCCCTGGTGTTGGGTAGCGCGTGGTTCTTCGACCATGATCCACACGTCCTATGGGGAGAGGGGAAAGTTAATTTCATTTCCGAGAAATGCCACCCCCATCTGTGGAAACGGGATTGGGGAGCCCCGATGGTGGGGGGAAACCTTATAATGGCGGGGGTGGCTGAAGCGGAACTGGAGGCGATTCCCCAGGAGTATCGAGACTTAGCGGCCGTTTTCGGGGAGGAGGAAGCAGATGAACTGCCCCCCCACAGAAACTCTGACTGTGCTATTGAAATTTTGCCAAATCAAAAGTTACCCAAGGGGAAACTGTATTCCATGAGCCCTTCGGAGAAGGTGGAGTTGAGAAAGTTTATCAACAAGAACTTAGAAAGGGGGTTTATACAACCCACATCCTCCCCGTTTGCTGCTCCCGTTCTTTTCCGGAAAAAAAAGGACGGGGGGCTGCGGCTGTGCACAGACTATCGAGGGCTGAATGCGGTTTCTAACACGAACGCTTACCCTATGCCCCTGATCAAAGACCTCCTAGCTGCGGTAGCAGGGGGGAAGGTGTTCTCTAAACTGAACTTGAGGGATGCCTACTTCAGGTTGCGAATAAGGGAAGGGGATGAGTTCAAAATGGCATTTAATACCCCGCTGGGGCAATTTGAATACTTAGTGATGCCGTTCGGGCTTCAGGGAGCCCCGGGAGTTTTCATGAACTTGATTAATGAGGTGCTTCACAAGTATTTATTCAAGGGGGTCCTTGTTTACCTTGATGATATACTTTTGTACTCCCCCGACCTGAAATCACACGTCAAACTGGTGCAGGAAGTCCTCCAAACGTTACACAAGCACAAACTGTTTGCTAAGTTGTCAAAATGTGAGTTTCACAAGTCAGAGATCCCCTTTCTAGGCTACCGCATCTCACAGCGGGGAATTGAGATGGATCCTGACAAAATAAAGGATGTGATCGGGTGGGAAATCCCGAAAACACGGAGGCAACTCCAGGGGTTCCTCGGATTCGCAAACTTTTACAGATCATTCCTGTCGAACTTTGCTCAGGTGGCTCTTCCCCTAACTGATTTGCTCAAAACAAAAGGGAAGCCCCCTGATTGCACGCGCCCTGGAGCGAAATTAGACTGGTCCCCAGATTGTCAACGCGCCTTTGACCAGTTAAAGGCTCTCTTTACATCAGAGCCTGTCTTGGCGCACCCGAATGAACTTAAAAAATTCATTGTGCAAGTCGACGCATCGGACGTTGCGATGGGGGGGGCGATCCTTCAAGAGGGGGACGACGGTAAACTGCATCCCCTTGCCTATGTTTCCAGAAAATTTAATGATACTGAACGGAATTGGTCGGTGTGGGAGAAAGAAGCAGGGTCAATCCGCTTAGCGCTGGCGACCTGGCGCCATTGGCTTGAGGGGGCGCAAGTTCCGTTTGAGGTTTGGACTGATCATAAAAACCTAGAGCTCCTCCGCTCCCCCCGCTCATTGAACGCCAAACAGCTGCGCTGGGCTGATTTCTTCTCTAAGTTCAACTTCACTCTGCACCATTTCCCCGGTAAATCCAACTCGCTAGCTGACGCACTTTCACGCCTCCCACAGCATGACAGTAAGAGAGAGGAGATTTGTGACTCTGTTTTCACACCTTCCCAATTGGGAGGAGCGGTCACCACTCGTAAGCAAGCGAAGCTTTCCCCCCCCCTGCCCTACCCCTCCCGCAGATGACTGGGCCGCGAAATTCTCTACGGCTATGTCCGACGCCGACAGGGAGGAGGTGGGGGGGGAGGAAGGAGTTACGCAGGATGCACAGGGCTGCTGGCTGAAAAATGGCAAACTGTTTGTTCCCCATTCCCTCCGGGGGGAGGTTATGAGTTGGGCACACGGATCGAAACTGGCGGGGCACACGGGGTTTGTTAAATCGCTCCAACTATTGCAAAGACAGTTCTGGTGGCCCGGGCTACGCAAAGACATTTCTTTGTTCACTTCTGCTTGCCAAACGTGTTTGATGAGTAAGCCCCGGCCAGGTAAACCTCCTGGAGCGCTGCAGCCCCTCCCCACGCCAACTCGACCATGGCAAGTGATTTCAATGGACTTTATTACAGATCTACTCCCTAGTGGGGGAAATACTGTTATTTGGGTCGTTGTGGATCTCTTTACTAAACAAGCCCACTTCGTCCCGTTTGCATCAATCCCCTCGGCCAAGAAGTTAGCCTCAGCATTCCTTCAACATGTGGTGAGGCTTCACACTTTGTCTGCTAAAGTGATCTCAGACAGGGGGGTGCAATTCGTTTCTCATTTCTGGAGTGAACTGATGTCACTGCTTGGGGTGGAGCGGGGGTTGGCAGTGCGTACCACCCAGAGACTGATGGACAAACTGAACGTGTCAATCAAACCCTTGAACAATATTTAAGGTGTTTTACGAACTTTCAACAGACAATTGGCATTCCCTTTTGCCTTTGGCTGAGTTCTGTTACAATAACACTCAGCACTCTTCTACAGGCATGTCTCCGTTCAAGGCGGTCCATGGATACGAAGCCCCGCCATTGCCGTTTTTGAATTCTCCCGACCTCCCGGCGGGAGATGCTGGTGACTGGTGCAAAAAATTGCAAGCAGCTTGGCCTCTGTTATCTAAAACTCTTGACGAGGCGAAGGCAGCATATAAGACCCAGGCTGATAAAAAGCGCAGCCTCTGGGTCCCAAAATGCGGGGAGTTTGCCTACCTTTCCACTCAAAACTTGCGTGGAATACAACCGAGCCGTAAACTCGGCTGGAAATTTGTTGGACCTTTTGAAATTGTGCGTGTAATTAACAATGTGGCTGTGGAACTTGCTTTGCCTAAATCTCTAAAGTCTGTTCATCCTGTTTTTCATGTAAGGCTCCTACGCCGCACGCCTGAGGAGAACAAATGGAGACCGTGACAGCCCACCCTACTTCCGCTGCTGGGGGGGGGAACCACACTATGAAGTTTCACAGATTCTGGACTCTAAAATCTCTCGCAATCGCTTGTTTTATCTGGTTGAATGGACAGACTTTGGGCCTGAACAGAGGGAGTGGGTGAGGGCGGAACACATTCTGGCCCCCAAGATGGTCCGTGCTTTTCATAAATTGTATCCTCACAAGCCAAAGGGATAGATTTGTTATCAGGAGGGCAGGATGTCAGGTAGCCCTGCCATGATGGATGGAGAAGGGAGGGCGGATGGGCTTTTGTTTTGTGAAGGGAGGGTGGATGGGACCGTGGGGTGTTGATTTATGCACCTGGAGTGTTCGAATGGAATGTGGGGAGCTGTCTCGACTGCCTGGCCGTGCAGGCCGTATCTTACCCAGACCTAACACACTGACCTTGGAGGAGATAGGCTGTTCGCTTCCTATCGCTTTCAAAGCAACAGCTAGGCTGGGAAAATGGGGGCGGCGGGAACTACATTAATTATCACTGTCTCCAGTTCCCGCGCGCACGCTATGCTTCCATTGGTTGAGGGGAGGGTCCCCATTCTCCCCCCTTATGGTATAACTGCTTGCTTCATGTAACTAAGGTATTCTTAACAATGCTTCTGTTCCAGTAACCTACTATTGCAGCTTTTAAAATAAATACTATTCTTGCTTAAATGAACAAGGCCTGGTATTTTGCTGACTAAGTTAAGGACTCTGACAATACTGTTGTAAACCACCCTGAGCCCCATGCAAGGGGGGAGGGCAGTCGAGAAATCTAATTTAATAAATAAATAAATAAATAAATAATACATTTTCCAGACAGACTTTCTCCACTCAATTAGACTGTTAAACTCCAAGGCAACGAGGAGGGGCAGAATACTCCAGCCTTGGAAACTCCAATAGGAGCCCTCCAAAACTTAACAGGCACTGCTGGCTGCCAATAATAGAGTTTCCATTCTGCTCTATGGGATCAGAATGCTATATATACATTCAACTCAGCTCTGCAGGCTCTTTTCTCTCAGTCACAGAGAGAGGCAAAGAAGTTCTTAAAAGAAAACTAGCAGAGCACATTCCCTCATGATTGGGAACTCCTCTTCCCTCTTGGGGTTTTGATGATACGTGGACTCAGGGCTCTGAGCCACCCTGTCTCTCTGCTCATACCAAGCAGAGTGGCTTAGCTAATGTGATCCTTGGCTTCCAGTGTCTAGCCCAGGTGAAGTTTTCCTGTGAGTTTGGTGTCACTAGCTTGTTCTTGAGCTGTTCCATAAACTCCTGTAACTGCAGCTTTCTCTTCCAGAGAGAGAACTGTGGGGGAGACCTTTCTGGGAGTCTGTAATCTCAGAAATGTAATCCACCTTCAACTTGGAGAGATTGTAGAGGAGCGGGAGGCAGGTTCTCTGTGCATTTGGTGTGTGTAGCTTTCAGCGGGTCCATTCTATACACTTTTGAATCTGTGCCTGACATTTCCCCCCAAAGCACTTTCCTGGCTTGATCTTACTTCTGTTGGATTTTCAGTACCACATTGCACTGGTTCTGCTGGGATTGCAAAAATTCCCCCCACTTTCAGGTTCTACTGAGAGGTTCTCTGGTTTGACCTTAGTCCATTGGAAACAATGGAGGATGAGGCACCTACTTTGGGGGATCTGGTCTGTAAATCCAATCCTCACCAGACTTGAAGAGCAGGTAGAGGAGAGCCACCCAGAGTTCCACTGTGAGTTTGGTGTCTCTAGCTTGCACAGAATCCATTCTATACACTCCTGAACCTGTGCCTGGCATTTCCCCAGAAAGCATTGGAAACAATGGAGGATGGGGCACCTTGGGGGGGGGTGTAACTCAGACCCCGTAAATCCAATCTTCACCAAATTTGGAGAGCAGGTAGAGGAGAGTCAGCTGGAATTTCCTTGTGAATTTGGTGTTTATAACATGCTGGGAGGCTGTTCTACCAAATCACAAACTTCACAGACTGAACCAGTTCATCTAGCCCAAAAAACCTTTGTGATGGTCTGTGGTTCGCAAATTATGCACGTGACAAACCACAAACAGAACTGTCTTTTCCTGGTTCATGCCCATCCCTCCTTGTCAGTCATATTTCCAACCTAAAGTCTGGATTAAGTTTGCCTGGATTAAGTTTCAGCTCATTAGTTCCCATTCAGGTAATTTCTTCCTCTGTCTGTACAGAAATTCAGCAGTCTTCCATGATTGGATGGAAAGTACATATAAACAGAGAGATGGCGGGATGAGTATTACCTGTACATTGATGACTATGAAGCCAAACCTCCAGACAGCTTCCCAAAATAGTTTCTTGTAAATGTTTGCTTGCTTGCTAGTTTGTTTTTAAGAGAAAATAATGGACCCTTCTGATAGCTTGCCAACAAATGGCCAGAGGGCAGAACAGCAGTCCCTCAGCACACTTTCTTAGAACTATTCTCCTAGAAGAACTGAAGGCAATGCCAGCCAGCCACAACCTAGCCAGGTGATCCAGAGGGATACTATCATTGAAGGTATCAAAAGCCATTAAAGGATCAAACAGAAATATAGTCCCCTTACTCATTTCCCAATTAAGATTGTGACCAAGCAAGTTTGTTATAAAATCCAGGCAGAAACCAGATTCAAATGGATGTAAATACTTTGTATGTCCAGAAATCCCTAGAATTGGACTTTGCCCAAGGATAAAATATTGGGTACAGAATGGAAATGCTTCTAATTGGTTAGATGGATCAAGAGCTTCTTAAATAATGACCTTCAACTGCCTGGGGATCCTCATCCTACCTTCCTTTAAGGAGGTATTAGTTACCTTTCTCAACCAGCCATTCATTCCCTTCTGGCAGCTCTAACCATCCACACCAGGTAAAGGTGAAGCATAAAAGTAGTAGGCCTCAGCGTTCCAAGGATTCCATTCACATCCTCAGGTTGTACAAGGGCATACAATGCAGATAGAGAAGCAGAAGCTCTGTCAGATCTAAACTTGAGAACTTAGCTGAAGCTAACCTAGTAAGCAGCAATAAAATTCTTCTAATTTTGCTCAGTGCTGTCCACACAGGTCCCTCTGTTTGTTAAATCAAGACAAACATGTCTATTCAAGCCTTATTACAGGCCTTGCAACAGTTGCTGCTCTACACTTGCCTCCTTCCTTTCATTTCTTTGCCCCAGGCTCTTAAAACATCACACTGGGATTTGGAAGACCCATTTGAAACAAATTGCTTTAATTAAAATAGTAATTTTAAGCCCCAAGAGATGTAAACTATTAGCATGTTGCCAGGAGGGTGTTACACTAATGGAGAGCAATGAGCAATTACAGACAATCTGCTGCAGAATTTCAGTGAAAACAGTAGAAAAAGTAGAACATTTGTTTGCCAAATCACCATTTGCTACTCAACACAACATTTAAAGTTATACAGTTTCCTCCTTGACAATTACCTAACAAGTCTGTTGCATTCTCTCATGCCAGTGATGCACTGCTTTCATATGAAGGAATGGCTCATCCAGGTATGGGGGCGGCAGCCTTTTCTTTCTGGAATTGTTAAAGTGTTTTTTTTCCCACCAGTGCAGATAATAAAATGCAATGGTCAGATAAAGCAGTTAACTTTTACTGTATCATAGGGAATTTATTTTTCTAGCAAGTACTCAGGCATTCAATTTTCCATTTTTCTCTGAAGATAAGGCTTTAGCAAACTGGGAGCTTAACAAGGAACACTAGATGATTTCCCCCCCTGCAATGAAGTCAATAGGGCTTTGTACCAGATATCAATGAAGTCCACAGTTCAGTCTAAGGAAACTGCAGATACAAATTATAAAAGACGTTTCCATGTAATTGGCCACTTTATGTACCAATCACATCTTTCTCTTTATGAAACTGTGTCACAAATCCTCCCACAGAGTTGATGCCATAACAAACTACACCTCATAGAAATATTACTGTTTGAATACTGGAGAACTTTGTTAGGCTTGAAACTGAAGTGCTTGAGAAAAGAGGCCTGGATCTAGCATGATCAGGTAACAACAACTGAGGGGTAGGCAGGAGAGATGAAGGGCTCAGTTCATGTCAAAAGTGTGCCCATTTTCATACTAAAATTACATCCCACCACAGTTCTCCACTTTAAAAATGAAATGGACAAAATTGTAAGCAAACATGATTGCCGCCATCATATATTTAATAAACAACTATAGCTCCTAGAGTAGATTTTAAAAATTGTGTTGGGACAAACACACACACACAAGTAACTAGAGTATTCAGAAAAACCCACAGGTTTCCAGAAAATATACAAAAAGCAAAAAGTAGGGGAATAACTCCCTGAAGGTACATAGAAAAATGTTTGGATGACATGGCAGGTTGTCTAGCAATTCAATATGCCATGCAAAAAATGTGGTAGTGATGACCACTAGGAGCAGTAGGCAAGTGGCCACAATCTACAGAAGTGGGAAAGGAAAAGCAGTAGGTAAGTAGCTGGGGGTGAGGGGAATACCAGAAGAAGTTACAAATTGGACAAGGAAGAATAACCAAGCAATTGGGTGGGTGGGTAAGCTGCTGGGGAGGGAAGACCATGTGGGTTCCTATGCATGATGGTGGGAAGGCAGAAAAAGCAGGCAGGTGGGCAAAGGTGGGCACCGGAGCCACAGCAAGAGGGGAGAAGAAGGGGCTAGTAGGAGATAATGGACTTCCCCTTCCCTTCAAGTCCTCTCAGGTCCCCCTCTTGTATCCATCCTCAGGAGTCAGAAGATGCTTGCTAGGATTGCCCAAGTTGAAACTTGTCACATCTCATTTGATCTTTTACTGTGCAATGAAACATAGCCTGGTAAATCTTCTGCAGGCTCTAGATCCAAATTCCCTAATTCTTTCAAACAGTAGATGAGGTGGTAAGCCTGTGTCTTGACTGTACCATTTCAAATTTCAGGTTGGCGTTCATAAATGGCTTTATTGATGATTTGGAGCTGTATCAAGACCTGTTTGACTTGGAGCTGTTGATGATGACATTACATTTTTTCTTCTGTATTTGATATACAATGGTCATTTCATACCGTCAAGTTATCACCTGACATTGCATTCATCAGGTGGCAACTATGAATGTATGAATCAGTTCTTCAATACAGTAGCAGCATTACCTAGCCTTAAACAACTCCTGACTTTAGAAGGATAAAAGAATTCTCCTCAGGAATGGAAAAACTCAGAACTGGTTTATTATTTAGAAATGTTCATTTTATTGGCACAAAAATAGGGTTTTAGCCATCATCCTTGGCATGTCTCACTTACTGCTTGCAGTATTAATAATTAAATTATATCCAACAGAACTACTTAGGATGGGAATCACTGGAGAAATCAAGGTTTTTAAAAAGGCTTCTCTGATGGATGTTTAAACAGACATTCCACAAGGGCAAGTAATAAATTATGTTTCCCTCAACAGTCTATGTGACAACAACAAGAGAATACTAAATTGAGAGCATAAGGGACATGTTGTAGCAAAATGTTTTGCTTTATTTTTTATTTTAAATTAGGCTTTATAGATGAAGTGCCCAGAGGTGCAGACCATTGCCAATCAACACTCGTATAATGAATAAGTGTTGGAAAGATTCAAAAGTCACTCCTTGTCACAATTGCTTAAGTCATCAGAGGATTCCACATTCTAGATATAGGAAATACCTGTAGATATTGGCTGCTTATTGGCAAAAAGGCCTCTTTTGTTACACAAATAGCCTTGGACCTAGAAATAACCGTATAATTTATTTATAATTTGGAAGACCATATCTTCCCTTTGCCTAAAGAGAGCCTACAGCATCTAGTGTGAAATACAGCATAATGCTTCACTCAACAACTTTGCATGCATTTAAGTAAAGTAAATACATTTTCATTATACTGAATATTTCAGTACCTGTCAGGAAGTGTTGTGACTCTAATGTATTAGGAGTATGAAAAACAATAGTAGGATTCAGTAACTAGTGTAAAGTGCATTTGCACCACTGCAAATACTACAAACATGATAAAAGCAGTATATCTGAGACATTCACAGTGTGGTGTACATTGCAGCCGTGAAAGTGACTCCACTCACACAGCCACAACAGTCTGAGGCTAGACAGTGTGCATTGTGCACTTCTTTATATGCATGGAATCTGGTACAGGGTCCAGAATTCAGCTTTCCCAGTACAATTTCAACTTTCATTTTTTTATTCTGTTTTAAGGCTTCTAAAGAGATGTCTTAAAATGTGTGGAAACACCTAAAGGAACCTCAGAAGCCAAACAATGCATAAATAAGGTTTCCAGTTGTACCAGTACCCACAAATGAAGATGTGTGATCAGGGTCATTTCCTAGAAAAAGAGGTGCAGGAGCTCATTTGCATAACTCATTTGCATATGAGTTATGCAAATGAGTTTAAAAGCAGAGAGAGATGTCTGCCTCCCTGCACTCCCTGCCCCAGCCAGCCCACCACAGAGGCAGGGAGCGCAGGCTAGCTGGAGACGGGGGCTGGCTGGAGACGGAGAGCACAGGGAGGCAGTCATGCCTGGGTTCCCTGCTAGATCTTTTCCAGGTGCCTCATGGGCGGGGCAGGGAACCCAGGCATTTAAATCCCTCCTCTGAGTCTCTCCACAAAAGCAGAGAGGCTCAGGGGGAAAGGAAGGCATGTCTGCCTCCCTGCACGGGCTGGCTGAAGACGGGGAGCGCAGAGAGGCAGTCGTGCCTCAGTTCTCTGCCCGGTCTTCTCCAGGTGCTCTGCTTATACCAACTAACACAGACAAGTGCAGTTAAGTGTTTAATATTTATTTACTTTATTTATATCCCATCTTTCTCCCCAGTGGGGAGCCAAAGCAGCTTATATCACTCTCCTCTCCTCCATTTTATCCTCACAACAACCCTGTGAGGTAGTGTTGCCCTGCAAGGCTTTCTCATGCCTTTTATGAATTATAATAAAATGTGGACAGTGCAAAGTATGCTTGAGGAACTGTAAAGCATGGTAACCCATTATGATGCCAGATGAGACTGCACACCTGAGAGGACACCTTCCTTTCTGCGTTGCTGTTCCAGTGGCCCTCCAAGGTTACCAGCCCTCTTACCTGATGGAAGATGGATCAGTTCCATAGTATGCACAAAGCACCAAATGCCATGCCATGCCAGAGCATGAGGACAAAGGACTCCCAGACACCATTAGGACTCCCCTCCAACGCATGCAGGCAACCCCTTCTCCCCTCCTCCATCACCTGCAAAGCTGCACATAGCTCAGAGACTCTGTTCATGGTTGCTTGGCAACTAATCCCTCGCCCATCAGTGACCCGGCTAAGACAATCAAGAGACAATAGCCTTGGCCCAATAACTCATCTCATCTACACCCAGGTGCCAGCCACAAGTTTCTAGTTCTCAATATTGACCACTCCTTAGCTCCCCTCCCCTATTCCTTCCAGCCAATAGTATGTTTTCAGGAATGGTCTAACCAGGAGGTGTGACCAGGGGATATGGCCAGCCCCCACACCTCTACATAAAAGGGGAAAACAGACCACATGCTCGCCCCTTCTTCTCTACAACCTCTATCTAAGCTTTGTCCCGCTTAAGTCCAGCTTGCTATCCCAATACCTTATCTCCATCTTTAACTCTAGATCTGCAGCTAGAGTTCCATGTGTCGCCTGCCGGTTCAGGCCACATGTTCCCATTTTCAATTCTCCCCTCCCTTCTTCCATTGGAACAGATCATTCAACAAGGACAGGTAACTATTTCTCCAACAATGAATTCCTGTTCATTCAACTGTGCTGATATCTCTATCTTTATTTTCTTAGCTCTGAATATTGTGGTGTGTGGATGTGTATTGTTTGTGTGTGAAGAAGATTTACAGTAAAAGACCTTAATTACAATTACATCCAATCTCCGTGTCTGTTACTGATATCTCTGGAAGGGCGGGACCTCTGTATATACTGGTGATCACTCCCGTAGCCGATTGCATATTAATAATAACTCATATCCTCCTAATATTGATAAGAACAAAGAGCAATCAGGCTAACAGTAGGTTAGGCTGAGAATGTGCAACTGGCCCAAAGTCAGCTAGCAAGCTCTCATGGCAGAGTGGGGATTCAAACCTGTGTCTCCCCAATCCTAGTCTGACACTTTAACCACTACATCACACTGTTTTTTTAATATTATCAGGAAAGTAAAACAAACTTCTTCCTCACAATACAGCTCCAGCTTTGTGCCCAACTATGTATTGGACACAATCAGACATTACAACAAACAGGCTTATCCATTAGAGACACATAAACAGCTTGCCACCATACTCATTCAATTCCTGTGGAACACAATTGAGGGTTTCTGGGCTCAGGAAATCTTGAATCAAGCTCCAATTCTCCATAACAAACGCATGCAGGTACTTCAGAAAGTTGGATTTATTTCCTCCCTAGAAACTGCGATTCAAAACAAGATTACACTGATGTTTAGAAGACTAGTTTGTTGGAAGGGAACACACATCAGTTCACCTTAGGATTGCCAGGTCTCCCATCATAGCAGAAGACCTCCCTCTGGCAACCTTCCAACCCCAGCTGCCAGTTAAAATGAAGAAAAAACACCATTGTGTCAACAGTGTGATGTCAATTCTGGGACAAACCTGGAAGTAATGTCATGCCTTTGATGTGACAATGCCCCCCATGGCTCTACAATCTCCCACCTGGTGCCAGCTGCTGGCTGCCTACTGTAATTCAACCAGGCACCTACATTCTGGTATCATGGTGAATTGAACTTTGGCTCAGGATTTCCAAACCACAGAATCTTTCAGTTATGCTTTGTACATGAGGCGAGGCAGAAGCAATAAGCTGTATTAACTACCTCATCGACAAAAGTCTCTTTTGGTCATGTCGAATGACTGCAGCCTGTTGCCATTGCTGCTTATCAAATTATATGAAATTTCTGAATATACTATAGTTTTACCCTTTTCCTTTCCCTCCTGATAAATACTTTTTTGTCCACATATTAGGATTTCCCCAAGTGTTTCCAGTATCACAGGCTCCCCATATACATTTTCCCAGCAGCTAAGAAAATCATAACCTCTGACCTCACTTATTAGAAAACCTAAACGCTTTAAAAGTGCCTCCTGTGGGATGCAGGAAAATCCTGCAGCTTCAGGGCAAGGATCAGTAAGCTGAGTCTACCATTTGCACAAATGTTCTGTTTGTATTACACAGGGCTTGTAAATAGTAAATGCCTTTTTAACTCTTGTAAGTGGAAACGCATTTGAACAGCACAATTACCCCCTGTAGACCATGACAGCAATAAGATCAGAAAGTAATTTTTTAGAGACTTGTTCTTAAGTAAGAATGTTGGGAGTACTTGTTATTTTTTATAATACACACAAAGGAACAGCAGCAACAGTATTACCTAGCATTAACATAATACTTTAGAGGGTTCAAAGCATTTCACATTAATTATCTCGGTAATACAAAGGGTAAGGATTCACGGACAAAGACAATGACCTGCCACCAAAAATCTGCCCCCTTTAATAAAACCACTATGGTTCAGCCAATGCAGCTTTCTCTAAATGTCCACCATACCAGATGTACACTGCAAATACAAAAATCATTGGGAGCTGAAGCAGGCTATGCATGCTTATCTGCTGAACAAATTATAAACTCTGGCCATTTTGTAGAGATTGCCTATCTACCCTCGTTCAATGCTGTTGGCAAGCAGATTTTTTTCCCCTGCTTCCTCACAGCATCTTGGTGCACTTGTTAACCTCCCAGTGTTTCCCCAATTTATAGGAAAGATTACAGCAAAGACTGGATGGCTGTAGGTGGACAAGTTTGAGTTTTCCCACCCACATGGCAGCCATTTCCCCTGACAGTATACTAGCAGTGGCCATTACCTCTCCCTGCTACTGCGGGGCTGTTTCTGAGATAAGGAGAAAGGCATATATCTGCAACAGAACAGGACAGAGACTTAATTTTTTAAAAAAGCTAACAGAGGTTTCCACAAAAGGACAGGCTATTATATCTATTTATTTTTATTTATGTTATTTATAGTCAGTCCTTCTCATTGAGACTCAAGGTGGATTATATAATTTAAGCCAAATACAATCAACAGGATGGGACATTCAATAAGCAGTGCAATAGGGTTAGGCCTATGGAAATCTGAAACGAAGCAGAAATCTAAAATGGGGCTGAAACAAACCTGAAACAAAGCATAAGCATTTAAACATGATGTCTTAAATGGTGCAGAAACTAAAAAGTCAGAGGATATTTATAGTGATAGGCAGCAAAACAGTAGTATAGGCCACAGTCCTCATCCCTTTACCAATGCAACTTTCTGAACCCTCACAATACAGTACAGTCCTATTACGTATGTAAGTGCTGCCAAGTTGCAAATGACTTACAACTGCAACGGGGGGCATTCAAGACAAGTTAGAAGCAGCAGTGGCTTGCCACTGCTTTCCTCCTCTTCAGAGTCTTCCCTTGCAGTCTCTCATCCAAGGACTGGCACTGCGCAGCTTCCGAGATCTGATGAGACCAGGCTATACGATACATCCTTCCTTCCCCACAGTCCTATTACATGTGCAAAAAGGCCCTCTTGCATTGTTTGTGGAAAGCCAGGAGAGTGGCAGCTTTCCTAACCTCATCCAGCAGGCCATTCCTCGAGCTGGGGGCCACAACAGAGAGTGCACAAGCATGGTTGGTTATCGAATTTTCCCATTTGAGGGTGGCACCTGCAGAAGACCTTGCTGAGATGAGTGAAACTTCATGGCAGAGCATAGGGAGAGAGGTGGACCTGCATATATGAGGCACCAATGCTGTGAAGGCTATGTGATAGTCAATACTTCGAACTGAGCCCAGTATCCGATGGGCAGCCGATAGGCTGGAGAGTGAGAGTGATTATGAACACTTTGCCTGGCTTCCAATAATAATCTAGTTGCAGTGTTCTGTACTAACAAATGTCTCTAAATTTACTTTGAGTGGAGACCAACGTTGAGTGCTTTTCTGTTGCTGGTGCAGGTGCTGATAACAGCATAGAGGCAACAGGGCTCCCACGTGGTGCAGTTTTCCTGCACCAGTCCCCCAGCAGTGGCCATCCCCCTCCAAGTAAGTCTGCACTGGTTTGCAGCAAGACTTCTCAAGCACAAAATCTGGCCCTCTACTCAGCCAACACAACAACCAACCAAATCCTCTCACTGTACTACAATACCACAAGTCAAATGACATTCCTGGAGGCCACATGGAAGCACTAGAATAGAAGGCTAAAGATGAAGCACATGATTCATTAAATTCTTCAAACACTTGCCAATCTTGCCTTCAAATATGACTGTAAAAAACACTAGCAAGGAAAAGAAAACTGGTTGTGGTTCTTCAGTGCTGCCCTCCCCATTAACTCTATCCCCTGCCTCTTCCTTCTGCTCAATATATTATTTTCTGCCGTGACCTCCTCTGGATGAAATGTTAGGCACTAGATTAACCCAGTCAAGGCTAATGAAGCACTGCTCTCTGTGCCTCCATTTTACAAGGTTCTCCATTAGGAGCCATTTCTTTTCTGCAGATGCTTTTAGGTTTTGAAGTCTGATTCAGACAAGCATGCCCATTGTTTGATAAGTAAAACATGGTCAGGTCTAGCCATTGCACTCAGAAGTTTCTGCTCATTGCATATCATACCAAACTAAGCTTTCATATTGCATCAATGCATGCAATTGGCTACCAGTCATCAGAGCTGGACACCAATTCCACAAATCACCAATGTGCAAAATGTTGGAGCAGAATCATGCTGCTGTCACTGCTGGCCAGATGATGGCCTCCTCCACAAGACCAGAGAAGGGCAGACATTATCCCAGTTTTCAACAAAAGGGAAGAGGGATCAACCAGGAAACTAGGCCAGTCAGTCTGACCTCTGTCCCAGTGAAGATACTGGAGCAGATTTTAAAGGGATCAATCTGCGAGCATCTAAAGGACATCTAAAGGACAACCTGGTGATCTGGGGAAGTCAGCATGGATTTGTCCCCAACAGGTCCTGCCAGACCAACCTCATTTCCTTCTTTGATCAAGTGATGAGCTTACTGGATTGAGTGAATGCTGTTGATGTTGCTTACCTGGATTTCAGTAAAGCTTTTGACAGGGTTCCCCATGATATTCTGATGGGTAAACTAGAGGACTATAGACTTAACACTAGGATAGTTATGTGGACAGGGAACTTACAGAGTAGTTAATGGTATTTCATCTGAATGGAGGAAGGTGTCAAGTGTGGTGCCACAGGGCTCAGTTCTGGGCCCAGTACTTTTCAGTATTTTTATAAGTGATCTGGATCAGGGTGTGGAGGGGCTACTCATTCAATTTGCAGATGACACCAAATTGGGAGGAGCAGCGAGCACACCCGAGGATAGAGATAGAATTCAATGAGATCTGAACACACTGGAAAAGTGGGTGGATGTGGACGAGGTGCAATTTAACAAGCATAAGTGCTGAGTTTTAAATCTGGGTAAAAAAAATGAGGAATACACATACTGGATGGGGGATACACTTCTGGGTAGTAGTGTGTGTGTGTAAAGAAAATGTTTTCTTAAATACAGAATGTTTGTCTAACCTATGGTTCAGGCCTGGTATGAGCCTGTAATAGTTTGTGTAACCTAATGGTTCAGGCCTGGTATGGGCCTGCAATAAAAACTTCTTAAGTGACAAATGGTTGAGTCTCTCCCTTTAAGGCAGAGATAGCACGAAGGAGCTCTGGGTGACCTTGTGGAATACTCCCAGCTGCAGGCTGATAAGAGGTCCGGAGATGACCATTTCTTACATTCCAATTATTTAACCTTATAACACCTGAGTGGAGGCAGATCACAAAGTTATGCTGCAGTTAACTTTCAATTCCCTCCACCCAACCTGATAATTATGGGCTGTCATGAAATATTATGGGATGTAGAAGTGCCTGGCAACCTGAAAAGTTGACATCATTTTTCTGGCCTCTCATTGCATAAGGCCAACCTGGTGAGAGACCATTTTTCCTATAAGTTGAACTCTAGCTCCGTTATGCTGGTCTGGGTCTGCGACTGCTGAGCCTGGCCTGGTCCAGTAGTTCAGTACCCCAGCTAAAGGCGTTCCAGTTTGCTTGTGTCTGCCAAGGCTAAGAGATGCCTGCTTTGTATGCTGACCAACTGATCTCTGTCTTATGGAGAGGTAATGCTGAATTGCTGCTTCGTGTTTTAAATTAGGCTGGTTAAGCTAGGATTTCTTTTGTTTTACCCTGCACAGTTTTGTCTTGTGATTTCTTGCACCTAAATAAACTATAAAAATATTTTACTTTGATACTTTTGTGTGGCTCTTGTGTTACCAAGTATCGAAGCCTAGACTCTTGTGACCATTCTACCAAGACATTTTGTTTTGTTATACCTTTTTGTGATCTCCAGTTCCACTCTGCAGTCTTAGCGTCAAATAGGAGTTTTTAGTTCCTTTTGCTCCTGTCTTAGGAGGAATTAAGTTAAAGGAACTTGGTGGCAGTTCTATCATGATATTTTGTTCTTTTTGGGTCTGTTGCCAGCAGGAAAGACAGCCTTTTTCTCATCTTTCCCTTTTGGAGAGTTTTGTTTACCTGGCTTGGGTAAAGCCCTTTTGAGCCCCATAGTGTCCAATATCTTTACAGTGTGAACAAGATCTTGGGGTACAGGACGGCCGTAAATTAAATATGAGCAGTGAAAAAGAAAGCTAATGTGATCGTGGGGTGTATCAACAGAGGCATAACATCCAAATCACAAGATGTCATAGTCCTACTGTACACTGCATTGGTCAGGCCACACTTGGATTATTGTGTGCAGTTCTGGAGGCTTCAATTCAAAAAGGATGTGGACAGAATGGAGCAGGTTCAGAGGAGAGCAATGAGGATGATCTTTGGTCTGGAGACCAAGCCCTATCAGGAAAGGATGAAGGACTTTGGAATGTTTAATCTGGAGGAGGTTGAGAGGGGGCATGATGCTGTCTTTAAGTATTTGAAGGGCTGTCACTTAGAGAAGGGCAGGGAGCTGTTCCTGTTGGCAGCAGAGGATAGGACTCACAATAATGAGGGTTTCAAAAAAGGGCAGGAAGGTATCACCTGGATATTAGGAAAAACTTTTTTACAGTAAGAGGTGTTCAACAGTGAAATCAGCTACTTAGGGAGGTGATGAGCTCCCCCTCACTGGCAGGCTTTAAGCAGCAGCTGGACAAACACTTGTCAGGGATGCTCTAGGCTGACCCTGCACTGAGCAGGAGGTTGGACTAGATGGCCTGTATGGCCCCTTCCAACTCTGTGATTCTATGATTCTATGATCAGGTCTTCTGAACAGAACCCACACGCCTAAAATCTACCCATGCAGTCTTTATTATGCATGTATAGTAATCAACAGTATGGAAATAAAGCAAAGTAAAAGCATATTAAGCCAGCCCTCAGTATCTTAGAAGAGATGTTTTTGATTTAGGGGGTACTATTTAGTTCCTATGCATATATTCATGGAACAGGTGCTCACATACGAGTTCCTTCTTATTGTTGTGCCTCTGGAACCAGGAAATGTAAAAAGATACGAACAAAGAAGTAGGGAATGAATTATTCTGCTTTCTCTCTTCCCACGTATCAAATAAAATTGCTTTCATAGATTAGAGGAAAAGATCCACTTCTAAACCATTGAAAATATCCTTTGATTTTCAGCAAATAAATCCAAGGAAATATATAAAAAGTATCAAAAGCTTGCACTTTGTTCTGTATCATTTTGTCTGGCCCTAATAAAAGGTGTTACATGACTTGTGTCTTTGGATTTTCTTTTGTATCAATGCATCCACCTACAGCATCCTTAAAAGTGAGTGTAGCTCTAGAGGAGACGGTTATCAGAAATCATGTTATAAATAAATGCTAATACAGTTGCAATCCAGATATTTCTGGCACAACTCCCAAGAGCATACAACAGTATGCCCACAATAAGAAATATAAATTGTATTGAAAAACCACACACATATCAATGAGGAAAGATTGTTTTATTAAATGGAATCTATCTCTCATCTTAATGGGGGGGAGAAGCCAAAAGCTTTGGTTCCAATTGTTCTTGAACCTAGAATCTTGTTAGGAAAGCCAACCATAAAGTTTAATTAGTTTTACCCCTCACAACCCTTCAATCAGAGATCCACCCAAGAGGCACAAGACTACAGTATTTTAATTGTGAAAATATAACCCTCACAAATATGCAAAGATTTCTTTTAAGCCTTCCAGAGTAACAAACTGGATCGACAACTTTGTCTAATCAGAAACATAATAATTTCCAAACCTGCCCTGAATATAGAATGAAGATAAGCAAAAATGATCATAACCAAATATTTGATGTTTTCTATCCAAACTAAAATCCAGCTGAGCAAAATCCAATGGTATGGCTATGCAAAGCAAAGAGATAACTCTCTTTCCAAACTCATGCACAGATTGCTGTACAATTCTAAGGAGTATAATTCTAACTCGCCTCCTCATAGTGCACCCTGGATAATGTAAGATCTCCTGGTTATACTACACACATGAAAACAATGAATCAAACAGTTTTTCTCAGGACTACTTGACAAGTGGTATAGGACAAAGCACCCAAATCTGCCAAAAGAATACTGAGGGTATGAGCAAGTCTAAATGCCAATACTTGTTTCAAATCTTACTGGCCAATAAAACAAATTTAAGTCTTGTCCAAGAAACTCGATAATGAAAATCAAGTCTGCCACAGAGCAAAAATTGTGGGATATGATGTTATTGGCATCACACACCATCATACCTATGGTATAGTGACTTATGTCTGAAGCAACATCAAAATGTGAAGTTGGTATCGACCAATTTCCACAATGACATTCACACAAGCATAGTAACAGTCAGGGAAGAACGTGTTGTCAATGTTTACAAGCCACCTGCAGGTTCATGGCCAGTATATGTCCTATCAACCTACCCTCATCCTTCTGTATACACTGGTGACTTTAAGTCACCACGGAAATTGGAGATACATAATTAATGATAAGAATGCTGAGGCACTTGTTGACTGGGCTGAAGAATATGGTTTACATCTCATTTTCGATGCTAAAGACAGTGATACTTTCAGATCAGTGGCATGGAATAGAGAGTCCAGTCCTGATTTAATATTTGTTTCATCTGACCAGAGAAGACATCCATTGTCTATATCCAGACATGTTCTTGAGGCTTTCCCACACAGTCAGCATTGACCCGTAATCCTCAAGCTAGGATTCAAGCTAGGATCCAAATTCAGTTTTTTTCCAAGACCATGATGGAACTTTAAAAGGGTGAATTGGGCATATTTCATTGAAGATCTGAATAGGTGTCTTGGATGGGTTTCTCCAACACATAATAACTACTACTGATTCATTGGAGCTGTTAGATCTACGGCCAAAAAGTGCATTCCTCAAGGATATCAGAAAGAATATATTACAGGCTAGATTAATTAGAGCAAGAGGCTGTATCAAAATTTCATTGGTAACAAAGATCCAGAAGTAGCAGAAGAACTACTCCATGAACACGATGCTGCACATAAAAATGGACTGAAGCAACTGCAAATTTGGATTTCAGGCACTCTAGTAAGGTAGCCTGGAGCCTGCTGAAAAAATAGGCGCTAGCCCATCTGTGCTCCAAGGAAATTGTTCTGTATGCGGACTGCCACCAGGGGTCCATGGCTCAAGTAAGGAGCTTGGTCCCCAAACACAATAGGGACCATGGATCCTGGACCACCCTGTGTCCACTAATGGGACCTCTGGCCAGAAATTCAAACCCTTCAATGGGACTCAGGGTGTGCCAGGTGGATTGTATATAGTTGGCCCTTGCAGGGCCATTTTTCAGTCTTGTGTGCGAAGTACAATAAACGCGTCTGAATGCATGTCATAGTCCAAGTCTCCATGCAGCAAACCCAGTACTTTACAGAATTCCTGAGTTAACATCAAACCAGGTAGCTGCCTGACTGGTATCCCTATCCAGAGCTCCAAAGGATTGAGATTTTACAATCAGGATTTTACAGGATTTTGGAACTCACCTGCCCTGAAGACTCTAAGCTGTCAGGGGATTTCAGTGCTGATGAGATTTCTAAGACACTGAAGGATATCAAGAGTGGAAAGACACTGGGCTTTGACTGCATCCATAATGAGTTCCTGATCAACAGTGGCACATTCACTAAGAACGGACCTCCCGCCCGCCCGGCAACACTGCTGGTGGGCGGGGGCTCATTTGCTGCTCCGAAGAATGGAGACACTAACATATCAGGGATGCTATGCATCCCGATGCAGCGGGGGGTAGAGCTGGCCGATTCAAAGGGCCAGGCTCTGCTCGCGCCCTCTGTCAGTTGCTCCGCATGCTCGTTGGGTAAAGAGCACGCAGAGTGGATCTCCGGTGGCTGGCCTTCCAGTTGCCTCATCCAGCAGCCCAATTGTTGGCTCAAGTGGGGAGATGCAGCTGGAGTCCCAGCGATTTAAAGGGTGCAGGCTGATTTTAGTCGAGTGGGGGCTCGCCGGCTCCAAGCGTGGGGGAGCTCCCCTTTTGCAGCAGTTGCTGGCGGGGGCTGATTTCGCTGCTTGTGGGGCACCTGTTGTGGTGCTCTCAGCAGGCAGTAGCCGTTCCCTGGGTCTGGAGAGTGGAGGAGACGTTCTTAGCAGTGGCTTGGGGCCTGCGGTTATGGTGGCAGATCAGCTGAGGCGGTACGCAGCGGCGCTTCTTTGTAAAACACACACACACACACATTAAAAAAAAAACCTTGGGTTAGCTGTGGCAGTTTGGTGAGGCTGCTGGGGCCCCAGTTACCCCTTCCCTTTATTCAATTTCTCCCCCCCCCGGAGCCTGGTGCAATTAGGCTTCAGGCTGGGGACAGGGGTGGTGGTTCTTTTCCACTGCAGTGGCCATTTCAGGAGGTTACAGGGGGTGGCCATTTTGTGGGAAATTTTTCCTGTACCAGCCAATTTAAACACGGCAGTCATTTTAGGTGTGTGATAGTGTCAGCCATTTTGTGAGTTCCCCTTAAGGAGGCCATTTTAAAATACAGATAGTTGGTGCCCTGCAGCTACTTTCAAGAGGCCGCAGGGTTTGAACTCTAAATTGGTGCTAGCGCATTTACCATTATGGCTCCTAAAAAAGGGCAGGGGATGGCAAAGGGGAAGCAGCCAGCACCTAAGCGGCCACCGGTGCGGGATATGCCGTTAGTTCCCTCTGATGATGAGGATGATGATCCCATTAATGCTGCAATTATGCAAAGACTCGCAGCTCTGGAACGGCAGAGGGGTGCCCCTCCTACGGGTGATGTAGCTAAGAGACCCAAGGGGGATGCTAATGCTTCCAACACCTCTTTTCAGGCACAGGTTCTGGCGCATCTGGCATTTTTGGAAGATCAGCAGGGAGCGCCCGATGGTGGCGATGACGGCGAGTCATCTGGTCAGCAAGGGCAAGGCACAGATGAGCTTCAAATGGAGGTTTATAAGGGACCTCCTAAGAAAGATGATAAGGAGGATCTCTCTGACAAGTGTGTTACACATTGGCCATGGGGACCCTGCCCATCGGGTAGTTCTGGGGCTGCTACGTACATGCCAGCTGCAAATTGGCCACAATACCTGGGCTGGGGAGGCAGTATGCCGCCCCCTCCTAAGGGGGTTTGGCCCGGATTGGGCTATCCTTATCCTGGTTCAGGGTATGTCCACCCAGGGATGGTTTCATATGACATAGTTGCTGCAGGTGCTATACCATCTGGAGACTCTGGGCTGCCATTAGGTGATCACCTGTCCATCGCCACAAAGAAAAAGATTCTGAAGGGTGAATATGTGGACATTTATACTCTCTTATATAGGGAGTTAGAGAAAAAAGACAAAGAAGACCTTGATGAGTGGGAGAAAGAATGCTTAAAGAGCTGGGTTGTGGAGAGAAATTTGGTGAACTGGTTCCTGGGGTTCTTAATTTATGCAACAATTATTATTAGGCACCAGCCATGGAGGGCAGTAGCACTGCTTCAATACATGGATATTATCTGTAAGGCAGTTATGGATTTTCTGGACCCGGCATGTTCGCATTACGACGAAGTGTTTTGTATGCATGTGGCCATGAATCCAACCATGAGATGGGATCAGATACACCCGGACCTCTGGTTGCAGATCATGTCCACAATCAAGTCACCTAGTACTGAAAGGTCACATAGTGGGCATTCAGTGTGTAAGCCACAAGCCCAGTCAGGCACCCACACCCAGGTGGGGCAGGCGGTTCAGCGATGCCTGCTTTGCTGGGAGTTTACCTCCCATGGGACATGTGGTCGGAAGTCATGTTCATTCCAGCATAAATGTCCATTATGTGCTGGGCCTCGTTCCTTCTCTAATTGCCCCAAACCTAAGGGTCAGGGTGGAGGTAGGGGTGGTAAGCGCCCCAGAGGGACCTAGCCCAATACAACCCTCCTTCTGACAAAGGGACCTAGCCCAATAAAGTTGGAAGTTTTAGAGCGTTGGTTGCGGGACTACCCAAATCAACAGGATCGTGTTTACTTATTGGATGGTTTTAGATTGGGTTTTAGGATACCTTTCCAGGATTCTCGGACTCCGTACATGGCTCCTAACTTGAAATCAGTGCACGGTATGGAGCATATAGTTAAGGGAAAAAATGCCAAGGAATGTGCGGAGGGTAGAGTCCTGGGGCCTTTTTCTTCCCCCCTGGTTGGTAATTTGAGGGTTTTCCCTTTGGGTGTTGTGCCAAAGAAGGCCCCTGGAGAATATCACCTCATTCACCACTTGTCTTACCCACGCAGGGGATTGGTGAATGATGTGATACCAGAGGAGTTGTGTTCTGTCAGGTACACCTCCTTTGATTAGGCCCTGTGGGTGGTGCACAGCTGTGGACAGAGAGCGGAACTAGCAAAATGTGACATTAACTCAGACTTCTATCTTCTTCCTGTCCACCTGGCTGACTTTGAGCTCTTGGGATTTGCTTTTGAGGGCAGGTACTATATGGATAGGGCCCTTCCAATGGGATGTTCAGTGTCCTGTGCTGCTTTTGAGAGGTTTAGTTCCTTTCTGGAATGGGCTCTGTGGTACAGGATGGGTCTCGGCACTACGGCACATTACCTTGATGATTTCTTATTGGCAGGAAGGAAGGGTACGGGTCAATGTGCCTTTTTGTTGTCCAGCTTCATTAATATGGCAGGAGAGCTGGGAGTTCCTTTGGCACAGGAAAAAACTGAAGGCCCTGTCCCTATTTTAACCTTCCTGGGAATAGAAATTGACATGGTGGGGCAGTTTTGCAGATTGCCCAGGGATAAAATAAGTGCGCTGCAGATATTAATAGACACAGCTAGGAAGTGGTCCAAGATAACCTTGCTGCAGTTGCAGCAGTTGGTCGGCCATCTCAACTTTGCATGCAAAGTTGTGGCGCCTGGCAGGGCTTTTGTGAGGAGGCTGTGTGAGTCTATGAAGGGCCTACATCTCCCCCATCATATGACTAGGGTCACCAAGGGGATGCGGGACGACCTCCTTGTATGGAAGCCATTTTTTAATTCATACAACGGGGTTTCCTTTTGGTGTGAGGACCTCCTAGTCGAAGCTGAGCTGCAGGCTGCATCTGACACTGCAGGTTCCTCCAGCTTTGGAGTATATTTCCAGGGGCATTGGTGCACTGGGGACTGGCCTGAGGAGTGGTTCCAAGCAGGGTGGGTCAAAGACCTTACCTTTCTGGAATTTTTTCCAATTATCACAGCAGTGTGGATTTGGTCAGGGGAATTTGCCAATCGCTCCGTCCACTTCTGGTGCGACAACATGTCCACAGTGCACATAATTAATTCTTTGATGTCCAAGTCCCCCAGAGTCATGGCTCTGGTCAGAGCTTTCACTCTGCAGTGCTTGTGCAACAATATAATGTTTAATGCTAGGCACGTCCCAGGAGTTAATAACGAGGTTGCTGACGCTCTATCTTGGAAACAGATGGAGAGATTCCATCAGCTGGCTCCAGAGGCCGACCCGTTCCCAGTGCAGATGCCGGTCGAGATATGGCAGATTGGTGGGCTGAGGCCGACAGGGCAATGAGCCTGGCTCTTGTCCCCTCCACACACAGAGCTTACATGAGGGTGGGTAAGCAATTCCTGTCCTTCAGGGAGGGTGCAGGCTTGCGGCAAGTTTGGCTCATACCTGTCCCTCATTTAATGCAATTTTGTGTGATGCTGAGGGATCAGGACCTGTCATCCCGTACCATCAGGGCCAAGTTGTGTTCGCAGGCATATGCCAGCAAGGCGTCTGGGCGTGCAGATATGTCTGGCAACTTCTGTATTCAGAAGATGCTCGAGGGTTGATCCAGGGAAAGTGGCATCACAGCTGATACCAGAGAACCTTTGACCCCAGGAATACTGAGGGGCTCAAGATGCAGTGGTGCACGTTCTGTGCTGATGGCTATGAAGCTGCCCTTTTTCATGCAGCATCACTGGTCACCTTTTTGGGGCACTGGGAATCAGTGAGCTGGTGGCGGGCTCCCAGCTGGATGTTTCAGGCCTAGCACTTGAATGTAGGGACGTTTCCATTTCTGATTCCAAGGTCGGAATTAGGCTACGCTGGTCTAAGACAGACCAGCATGGCAAAGGAAAGGTTACAGAGCTCGAACGATGTTCTGAGGTCGAGTTATGCCCAGTTGGGGCGTTGAGCCATTATGTGGCTTTGAGAGGGGAGGGACAGGGTTACTTATTCCGGCACAGGGATGGCACCCCCAACACTAAGTTTCAGTTTTGGAGCCTGACACAGAAGGCTTTAGACTGCCTGGGATTGGGTGGGGTTTGTTTTGGAACACACTCTTTCCAGATAGGGGCTGCTTCAACAGCAGCTGCCATGGGGTATACGGGCAGTGAGATTCAGTGGATAGGTTGCTGGAGGTTACAATTCTACAAAGGCTATGTACGGAAATGCGTTGTTTAAATATCATATATGTTTAGCTGATTCATTAATAATGTCTTTTACAGATGCTGCAGGCCACGGGGAGAGAAGAAGGGTTACCATCTGCAGCCACAGCATGGTCTTCTGGGTGGCTCATCGGGCCAAGAGGTCATCCAGCGGTTCTCAGCTTGGCCTTAGTGCATGGGTGACAGTTGAATGGTTGGGAAGGAGGGGCATGCGTTGGCCTGTGCTCTTTCCCCTCCTATTTGATGAAAGGAAGGGGCCTCCTCCTCATATCCTGGTAATACACTTGGGGGGCAATGACCTGGGCCTATTGAAGGGCAAGGCCCTTGTGTTGCAGGCCGAGGTAGACCTTGCAAGGATAAGAGCAAGGTGGCCCGGAGTAAAGATAGTATGGTCAGCTATACTACCCCACCAGGTGTGGTGGAACTTGGAGGACCTCAGGTGTATTGGCTGTGCCCGACGCAAAGTTAATAGGCAGCTGAGAAAGGCCATGGATGCTGGATTGGGTTTGTTTTTACCACACCCCAATATACAGGTCATGTATCAGGACCTGTATAGGGATTTGTTGGACAAGGGCAATTTTTGAAGGACTTGCAGCAAGGAATTAGGTCAGCTTTAGGATGCTGAGTGGGGAGCAAAGGCCAAAGCAGAGGCTTGATCTTGGCTGTGGCAGGTTTGTACAAGCAAGAAAACGGAACTGGTGAGCACCTTTCAGCATATCCCATTAGGGAACAGGTGGTCATCAGGATCTGCCTTCGGATTCTAAGGTCCTGGGTTGGGGAATGGTGATCACCTCTGGGAACCTTTTAGGGCAGGCTCCTCCCTGCAAGTTGAAAGGCTTCAGGGGTAGGCGCTCCTAGGGGGCAACCAGTTGCTGGGCTGCTGGTCATGAGCCAGAGAGTAATGGCTCACGGCCGGAGCTGGGTAACCTGCCCTTTAAGGGAAGGGGGTTGGTCAGGGAGTGAAGCCTACCTTGCCTGTTCCATGCTTGCTTAGTTGTTTTTGCTGCAATGTTCTGTTAAATAGTTAATAAAGTAGCCCTTGTTTAATTCCATATTGTTGTCTGTCTCATTATTCTGGCTGGGGGGTGCAAGTGGCTCACAAAGTTTCTCACTAACATCATGAGAACAGGAGATTCTCAGGGGAGTTCAAGAAAGCAAATCCAGTTGCTATTCTGAAACCTGGAAAACCAGGCAGAAAGTTACAGACCTATGACCTTTCTGAGCTCCTGTTGTAAACTCCTTGAGAGGCTAATCCTGAACAGAATCAGTGACAGAATTAATGAACATGTCCCTATAGAGAGCCAGCTGTGGTGTAGCAGTTAAGAGCAGCAGACTCTAATCTGGAGAACCCAGTTTGAATCCCCACTCTTCCACATGCAGCCACATGGGTGACCTTGGGTCAATCACAGTTCTCTCAGACCTCTCTCAGCCCCATCTACCTCACAGAGTGTCTGTTGTGGGGAGAGTAAGCGAAGGTGATTCTCCTCCGGGTTGTGAAGAGCAGGGTATCAAAGCAACTCTTCTTCTATAGAGCAAGCAGGGTTTAGACCTCATTGTAGTTGTGAATACCAGGTTCTCAACTTAACAACTTTCATTGAGGCAGGGTATCAGAAGTAGCTTAAGATATCTGCAGTTTTTGTTGCTCTGACTACTGCTTATGACACAGTCTGGAGGGATGGCCTGTTGTACAAATTTTTACAGGTGTTCCCCTGCAGGGCATTATTTCAATTCCTAAATAACATGCTGAGTGATAGAATTTTCCAAGTAATTATGGGTCAGCCAGTTACCAAGCAGAAGAAACTGAATAATGGTTTACTCTGGGGCTCATACCTCACTCAAGTTATTTTCGATCTATACATCTCTCACGTTTCTGAGTCAATACCCAAGAAGTTTGCTTATGCTGATGACATGGTGATTGCAGTAAGGCACAAATCAATTGAAAGGACTGAGGAAATACTGACTAGGGACCTTGAAATTATGGCTGACTATTACTGTAAATGGCAGCTCATTTCAAGTCCATGAAAAAACAGAATGCTCCTGTTTCCATCTTAATAACAATCTTACCAACCATTAACTGATTGTCTAGCTTAATGGCACCGAACTTACACCCAATTTACACACAACCCTGGCATCACCCTGGACAGGGCCTTGAGCTATAAACACCATCTTACCAAAGTAGCAGTGAAAATATACATGTGAAACAACATCCTCCAAAAATTATGTGGTACAACTTGGGGTGTATCTGCTACAACACTTAGATGCTCAGCTTAGGGATTGGTATACAGTACTGTGGAATATGGTGCTTCAGTGGGCTCAACAGCCTCCATGTCCACAAACTTGATGCCCAACTCAATACAACAATGAGAAACATCATCAGTTTTATTGAACCCACTCTGACCTTTTGGCTACCTACGTTGTGCCACATTGCTCCCCCATATTTTAGAAGTCAAGATGCTCTTCTCTGTGATCATGGAAAACAGAGAGCTGCCCATTCACAAAGACATGGCTGATACTGGCCTATCCAGACTAAGGTCCCGACTCCCAGCAATAAGATCTTCACAAATCCTGCAATCACAAAACTTCAATCTAAGGAATGAATTGTTGCAAACATGGATGCAATCAGTTCCACGCAATATCCATAACCTGATAAACACCAACAAGAGGTCCACAGGATTTGACTTACCATGTAAAGCATGGAAGATGGCTAACAGAATATGAACAGGCTTTGGCAGATGTCCTGACCTTTTGTTTAAATGGGGCAAAATAGCAGGACCTGAATACGATAATGGTTTGGTCTGCCAAGCTATTTTTCATCTGTCACAGGACTGTGAGAGCTGTGCTTTCCAGGGAGATGTGATGGAGCACTTTGAATTATCCACAGCTGTGATTGAGTGGATTCGAAATTTAGATATAAGTATTTTGGGGGATTGCCCAATCAGTCTGCATACCCATTGTATCAATTTTACATTATTATACACTTCCTGTGTGTAATCCTGTCATACAATAAATAAATAAATAAGATTGCTAAGTGATGGCAAGCTATCAACTGCAATTTCTTTAATAGTCACTGCTGGTCATGCAGACTATTCACCACTAAGATGACAAAGTTAATGCATTATCCTTGGGAGAAAGTACTATAGGCAATGGCAATTGT
Source organism: Gekko gecko (assembly GCA_029375565.1). NCBI lineage: Eukaryota > Metazoa > Chordata > Lepidosauria > Squamata > Gekkonidae > Gekko > Gekko gecko. The sequence goes on from JAPDNY010000008.1 coordinate 49,886,269, forward strand.
GTTTGGCAATATGCTGGCTTCAGTCAAGAAAAATTCACCAGAAGTAAAATGCACTGAACAGTGCAGGACATTTTTAAAAAATTGTTCTAGATATTTCTGTGAAGCTACTTTGGTTTCATTCTTGTTACATTTACCCATCACTACAGAGGCCATTGGAGGTAAAACTCAATGTACAATAAGGCACTATGGCCAGCTGGAAGTTCCATTTCTCTAATAGAGCTTTCTTTAAGTTCATTATGTTGCTTATTCATGCTCTCCCAAGTCAGTCCATTCCTTCCACTAACCTATTAACACATCTCATTTTAATTTTCTCATTAATTGTGAATGTGTAAACATCTGGATTAATCAGTTTCCATTAGACACTTTATTGGATAGTAGCACCATAATGGTAGCACCATAATGGTTTTCAACAAAGCATCATTTGCTTGTTCCATGTAAAATAATCAGGAGGGAGTGAAACAATTCCTGATATAAATGTTCACAAAATTCTTGTTCCATATTGTTTGCCACATAGCCAGAATAATTTCATAAGAGTTTTCTGAAGCAGGATTACCTTGCTCTTCCAGTAGATAAACTATCAACTGAGGAGAGGTTACTTCACATTTTTTAGCTGGGTATATACCTTCACATTATTAAGTGTACACCCTAGCAATGGTCAATGAGACATGCCATATTTGAAAATACTTTCATTATATGCATGAATGAGCCATGAGTAGCTGATGTTCAACTCTGAAAGAACATTCTATGGCAAACTCAGGTTTAGCTCTGCATAATGCATGAAATAAATTTTGTTATATGCATCTTTGCCATGATGACATCTAGAACACCGTTAATGGGAGAGGAAAAACTTGAGCTATTGCCGGCTAAAAATCCTGCAGTGTTTACAAATTCATTCACCATCAATGGCCTGGAAGCCATCATATTCATCCAACTTTTATGCAATGCAGTTGTCTGTACCAAATAGGTTGCATTTTAACCCTACAGAGGAAATATGCATTTTGGCCCTTAAAGGAAATACATATTGCTTCTCAAAAACCTGGAAAGATGCATACTGATGCAATTGGGGGGGGGTATTTTCTATCATTAAAAAGCACATTGAAAGTGAAATTGTAGACAGCCACTAGATTAAAATCTACTCATATATTAAGTATTTCACAAAACCAGTTACAGAGGTGTACAGGTATTATTATACTGGTGGAAAACAAAGTTAATTCTTCCACTCAAAATGAAAGTGCTGCCTGTTAAATGGTGACCTTTCTTTTATTGTGTGCCCATTCACAACTGTTAACCAAGATTATTTTTATGTACTAAGGTGTATTTCATCTAGAATACAAAGTGTGTCTTTATTACACTTGTGGGTGCCTGGGAATACAATTAAGAGCATTTGTTTTCTTAGGCCTGAAAGCTCTTTGCATGGTTCAGATATTTAGAGGTGATCTACAGCTTGCATGTTAGCATCATGGATATTAAAACACAGAGATGGCACAGCACATGACAGGTTACTTCCTCCAACATCTGTTTTATCCCAGCAATGATTTAGTGAAACAGAGTCCATTTTAATTATTACTACAAGGAGTTCATTTTACCTCCCTTGCTCTCGCAAATTATTCTTGCATTTAGGCAGGGTTTATGGCATCCAGTGAAATTTGAGTGAATCATATTTGGCAGAGATACTAAAATCCACCTCTTCAATAAAACGACAATGAGTGAAGGAAAATTAGGTGCTGACCATTTGTCTCCTGTATTGGCACTAAAAACACCAAAGAGAGCAGGAATTTGGCAACAGTGATTAGGTGCCATCACTCGGTGAGCCATAGAGGGGCAGCCCCAACAGCTTTCAAGTCTAAAGACACTTCAGTTGTCATTGTTGAGACTCTCCATCTAGAGTTGGACTATTCTCCTAGTTCTATCCATCTTTGCATGCTTAAAACAGGTCAACATGGAGGGTGCTGCCCTGCACCAGTTTAGCTCCTGTTTAACAAGCTATTACAGGAGTGTGAGACTTGATGAAAACTGCTATGTTATGTATTGGGGTTGGAACACCCCAGAACTGCCTACCAGAGACTAGCTGAGCTTGGAGCTCTAGAACAATAGCCCTCCAGGACTCTGGAGGTGACCAATGAGGAATTAATATTATGTAAGTAGCCTATTGTTGGGAGTTGGGTGTGGTTGGGTGTGGTGTTTGCATGCTAAACTCCAGGGCTGTTGCCCTGGAATTTAGTCTTATATCTGCTGAATCACTAATAATCTGAGCTGATCACTAGACTTAGGGTCTGCTCATCCATGGAACCCAGTATTTAACACTGGTGATGAGGATGGGATCCTGTTGAGCAAGCCTAGAGCCCATCTGCACCACACCGCACACCAAGCCCCAGTGCCATGCACATCGCACTGCAACCAGGACCATGGCTGCTGCTCCAGGACTACTTCCAGAGTTAGCAATAAGTATAATAGGCATATATTTAGAGACTCACTTTTTGGGGGGTTCTCACTCAGCATGTAATAATAGACTATACATTACTGAAACAAACCACTTAGGAGGTATTTCATTACTCAGCAATCTTTCAAAAGCAACCAGTTCTCATAAATTCAACCCTCTTCAAACTTCCATCACAAAAAGAAAGCCAGCATTGTGTAGTGGTGAGAGTATGGGACTAGGATATGGGAGAACCAGGTTTACTTCCCAGTTATGCCATGGAAGCTTGCTGGGCGACCTTGGGCCAGTCACACACTCTCAACCTAACCTACCGCACAGTAGCCCTGTTCACAACTTAGAGTGAATTCGGGTTATCAGGTCCAATCATCTTGCCGAGGGGAGTGGGAGAAGGATTTTCTGGGAGTGAGAAAGAGCTCATACTTAAACAGGAAGTGACATAGACACGTCAGGGATGTTGGGGTGCTGCTCTAATTTTTGGGCAAAACTCTATGGTAGAATTTGATTCAAATTATAGTTTTACCCCAAAACCAGAGTATCGCCCCCGACATCCTCAATGTGCCTACATCACTTCCAATTTTCACAGGCATGTTGTGATGATTTCCAGGGGTCTGCCAGTAAGAGAGGGTGATTGGGGGGGGGAGTGCCTGAAAGTGGGAGACCCTACCTGCACCGGGCAGTCTGTAAACCCTACAATGAATGCATGTACAATCCCTGTATAGTGTATGCTAGATTTTTCTTTATACATTCAAAGAAGGAGGAGGAGGAGATTGGATTTATACCCCGCCCTTCACTCAGATTCTCAGAGTGGCTGACAAACTCCTTTCCCTTCCCCTCTCCACAACAGACATCCTGTGAGGTAGGTGGGACTGAGAAGGCTCTTTCAAGAACTGCCCTTTCAAGACAACTCTGACATCCAGGAGCTGCAAGTGGAAGAGTGGGGAACCAAACCCAGTTCCCCCAGATTAGACTCTGCACACTTAACCACTACACCAAACTGTAATGTCATGTTCGATGCATGTACAGCTGAATATATGACTGAAACCTCACATTTATCTGGTTTTATTAGTAAAATGAACACACATTGGTATTTTCTTATAAACAGAGGTATGTGTGTTCACTGTAACACCTGCTCAGGGCAAGGGTTGGTGTGGGGGTAAAGTGGAGGAGAAAAGAATGATGGAGCCATTTTGGGTACCCAAGGGGGAGAAAGTCAGGGTATAAATGAAGGCTAAATGACTCCAGGGATCACATTTCTGTGGGTCACATGGGAGTCCTTGGGAAAGGGGAACACAAAAACAATCTGTGCAAATTGTGCTGGAGGCTGATCAGATAAAATTCCTTATTTCTTATTATTCAGGTGTATAATCCTTCCCAGCAAGCCATGCAAAAAGAAGTATGCTCCAGTGTCAGTTCAGAATATTAGAGTTTGAAAAATAGGGGAGGGAGAAGGTTACAGTCCTTGAAATATCACTTAGCCACTCATACCTGAATTTTTATATCTCTGAATCAGGATTGTCAGACAATGTTTCAAAAGGGAGCAATACACAAGGTTATATTGTACATTTTACATTCTTTGGCTATTCAGCTAAACTAAAAAAATACCCTTTTGGTTTCAATGAAGCAACCATATTTTGCATAAGGGAACAAGCAGTCTAGTAGCAAGTGGAAAGTCTGAGTTTGCTGCAACATCATAGTTTATATGAAGAATGACCAAAATGACTCTGACAGTGCAGATGCAAAGGAATTAACTACAACTGCTCTGCAACAGACGACAGTCAAATTAATGGCTCAGTCATCGACCATGAACGATAACTGCCTCTTCTCTGTTAAATGAGATTGTTTAGTGGTTTAAAAGAAATAGAGAGAAGAGATTGGATTTATACCCCACCCTTCACACAGAGTCTCAGAGTGCCTTACAACTCCTTCCCTTCCTCTCCCCACAACAGACACTCTGTGAGGTAGGTGGGGCTGAGAGATCTCTTTGAGAACTGCTCTTGAGAGAGCAGCTCTGAGAGAACTCTGACTGACCCAAGGTCACCCAGCAGCTGCATGTGGAGGAGTGGGGAATCAAACCTGGTTCTCCAGACTAGAGTCTGCCGCTTTTAACCACTACACAAAACTGGTTTAGCTCTTTGACTGGGGAAAAGCAGGTGCAAGCGGCAATAACTTGTCCCTGTAGTACAAATGGCTACTATGTAGGCAAAAAGCTGCTCATTATGGTACTATGCTCAAGATGATCTTTGTCAGGGAACATTCAAGGAGATCCGGTTGGGAGTTTGCCTTGCTTGTTACCAAGGGAGTTTGAGCAAAGTAAATTCACCAGATGATCATGCTTGTGTTGAAGTTTTCAACATGGGTACATCTCAGGACCCATTGGCTGCGCTCCTGCAGAGTGCAGGCAGTTGGACTAGATGACCTGCAAGATCCCTTCCAACTCTTAACATTCTGTGATTCTGTAATTCTAAGTATCACCAAACAATGTTCAAGCTTGTGAGTTCTCCAGTAATCTTTACCTGATGTAGACCTCAGTAGAACTTGAACAACTGCACACTGTCTTGTAACATGTTTATTGGTTCTAATAAGAAAGTATTAAACAACTTGTTTTTGAACCATCTAATCTGTTTGTCTATCTTTCTTTCTGGACTCATAAGCCCTTATCCAGTATAACAATGAGCATCACCCACAGGTACTTCTTTGAGATACATTCAGGGATTATTCCTTACAAATGGGGGCCTGCAAGAAACTTGCAGAAGTGGCTATCCCATTCCCCCACCTTTGCTTCCTTCCTTCTCCCCCTACTATTCTCAGTCTCTCACTCTTTCTCCCACCCTTTTTCTTTCTTCCATGCCTGTCACTTTCTGTCTCTTTCTGCCCCCAACACTCTTTCACTCTCTTCATGCCTCCTACTCCATCACCATTTTGTTTTTCTCCCTCCTCTAATCACTCTTTCTCTTTCTTTCTGCCCACATTCCCATCACTCTCTCTTACTTTGTGCTTCCCACTTGTTGCCTTGCAAGCTTTTAATAAAGTATAGACTTGTGATATAACTCTATATCTGGACTGCAAAGGGTGTGCCAGGGAAAATGGACTGATTAGTGCCCATGAGACAGAGCCACACAAAGGACACATGCCCAGCTGAGGGAAGCCTTGGACTGAAACAGCATGTTAAAACCATATATGGACCCATGGAGGGCCCGATTCTATCCATCCCTGCCTCCCTAAAGGTCACTGCAAACCCAGGTAGACAGCATGACAACCTCCCTGAGAATCACAGACACTTGGAACCAGCAGCCAGAGTAACAGAGAAGCCATGCTTTGCAAAGACAACATAAACTTTCCTGTTAAAACACCATGACAAGCCTTGTCTCCATCATGCAGGCACTCCCCCCACACACACCTTCTTCTCCAGCCTTACCCTATACTGCACATAGTTCGCTCCAAGTTGTGACAGGATTAGCTCATTCACCCACCCTGCACCCATCAAGACAATGCTGCTGCTGAGCATCATATCGTTAATGCTGATGACTGACCAAGCACTGGGAATGACTCTATTCTTCCCCCTTCGTCTCAAACCCCGCTCTCTGAGAGGTGTCACTCTAGAGAAACATATCAATTGCCCAATCATTAAACCCCTTCTCCTGGTCATCACATGACCATCTGCAACCAGTTTTTTTAGCAACTTCCTGGGGACATGAGGGGAAGTGGCTGGTAAGAAGCCCACCCCCCAGCCCCACAGTGCAGAAAAGAGCAGGACCATGTGCTCTCTCTCTTTCCTTCAGACCTAAACCCTGCCCTATCTTGCTGACGCTAGGTGTAGCACAGCCTGAGTCAATCCATGTGTTCTGCTGGCTCAGAATACGATCCCATTTTTCCCTTATAGTCTCTCTTATTTTTCTGTGGACTGCTTCATCTCGCCAAGGACCGGTAAAGTATCACCCAATCAACATTATCCTGCTAATACAAATGTGGCTATCCCTTTTTATCTATATTTCTTAGGACTGAATAATTGTGTGTGTGATTGTGTTTTTATTGTATGCTTGATAACATCCCAGTAAAGAATCTGTTTCTTTAAAAACTTGGTTTCTGTGTTTATTTCTGGTTTTACTGGAAAGGGTGGGACTTCTGTATACATAGGCTTGTGTCCCCTTAGTTGCCAATTGCTCTTAAATATCATAATTTCCCATAGTTATTAATGCATTAAGCAATTTGGCTAACAGACTCCATCGCTCTTTCTGCCCCTTATCACTTCACAGCCTCTTGCCTGTTCACCCCCCCCCAAGACACAGCAGCAGTGCTCCCAGCTGCCCACCTGCTCCCCCCACAGCAGCACTGGCAGCAGTGGCTCTCTGGGAATCACAACGGATCTCCCAACTACAGAGATAGTTCCATAATTAGGGTTGCCAGCTCCAGATTGGGAAATTCCTGAAGATTTGGGGGTGTAGCCTTAGGAGGGTGAGGTTTGGGCAGGGAAGCAGCCTCAGCAAGGTATAATGCCAGAAAGGCCACCCTCCAAAGCAGCCATTTTCTCCAGGGGAACTAATCTCTGCCATCTGGAGATCAGTTAAAATTCCTGGTGAGCTCCAGCCCTCATCAGGAGGTTGGCAATGCTACTTTCCCCTGGAGGAAATGGCTGCTTTGGAGGGTGAAGTCAATGGCATAATATCTTTCTCTCCCCTCCTCAAACCCCACCATCCCTAGGCTTCACCCCTCAAATCTCCAGAAATTTCCCAACCTGGAGTTGGCATCACTATCTCCTTCCCACCAAACAGCCAACCTACTTTTACCTGACCCTCTGCATTCAGCTTTCCATCCCACTCTCCCCCTACAGCCTTTGCTTGAGAAAACTACAGTCTTTCTCCACAGTGGAGACCAAAGCAGCTTATTCCCTCCTTTTTATCCACACAACAACCCTGTGAGATAGGTTAGGTTAAAAGTATGTGACTGGGCCAAAAGCACCCAGTGAACTTCCACAGCAAGATGGGAATCTGAACCTGGGTCTTATAGACTCTACTATGAAATTCTAACTGCTAAACCAGGCTGGCTTTCGTAGGGTGGCTGCTGTTGAACAATAGTGAGCAGCCAAGCCTAGCTGAGTCATGAGAACTGGGTGGTATCAAGTCACTCAGAGGCTGCTGTCAGGCTTAGGGTTGCCAGCCTCCCAGAGGGACCAGGAGATCCCCCAGAATTACAACTGAACTCCAGACAACAAACACCTGTCTCCTGGAGAAAATGAATGCTTTGGAGGATGGACTCTGTGGCATTATATCCAGCTGAGGCCCCTTCCTTCCCCAAACCCTGCACTCCTCAGACTTCACCACAAAATCTCCAAGAATTTCCTATCCTGGACCTGGCGACCCTTGTCAGGCCTGGCCCTAATAAGCTCTCCCTCAAGGGGCCCTGCCTCCGCCTCTTGCCTTTTTACTCACAAAACCCCAGCGTGGAATACTGTGGTTGCCAGCAGGAGCCACTGAGGGAATCTGTTTCTTAAAGCTACAGGGGCTTCTTTTATCTTTTCTGGATGTTTTAAACATAGATAGATATATATCACATTTTTCTGCAAACCTGGGCCCCTTTTCTGCTTCATAGAAAGCTCTGTCTTGCCCATTCACAGCTCCAGTCACCATATTTAGGTATCCAAAGATTTGTCAACTTATCTATAAGAATATAAAATGATAGCGTCAGGGGTTATATTCTTTCATAAAAAAAACAAGCAGTAGCCCCTACCTGTGGGACATGGGATCACTCCCACTATTTTCTTCCCATCAGGAAAAAAAAATGAAATTTTGTTTCATCTAAAGTTGATTAAAAGAAAATAATTACAGACAACAACCTGATCTGGCGATTGTTTTTTAAGAAAAGAAATTCTGCAATTTATTTTTACATGATCTATCTCATTACCTGATGAAACTATTATACATTAAAACATCCAGGACAATATCTGGAGTGTTCCTCATCAAATCAAGTATTGACATAACATATTAGAGCTTTGTGTTTAAAAATGTGTAGAAAGGCAGATACAAGAAAAATATTTTACCCACCAAGCAATCTGCAACTTGAATTGTTGTTGCATAGTCTGGCAGGTCTATCAAATGTAGTTTTAAATAACATGCTCACTGTTTGTACAGCAGACCAAACGACATGTCTGAAGCATGGCTTAATTAAAGTACCCGAGCATCTCAGCGCCTTTGCTTCAGGCTCTTTTTAATGAAACAGCGTAAGTGACTGGACACTGAAACACTTCTGTTCTACTTCAGAGAAAGCAAACAATTAAGAAGAAAGAAGAAGGGTGGGGACTGTATATGAGCTGGGAACAAAACATTTTGTAATTCCAGAAAATAAAGCTGACAGCATGAACACAAAGTTCATGGTCAGACATGCCATTTGGTGTAGAGGGGAAGCAAACCTATTTCCCCTGGTGGAAATTAACATGGCATTGCGCAATCACACATCCTTTGTAGCTTCAGGCTCAACCCATCACTGCCTGATCAGACAGCACATTTGGCCAAGTGGGGGGGGGGGTTGCCTTTTATTTCCCATGCACATAAACCAGGAATCACACCTTCACATAGAGAGTTTCTCATGGAGTATGTAGATATGCGCATACTGCTAAGCAAGGAAAAAAGCCAGCACCAAGTCAGGATGGAATGAGCAGACCATCTTGATGGCATGACAGCATGCTTGAGTGATCAGACAGGGTTAAGTCCATCTGTAGCCTATCAGCAAACATTAGGACCAGACTTTCCCCAATATCTTTTAACTCCACTTCCATGATAGGGCAGCACAAGGTACTAACAGCTGTGGGACCTTTCCCAGATGTTGCTGTCTGATCATGCCCTTTAGATCCATCAGCCATTCGCAGTTGAGTTGGATTTAAAAGCACATCTGACCACAGTCAAAACGTATTAGCTACCTTGCTGGTGCGGAGCGTCCGTCCTTCTACAACCCAGCAATTTAGACTGCACCAGCCAAGCTTATCTTGTACTAGGGATTAGGATGGATCAGTTCTAAGACTGATATCATCCCTATGTGTCTTAGAGGTGCTGAGTGCAAATGTATATAGGCTTACCATAAAGACGAGGGGAAATTCTATGTGGAAACCATAGAGTAGGTAGCCTAGAGTACTAACTAAAGTAATGTCACGAACTCCCAAAACTTTGCCCTCCTGCAGCTCAAAGGGGAGGCTCCAGTTAAAGAGGCAATCAAGGAACAATATTGCATAGTCTCTGCTGACTATGGAAGACAATTATGATGTTCCCCCAACCCCCCTCCTCAGACACCTCCCCCAGAATCTCCAAACATTTGCCAAGGTAATTTTAGGAATCCTAGCCCCAGCTAAATGACAAAAACATGTGCTCTGTATGTAGCAAGTCTCAGGCTCAAATCTTGGCTGATCTATTGACAGAAAAAGAGAGTCTTAAAGTAGCAGCTTTGTTGAGCAGGTACATAGTTCATCAGTAGTGTTAGGTCCTGGTATGCAGTTAGAGGCTCAGATCTCTTCTGTGGCACACAGCCTTTTTATTAGCTTTTTGTCTGATATGCCAGCATGCCTTGACCATGGTGATCCATGTCCTAATGCCATCCAGAATGATTGCTGTAATGCACTCTACATGAGAGTGGCTTTGCATACCATCTGGACACTTCAAGTGGTCTAAAATGCAGCAGCCAGATTGCTGTTAGGAGTTGGGTACAGAGTTCATGGCACCCCGCACTGAAAGATTTTTACCAAATGCCTTTCAGTTTCCAAGCACAACTTAAAGGACTGCTGCTTACCTTTAAAGCCCTAAATGGCTTAGGAACAGAGCATCTGAAGGACTGCCTTCTTCCATATGGTTCAGGCATCTGTTTAAGATCATCAGCCCCAAAACTGCTCCCTGCCCCTTGTCTACAGAAGTGAAGCAAGTAGAAACCAAGGACAGGGCTTTCTTGGTGATGGTGCCCAACTGTGCAATGCCCTCTCCTTTAAAGCTTATCTGGCACTTACATTATTGGCTTTTAGGCACCAAGATTTAAAAGAAAAAAAACTCTTTTCACCCAGGCTTTCAGTTACAAATGTTTTCCATTTTCCAGTATTTTAACAATTCTACTCCACTCAAATGTTTTACAGTCTGCCCTCTGTTGGGAATCATTTTGTTCTTCTGATTGTATTAATTCTTTTTAATCACTGAGATTATTTCACTGCTGAACATTTTACTGAAGGAATGTTTTAAACTCATTTCAAATACTTTGAATTGATTTAATTGGTATTATTTATTGTTTTTTATCATTTGTTATTCATCTTGAGAGGCAGGATATAAATATTCTTCATAAATAAATCCAGCTATGTGGGTCATTGGATGCTAGCAAGAGCTACACTGGTACAGATGACTGTGTATGTAGGGTTGCCAGCCTCAAGATGGGGCCTGCCTGGACTTCTCCCAGAATTATAATTGGCCACACAGAGATCAGTTCCTCCAGGGAAAATGGGAACTCTGGAAGGTGGCTCTATGGCATTGCATCCCCACTGAGCTTCTGCCCTCCCCAAATTCCACCATCCATAGGCATCACTCCCAATCTCCAGGAATTTCCCAAGTAGGAGTTGGCAGCGCTATCCATCTGTCATGGGTCAGTCAGGAGAGAAGGACTCCTCAGGAGGAGAGGACCCCTCAGGAGAAGAGGAGCCCTGAGTAGCCAGCTCTGAAGCAGCAAAAGCTGGCAAGCAAGAAGAAGAGCTGCAAGCTTTTCAGAGTTCACAGCTGACAGCCAGTGCAGAGCCACCAGCCCCTTCCAGCCCTGTTCCAACAGATGAGACCCAAGAGGTTGTTACCAGCCCTCCAGTTTCACCCACATCCTTTGAGCACTGGAGACAACAGCTTAGAATGGCGCTCCAGGAGAGAAGACGTCTCTCCTGCACATCTCCTGGCCCAATGCCAGCTGCTTCCCAAGCAGTTGGCTGCAAGTAAAACCTTCCAGCAGAGGCCCATAAAAGCCAGTCAAGGAAGACTGCTCAATGTGGAAGCAACAAGTCATCACCTGGTGGACTCTGTGACCCACAGCTCCTGACTCTGCTCCACTTGTGACCTTTGGAATGGCCTTAGATACTGGGCCTGCATGCTCTTGTATATGACCTTGCACTGCTAGACCTTGTTTTCTGGACAGTGCTCTGAACTGGACTCGGCTCTCTGGTAACTGACCTTCTGGATGGAATCTTGACTCTGTCTAGGCTTGCACCTAGACTCTGACACCATCACAGTTACAGTTGTCTGGGCTGCTAATAAGTTCCCATTGCTACAGCAAATACCCTAAAAATGTCCTCACACACACTCACAAGCAATGCTCCCTCTAAGCTGTGGAGTCTTGTGAGCAAAAATTCTACTTTGTGAACTACTGGCATTAAAGTTGTGACCAAGCAATTTGGCTACTGCATAAATTATTTTGCTCTGGAGCCATCCTTCCTGAGCTAAGACAAAAATGTGTGAGCCGGAGGCTAAAAAACTGTGGACTAGCTCACACTAACTCAGCTTAGTGCTCACAAGTCATTTTTAATGTTGCTTGGCTAATGGATTGAGGTCACACATTACATAAGGCGGCCACATGAATAGTTTTTCTGATTCTGTAAGTCTTGGCGAAAATAAAAGTGTAACCCCTGTACTGATAAACAATGGCCTATAAACATCTTTCAAAATGCTATACTAGCTATTGAGTTGAAACTACCTGAAGTATTTTAAAGCAAAGTTACTGATACAAAATCAAATGCAGTTAAACAAGGCCATCCAGATAAATACAGTCTAAGATATACGGGTAGCAGCTGCACAATATTAAGATGCTGCATGGAGAGATTCATAACATATCTACAAATAGCAGCTCAGTTGTTCAACTGCGCAGCTCCATGGTTAACACGCTTTTTTCATATTAAGAGCTATGTTTGACAGTGGAATTCAGCAACTTGTATTAAACTCTGCCCTAAAACAGATTACAAGAGAGTATGAAGAAAGTAATTTTCACATCTAGAGTTCCATAGCACTGCCACTACCGTATGGTGAATCTCCATGTCCCACCTTGTGCTTAGGAATTACTGGCAGAGCTATCTGTATGATTCTCCTTTTTATGATGGCCATTGTTTTTTAACAAGTACAATTACTGAACCAACAAGGTTATGTCAAAGCTCTCCATATGACAAAATGCTCCAGCCACAGCCCGAACTACTTACTACAGAGAGCCTAGCTTTGGCCTTAAGCTATAAAAAGAAACATCAAAGTGTATTCAGACATCTTAGATGAAGAGATTACATTTAGGAAGCCACTCTCTTATGCCACTGTTCAATTTCTGCATATTTTCATCATGTAAAGGAACAGGGCATATCCTGTGCATAGAGTTCTGCGTATATCTTGTACTGAGATCCTCTGTGTCATGATTCATTAACAGCTTGAGATGATTATTTGTCTTAAGAATGTGTCATAATTTTATAGAATTGCCAGGCAAGCAGATTGGTTGATGGGTTCTCCAGAATCATACCGATGGACCTTTACATTTACATAGTGCTCTGTCCATGATAACCAGGTATCATGCTCCATAGAAGGCACCATCTGACAACTGGAGTTGCAATTGCTTCCATGCCTTTTTTACTTTAAAGCTGCCATCATAATTCTTAGTATTTATATAGTGACAAGTAGGGACCCACAAGGAACTTGGAGGGTGGGGGCATTCCCCCACCTTTGCTTCCTTCTCTCTCCCCTCATCTTCCCCTTTCTTTCTCTCCCCAAGCCAATCCCTCCTTCTTTTTCTTTCCAACCCTCCACCAAGTCAATCCCTCATTCTTTGTCTCTCTCTCTCTCTCTATCCCAAGCCAACCCCACTTCTTTCGCTCTCCCCAAGCCAATACTCCCATCTTTTCCTTTCTTTCTCCCCCTCAAGCCAATCCCCCTTCTTTCTCCCTCCCTCTTTTTCCCTACTTTTCAGCCCAGCAGTGCAGACAACACTTTCTATTGGGGGTTTAAAAAAAACAAAAACAAAACCAATGTATTTTTTTTAAGTTTTCACATTTTTCTGCAAATTTGCTGAAAAATTTGTTTGGGGTATGTACATCCCCTATCTGCGGATTTAGTTATCTGCACATAGGAGACTGTTGAGAATTAGATATATAGATTTCTGGGCATTCTAATATATTGCATATATTAGCAATCCTTACAATAACCCTATAAGAAAGCCAACATCCTTATCCTTAGACTACATGGGGAGGGTGGAAAACCTGAAACTGAGAAAGTCAGTTCATGGCTGAGACGAAATTGTAAATCTGGAAGGAAGGAATGGGAAAACCATGTGAATGATTCCCTGGCATGCATTCAGGCACCTATTTTGTGGGTGGTTCCCTAGCCAATGCCCATACAAGTATTCCAGTTTTTTCTCACTCCCCTCTTTTATTAATCCTTTTGGGTCCTGTCTGCACGAAGGTACAATGGTAGCTTTTAAGGTACAATGGTAACCATAATGGCAGCTGCCTGCTAAGTTAAATGGTTGACCACAAAAAGGGATACTTACTGAGAGACACTAGTTGCCATCCCCATATAGTAAAGGGTTTTCAGTATATATTAACTTCTAGCTTGCTGTCTGCAGTTCAACCCATTTCTAACTGAGGTCCATTTAATGGATCCACAAACATAATCAGAACTGTCATAGTCTGTGTATTCATTAGAAATGGCACTGAATTAATCAAAACCGTTTTCCCCCTCTGAGCACCTATATCAAAAATATTAATCAAAACTTGGTTGGCTGGTTCATTTGTGCATTATCTGTGTGTCATTTATACCACAGAAAGCAAAACAAACTTGCTGTCAGCTGTGTGCTTCATTTTCCCCTAATGAGTTTTAAACTTTCTAAATTGGACATTGCAGGAAAGTAATGGCACTCCGAATTTATCTGAGTAATGTTTTGACTAAAGGAAAGATATATCATCCATGGGCAAATTGGTTTTATATGCCCACATTTGTCAGTTTCTTACAACTCTGCCAAAGGCTACTGCAACTTAAAAACAGGCACAACACTGGAAGTGGAAGCAACAACATTTAAGTGAAAGGTGAATAATGGAAGGACAATTGAGATCAGGGGGAAAAGCGAGAGCAAGTCATACATGGTACATGCTGGCTGTAACAAAACTGGCCCTGACAAAGGTGGAAAACAAGTGTTCCATTTACCGTTCATATAAATCTTCAGCCTGCAAGACTTGACTGCCTCCTAGAATAGTAGCAGGCACCCATTTGAAATCCAAAATTACACTTTGAAGCCAGGTGGTCCAGTTGTTTGCATAAAAAGATGAGCAGCAGTCCATACAGGCTGCCTCTGAAACAGCCCTCTGCTGAGGATTAAAACTTTCACAGAGGTACGAACAAGAAAGCAAGGAAGCAATATAATATGAATTTATATTGTGCACACTGGGGGATAATTCAGATTATGGCTGTAAAACAGGTTCTTTATCACTTTGACAGCTGATATACCACCTTCCAAGCTATCAATTGCAAGTCAAGGTTCTCATCTAAAGCCTACACATGAGATTCACTGAGCTCTCTAATGCAATGTTATAGCTAACAGTGATATCCAGTATTTCCAAAATTCGAAAAGTAAAATACAACAGTAGGCAACCATTCTAGTTGAAGGTGGTAGGGATGAGTTCTTTACTGAATGAAGTTTGGATGTCATTTATTTTATTCCATGATGGTACCCTGGTTTCTAAAGAACTATTAGCAAAGCTTGGTTCAAGATATAAGGAATGGCTAAAAGTACTGATGGACATCACCACTTGCCTATGGATCACATTGATCTGACAGCATATTGCATTTTTAAAACAAAATTTAACTTACTTCAGTGATTTGTAAAAACACCCATGTAGCTTGATGCAGTGGGGAGACCTCTAGAATCTAACATGGTTACACATGCCTTGGTGACATCCAGATTTTACGGCTCCCTTTGCAAAAAAAAAAAAAGATTACAATGTGGCTGCAAGAGCTGTAACAGGGAACCAACATATGAAGCATATTACGCCCCTGTTCTTTCACTTTTGCTGCTTAGTTTAATTCAAAGTGCTGATAAGAAAGCCAGTGTGGTGTAGTGTTTAGAGCTTTGGACTAGGATCTGGGAGACTCTACATTGCCCTGGAAGCTTGCTGGGTGACTTTGGGCCAGTCACACAGTCTCAGCTAAACCCAGCTCACAGGGTTGCTGTGAGGATAAAATGGAGGACAGAATGATAGAAGGTACTCACCATTGTGGACTTTTAAGCTCTAAGGCCAAGGATTGGGGATATTTGAAAGGTTGCCTTGACCCATCTGAACCTGCCCAGGAATAAAGATCTGCCAGATGGCCAGCTCCATATGCCCAAATCAGTAGAGCTGAGACAAGGTCTTTTTCAGCTTTGGCACCAAGTCTTTGGATCAACGGAAAGCTCGTTGCCTGCAGTGAATGTCTAGATGCTATTGTTGTGTATCTGCAGCAACATAAAGCAATTACCATTATACACAGCAGATACAGATTCCCCACAAAGTTATGATCTGTTGCACACAGTTGCGATGGTCCAGTATGGGATACAATATTTAGGATATAGATGCATGTTAAATGTATATCCTCAAGCCTCCATGAGAAGTACAGATTACTACCCAGGTCTGACCATCCATGTTCATTATGCACTAAAATGTGCATGTAAGGACAGATGTCTCTTATGGTTGGATGGTTCTCCACTCTTTCTTCAACCAAAGCACCTGTATCACTTTCAGGTAGGTCAGCTTGCTAATCTATACTCATCAGTATGATGCACAGAGATGACGAAGATGTAAAAACTGGTTGCTTACTTGGATCCATTATTTCTTGTGTCCTTATCTGTGCATTCACCTGACCCACTCACCTTCTCTGCAACTGAGGCCTTAAACTTGCTGTGAGGTACTCACTTATACTTTTTTCAAAGGAATTGAGTGAGAATGCTCTAAAGAACAGCTTGAAGAAAGGCCTCCAGAAGCTCCCTGAGACTAACTTACTCAACTTTACTGATTAATCTCACCCAGCCTGCCATGCCAGTTGAAAACAGAGCAACTGTAGGGGGGTTGTTTTTTGGTGGGGAGGAAACTCTCTATGTATATGTTGCTGGGTGAAGTAGGAGAGCACTGTGAGTGTAGGGAGGGGCTGTGGCTCAGTGGAAGAGCCTCATCTAGAAAGTCCCAGGTTCAATCCCCAGCATCTTCAGTTAAAAGGACCAAGCAGTAGGGGATGTAAAAGACCTTTGTCTGAGTTCCCAGAAGAGCCACTGCCAGTCTGAGTAGACAATACTGACCTTGGTGGCCCAAGGGGCTGATCCAGTATAAGGCAGCTTCATGTGTTCGGGTAACTCATTCATCCCACTCAAACTACCCTGCTGTTCCCATTTGATTCAGCTAGCATGCCCGTATTTGGACTTCCACACATCCCCGAGTTCAGTTCCCCAAATTAAAATGCACATGTGGAGAACCAGACTCCACACTCTTGATCTAGTTCTACTATCGAACAGGAAATTTTTGAAGAGTGAAAGCAAGGGGAAACTAAGGCTGCAATCTTAACAAGTTCCTGGAAGTAAGTCCCAATGAATAAATCTTACTTCTGAGTAGACCTGCTTAGGAGTCCACCCTTAATCGTGCAATCCCTACATCTGCATTCTGAGGAGGTTGCAAAATGTACTTTTTTCCTGATCTTGTAGAACAAACAGCTATGTGTGCATACCGAAAGAACCCAGTTTTTCTAGAAGCATAACCCAGGCTTCTTTTTTAAACAATAAAATAAAATAAAAGCACACACTACTATGTAAGCTTACTGTAACAGTCACCAGGCAACCACTTGCTGACAATGAAAACATTGTCTCATCCCCACAGCTTTACATGTCATGAAATTAGTGTCTGGAACTCCCACCTTAGAACACAGTTTAATGAGATGTGGCTGTACCTTGACCTGAGCAGTGCAGAAGGCACTGCTGTCATTAGGGAGGAAATGTTCATGCCTCTTCCAGCCCTACAGATGTTCAAAACATTGGTGCAGTGACATTGTGACTCATCCCAGCTACAGCCTGCTTCATAATCTTTAAAGCTTGTGAAGATCAAATAAAGGTTAAAGTAGCAAAACAAGTTAAGTGACCTACATCAAAACTAGTGAGGAAGTTTTAGTGAGAAAATAGCTTAAAATGATATTCAGAGGATTTAGCATTCTAATTGCAGAACAAATGAATGGGTGTGAAGCCAGTAGTTTTAGTATTCTAATATATGCAATTAAAATGCAGATATAGCAGACTGTTGTGAGGCTTCATTCAGCTTCTGCAGGTTTAATTTTACTTGGAAGATAATGGACCTCCTTCTGGTTCCAAGAAATCAGATCCTGTTTCAAATATTTAGCATGCTATTTCTTCTGACTTATAATTCAAAGTAGAAATAGGCCATTCCCTGACCAAATTTCTCCTCATACCACCGCAAAAAAAATTCTCACTAAAACATTTTAGAGCTTCCACAATTTTAGGAAAGAATGTGAGAAACTGGGAGCCAAGATACTTATTTTGCCTGTAGAAAATTACATGAAATGACTTTCAGTTCATTTTATGCACCAGCATCTATATCAGTGTATGCTTGATCCTTCTCTGCACATCACAACAAACAAAATCACCATAAATGAGAAGGAAGAGTAGTACATTGCAAAGCTGAGCAACTATTATAAACTTACAATCAATAAGTTGTTTAAAAGATACTCTTACAGAACTGATAAAAACTTGGTTCATTCTCTCCTATTATTCCTGGCTGGTCAGCACAATTAGATGTAAAGAGACAAAATGCAGAATGAACATTTCTCCATATCTGTCTATCTAGTTATTTCATGGATACATTTCCTTACCAGTGATCTTAAACACATAGACTGCAATCTTCAGGTGGGTAACAAAGTCCAATCTGGGGGAGGGGGTCATGCAGTGACTGTTTTTTGCTGTTTTTTTTTAATAACCTGGTGCTAGTGCACATGCATGGAGAATGAGAGCACCATGCCCCCTAACTCCTGCCTCTTTTAGGTGAGATTCAGTGGTGGAGAATCCCCTTTTAGCAGTGGCAGGTTCAGAGACCTCCACTGCCCCACAACAACTCTCCCTGATCTTTGTTTTCCTGCCTGCCCAGCCTGGTCTGGCCATATGCCATTCTTGCCAATTGGTCTTCCACTACTCTGCAAATGTGTCAATGGTACAAAGCATTGGTTCACAAGGAAACACTCCATTGCCTTCACTCTTTCCCAGTGGCCCAGCACTATCCACCCCTGTCAGTCTTTTCTCTAATGCTGCAAAGAGTTCCTTCTGGCCCAGAAAGTTTTTTGGAGTAGAGAGGGAGTGCTTCCTATCCTCAGATCATATGGTTTCCTGCCCATGGTCTTATGATCACCACCAAGGTAATAATTCCTCTCCCTGTCATGTGGCTGTGATATCAGGTGTCACATGCTTGCAACTCGATAAGTCATATACTAGTGGGTCTCAAGTCTAGTATGACTGAAAACCATTGTAGAGTCAAGATTAGGGTAAAGGTAAAGGTTCCCTTGCTCGAAAGCCAGTCGAATCCGACTCTAGGGTTGCGGTGCTCATCTCTGTTTCAAAGCCGAAGAGCCAGCGCTGTCCGAAGACGTTTCCGTGGTCATGTGGCCGGCATGACTAAACACCAAGGCGCACGGAACGCTGTTACCTTCCCACCAAAGTGGTACCTATTTATCTAATTGCAGTTTCTTGCTTTCAAACTGCTAGGTTGGCAGGAGCTGAAACTAGAGACGGGAGCTCACTCCATCATGCGGCACTCTCAGGTCTCGAACTGCTGAACTACTGACCTTCCACAGCCTGCAGTTCAGCGTCTTAACCACTTGAGCCACCGCAGCTCCTTGATTAGGGTATGTGCCCTCAAAAAGTTATCATTTCAGATCCAAAATTCGGGGGGGTACCATGATTGCTGGTTGGGGGTCAAACATTACTGGTTCAGGTTTCAGATCTATTTCCCACCCCCCAGGTTCCAGATTTTGGGGACCATTGTTTTCAATGGCAAATAAATTTGAGGGTCTGGGGCAGCTGTTTTAGAGATAATGACATCAAATTAACACAGAACATAGTTCTCCCTTTAATCTAAAGACCCCCAAGTTTCAAACAAATTGGACCAAGGGGGCCAGTTCTACAGGCCCCTGAACAAGGTGCCCCAAGCCATCCTACTTGCAGAGCTGCATACTAGAAAACAGCTCTGCCCTTACAAAGGAGGGAGAGAAGGAGCGAGCCAGAATGGCAGTTCTGCTATTAGTCCTTATCGGGCACTTTTTCAGGGTGCCTGAAGTAGCTGTTTTTCAATCAAATGATACCATAATTGCAGAGGATATACTGCTGCCTGTCCACTAAACACCACTTAAGATTCAAGCAAATTTGGCCAAAGGATTCAATTCTATTGGCCTCTGAACAAGATGTCCCCAGACACCTATTTGTAGAGGGGAAAAATACCCCACAAAGGAGGGGGGAAGAAGGAGTGAGCCACAACCACAGCTCTGCCAGGTCCTGTGCCTAGTTCATGCCACCTGGGAGCCATCTTACCCAGGCTACTGCCTGGGAAATTTGAAGAATCAAAGAAAAACAAAATACCTACTGATGATGGTGGTAACCACCTAAACGTGAAAAACTACATGTATATTTCAGAGGTATTTTTAAAATAATGTTTAAGAATCCAAGACATGTATAACAATTCCAGAAAATCATGATAAATGACCCAAAACACTGGTCTTCATATATATATTTTAGCTCAGGAAATCCAGAATGCACACCCTGAGTCTAGATTTATTTTTTGCCAAAGCCTAACTGCATATGATGCTTTTCCCTAAGTCCAGGCAATCTGAGATATGTTGCAAATTCATGATGTGAACTCAGTTCCCACGCATATGCTGGCCTGATTTGAATCAGGGCCATGGTACACCAAGAAAAGGGGATTCAGTTTCCCCTCCCCAATTTTTTTCCCAAAATGAAATGCCCAGGTGGCTGCTATTTGCCTTACAAGGGAGTCCACATTTATTTATTTAAAACATTTATTAGCCACCTTTTATTAGCCATCTTTATTAGCCACCTTTCTTTAGGAATGTGCAATTTTCTTCCTCAGTATGTTTCAGTTCAGGTCTATTGGACCTGAAAAAAATGGGATTCCCAAAAAACCCAAATCCCAATAACAGTAAAGTATTTGGATCCTGGATTTTTCAGAAAACACTTTTTTTTTTCAGTCCAATGCAGCCAATCTGAAAAATACCAAGGGGAAAAAAGCAGCAGCAAAGCCACCAAAAAAACAGAGGAAAAAAAACCATCTGAGAGGCAGATCAGTTGGGGCTCTTTTAGATAGTCCCTTTAAAGAGCTTGCAAAGGAGCCAATCCTGCAAGGAAAACTCCCCCCAAGGGGCTCTGCTGGGCAGCCTGGTTTAAAATGGACTGCCCAATAGATCCCGCCAAGGAGCCGATCCTGTGGGGAGAATTCTCCCTGCAGGCTAGGCTGGGTCTCTGCTAGGCAGCCTTGTTTAAATTGGACTGCCCAAAAGAGCCCACCAAGGAGCCAGTCCTGCAGGAAGAACTCTCCCTGCAGGCTGGGCTGGGGCTCTGCTAGTCAGCCAAGTTTAAACCAAATTGCCTAAAAGAGCCCGCCAAGGATCCAATCCTGCTGACTACACCACTTCACACTCTAGGGCTGCAGACACACACACGGAATAAGCCACTTTCAATCCACTTTCAGTGCACTTTCCAACTGGGTTTTGCCTGTTCACACAGTAAAAATCCAGTTGGAAAGTGGATTGAAAGTGGATTATTTAGCGTGTGTGACCGCAGCCTAAGTAGGGGATTCCAGTTTTGAATATTCTTTTATATTAAAAAACTCCACACAAATGGAAAACTAGGAACACAGAATGGCATTTCAAAACGTCATCTTCCATAACTTCCATCAATCTGAAGTTCATTTGATCATATCATGTTTCTGCCATTCATTCCCCTGTACATATGACCCATGTGTAAATTCTATTCCTGCCCTACCGGTTTACATTGAAAGCTAGTGCAATATTGATTACCATACTTAAGAACAGATTTTCTTTTTCCTCATGGGATCTGGAACTTGTGGTGTCTTTTTTTCAGAATGTGCTTTGAGTTCATGTATATTAACACATAAGGGCTTTCACGTGCACTAAATAACACATTTTCAATCCACTTTGCAACTGGATTTTACTGTGTGAAATGGCAAAATCTACTTGCGAAGAGTCACTGAAGTGGATTGAAATTGCATTATTTAGCCTGTGTGAAAGTGCCCAATGTTTCCAAGGGAGTGTCATATTTTCACAGGAAAAGTCAGCTTTAGTAAACTTTTCTTGTAAGTGTGCTACTGAAATAAACATCTCTTTGGTTGGTTCTTTATTTAATAAATATTAAATATTATTAAATAAACATCTACACTTTCTTAACATTTCAGCTATAAATTTTAAGTACAAAATATATTCTCTTCTTTGGAGGGAGGCTGGGAATTCAGTGATGTTTAATACAGTTGTGTTTCCTTAACAGTTATGGCCAACCAGTCCCTGAAGGCTAAGAAGCATATCCTCGGAAAGTTATTCATAAGAGAAAGCTGTTTCCTTGTAATAAAACAACATATCACAGATGTATGGCAGGGATACATCCCATCTTGTTGGATAGGTATCTACAGATTTCTTTGAAGTGAACCCTTTAAAAGCAGAGTAGATGTCAATGAACAATACAGGAATCAACCATGAGTGACTTGCACAAGGGGATGCAACCAATTATTGGCTTTGCAGGTTTGAGATTGTATACCATGTCCCAAGGTGACAAAAAAGCTTGACTATCAGACTTTATTTGGTCCTCTCACTAACACAGACTACTCACACAGAGGATCAAAATACGTAACCACATGGTGGGTTTGTTTGGCACTCCTTGTAGTCTTCATATGAGCAGAAGTAATGTCCATATTGTGTGAATTCCTTTGCCACTTGTACAGAGAGCTAATACAATTCAGCGCAAACAGATTGTCAACCTGTAGTAGTAGAAAGGGTCAGTTCTCTGCACAAGTTGCCCAAGGAGCAGCTTGGGGCAGCACAATAGGCTTGTTCACCAGCGGGTGCCATTTGGTACAGTACTGGATATAACTATAGTAAAGGTAAAGGTTCCCTTGCTCGAAAGCCAGTCGAATCCGACTCTAGGGTGCTCATCTCTGTTTCCAAGCCGAAGAGCCAGCGCTGTCCAAAGACATTTCTGTGGTCATGTGGCCGGCATGACTAAACACCAAGGCGCACGGAACGCTGTTACCTTCCCACCGAAGTGGTACCTATTTATCTACTTGCAATTTCTTGCTTTCGAACTGCTAGGTTGGTAGGAGCTGGAACTAGAGACAGGAGCTCACCCCATCATGCGGCACCCTGGTCTCGAACTGCTGAACTACTGACCTTCCACAGCCTGCAGTTCAGTGTCTTAACCACTTGAGCCACCGCAGCTCCTTGGATATAACTATAGCTGGTTCTATAGATGCAGAGAAATAAGATGAGAAGGTATCAGAATGCTGAGAAAATGTATTGGACTATATCATTTCAAACAGCAGTAGAACTTTTGAATTTTCTTCTGAAAATAGTAAGCTAGCCCAGGTTATAGCCCAGCCCTTTCCCTGCTTCTTTAATTTTCTATTTGCAGGAAGTGTTTAACACAGGAGGAAATTTTAAAATGTGACCACCCCCCCTGCAGCCTGAAGTGGTTCAATCCATTCTACTGTCTCAGGATTCTCTCAGCTTTTTCTGTTGCATGGGTAGACTAAACCAATAAGCGCTCCTGCCTGCTAGTGCCATCACATACTCCTTATGGAAGAAACCACAAAATAACAAAATGAGGTTAAAAGTTTCACAGTATTACTAAAACGAATCTCCAATTATGGTAGCGTGGATGGAGATAAGAGTGTTCACTCTGCTCTGTATGTGCTTCACACAGAAATAAGCATAAGTTATGCCTTGGAATATGAAACTTGTTTTTCATATGACTCTGGTTTGTGTGTATAACACCTGGGCACAGGGTGGCCACATTCAGCTTGCAGGTCTTGTTTGTTTGTAATAAAGCTGCTCAAGACCCTGCCTCTCCCCTTTAAACAACCTTTCATTTTTCTTAACTTCCAATAAATAAATCAGCTCAATTATTTAGCACTGAAATGATGTGAGTTATAATTTGATAGCTGCCTCCTGAGATACAGAAGTGCCAGCTTAGGGTTTTTTTCCCCCTTCAAAAATAAAACACAGAAAAACCTGCACCATATTACCAGCCCTGTCTAGAGAGGCAATGCCATGCTCAATCACAAGAGGAATATCTCTCCTTTAACTCACAGCTTGTCAGGTAAAATGATCCTTCAGGATGGAGACAAATTTAGAACCAAAAAGCACTTGGAAAACTGAATTTCTTCAATAGGGCAAAAATTACCTGTGCAAAAGGATAGTATATAAAATACAGAATTAGTGCTTTCTCCACCTCTCTAGCCTGTGGGTTGCCAATTCAATTTTTTTTATAAAAAAAAAAAAGCAAGCTCTTGAATTGATTCTCCTTCTGCATGGACACCTGCCGGTTCCCCAGGTCTTGGATGAACTTCTGCAGCCTGATTATATTCCGCCAGATATATTTTTACAACATATCACCAGCTGTGTGAAAAACTAACTAACATTACCTCCAAATATGAAGTGTTCCCACTGACATCGACTGGAGCTGCTGGTAAAACCGGGACGGAGGGGGGGGACATCAAGTATATAAATAATAAAAATCCAAGGTTTTTCCCTTCCCAATTTACTTCTTCAAGTGAATTGATTGCTTTTTTAAAACTTCCACTGTGAAAGTTCCCTCTGGTAATGGATATGGATGGCAGTAGAGGATTGGTGAGGGGAACATGAAATCGTTTCCATAGGAGCAGCCACTTGAATTTTATTCAAGAGCAAATCACACTTTTCAAGTTAAGTTCCACAGCCATTATTTCTAAAGCCCTAGGACCTATTTACACCTGTAGTGTAGCAGGGTGCATGGTAAACCCATCCATACAAATAGCTCAGTGAAGATCTCACCCACATGATTTCCCAAAGGACTGAATCTCAGTGCCTATCCACTGAGTGTGAATCTCCAGAGGAAATCCTCATCTATAGTCCACTTTAGCCTCCCCCCACAAATGTGAATAACATATTTTTTACAGTGGAGCCAATAGTGTCTTAATGGGGTGAGCTGTGGATGTGAAAATGGGGAAGGAGGAGGCTAAAACATTTTCTTTCTGTATGTTGTGATTGCAAACAGAAAGAGCTGGTGTGCATCTAGGATGTACAAAGCACCCATCACACACATGATGCAAAGTCCACATGTTGTTCCTCAGCTATCACAAGGACTTTATCAGGTGTACATGGAGCCATATTATCCGACTGCTGCTTCACCCTGTGTCAAGCAGTCACATAGAATTCCATTTGGCTTTTGCAGCACCATTTCCAATGGTGTTTGTGGCTGAGCCACCAAAGAGATGACTCCTACAATAGACCAACCTGTCGTTAACCCCTTACCTTGTCAGCGGAAAGCCCCCCCCACCCTCCAGATGCTGAGCTTCAAACAGGTAAAGCCACTGTAGGGAAAAGAGGGAGAGTGAACCCAGGTGATAGCAACAGGCTCTCCAGAGCCAGCATCTGCTGCCACACCAAGTCAAGTGGCAAAACTGACTATGAAAGCTTGGAGAGGAAGAGGACCTGAACCAGGTTGGTGGGGCCTAACTCACTATATATGAAGGCCCTCCTCTTTGCTGGTTGGCTCAAAGGCAGCAGCTGCTATGTCAAATGAGAGAATCACAGCCCAAACAGGAATTTCAGAGAGTCCAGCAGACCAGAGAGCAGATGAGAACCTCTGAACTCTAACATACAGTATGCAGGAGGGGACAGGATAAAACCCATCTAACCCTTCATAGTCTCTGAGCAATACTGACAGCTGGAGGTTGCAAAGTTTATTTTACATTGGTAGACAGGGAAAGAAAAAGTTCCAGCAGTGGTTTTTCTGTTGTTACTAAGGGAGAGGCTTAAATACCTGTTCTTTGTTAACATTTCTCCCCCAACAGAGGGGGCAGGGACAGAGTTTTATCTACCAAAGTACAGAGCCCAGTCGGTACCCTGCAACTGTGTGTCAACCAGGCCCATAGCCAGGATTTTTTAAGTCAGGGGGCATTTAAATTTCTTAGGGGGCACGGGCTTATCAAATTAATCCAAGGGAGAAGGCCGTGTTGCCCTGGGCTGGACGGGAAGTCAGGGGGTCTTGCCCTGAGATGCCCCACTGTAGCTCCGGCCTGGTGGCAACAGATGATTTGTGTGAGGAAGCACATAAATGTGCATTGGCACAGCTTTAATAGTGCAAGGTAGTACCTTCCTTCACTACCAAGCTTACAGCGTGCACCAGCACTCATGTCCATCCTCACCTACCACATTGTGCCATCTTTTTGTATATGCACATAAATTGTGTCTTTCTTTCTCCCTGTTCCAATAATCCAACCCCTGTACTGAACTTCAAAGCAAGCACTCATTGATAGAAGCAGGATCTGTAGGCCAGGCTGTCAGCAATTCATCCTAAGGAAATGTATCCACCAAGACCACCTCTATTTTGAGCTACACTGCAGCAGAGTTTTATGGAGCACTAACAATTATGCCTATGCCTGGAGGATGCTGAGAATGCTGAGAAAAAGAACCTCTCAAAGATTTTTTTTAAAAAAATCATACACAGCTAAGGTTTACCCAGTTATCAAATGGAATCCTCATAGTCTCTTATTGCAATATCTTGGTAAAAATAAAGGTTTCCCTTACTCAAAAGCCAGTCGAATCTGACTCTAGGGGGCGGTGCTCATCTCCATTTCCAAGGCAAAGAGCCAGCGCTGTCTGAAGATGTTTGCATGGTCATGTGGCCAACGTGACTAAATGCCGAGGCGCATGGAACACTGTTACCTTCCCAATAAAGCGGTACCTACTTATCTACTTGCAATTTCTTGCTTTTGAACTGCTAGGTTGGCAGGAGCTGGGGCCAGAGACAGGAGCTCACTCCACCATGCAGCACTACAGTCTCAAACTGCCAAGCTGCAGACCTTACAGTCTGCAGCTCAGCATCTTAACTTCATTGCTCACACTGAAAGTCTTACAAGTGACTTGCTAATGAAGATCAATGCATTCTGTCATTTAAGATCAAGTCACAGCTTCCACTAATCATTTTGGTATTTATACTTACTTTTTTCCCTGCTTCCAGACCTCTAACAGTGCAGTTCTAAGCAGAATTACACCCTTCTGAGCCCACTGATTTTGGTTGATTTAGAAGTACGTAACTCTGCTTAGGATTGCACTGTAGTGTAGCTTTAGCCAGAAAGATATTGCGTACAGTTAAGTATAAGAAAAAGTGTGATGTAAGTATTTAGATTATTGTACTAGTCCTTGGATGACCCAGACTCATTTGCCACCTCACTGGGCTTGTTGTCTCAGCTCCACCTACCTGACAGGTTGTTGTGAGGATAAAGGAGGAACTCCTTGGAGAAAGGACAGGATAACAATCTAATAAATTAATAAAAAACATTTTACCTCCTCAGAATGAAAAGAACCCTTAAAGACATTCAGATGATCACATAGTCTTTTTCCTACCTTAATAAAGCCAGGTCATGCTAAACAGCAGTCCTGCCACATACCATTACAAATAATAGCTAAAGATGACAGGTCCTTGTTTCAGCAGTCCAACAAATGTAGCTGGTTAAAATGTGCCAGCTTTAACCACTGACCCTTTTCTGTTTGCTTTTGCCGCCTCTCTTTCCTCTGTCTTTGGATTTAGCTTCCAGAAACTGACAGATGGCTGAACAAGCTCTTGCTCTACTTCCTTTATCTGAGTAAATATCCACATTTCATATAACATATGAGGAGGAAAGGTCAGAAATAGTTTATAGACTAGAGACGAAAACTAAAGCTGGAACCAATGAAATGTCAGCATTTTGCTACAAGCCACTGTCAGCTTGGGGGACATTTCCAGAATGATTTTGTTCTTTAAAACTGTGGTTGTGTTCTGTTTTTGCTCTGTACAGATTATGTTTAAATAAGTTTGACAGTTCCAAACTTTGTTCCAAAAGAACTTTTTAAATGTTGGAAATGCTCTAGAATCTTTATACTTAATTCAGCACCGTACCATCACCTTATCTTCCTATTCCCATTTTTAACATAAATCTGGAAGCCAAGAGATATCATGACTAAGGCAACATTATCCGAAACCCCAGACAAAATATAAGCCCAATGAACTATCAATTAGGCTCCATTGATTTAATGAATTAAATAAAATGCAGGTCAATAAGACATCTGGCATTCCCTCAGTTTTAACCATTGTTTATAATCTTTGTATTTTGGTTTTAAATTGTTAAATTGTGTGTTGATAAACTGTTGATAAATGTTGATAAAATGAGATTATAATGTGTATGTTTTAAAGCCTTGAATCAGACTTTTTAATAAAAGTAAAGGTGGTTCTATTAGGAAGTCAATCCGATTTGTCATTTCCATTTCAAGATCTCTCCAAGCTAGTGAGAGGTCCAATGACAGGCAGAAACTGAAAATTCTAAGCACAAAAACCAGGGATAATCCCGTTCCTGAAAGAAACACCTCTGGTTGGACAAAGTCCCTGCCACATACTTACAACATTAGTCCTCCTTTGCTTCCATTGCTGACGTCACAGGAGTCTATGGAACATCTCAGGAACAAGCCAGTGTCACGAAACCTACAGAGAGACTTCGCCCTCCCCCCTTGCTTTGAAGTTTGGTAAACACTTTGATTGAGAAGAGACAGTCTGCCTGGAAAAGTATCCATTAACAAATTGCAACAAACCTCCACAAACAGCTTCAAAGTTCATGGAAAATTTGCACCAGTTGATCTGTCACAAATTTGACTTTGTGAAGCACGAACCAGGCAAAACTTGTCACAGACTTTAGTTCATGAATAGGCTCATGCTCATCCTTTTCGGCAACCCTAGGATCATGCTCTGTTTGATGCTACCTGGTATTATTTCACTCCAGCAAAAAGGGTGGATTTTATTTTATTTTATTTTTTGCATTTGTAGGTCACCATGGATTAAAAGGCAAGGCAAACATTTTAAAAAATAAATATTAAGTTTTTTCAGCCTTCTTCCCTGCCATTCAGAGATTCAGGATTTCAGGCTGTTGTAAATCTCATACCTACTCCCACGGGAACAAAGCTGCTACCATTTGCTTCCTGATCATGATGATCCTACATGCTTTTCACAATATTGCCTCTACAAGGAGTTGTGCATCCAGAAAGGGCATATGTAAAACCTCACATATAATCTAACTAGGGTTGCCATCCCTAGCTTGGAAAATGCCTGGAGATTTTGGTGTTGAAGGGCAGGGTTTGGGGAGAAGAGGGACTTTAGTGGGGTAAAATGCCTTCCACAGCAGCCAGTTTCTCCAAGTGGAATGATCTCTGTCACCTGGAAATCAGTTGTAATAGCGGGAGATCTCTACCCACCACCTGGAGGCAACCCTAAATTTAGCACGTTCAACAAGAATGTGAGCAGAATGAACAGAACAGAATGGATTTCTGATTGAACAATGTCCATCAAAAAGCAATTTAATTTACAAAGGAACTTTTTACTAAAGAAGGTTATTAACTTAAGGCCACAGTACTGTGTTTCAAGAATGCTTGGGAAAGTTGTACTATCCATACTCTGGAAGTAAACAAATCACCCAGGGTACTTCAGATGGTGAAGAGAGCACAAAATAAGACCTCCAAAAGACAACTTGAGTGTGGGATGATTACACAAAACAGGCTCTTTTCACAGGATTCAGATTGTAGAGTTCTCTTTCAAGCCAAGTTTGCTTCATCACTTTAGATGTCAAGTCAAGATCATACTATTTCACTTTCCCAGGTTAATTTCAGTATATCAACTATAAGATTTTTGCTCCTTTTTATTTTTTTTTGCTGGTTTGGGACTGATTATAATTTTTTGTGCTTTATTTTAAAATTTTATACTGTGGTTTAATGTTTATAGTGAGCTGCATATCTTAAATAAATACACTGGAGAACATCTAGGATATTTCCCTATAGTGATGGTTTTAATGTATTGCCCGTGTCATACATTTATCTGCCATGTGAAGATGGATTAGTGAAGTCACTTTCCACAGGTGGTACCACCTCAACAATAAATGTATGAAGTGGCATTTATCCTGTCCAGCCCCATGCTTTCACATACTCCCAAGCCTTATTATCTAATAGTCGGTCAATTTGAAAACAAGATTCAGAAAGCCAATCTTCCAAAATTTATCACATGATATTTTAGCCAAACACAGTCTCTGGAAATAGCACTGTCCTCTGCAGAGTTACTCCACTCTAAACCCATTGACTTCACTGAGCTAGTTTGGTGAGAGCCAGTTTGGTGTAGTGGTTTAAGAGTGGTGGACTCTAATCTGGAGAACTGTGTTTCATTCCCTACTTCTCCACATGAAAGCCAGCTGGGTGTCCTTGGGTCAGTCACAGTTCTCTCAGAGCTGTTCTCTCAAGAGCAGTTATTTCAGAGCTCTATCAGGCCCACCTACCTCACACTGAAGGCTTTGTTTTTAGAACAGTACTTTTGAACCCACCTACCTCACAGGGTGTCTGTTGCGGGGAGAAGAAAGGAAAGAGATTATAAGCCACTCTGAGACTCCAAGTGAAGGGCAGGGTATATACTGAACTCCTCCTCTTCTTATGCTGCTGCTGCTGCTGCGTAAGTAACTCTGAGAACAATCCTAAACAGGTCTGCTAAGAATCTTACATGTGCCTATTCAGTGGAGCTTACTCCCCCACTGAGATACCCACAAGCTACTACAAGAGACACAAATTTGGTCAGTTCACACAAGAACCATATTTATCATGTTTTCCATTGCAAGCCAGCTCTTCAGGTGGTGGCCTTTCAATTACAATTGAACAATAGCCATCAGTGGGAGATGTGCTTGCATGTTATTATTGCTGCAGGAATAGATTAACTAATCATCAGAATTAGCCGCTAGTGCTCATCCCAGAAATATTAATTAATACTAGCATCTCAGCACAGTGAGAAGCCCTAATGAGCATAACAGCAAAGAAAATATTGGTATATATGATTTTTGGAGCATTTTGTGTCATATTTTCCCTTGGTATCTAATTTAAAATTGGAAGACAGAAGCAACTTGACCATCTGTAAAACAGATAACATTTTATAGGCAGCATCATACAGTGACTCTCTTTCTACCTTCAGTGAGTGCAATACACTCTAAGATACCATGTAAAATTTACTTTGCCGGAGAGACACCATGAAAAGCATCCAATACTAAGCAAAGAAGAGCTTCTGACAGTTATACAGCTTCATGGAAACAGAAGTAGAAGCCTAGAGGAGAGCTGCTCCAGCCACTTTTCATCAAAGGAATACCTTCTCTGGCATTTGGCACAAGGAGAGAGAGTGCAGCCATATCCCCTCTCATCCTTTCTGCCCCTCCAAGCTGACAGAATGCTTACACTTTTGCTCCTCTTCCCTACTAGCTTTTTAATTGGTTTTGTTGCACTTTACTTCAGATTAATAATTTGAACCTGTGCCTGTTTTACAGCCAACAAGTAATCACAGAATTTGCCAAACAGGAGGACTTTCTAGAGTAACCATAAGAGGGAAGCTACTTGACAGCACTTACACACACACACACACACAGAGTTAACATCGAAAAATATGTAGATTTTATGGAGAAAATTTGGTGCAGGGATACAGAAAATGGTGTGAAAATAATCAGTGGATTGATTTTCATGAGAGAGAAAAGTAATTGAAACAGGGACTTAAGGGCTAAAAGCAGAAATGAGAAATCACCCCAAGAGGTAGTTTTCTAACAGTGATGAACATATATTTTGAGTGTTTCGCTGATACACTGGGCTTGTTCATACCAGTAGTGGAAGTAAACTAATATAGGTCAGCACAGAGTATTTGTAAGGATGTGCCTGAAGTGGCGGCTCCCATGTTCTGAGCACCCTGAGAGAGATGGAACCAATGAGAAATTTAAGTTATGCTTAACCTCTGATTCATGCTCACATTTAACACTGGGATACTCCGGGGGGGGGGATATAAGTTCAGGAAACAGCCAACCAGAGTTGTATGGCAACCAGTGGGGAAAATGAGGCACAACTGTGAGAGCATTGAAGAGTGCAAGCAAGTGAGTGATAAGTAGACAATAACCCAGTCTAAAGACTCTGGATTGCCTTCCTCCTTTAGAATGAAGAAACCTTCCTTCCCATCCCATCTGTGACCTACTGTCATACAGATCAGCCCTCATGTTGCAAAGAGTTGTGTTAGTTAAGGAGAAGGCAGAGCTCAAAAATCAATCAACAAAAAAGTTCACAGCTCTTAAAGACAAATTAGCTTGAAGCAGGCATTTCCCCCTCTCTTTGTATGGGCATTGCTGCCCAAAGGCACAAGGAGGCTAACAGCAGTGAGGCAATTTGTTTACATCACTAAATAAAATTCACGCAGAGTCATTGATTTGCAATACCAAGCAAAGTGCTCCGTTTAATGCAGGAAGTATGGACACCTGCAGATGTTGGTATTAAAATGCTGTTAAGAGTGATGAGTTAACTTTTCATCTGATGTACGACTTAAGGATAATTTAAGCTGCCATGCTGGTTGTTTAATGTCCTCCTCCAAAACTACTGTTGAAAGAAAGGGAAATGAAGCCAAAGACCCATCAAGCTAGACTGTGTGTTTTTACACAGTCCAAAATCTATTCTATAGAGTCATTGTCATGTACATTTTCCACTATATAAACTGAAATGATAATACTAACTAAAAGTAATAGTAATTTATTTGAAGACTTCAGAAACTGGAAAAAAAATACTAAAAACCTTTAATTTAAGGGGGGAAATCTCATGTTTAATGTTAAAAAAATTAAAAGAACATATTCATTAACTGGGATTATATTTTTGTCAATAGACTTGTATCATGAGTATGGATGGACACAAACTAATGGACAAACTAAAGTTCATCACAAATTTTGGCAAGTTCATGGTTCATGAAGCAATGTTCACAAACTAAAGAATCTGCTTTCTGCTCCCCACCATGAACTTTCATGAATTTTGATGGAGTTCATAGAGGTTTGTGAAGGTTTCTTCACACAAAACAGCTGAGTGGCAAGGAGCTTTCGGCACTCCATGGCTTTTCACAGGAAGCAGAAAGCAGGGGTTTAAATGGCTCCCAGCCACGTCACCATCTGTTTTCTGCTCACCACAGCAGTGAGCTGAAAGCAGGGGAGGTGAATTGTTTGGGAATCATTTAAACCCCTGCTTTCTGCTCCCCATGAAAAGCAGCAGGGAGCAGAATGCAGGGGTTTAAACTTTAAATTGCTCACAAGCTGATATGAACTGGGCTGGTTCACAAACAGCCTCCGTGTTCATATGGGTTTGTGGTTCGGTTCATTGTTCAGCCACAAACCATGAACCAAACTGAACCACAACAATGTGATCAGTGCCCATCCTTAATCATGACAGTGATGGCAGGCTTTCAATATAGCAAAAATTTCTGGTTAGCTTAATGAATTTTAAATGTATCTTGTATCCTACCTCCATCACATTCTTGCTTATTTTCAGCAAGGTTCCCTTCAGATCATGCCCTGAGACCATTAATTAGATGGTCAGAATTCATGCAATAGATTCATTCATATGAGAGGTTTATTCCACAAACAAGAGTTGATTCAAGCAGGTATGTTCACCCCTTGGCACCCAGTGAGAACTTACATGTGTTAATTAGTATATCTCTACATCAGTTTACACTCACTGTTTTTAATGGATTCCAGACACACATTCAGCTACTACTCTTACAGACAAGTAACAACAGAAATGAAAAGGTGTTTTGCCTGTTACATAGGACTGACCAAATTTTATTCCAGCATGAGCATTTGTGAACTAGATTCAGATGCAATGAATGGATCCTTCCTCTACAGGCAATGTGATGATCTATCCATTGTGTCTGAAAAGTGGGTTGTAGACCACAAAAGCTCATGCTGGAAGAACATTTTGTTAGTCTTCACCTTTGTGCCACAAGACTCTCGTTTAGCCTTGTACAGTAATTAAATATAGAGCGAGACAGACATGCATATAAAGATATGAGAAAAGTAAAGTATACAAGGCAGTCTTAGCCTTTACACAATCTAAATAAACAGATCTTTGCTCTTTTTTAAAAAAATAGAAGAGGTTCACATAAATACATAACATCATCTGGTATGAATTAACACAGACCAAAACAAAAGAAGACATGCTGAGTTAACATAATAGAGAAGCAACACTTAGTCCAAACTCTAAATGTTTCAACAAACCTGCTCTAAAGATATCTATGATTACTGTATAGACAAAGAAGAAAAAGAAATATCTAACACTTGCAGAAAAGAAATTCTTCTTGGTTTGAGCCTTTCAGACTGTGTGATATTTTCTCATAGATACAACAAGCTGTCAGTTTAAACTCATATAACCAGTTGTAAATGGAAGTCTCTGGTGGTAACATATAAAACTTCACCTTGGAATACTTGCGATTGTTTCCCCCTGAAACATATCTGTATACAACAGGCTGTCAGTTAATTAAGAATGGGTCAAAGAAACACAAGGTATCAGAGGTTAAACAGCCTTTTTGACAACTTGGAGTAAATACAATTAAAATCTCTTTCCCTTATTCCCTGCTTGGAAACTATATATTGACAGTTCACATGGATAAGTTTATATTGACTGTAAATATTACAAATGCTCTTCTTTCTCTGCAAACACAGTTGGATCCAGATTATGTGATTGGACTGACAGATACCTTTTTTCTTTGAGAAGAAGGGCTCCTTCCACCAAAGGTTTTTTTTAAAAAAAAGTCAATAATTCTCCTATTCTAGCCATAAACTGTCATTCTTCTGAAGTGGAAATGTAACAAATAATAAGGCTGTTTATTTTTTAATTCTTAAAGTGGGGTGAATTAGTGCTCCAGATGGGGCAGTGCACTCAGTGACCCTCCCGTAGCTATAACTCTGCTTCAAGGACTGCAAACAATTCCATACCCCATGGATTCTGTAATGTAGGTATCATTCCCCAGCTTGGCAGGACCTCACCAATAATCTGTGTTTGTAGCTGTTTGTCCATACAAGTTATCTGCCTAATATTAATTCAAATGATCTAACTTTTCCACCAACTCAAAACAGATGCAACAATCATTCTATGCCCTGTCAAAACATATTCATAACTAGAATCTTTGATTCCCTTTTCTGATGCCCACATATTTTTCTCTACACCTGAAAATGTGTTATCAATATCAACAAATCCACTACACAAGAAGACGGTATCTGAAATACTCTTAAAAACTTCTAATCTTTGCTTCATCTTTAAGATTACATTAATAGTAGTTCTTGTAAGAATGCCAGACTTGATTAGCAGGTTAGTCAGAGTTTCACTCCAGAAGATCATGTACTATGTAATCTCAGAGTGCTGGACTACAAAATTAGTTCTTTAACATGTTAATTCAGTCATGCTGCATGGTTCATGGCTTGTTCTTTCCTCAGCTAGCAGCAAAGGAATTTTTTGTTCAACAATAGGTTGGAATCTACCATTTTGTTCTGGCAGAGCACACATAATGTTCCTGCAGGGTTGTCAGGTCCCCCCGACAGCCAGCAAGGGGTGGAGGATAGGGTTGCCAGCTCCAGGATGGGGAACTCCTGAAGCTCTGGGGCTGAAGCTTGGGGTGGAAAAGTGATCTCAGTGGGGTACAATGCAATAGAGCCTACTGTCCAAAGCATCCATTTTCTCCAGGGGAGGCTGGAGGCTGGCAATGCTATCCTCCAGTACAAAAGCAATTGTATTGATGAAAGAGCATTTTACATGAATGGAAAGGCCACCAGGTGGATTATACAGCTGCTAACAGAATGTCCAACTCAAGATAAAAAAACCTGATCTAAATTATACATTTACCATAGAAATTTCTCTGTTTTTATGTGACATATTTGTTCATTTGTAAAGGTTACCAACATGGCATGGGGTTAGTTTGCCACCTTAGGAATTCACCTCAAGAATTCTGAGACAATTTGATGTGATTTTTTAAAAATCTGTAGCATTTTTAACATTTGCATTATGCCTACAGGGAAGCAAAGCTCTTCCTGGCTTTGAGTTTCTGATTCCAAACCATTTGAAGAAATGGAGCTATCCATGGTACTTCTTTCCTTTGGAAAGTTAGCACTGACTCATGTGATATGGAACTGCCAGCACTCTAAGAGAGGGGGAAGGGGAAACACATCACAGTGGATTTTTAAGAAATTCCTTACCATGTATGGCAGAATGGGCCTGCAGGCCCTGCCCTCGAAGGTTTTCCCAATACCTGGAGAGGCTTTTCTTTCTTGGGTAACCTGCTGCCCCCACCTGACCCTTGAAAGGAGATGCCCACTGAGGGGGTCAGGACTCCCAGCTTCCCTACCAAGATCTGAGGCCTTGCCTCTGTGTCTCCCACTGCCCAGTGCCTGGTCACTACAGGGACAGATTACTGCCTTGTGTGCCCTTGGAGAAATAGCCACTTGCCAACTGCCTGCCTTCCCCCTGGTGCTCCTTTTAAAATAGTGTGTCTACGATGGTGGAGTTCTATGGGGAACACAGAACCACTACCAGTATCAAAAGTTATAAAGTATTTAGTATAAAGTATTTTGCTCATTTCAAACCTCCAAAGAAAAAATTTCTTCTTCTTCACACCATGCAATGTGTATATCGGTTGCAACAAACGACTCTTGCAACAAGGACAAGAGCCACACATCGCAGCATGAGCCAGGAATGTAGTAAACTATCATTGAGGCCAAGCCGCAGTGCATTCGCATGTGTACCCCTGTATTATTTATCCTCCAGTTTGGTTTTACAGATAAGAAATTTTAGTTTAAAGGAGAGTACCTCAGGTAAAGCAATACCACAAGTCAATATAAGATCAGGATTTATTTATTTAGAAAATGAACATGATTGTCACCATGGCATGCAGACTACCACCTGCTCTAATTCCATCTGAAGAAGAGAGAAGAAAAGATTGGATTTATACCCTGCCCTTCACTTGGAGTCTCAGAGCAGCTTACAATCTCCTTTCCCTTTCCCTTTCCCTCCCCAAACAGACACCCTGTGAGGTAGGTGGGGCTGAGAGAGCTCTTTTGAGGATGTTGAAGGCCCTAAATGGTTTGGCGCCAGGGTATCTGATAGGATCATCTCCTCCATACTATCCAGACTGCCAGTTAAGATCTGCCTCTGAGGTCATGGTCTCTGTGCCCCCACTTTCAGAAGTGAGGCAGGTGGCAACTAGAAACAGGACTTTTTTGTGGTGGCACCTCATCTCTGGAACACCCTTCCTCTTGAGGCTCACCTGGCACCTTACTTTCTTTCAGGCCCCCGACCAAAACTCATATTTTTACTCAAGTTTTTAAAAGTCTGTCCTATGGATAGCTTTTATGCTACTCATGTGCAATAGCTTCTTTTTAAGACTGTGACATGGTTTTGATTGTAAGATACATCAAAAAGGTTTCTGAAGAGACAGCATAGAAATATCACAAATAAATAAACACATTTTTGTTTGCATCCTATGACCATTTCCAACTAATGAAAATGTCCTTCTATCTGTGTAGGGGAGATGGATGATTTCTGCTAATTCCAACCCTCCCACTGCAGAGCCCTACTTCGAACAAATCCTGTTCCTCTGATCCTCAAGTGGAGAATTTTAGGGTGCTTGGTGGGAAGGGGGAAACAGAGAAGTCCCATTCTGAGAGTTTTGCCATTCTGTGAGCTTTGCACTGTTGGTGATTTGTTGAATAAAAGCATAACTGCTAAATTTTTCTTTACCTACATAAGAAATATAAGGATTGCTGTGATGCAGTTGTCAAATTCCTCTTCTGTTTACCCAGCCTTAAATATTTTCCTGGGTTTTTGGTATCCCTCAACATTCATGTCCACCATACTGCCAGCTTTTGCAGTAACCAAAATACCTGATTAAAGAATCAATGTTTGTAGGCTCCCTAGGGGACCAATTTAAGAGCAACAGAGTCCTGAGTTGGAAAAGTAAGCATTTAGAGGCTAGGATTTCTATCTCACCAACTTTTCTATTTGGTCATCCCCCCCCTTTAGCTTAGATTAAAGATTAATCCATGAGAAAATGTTTTATTCAGCCATGGATTCCATTTCCAAGCAGTGAGAGATTCCAGGGGCAGATGAGTACTGGTGTTTTGTGGCATCTTTGTAACATTTGTTTTAGAGATATGAAAGCAAAGCATAGTAAAAACTAGTATGCACTCCTTCCCCAGACAGGAAAGCACCTTGAGTTCTAGTTTACTCCTTCCCATTCCAGTTTACTCAGACACCAAGCTCCCACCTTTCTCTTCCTTCCTTCCTTCCTCTATATTAAACTGCCTGCTGCTGATTTTTGCACACACATCTGCTAAACACTGGTCTCAGATCCCAGTCTTATAGGTAAAATGCCCTCTCAGGGGACCATGCTCAGCCATAAGAAGCATTCTTTGGTAAAAGCCCTGACCACTCATTCCAAGTCATCCAAACTCACAATGTATAAGTTTTTTTAAAAAAAAACAAAACAACAACAACACTAACACTAACACTACATGCTGTGAGCAAATGTTTCATGGCCTTAAAGACCAACACGTTTATGGTGTCATAAGCTTTCATGAGCTCACTTGATCAGATACATGAGATGTTACCTTCAGCTGAAAGAACACAAGAACACAAACAGAAGGAGAAAGGTATTACACAATGAAGACAGAAAGTTCTCAATACTACACAGAGCAGAGATTACAAGAAGATTCAATTTAAAAAGCAAATACCCCAGTTAGAATGGATGTGTACTATTCCCAGCTCATGATGAATTGGCAAGGCAAAATGAACAGTGTACAAAAACCTCTAACGAGTTGACAGTTGAAGCCATAGAGGATAGTGAACTACACTGAGCTGAGAAATCAGTAGGGTTACCAACTCTGGCTTGGAAAGTTCCTGCAGATTTGTAGATGGTGCTTGGGGAGGTCAGAGTTTGAGGAGAGGAAGGAACACAGTGGAGATGTGATACCATACAGCACTGACCAATCTTGTGCTCCCCTCCTTTCCACACTGACCCAGTCCATTTTAGTTGTTGACCTGTCTGACCGGATATACAATGCAGGTTGCAGCAATACAAAAATTTATTCATATGATAACACAATATACTGTACAAACTAAGCCAAGTTTTGGAGACATAAAGTTCTACAAAAATGCAATACAACATCTATTTTAATATTTCATAAGTTAAATGTATCAGAATTCCAATATTCATGACCTGAAAGGCATTTTTCTACATTTTTTCACCCTTTTCCCAAATTTGTGGTGCTCCCTTTGGCCCTGGTGCCCTAAGCACGTCCTTAGTCTGCTTAATGGTTAATCTGCCATTGCATACAGCCCACCCTGCGAAGTTGCCATTTTCTTAGTACTACACAGAGCAGAGATGACAAGAAGATTCAGTTTAAAAAGCAAATGCCCCAGGCAGAACAAATCCTTATTCTAATTCCAGACTTTTTTTTTTCTGTGAGGATACCTATTCCCTCCAACAGGGGCCTCACTCTCCCCCAACAGCTTTTCCTACATAGTCAGTAGACTTCCTGGGTTTGTAGAAAAATCCAAACAGTGAGGAAATCCCTTCAGGGACAGTTGAATCCCCCCCAAAAAGCCTTTTGAAATGGCTTCTGCAGGGACCTGACTCCAGGCATCAACGGTGAGAGATTAGAACGTTGGGGGGGGAGGAGAGGCTTCTGACTGGCTCTGTCAGTCAAAGGGTGGGGGGAGGGCCCTTTCTTTCCAGGCCTCTTTTGGCCTTGGAGGGAGGGGGGAGGGAGCGAGCGTTGGGGCCAGGCTGGGGGATTCCTAGAGGTTTTGGGGTGGAGTGCAAGGAGGGCAGGATTTGGGGAAGGGAGGGGCCTCAGCTGGGTATCATGCCACAGAATCCACCCTCCAAAGCAGCCATTTTCTCCAGGGAGACAGATCTCTGTTGTTCACAGATCTCTGGAGTTCACTCTCCAGGCCCCACTTGGAGGTTGCCAACCCTAGGCCTGGCAGCAGTATAGGGTTGTCAGGTCCCCCCATGGGCACTGGCAGGGGATGGGGTAGTGGGGTTGCCAGCTCCAGGTCTGGAAACTCCTGGAGATTTGGGGATGGAGTCTGGGGAGGACAGGGACCTCAGTGGGGTACAATGCCCTAGAGTCCACCCTCCAAAGCATCCATTTTCTCCAGGAGAAGTTATCTCAGTAGTCTGGAGCTGAGCAGTAATTCCAGGGGATCCCCAGATCCCACCTGGAGGCTGGCATCCCTAGGCAGCACCCTCTGGGTGACTTGATACCACTAATTTGCATGACTCAACTTGGCCTGGCTGCTTGCTGCTGTTCAGCAGCCACCCTATGAAAGCCAGCAGTGGTGCAGCAGTTAGAGCCTCAGAGTAGGGTCTGCAAGACCCAGGTTCAGATCCCCATATTGCGGTGGAAGCTGACTGGGTGATTTTGGACCAGTCACATACTTTCAGCCTAACCAACCTCACAGGGTTGTGCAGATAAAAAGGAGGTGAGAATAATGTAAGCTGCTTTGGTCCCCACTGTGGAGAAAGACTATAATTTTCCTTGGTAGAAGCTGTGGGGGAGGGGGGTGGAGACAAAAAGCTGAAGACAGATAAAGGCAAATAAAGGTTAAGTTGGCTGTTGGGTGGGAAGGAAATAGGGTTGCCAACTCTGGATTGGGAAACTCCTGGACATTTAAGGGGTGGATCCTGGGGATGGTGGGGTTTGAGGAGTGGAGGAACTTCAGACCAGTATAATGCCATAGACTCCACCCTCCAAACCAGCCATTTCCTCCATGAGAACTACCATTGCCAGCCTCTGGGTGAGGGCTGGAGATCACCCAGAATTACAACTGTTGTTCGGGTGACAGAGATCAGTTCCCCTGGATAAAATGGCTGCTTTGGAGGGTTGAGTCTATGGCTCCACCTCCAGAAGGGAGAAAGAGTGTGAGATAGGTAAGGGTAGAGGGGAGGAAGCAAAGGTGTGAGGAATGGGATGACCATCCCGCAAGTTTCTTGCGGGTCTCCACTTGTATGTACTATTTCCAACTCATGATGAGCTGGCAAGACTCTTGCCAGGCACAATTGTTTAGGGTGATTTGATCCTTAATGTCTCTTACTGAGAGAACACAAAATACTAGTAATTCAATTATTAGTTGTGAGGCATTTGTGAGCTTTTTTGCGGATAAAGTCCTGTTGCTCCACCATGTCCTTCTGGCCAATGTTTATACAGTATATGAACTGGAGGTCCCTTGGGTGTCTTTGGATTCCATATCTGACCATTTCAGCCAGCTCTCTCTGGCTGATGTCAACAAGAGCCTAGATGTTGCTAGGCGTGGCACATGCCTCTTAGATTCATGTCCCTTGTGGCTGGTGAAAGCCAATGGTGAGGTAATACAAGGCCCTCTGGTAGACATTATCCATCTGTCCCTGGATTTGGGGGTCTATCCGGAGGGTCTGAAAAAGGCTGTGGTAATACTGTTCCTGCAAAAGTTGTCTTTGGATCCTTTAGATGATTCCAATTACTGCCCAGTTTCAAACTTATTGTTTCTGGGCAAGGTAATTGAGAGAGCAGTAGCTGAGCAGATCCAAAGTTTTCTGGATGACACATCTGCATTTGACCCATTCCATTCCAGTTTCCACACTGGCCATGGGATGGGGACAGCATTAGTCACCCTTATGGATGATCTCCGCAGACAACTGGATCAAGGTGGGTCAGCGTTGCTTTTATTGTTAGGTCCCACAGTAGCATTCGACATGGTTTACCACAACCAGTTGACCCACCACCTCACCGATATAGGAGTTTGTGGGGTAGTCCTACAGTGGCTTACCTAATTTCTCTGAGGTCAGGGACAGAGAGTAGCACTGGGGGATGGGTGTCAACTAGGTACCCCTTAATATGTGGGGTTCCTCAGGGGGCAATCCTCTCCTAGATGTCATCAATATGTGCCCCCTCGGCCAGTTGGCACAAAATTTTGGGCTGAATGTTACCAGTATACTGATGACACCCAGCTGTATCTGTTGATGGGCAGCCACCCAGGCACCACTCCACAAAATCTGGCCAAGGTGTTGGAGGCCATGGTGGGATGGTTGAGAAAGAGCCCACTGAAACTGAATCCAATTAAGACAGAAGTTCTGTGGCTGGGTGGGGTCCCAACTTCCCACTCTTGACAGTGCACCTCTAATTACCAGTACAAGCTGTCAAGAGTTTGGCCATGGTCTTGGAAACCTCCCCATCTGTAGAGGCCCAAATCATGAACATTGCCAAGCTGACATTTTACCAGCTGCACCAGGCGAGGCAACTGGCCCCTTTCTTGCCTCGCCCTGACCTGGCCACAGTAATCCATGCAACAGTCACCTCCAAATTGTATTAGTGTAACTTGCTCTATGCTGGCCTGCCCTTGAGACTGATATGGAAACTCCAACTGGTCCTGAGAGGAACACCATGGACAGCACACATTCAACCTGTACTGCTCAGGCTATACTGGCTCCCAGTGGAGTACCAGATCAGGTTCAAGGTTTTGGTATTGACCTTTAACGCCTTGAGCAGTCTGGGACTCATGTATCTTTGGGACTGTCTCCTCTTTTATGTCCCCCAAAGAGCTTTACACTCTGCTGAGAGCAACTTACTAGTGATCCCTAGCCCTAAAGACATCTGGCTGTCCTTGACTATCCTCAAGAGTTCCTACATGGTAGAGTTCTCTGCCAAATAACATTTGCATCCTGGGGGACCTTGTGCAGTTCCACAGGGCATGCAAGGCAGAGATGTTCCACCCGGCTTTTGGCTGAGGACAGCAATGGGCACCATCATATCTTGCTTAGTGCAGGTCAATGATGCACACTGTAAACTTGTTTTGGCACCATTTGGTGTTGCTTTTAGCTATTTGAATTCCTCGGGTTTTAAATTGTATAATATTATGTCATTAACCACCCTTAGCTCTCTGAACTCACAGAAGGGCAATATATAAATTGAAATTATAAATAAAAGTAAATATATCCCTCCTCCCAGACCTTATTGACTTAAGCCTGACTGACTTTACTAACCTTAACAGGGGCTATATTTTAACAAACACAGGAAATTCTTAAATGATGCTCCTGAGCTGGAATTCAAAGTCTGATTTATCATGAGCAGGATTGTGTGTATGTGGTGATATACTAATTTAAATAAACAACCTCCATGCTTATCAGTGATGAGGAGCTGATGAAACAATTTAGTCAGCAGAGAGGAAGTAACACCTTCTGAAAGACACCATGGACACCATGGAGCAAAGATGTCTATTGTGTAGGGGGGCCCCCCATGGCTTTGCCAGTAACCCAACACTCTGTTATTTGTAATGAAATCTTAGCAAATAAAAACACCAGTACTTGCTTTGTGCAGAAAGTTAATTCTTTGCGACAACAACAGTAGACAGAAGTACAGCAGCACGGTAAATTATTAATCTATGTTCTTGTAATCAGAGCTTTGCACTTCATTATCATAGTTCTTCCAAGGACTCCCAATGAATACAAAACTGTCAATTTACTCGTCTTTCCCTACTGGCAAAATGGAGCTGTAACACATTCTCCATGTGTTTAAAACCCAGTAATTGAAATGAGAAACCTTGTGAATTACACCATAGTTTTCCTTCTTAGCCAGGCTTACTTGGGAAAAAAAACATACCAAAAACAGTGAGATTTGCTTCCAAATTAACATTGCATGAGCAAGAGGCTTCCATTTCCCAAGAAACGCTAAGGGTCTCCAATTGTATAGGTGATTCAGAATAAGGGTTCGCTTATTGCTGCAGTTCTCCAAATGTGATACAGTGCGGCAGGGCTTTTTGTTGTAGAAAAAGCCCAGCAGGAACTCATTAGCATATTAGGCCACACCCGACAGCACAGCTCATTAACATACTAGGCCACACCCCCATGTTATCAGAAGTGTGGTCATCCAGCCACACCCACCTTTTGCTTTTTATTCTGTTTACCTTGTTTGTTGTCAAAACCCAGGGCTTTTTCTGTAGCAGGAACTCCTGTGCATGTTAGGCCATACACCTCTAATGTTGTTGTTGTAGCCAATCTTAATGAGTTTTTGCTGTTGGGTATGGCCTATTACGCTAATGAGTTCCTGCTGGGCGTGGCGAACTCAGAATCCAGCGGGAACTCCATTCCTGTACATTCCTGCCCAAAAATAGCCCTGCAGTGCAGTATCTCTGTGTTCCTGCACACATCTATTAAGCTGCTAATTTTCCATAAACTGACAAATTTTAAAAAGGTATTTATTTGTTTGGGGAAAACAGATAATTTACCACTGGATTATTTTTCTCAGTGGAATATTTTAAAAGTAAACACTGTGCTACATCATTTCCATAAGATGTAGCACTGCACAGTAC
This sequence comes from Gekko gecko, assembly GCA_029375565.1. Taxonomy (NCBI): domain Eukaryota; kingdom Metazoa; phylum Chordata; class Lepidosauria; order Squamata; family Gekkonidae; genus Gekko; species Gekko gecko. The sequence goes on from JAPDNY010000008.1 coordinate 49,930,204, forward strand.
ATGAACATCTGTGATTTCACACAAAAAGAGCATCATAAAACTCAAGGATGTATAGCAGTATCTTTTAATGGTCTAGGAAACTGTCAAGAAGTAGGCATGCCACAGAGATAAAATCAATTTTAAGCTTGACAAGATGGTTTTGCTGGCTTTCTCAGATAGGCCCTTGACAGGGCAATCCTACGCAGTGTTACTTTAGTTTACATCTGCTGATTTCAAAGGGCCCAGAAAAGGGTAACTCTAGATAGAACTGTGCTGCAAAGAGGCCAGAAAGTGCTGGAATATCACAGGAAAAAGGGATCTTGCTACTGTTCAGTTACTGATCAGGTATAAACAGGGGTCTTTTCATAGAAAAAAAGCTGCAGGAGCTCATTAGCATATGGTATGCTAATGAGCTATTAGGCTATTAGCATATGCCATGCCCCCTGACATCACCAGAAGTGATGTCAGAAGAGGGAGCAAAAGGGGGGGAGGCATCTTCAAAAGTCTCCCCTTCCCTAGCTGGCCTGGCTGGGGGAGCTAAGAGAGAAGGGGTTTAAAGTTTAAACTCCTTCTCACTAGAGTTGGGCCACAGAAGGAGGAAAGAGGGAAGGAAAGAGAGAGAGTAGAGAGAAGGAAAGAAGGAAGGAAAGAGGGAAAGAAAGAGAAGGAAAGAAGGAGGGAAAGAAAGAGAGGGAAGAAGGAGGGAAACAGGGAAAGGAGGAAAAAAGAGAAGAGAAGAAGGTGGGAAAGAAAGAAAGAGAGAAGGGAAGAAGGAGGGAAACAGAAAAAGGAGAGAAGGAAAGGAGGGAATGAAAGAAATTTGGCGGCAATTCGGCCTCATTATATCCTATGGGCCATTGAAGTCAAAGGTGAAAACATAGGGTATATACTGGGGGCTGGAGGGGAAGGGGTTTGAGGGAGAGACTCCAAACTCACAGGGTAGCTGTTGGAGCCTCTCCCCAAGATGCCCACCAAGTTTCAAGAACATTGGATCAGGGGGTCCAATTGTATGGGCCCCCAAACAGGTTGCCCCCATTCCCTCCATTGTTCTCTATGGTGGGGAAAAAGTTACTTTTTCCCATGGTGCTGTTAGTAGCTCGGGGGGGGGGAGGGGTTTGAGGAAGAGGCTCCAAACTTTCAGGGTAGCTTCAGGAGCCTCTCCTCACATACACCCCCACGTCTCAAAGCAATTGGACCAATGGGCCTAATTCTATGGGCACCCAAACAGGTTACCCCCATTACCTCCATTGTTTCCAATGGGAAACCCAGCCAGCCGCACTTAAGGCAGGCAAGCAGGCAGCCACCTAGCAGTCAGACTCTCCCAGAGAATCTCAGGGAAAGTGAACTGTCTTGGGAGGTGCTTGTTTGCCATGAGAACAAGTGGCACACTCCAGAACAAGAGGCACTGTGGCAGTGCAAGCATGCCACAGTGCCACACAGAAACCCCAAAAGACCAAAAGGAACAACATTTATACATGTATAAATTGATGGTCCAACCTCAGTGTACCACTCACACCACACACACCTCAAAAAGAATACTTATAGCACTGGGGGAAATGCAGAAAAGGGCAACTGCAGATGAAAAGATGTACTTGTTCATCCAAACAGTGATTAATACATGGAATTCACTGCTACAAGAGGTGGTGGTGGTGGTGGTGGCTGGCATGAACAGCTTCCAGATGGAATTTGACAAACGTATGGAGGCTGGCACAGACAGGAAAAAAACAAACCAACCCCCACCACCACCAAGCAACAGCAACCAGCAGAACTTTTTGAAGTTATAAACCTGTCAGAACCAAAAAACCTTTCATCTTTTCTAACTTCTAACCTGACTGCTCAGCAATTTAACTGAGTGTCCACAAGTTCTCGTCTTGTGAGAAAGGGTGAAAAGTACTTCTTTCTCTACCTGCTCTATCCCATGCATAGTCTTGTAAACCTCTTATCATGTCACCACTCAGTCATTGTTTCTCAAAGCTAAGATCCCCAAACGTGATAACCTTTCTTCATAGGGAAGGTGTCATCCTCTTATTATTGCAGTTGCCCTTTTCTGCATGCCTGCCTTAAGTGCTGCTGCTGGGTTTCCCCACTGGAAACAATGGAGGTAATGGGGGTAACCTGTTTGGGTGCCCATAGAATTAGGCTGGGGGCGGGGCTTGGTTCCTGAGCTGCCAGAGCTGCACTCCGGCGCCCTCCCCCCCCCAAAAAAAAGGTATATCCACATTCCTAAACACAGGGGACTGTTTTAAAGACCAAGATGCCTGGTATGTTCCGCACTTCAAAAAGCTCCATTTTTTTCACTTTTCCCTCTTATTTTTCAAATCATGTATTTAGATTTGTAGAGCACTTCATCTTCAAAGCTCTGGGCTAGGTAGGAGGTCAGAGTTAGGGTTAGAATGTTGCTAAATTGCACCTTTCTAAGCCCTTTGACTTCAATAGGCTTAGAAGGGTATAACTCTGCTAAGGATGGCACCCAGAGAATGTTTGTATTTCAGTTCATAATACTTATAAGGGCTTCTTTCCTCATGGAAAGGATGTTCACTGTTCAAACTGCTCCTGACTTTCAGAGCTGCAAACATGTTATGAATAGAGAAGTAACTATAGTGCCAAAGTAATTATTCCTAATCCTGCATTTGTTTGATCAGCTTCACTCTAGCAAAACAACAATCCTATTAGATATGTATTTAAGTAATTTACATGTTATTTACAACAAAACTAAGCGCTGTATTCTTTTTTTATCTTGAAGCAGGTGATCTCATGCCTAGAAACTGCAGCGCAGACTGATGCTACAATTTCCAAGGAATGTTAAGGCGTAATCCTGTATCAGCTAAAAAAATGTAATTTAATTTGAAGGGATTTGGGAAACCAAATGGTACTTTAGAAATGCAGCCAAACAGCGTCATCCCAAACTCACGGAAGTCTATTGAAATTAAAGTACCTGTTGGTTTGAGAGTAATCCAAACTCCCTAGGAAACCAATAAAATGGGGAGGGAATAACTATGTTCTCCACCCTGTGCTTGTTGGAGAAATGGCAGGATAAAAAGGTAACCATGATCTCATTCTGATCATGTCTTTTGACTGGTGAAGTCAAGTCAGGCGAAACAACAAACCAACCTAGTGACTTCATCAAGCAGAGCTAGAGGATCAGGGACAGTATGAAACTGTCAATATGAAGTCTAGGCGCTATAGGTTGACTGGGTAGCAAACAGCTTCCTCAGCCATCATACTGAAGCAGAACAGAGAAAGATTACAAGAAATCAGGAAACCAAAGCTGCATCCTCTAGAGCAGAGGTTCCTAACCTGGGGTTCATGGATCCTTAGGTAGTCCAGAGATGGGCTTCAGGGGGTCCGTGAACAAGGCACAAAAGTATTTTTTTCTCTGATTTCCTTCCTGTTACTTTGAAAATTATCATTGTGAAAAACATTCTTAATTATGTCATTACAGTAATGTTTCACTCCAAACAAATGTAGGAGGGCATGGGATGCTACCGTACATGTTCAGATAATGTACATTGATCATCATTGCCTTGTTATGACATTTTTTCTGGTGTGGGAGTCCATAGCTTTCATCAGATTCTCAAAGAGATTAACAACCACTACTCTAGAGGCCATTAGGTGGTTCCTTTTAGAAGGTACCAGGCAAGTAAACTTCCAGATTATATTTCTCTGTATCCTGTACAATTGAGAACCTTACCCATTCTTGAAATGAACTGAAAAACATGGCCTTAGGACCCATCCAACTCTAGCATCTGAATAGGAGAAGATCTCCTCAAAGAATGATTCACATACACAGCAACACACACAACCATCCTATATGGGAACTTTGGGGAATCAAGGTAGCCAGAGGGAAACCCCAACTCCATCTTACAGGTGGAAACCCCACCCAAGGAGTAGGCAAAATTGAAGAACCAGAAGTACCATGAATTGACCCATCTGACTCAAGAGTTCCATGCCTCACTTCTGGGATATCAAGAACAGAGTATCCATACACAGGAGGAGGGAGGTTTGCTTTAACTCCTACCAGGATCAGGGTCCCACTGGTACAGCAGAGAAGATGGGGGCAAGGACGAAGACTATAAAAACATGTGGATGAGATCATCTATTGATTCTAGTTTTTGCAATTGCTTTGACACCTCTCCTGCTGCGCAGCATTCAGCTCTCCACACCAGTGACTCCGGCACTGCTAGCTAGCTTCTTTGCTGTCTAGGCTTCTGCAACACCCCAAGTTCAATAGCTTCCCCCTTTACTCTTCCACCATGGAAACTTGGAGCCCTGAAGGCTGTTCCAGTTTGTAGAAAAGTCAGAAAAGAGATGGACATGACTGCATTTAATATATAGTTCAGCACCAACTGTGTGTCTTGCTCACTGAAACAACAAATTTGCAATTAGTCTCAGAGTAGTAGCTCTTCAGATACATCACACATGTTTAAAATAGATCATAAGGAGGAGACCTGACATTGTTAAATGGCATACTATTTGTAATGAGGGCACAGAATTTTAATGTTTGTAGATTTATAATGTAATCTTCATATAATTTTTTAAAAGGAAAAACCTATGGCAGAAGATAAAGTAACAGAGTCAAGCATAAAATTTAATGGAGAAACATACTTTACTGTTCACCGAGGATACTTTTAACTTTTAACAATCCTAGAATGTCTTGCACTGATGCTCCAACAAAAACCTTCTTTGAGAACTAGAGGGATTCTTCCAGTTAGACTTTTTGCTAACACTATCAAAACTCCTCTGCTTCTGAAACCACAACATGCAAAAACTCCAACAGTTACTCTCCAACAGAACAAAATTAGCATGCCAGCTATACCCAAAGACCTTCAGTGCAGAAACAGGTGCCTCCATCTTAAAAATTCTATTGAAGAAGACTTGATCAAGACTTTTTGACTCTCCTAGAAGTGGAACAGTCAGCAATAACAAGACTAGAACAGTTAAGAACAAAGCTTCTGAAATCAAAGGAAGTCTCACTAATCAAAACATCACCATATCACTTGGAACGTGGTCCTTTGACAAAGAATTTAAGTATTCCAGCTCCAGCTCCATTTTTTCATGTCACTCCAGATAAACTCAAAATCCACAAGAAGCTGCTTGCCAGCCTATTGATGCAATGTGAACTGGAAATGCTCAATATATCCCCACATGAATCAAATTCTTCCAACCACGGAGCCCCTCCCAGAAGTGGCTATATTTTCCATGACCTAAGAGGTGATCTGGATAAAATCTAGAATGATTGACAATTAAAGCTATTGTCATGGAATCTGGGTGACTGACATAACAAATTCTCTCACTCAGATTTTCCAAACTTTCTATGTAAATTTGACATTCTATTTATACAGGAAACTAGGGCCTAGGACCCCACTTCTCTTACTCCCCAGGGCTTTGGGGAATTTGCCACAGCAGTGATCAAGACCCATGTTAGAGGTTGGGGCAGTGGTGGCCTGGCAGTGTTAAACACGGTCAATCTAAATGTAGAAATTCAAGTCACACAAAGCATTTGTCTAAATTATATCCAGATAATCTTAATCAAGGGACAATATACAGCCTCTCTTTTGTGTGTTAATGTTTATATACCTCCAAAATGCTCTAAAGCTCAGGACAAAGGGAAATTATGGGACCAGATGCTTACCATTCTCAAAGATCTAACATATCATTACCTTAGTTATAAAATGATTTTATGTGGAGCTTTTAATGCCAGAATTGGCTTGGGCATCCCCGAGACCCAACTGGGCATTAGTGCTCAGGTTGCTTTTACTTTGCTGTGCAGTTGGGCTTGAGTAAATGAATTAGATTGGTGGGAAATAAGGTCATGTAAGTCTGAATGCATAGATGTTAAGTTACAAGCATATTTCTATATATTATACTTTGACTTCTCAGTTTGTGTGCCCCACAAATTCATTTCAAGCTATTTCACCTGTCTTCTTTTTCTTCTTCTTCTTGCTCTAAACATGTGTGGCCTGCAGGTCCAGTTCCACCTTGCCATCCTAGGGGTTCCCAACTCCCTGGAGGGGCTTTTCCTTCTCTCTAGGGTAGTTCATCACCACCATCTGGGAGGATCAGGACTCCCAGCTTCCCTTCCAAATTCAGAGGCCTTGCCTTGATGTCTCCCACTGCCCAGAGCTGGGTCACCGTGGGGACCAATTACTGCCTTAGGCTCCCATGGAGGAACAGCCACTTGTCAACTGCCTGCCTTCCCCCTGGCTCCCCTCTTCAAATAGAGTGTTCAAGATGATGGACTTCTATGCAATACAGAGAACTACTTTCAGCATCAAAAGCTAAAATGTATTTATTAAAAAGATAACATTTGCAAGCATACTTTCAGCACAGCACCAGACTGAGCAAAGAATACAAAAGAAATTGGTAAAAATGCAAATCCTCTGTATGTGCCCTATCAGCTGTTAAAATATAGGGCAGGTTCATTAGCTTAGATGTTCTAGCTCTCTGCAAAGTCTCCATTACCTTGAAGCTCCCATCAGCTCTCCAGGCAAGCACATGGTCAAAATGGCAGCCTGCTGCATAGAAGAGGTCTGTGTGTGCTCCTGATCACAGCACCTGAGAGAGAAAAGAATGCCTTCCTCTCACAAGGAGATTTTATCATCTCTGGTACTCCACCCACTCATCCCAGGTCAAGGATGCTTTTCCTGTGTCCCCAAAAAGTTCTTTCTTCAAGCCTCTCTACAATTTGAAGTCTCTGTTCCCTGTCTGAAGAAGGGGGGGAGAAGGGGGAAGCTTGGCCACCCCCTTTGTCTAGACCCATTAGCATTAGTAGTAGAAGAAGAAGAAGAAGAGTTTGGATTTATACCCCGCCCTTCACTGCCCAAAGGCGTCTCAGAGCGGCTTACAAACTCCTTTCCCTTCCCCTCCCCACAACAGACACCCTGTGAGGTAGGTGGGGCTGAGAGAACTTCTGACAGAAACTGTCCTTGAGAGAATAGCTGTGCCAGAGCTTGTGACTGACCCAAGGTCACATTAGCAGGTGCAAGTGGAGGAATGGGGAATCAAACCCGGTTCTCCCAGATAAGAGTCCGCACACTTAACCACTACACCAAACTGGCTCTCAGGTGAGCTGAGGTACAAGCAAATTGACTCCCTTCTCTGCCTAGAAACCTGTTAAAATGCAAAGTGGAGGTTTTGCCCATTGCCAACCTCCCACGAGACAAAAAAGAAGCATTTCTTCACAATATCCAACAGTTGAAAAACTATGATCTTTTAAATATAAATAAGGCTCCTTACATGGTCAGTTTATTCCTGGAATATATGTAGGTAAAGAATCAAGAAGGCTGAAATTGCTATAAAATATATTTATTTCTTAGATTTTGAATTGTTTCACTGTGCTGAATGGGAGTCTGTGGCAATTTGCCAGTAAGATTAAATATATTACTCTGAACAAGAGGCAAGGGGTAGCCCTGATAAACAAGAACACCACAGAATTTCTGCTAGAAGCAAAGACGGACCTCAGATGGCCTCATCAGAATGATATTTCAAACTCTATGCATGCACGTCAAAAGCTAGAAATAGCTGGAGATACGTGTTAAAATGCTTTATAATGTACCAGAAGGCCTTTTCTATCCTTATCAGGGTATATCAGAGTATCCATTTTATTCAGAAGCAAATGGCAGGGTGAAATCACTACAACCTTTCATGGCATTCATTTTCAGTAGAGCCTACTCCTGCACTATCTAAATGAAACAATTCGATAATATCTCACAGCATTCTTTATATTGGAAGTTTAGGAACCACTAGATTTTGTGGTTAGAATAAATTGATTGGGATAGAAGTTGTGCATTTAAAAAAAAGAAGATATCTGCTTTATCTATTTTTAAAATAAGTGCATGATTTGAAAAAACCGACAAAACATACAGTTTGGAAAGGGGGAAATAGGTGGGAAGGGTGCTAAAATATGTTTACTGAACATAAAACCTGCCATCAGATATTAGATAACCATGGTGTGGTAGTTAAAATATTGGACTAGGATCCAGGAGACTCAGGTTTGAATTCCCTGCTCTGCCATGGAGGTGTTGATAATGATGTATACCACTTTGAGCTCCATGAAAGCAAGGTGGGCAAAAATAGACTAGAATAAGAGTGAAACAGGCCTAGAACAAAGAGAACCATGTATGCTTTGATAAGAGCAGTAGGACTCAGCATATTGTCTTTTCAAATTGCAATTCCTAACACCTATATGACACCTGTCTATGCTGTTCAATCCATAATGACTTACATATGCAAGTCATCACTTCAGGTTGCAGTCATTGAGGAATGCACATATGAACTCACCTTCTGCTTAAATATGGCGACATTGCTAGTTTGTGACACCATTCTTAAATAATAATCAGGGGTCATTTTGTAGAAAAAGAGGTGCAGGAGCTTATCAGCATAATTAATTTGCATATGACACACCCCTTGACATCACCAGAAGTGTGTCAGAAGGCAACACCCACCGCTCAGGCTCCACCCCAAAAATCTCCAGGTATTTCCCAACTCAGAGCTGGCCAGCCTACCTGGAGAAAAACTGCTTCAAAAACACAAAAGCACAAAGAAAAATTGTTGCAGGGGAATCAGCTTTTGTGAGCCACTGCTCTCTTCTACAGACACTTCATGCCTGAAGAAGTGACCAGTGACCCAGTTATGAACAGAGGCTACAGTTCCCGTTTGCAGAAGTTTACAGATATGGGCAACATCCTCCTCACTTGCTACCTCCATGTGATTGATGACTCTGTTTCAATGTATCTGAAAATGAGTGCATGAACACAAAAGCTTATACCCAGAATTAAACTTTGTTGGTCTTAAAGGTGCCACTGGACACAAACTTTGTTCTATTGCTTCAGACCAACACAGCTACCCACCTGAATCTATGCAAACCAGAATTATTCAAGAGGGCAATAGGGTTACACTGTACAAAAGACTTCACAAAGTTACTTGAACAAATTATTAGGGTAGACCCAACACCTCCTATCCACACATGCTTAAGGTAGGATAGCAGCTCAATGTTTCATTAGCAGTGGTACTTAAGAATATCTGTTCCAGTGCAACAGAACAAAGTTCAGTGGCACCTTTAAGACCAACAAAGTTTATTCACAGCAAAGCTTAGACCCAGAATTAAACTCTGTTGGTCTTAAAGGTGCCATTGGACTCAAGTTTTGTTCAGCGCATTTTGTGTTTATTGACTGTTAAGCTTTATTTAAGCTGGTTATAGCCTAACTCATTAGCTGAAAGAGAGGGGGAAGGGAGGGAGGGAGGGAAAAGAAAAAAATGGAAAGAAAGGGATAGAAAGAAATGGAAGGAAGGAAAAGAAAGGAAAGGGGGGAAAGGTAAAGAAAGGAGACAAAGAAATTGAAAGAAAGGGAAAGAAAATGAAAGCCTCTGTGTATGTTTGCTTTCCCCAAGTTCTAAATTCCCCCACCAGCAGTTAAAAAGGAGCTTGAAGGCTTACATTTGAAACGTCCTTCTTTGGCTGTGAGTTCCCAGGCTAGAGTACTCACTCAGCCACCCTTCTCTGGTCCATTCAACATATAAAAATAAAAGTGAAACAAGAGCTCCACCCAACAGGACCAAACTAAATCACACAGATATTAAGGGAAGAGCAGACTGTTCCATTACACATAGACATGTATACAAGAGCAAGACCCTTTGGGAGGAGTGAGAGACCAAGAAATATAATAAAATAAATAGGTAAATAAATAAAACCAACTGAAAGCTGGGCGGTGGGGGGAGGGATGGACTTCCTCCAGTATAAACTATGAGCTATGGCAGGCTGGCTGGAGCTGCGGCAGGCTGGCTGGAGAAGGAAGAGGAGGCGGGGAGACATGCCTGCCTTCCCTGCTGGATCTTCTCCAGGTGCCTGGCAGGGGGAAAGGCAGCTCAGAGGGAAAGGAGGGCATGTCTGCTGGGCTCCAGGAGGCTCAGGGGGAAAGGAGGGCATTTCTGCCGGCTTCCCTTCCTGTTTCCAGCCAGCCTGAGCTGGCTGGAGACAGAAAGGGGTACCCAGCAGACATGCCTGGCTTCCCTGAGCAATCTGCCCCGAGACTAGAAGGTCACGCAGGGAAGCCAGGCTTTTAAATCCGCCCCCGTCTCTCTGCAAAAGCGGAGCAGTGCAGGGGGAAAGGAGGGTATATCTGCCTGGCTTCCCTTCTGGAGACAGGAAGGGGAGTCCAGCAGACATGGCTGGCTTCCCTGCCTGATCTTCTCTGAGTGCCCCAGCGAGAAGCCAGGCTTTTAAATCACTCCCCCCAGTCTCTCTGCAAAAGCCGAGCAGCTCAGGGGGAAAGGAGGGCATATCTGCCTGGCTTCTCTTCTTGTCTGGGCTGGAGACAGGAAGAGGAGCCCAGAAGACATGCCCAGCTTTCCTGCGTGAAGATTGCACAGGGAAGCCAGGCATTTAATTCTCCCCCCTCAGGAGGGGGCAGGGCCTGAGCGCTGCTCTGGCAGGAAACAACCCCTGATAATGACAATCCTGTAACCTTGGGAAACCCACTGCAATATTGTTTGCTACTACTAAATGTTAACGAGAGAGATTTATTGGTAATTGCCTGCAATGCATCAGAAAGACCTGTTTTTAAAAAAATAAAAGTGAAAGAGGGATGTTTCACCATGACATAAATGACCTAGAAAAATGAATTAAGAGGCAGGCACTGATTGCAAGGTATCATTAACTTTAAACAAACAACAGAATGAGAGGCAAAAAAATTGTGCAGGTTTCTCTGGGAGGAAATTTTATACATAGAAAAAACAGGAGGGAAAATGAGGATCTTCAGAAAAGGATCACAAAACAGTGGTAGGATTTTATGCAAATGACTGGAAAAAACCCCTTGTGATTACAGGGGAACTACAAAACAAGTCCATGTGAGCCTTTGAACTTGTAAATTCACCTTTATCCAGAATAAAGTCTGTCCTGATTTTTAACACAATGTTCATGCTTCCCTTCTTTTTAAAAGGGTGGATTTTGTTTTGTGTTCTAGCAAATGCAAGACTAAAGCAATGCCTGCAATTTTGGTATGAAAATATCATTTACACCACAGAAGCTCAGAAGTACAGCAAAACCTTTTTAAAACCTGTTAATGTCTAAGAACTAAAGTGATAAAACACAAGATAAAATTTTCCTCTAAAGCTGAAGCCATTTTTAAAGGAAACAATCTAGGAACTTGGGTTTTTTGTCTGTAATAAACCTATTTCCTTTGGGATTTGTAATGATTTTTACAATGAGAATACATTTGATCAATAACAGCTATGTTTCCATTACAAAAATCCATCAAGCTACAAACAAGATTTCTTGTTTTTACAAACACGACTGAGACTCACTTAAAATGCTGGATTGTGGCCACAGCCTCTGGAGTGGGCTGGAGGAGGTTTTTCCCACCCTTGGCAGAATGGCGGGTAAGGGTGGGAGCCTCAGGCAACTGCACTGGCCGGTTCTGCATCATCTTGGGGCCAGCTCCAATTGGTGGGTGAAGGTTTCCGTAGGTTCTGCTTATGAATTTAAACTGTGCTGCCTGGTGGGTCTGGCAGCGTGTTTTTTTTCCCGGATCCCTGCCCTTCCACCCTCTTTTTTGGGTTCTATGTATATATACATTTATTGTCTCAGCTTTGTGGTTTTGCACATCTGGGCAGATCCTTTTGGGGAGATGGGCCTGCATACCTACCTCCCCTGGTTAGGGACTCCCTTATGGGATCTTGGGGTTGGAAACACCATGTGGCATGCCCAACTGGGGAACTGTGACAAATGGTACTACTCAACAGCTGCCACCCTTGTGATACCACATATATTTGTTACTTTTGGGTTTTCCTCAGCAGGTGAGCCATGGGGCATGTTACTGAGTGGCAGGCAGGTTGTTTGGTATTCAGATCTGCCTCCATGTTTTGCCAATGCTCCTGGGTCTGTAATCAATAAAAGCTGTGGCCTGTTTTTCATTCCAAAGATGGTGTCATGTAGTTTATTACTCTCTGCAAGACCTCTCCTTACTAAACCCTTGGCCTGCAAGAACAAGTTATTACTAGTTTTGTGTTCTCTTCCAGGAATAATTTTAAAAGGGGCCTGGAAGCTTGGCAACTGCAATAGGTCTCAATAATGAAAGCTATCTGTTACCCGGCTCACACACACCCATTAGGGAGACCAGGTCTCTCAAATAGCAGGAGAGCTCCCACTCCCCCTATTCATTGCCTTCCAGCCTACTGAGGGCTAACAAGAGGGGGGGGATTAAATGGTTTTACCAGATTTCTGCCCAAATCCTAGAGAATCTCCTGATGCCATGCAGGTCAGTTCTGGTATCCACCAGAAGTGACATCACACTGCTGGTTCAGCGCCACTTCCCCCTTTCCCCCACCCCACTGGTTGCCAGCATTGACTGGCAATCCTATACCTGACAAAGAACTAAAATAAGCTGAAGTATTTGTACTTAAATTAAACTTGGTCACTCGGAAGTTAATGGGACAGAGTCAGCTTTGGTTCTATTCTGTTGCTCAGGCTTAGGAGGGGTATGGCTTGGGCTGCCCATCTCAAAGCCAATGTATCCTAGCAGTTCATTCCCCCCACACACCCCAGTTCAGGTACTACCATGCCTTGCTGCAGCTTTTTTGAAAATCCATAGCAATAAAACACATTCCAATGTTACCAACGCAACAGGTTAAGATTTCCCATGCATGTCCTATCTCAATGCGAGCCCCGGCCCCCGCCGAGCCTGCGCTGGCGGGAAGGGGCTGATTTGCCTCCGCGAGAGGCATGGAGAAAGAAGACGCCAATAGGGGGCAGAGCCAGCCTATTTAGGTCTGGCTCTTGCCCCCCCCCCTCACCAGTTCGTTGGCGCGCTCGGCCCTGACAGCATACTGCTGTGTCGGAGGTCCTGCGCGCAGGAGAAGGAGCGCTGCGCTGCTGGGTGCTGTCGGCCTTTCGGCTGGTCAGATAGCAGCAGCAGCAGCAGTACGAGGCTGGAGAATCATCGATCCCGCGGCCTTCAATCTCGGCTTGGAGGCGGCGGCGGCGGCTTCAGCAGTCTCTGTGCCCTTCTGAGCGGCGGTAGCAGCTTGTGAACGGAGGCACTCAGCGTTTGGTGGCATTCGGCTGTTGGGGCTGCCTTAGATAGAAGCTCTGATACTGCGGCGGGGGCCACTGGGCTGTAGAGGCCGCGCAAGTTTTTGGTGCTGTGGGCTGGTCCTTGTATACCCTTCTTCGTAGAAAGAGCTATAGGGGTTAGTGGGGTAGTGTCTTCCCACACACACACGGTGTGGTGAGGCCGTGGTGGGTTTGTGCTTCTCGCCCTGCATCTTCCTCCCCCCCCCCAGTTCCCCTTAAAATCAGGGTGGGGGTATATAGGCCCATAGTCCATTTGGCAATAGGGCGGCTATTTGGCGGGAGAAGTTGGTGGCCGTTTGCCATATTTGAATTCGGCAGCCATTTTAGATACTTCTCTTTGCCTCTATTCTGTTCTACGGGCGGCCATTTTAATTTTTTCCTTACCAGCGGCCATTTTAGGGGCCTTCTTTTACAGCAGCATTTTGTGGGGCTTGTTGGGTGGGCCATCTTAGATCACTTAGCCATGGCTCCTAAGAAGGGTACGGGGGTTTCTAAGGGAAAACAACCCGTTCCCAAACGGGCTGGGACAGTTCCTGTACTGGGCAGGCAGCCTCTTCAAAAACGGCCTGCTTTGGTCCCTTCATATGTTCCTGCAGAGGAACCAGTGCCTGAGGAAGTTACGGCAGGTGTAGTTACATCACCGGGGTTCTTGGCGCCTGCTCCACCGTCAGGCTCTGTGCAATTGGCTGTGGTTCCTGGGATGCCCACCGGTGCTATTTCACCGGCTCTTTTGGAAGCGTTCTGGGATGGTCCGGTCAGTAGGGCCATTCTGGATAGATTGGCTAGCATTGAGCAGCGTCTGGATGGGCCTTTGCCCTCGGCGCCACCAGCCATGTCTTCTATGGAGTCTTTTCAGGCCCAGGTACTGACCCGTCTTTCTGCTATTGAGGGCCGGTGTGCAGGTCTCCCAAGCCAGGCTGTTGTACCAGTGAGAGATGACACACGACCGGCTTTGATGGAGGCTGCCGCGGTGGAACGACAGGGCGAGGATCAGCAGGTCGATGTTCGCAGTGTCCCATCTCAGGTGTCAGGTAGGCCTATTGCAACTCAAACACAAGACATCACTTGGCCATGGGGCCCAGTGGGCTTGCAGGCTCCCACTGTGTCGCCTGTGTTCATGCCGGGAGGGGCACCTCTGCCTATGGCAGTCAGTACGCCTGCTCCATCCAGATCAGTCGAGGCTACACAGGTTCAACCTGCGGCAGATGGGGTAACAGGGGCTGGCACTTTGGTGGATCCTCCCGCTGGTGATGGTTTAATGATGTCACCGCCTGGTGAATCTTCATTAGCCACAGTGGGCACGGCCCCACCGGCCTGCTCAGGTATGCAATTGCAGGGTGGGGTGTGGACTGGTTGTGCTCCCCCAGATCCTGGTAATAGGACTTATGAGATGGTGCCAGCAAAGGAGTTGCCATCAGGGGAGCTTGCCATGCCATTAGGTGACCACCTCACTGCGGCTACCAGGGAGAAGATCCTGCGGGGAGATTATGTAGATGTCTTTTCCTTGTTGTATAGGGAATTAGATAAGAAGGATCGTGAGGACCTTGATGAGCACAATAAAGAACGCTTGAAGCGTCGTAGAGTGGACAGGATTTATGCTAACTGGTACCCTGGCTTTTTAATCTATGCGGGGGTGCTAGTTAGGGCAAAACCTGAAAGGGCTTCATCGTTGCTCCAATATATGGATATAATCCATAAGGGTTATTCCGATTTTGCTGGGTCTGCCTGGATGGAGTACGATAGGACCTTCAGGATGAAGGCAGCTATGTATCCAGCTCTCCGTTGGGATTTGATCCATCCACATATTTGGATGCAGACGATGTCCCCAGCCAAGCCGATGGGGGCGAGCATTCAGACAGTGGGCATGTAGTAAAAAAGGCTAATGCAGCCAATATTGGGGTCACTCGGTCCCCGGGTGGCCAGGCAGTGCAAGGGCGCCCTTTATGTTGGGAGTTTTCCTCAATTGGGTCCTGTGGCCGTAGACCATGTCCCTTTCGGCACGAATGCCCCCTGTGCTGGCCCCCATTCCTTTCCATCCTGCCCCAAGTCAAAGTTCAGATCCGCTGTTAGGGATGGCAAAGGTGGCAGACGTCAGGGAGGGGGGGGCGGTCAGACCTTACCTGACAAAGGGACCCAGTCCAATTAAGGTCTCAGTGTTGGAGCGCCTGTTGCGCCTTTACCCTAAGTTTGCCGATAGGCAGTATTTGTTGGAGGGGTTCAAGTTTGGCTTTCACATTCCCTATATGGGTGAGAGAGGTTCCTTTTCAGCTCCTAATTTGCCCTCAGTTCGTGGCATGGAGCAGGTGGTTAGAGCCAAGATTCTGAAAGAATGTTTGGAAGGCAGGGTAGTTGGTCCTTTTCCCTTTCCTCCGGTGCCTAACCTGCGGGTTTCGCCCTTGGGTGTAGTGCCAAAAAAGGCACCTGGGGAGTATCGCCTCATTCACCATTTGTCTTATCCTCACGGCAGCTCGGTGAATGACGCCATACCTAGTGAACTCTGCTCAGTTAGGTACACTTCTTTTGATGAGGCAGTTGGTATGGTCCGTAGCTGCGGGCGGGGGGCCGAATTGGCTAAATGCGATATCAAGTCGGCCTTTCGGCTTCTGCCGGTCCATCCAGATGACTTTGTCCTTTTGGGTTTCTCCTTTGATGGGCAGTATTATATGGACAGGGCCCTCCCAATGGGATGCTCTGTGTCCTGCGCTGCATTTGAAAGGTTCAGTTCCTTTTTGGAATGGGCTCTGCGTGCACGCACGGGCTTGTCCAGTACTGCCCACTATTTGGATGATTTTTTATTTGCCGGCCCCGATGGATCTGGAATTTGTGCACAGTTATTGTCCAATTTTGAGCAAATGGCTCAGGAACTTGGAGTTCCTTTAGCCACCGAGAAAACGGAAGGCCCTGGTATGGTCTTAACTTTTCTAGGTATTGAATTGGACACTGTGCTGCAGGTGTCACGCTTGCCTCCTGATAAATTAGCTAACCTTCTTCGGTTAGTTGAGGAAGCGTGTACTAAAACTAAATTGACACTCAGGGAGTTGCAACAGCTAATTGGGCACCTTAATTTTGCGTGTAAAGTGGTGGCCCCAGGGAGGGCATTCTTACGCAGGCTGTGTGACTCAACAATAGGTTTAAGGCGTCCACATCATAGGACAAGGGTTACTCAAGGGATTAGAGATGACTTGTCAGTTTGGCGGGACTTCTTGGCCTCTTATAACGGGGTGTCCTTTTGGAGGACCGATCTCCAACTTGAGGCTGAACTGCAGGTCACCTCTGATGCAGCAGGCTCTTCGGGTTTTGGTGTCTACTTTAGGGGTCACTGGTGTGCAGAAGACTGGCCTTCTGAGTGGATTCAGGCCGGGTGGACACGTGACTTGACGTTTTTGGAGTTTTTTCCCATAGTGGCAGCTGTGTACATATGGGCTGATGACCTGGCTTGCCAGAAAGTTCACTTTTGGTGTGATAACATGGCAACAGTTCAGGTCATCAACTCCTTAACGTCTAGGTCACCCAGAGTAATGGCGCTTGTCCGGGCCTTTACCCTCCAATGCTTGCGCTACAATATTTTGTTTAAGGCCAGGCATGTGCCAGGAGTCAATAACGGGGTCGCTGACGCTCTGTCTCGGAAACAGATGGAGAGGTTTCGTCAGTTGGCCCCGGACTCCGACCGAGTAGCAGTAAGAATGCCCGAAGACCTGTGGCAGATTGGAGGGCTGAAGCCGAGAGGGCAATGGGCTTAGCTCTTGCACCCAGCACACGCCGGGCTTATAAGCGGGCCGGCCAGCAGTTTGTGGCTTTTAGGCAGAAGGTGGGTCTTCAGCAACTCTGGCCTATCCCAGTGTCACACCTGATCCAATTCTGCGTGTCTGTGAAAGGTAAGGGTCTGTCTGTCCGTTCCATCCGGGGCAAGTTGTCAGCCCTTGCCTTTGCAAGTAAGGCCGGGGGTTTCAGGGATGACACTGGGGATTTCCGTATTCGGAAAATGCTGGATGGCTGGGCCCGAGAGGATGGTGCTCCCCCTGACACAAGAGAACTTTTTTCCCCTTCTGTACTTAAGGGTTTGAAACCCCAATGGGTTTCTTTGTGTTCGGATGCATACGAGGCTGCCTTGTTTCATTCAGCAGCCTTGGTTGCATTTTTCGGGGCTCTTAGAATTAGTGAGTTGGTAGCCCGCTCCCGACAGGACAAGTCGGGCTATGCGTTAAGCATAGGGGATGTTCGGGTAAGTGATGAGGGCCTACAAATTACAATTCGGCGTTCTAAGACAGACCAATTGGGCAAGGGCACTATAATTTCAGTGGGCCCTTGTTTTGATTCTGACCTTTGTCCAGTTGTAGCACTCCGCACATATTTGGCTTTGAGGGGGAGTAGTATAGGTCTCCTGTTTATACACAGGGATGGATCGCCCTTGACCAGGTTTCAATTTTGGGCAATTACCAAGAAGGCTCTGGTTGCTTTGGGCCTTGGTGGTTTCCAATTTGGGACTCACTTTTCAGGATTGGGGCAGCTTCCACTGCTGCGGCTATGGGATATCAGGAACCTGACATCCAAAGAATAGGCAGGTGGCGGTCAGCACGTTACAAGACGTATGTACGGACCTGCAAAGTCTGAGCTGCTCATTTAGTTTTGTTTTCACGGGAATTGGAGCATGTTGTTTAGAGCCTAGTGCTCTTGTCTTGTTTTGGTTAACTAGTTTCTGTTTCAGGTGCGGTTGGTGGCCGGAGGAGGAGCCGTGTGCTGATCTGTGGCCACAGTATGGTGTTCTGGGCTGCGCACCGGGCCAAGAGAACGACCATCGGATCCCAGTTGGGATGCAGTGAGCGGGCAGAGGTCGAGTGGCTTGGCCGAAGAGGCATGCACTGGCCTCAGTTGATGCCGCTACTGTTTGGGGAGAGACGTGGTCCTCCGCCTGATGTACTGCTGATACACCTTGGTGGTAATGACTTGGGTCTCATGAAAGGTAAGGCCCTAGTCATTCAGGCCAAGGCAGATTTGGCTGGCATTGCGGACCGTTGGCCTGGGGTGCAACTGGTCCTGTCAGCGATTTTACCGCGTCAGGTGTGGCGCAGCATCGGTGACCCTAGGTGTCTGGACCGGGCGAGGCGGAATGCCAACCGGCAGTTTAAGAATGCCATGGAGGGCAGTTTGGGCATCTTTTTGTTGCACCCTGATATACGGGTCGAGTTCCCTGACCTGTATAGGGGGGATGGGGTGCACCTTTCTAACAAGGGCAACGACATTTTTCTTTCAGATCTGAAGCGAGGGGTCCTGGCGGCGCTGGATCGCTTGGTGGGGGCCAAGGCCTAAGCAGAGGCTTGGCCTTTGCTGTGGCGGGGTAGCGCGATCTGGATGGAAATGGTGAGCACCGGGGCATTGTTATAAAGGAAATAAAGGGTCCTCCAGGAACGGCTTTCGGGCCTTTGCGGCTCAAGGCCGGGAAGGGGTGATCTTCCTTGGAACAATCTGGCCCGGCCTACCTTAGCGGGCCTTTGCGGCTTCTGGGGTGGTGGGTCAGGGGTTCTTTTCAACATGCCAAGCTGCTGGTCAAAAAGCTACCTTCGGTGGCTTGTGATCGGAGCAGGTGCGTCGCCCAGAAGGAAATGCAGGTGGTCTGGAGTTTGACACCTGTCATATTCCTCAGTACATTCTGACAACCCCTCGCTAGTATTTGTCGTTATTAAATAATTAATAAAGTGGCCCTTGTTAAATCCATATTGGTGTCTGTCTCTTCATTCCGACTGGGGGGGGCAATTGTTAATGAATGAATGAAAGTATTTTTACTCTACTTCTCCCTTACTTGGACATATAAGACAGATAATGAAAGGTTCAAAATCAAAACAATATATAATAAAATGTAAAATAAATATATTGTATAATACAGACATAGCTATAATTTCCAAATATATAATTTATTACGGTCACGTATGTTCTACAGAAACAATGTTGTAACTCTGAGAGAAACAAATAAATGAGAAAGCTGCTTTCTCTGGAAATGAAATGTTGCCATCTGCATGCATTACCCCATGTGTCCCTCCCCCTTCCATAATGTTGGTTATGAAAAGGAGCATGGGGCTGTGGATCTGAATGCAAGGAGATTCATATTGATCCTATCCACTTAGAATTGAAAAGGTAAACATCAGAACTTTGAATTGTGCCTGGAAACAAACTGGAAGCTAATTAATGATGATATAATATTGAACTATATGTTCCATCCTCCAAGAGTTTCTGAAAGCTATTCAAAAACAGTAAACATAGATCATTGGCATTTTGTTATAATAATGTCAGCAAGGGATGCTTATGTGTGGCCTGATTATACCTCTTCATCAAGGGCAAAGCTGGTGTAGATTCATGTAATCTGGACATCATCTTTGTTGTGTGTGTCCCCTCCCATTGCATCCAATAGACACAGCATCTGTTCTGGCCCAGCACTAATATGTTGATAACCTAGTACATATCACACCCAAATCATCAGCCCCCAGTGGTTTCATGCAATTGTTATATAGCAGTCACCTGAGTAAAATCTTTTCTGAGATGCAAATGCAAGAGGGCACAAGAAGTTGTAGCACCACACTGTTCAACCATATGAGCTCAAATGAGTCCAGTTGGGGATGCCATAATTCATGAAGGATGCAATGAAAGAACAAAGGAAAGTAATTAATAGATTTCCTGTGATTAGTCGATTAGTGGACTGACACATAAGTATTACTGTTCCAACACAATATGTAGCATCTTGTTGGCATTGTAAATTAGCCTATGTCATCCCACTACTGTGGTATCATAATCAAATGTTAATTTGTTGACAATCACCAGCATCACTCATTATATTATAGGAATGTCACACACAATCTTGGAAAGAGAAAGAGCCCATGTTAGGGTTGACTCCTGTATGTAGGATAAGATAATGACATAGAGACTACACCACCAATCAGTTCTTCTGGACAGCCAACAACAGGGCACAGAGACCGAAGCCTTCCCTTGATGTTGCCTCCTGGCTCTGGGATTCAGAGGATTAGTGCCTTTGAATGTGGCGATTCCCCTTAGTCACCATGGCAGTAGCCACTGATAGATTTATTCTCCATGAATCTATCTAATCCCCTTTTAAAGCTGTTTATTCCTGTGGCCATCACTACAGCCTCTGGTAGCAAATTCCACATTTTAATCACTGGCCGAGGACAGACTGGCAATTTGCCGCGGGATGGGACCCGGGCTGACAACGACTCAATATCGGATTAAATGGAATGTTCACACAGGCACATCTGCCTGGTGTCCCCCACCCGTAGCCTACCGGTGCTCTCGCGCTTCACTGCCGGATTAAAAAAACACCTGATAAAAGCCGACGCAAATCTTGAAAGCCTGCATTTGTCGCGCGTTTCTCCGCTTCCGGGGAGTCTGAACGCGCAGCCGAAAAGCCGGGAGCAACCCGCGTTGGGCATGAGGCAGCAGCGGTGTGATTGGCTGCGCTCCGCTCCACTGCCCAATGCGGTGCCGGCGGTGCAGGGCAAAAAAAAAAAAAATCGCCAAAATGCGCTCATGCGCACATACGCCCACAGCTGAAATAATGGGGAAACAGCGAATATAGCGCGCCTCCGGCGCGGCAGTCTGAACGCTCCCACGCGCCTCTGTCCAGTATCTTCCGGCAGAGGCCCCCGCTGTGTGGACGGGAAAACCCGGTATCGTTTACTCCGGGGGTTTTTTGCCGCGACTCGATACCGGGGCAAATTGCCAGTCTGTCCTGGGCCACTATCTGTGAAAAATAGTATTTCCTTTTGTCCATCCTGAACCTACTGTCCATCTTTACTTTTTTATACCTTCCTTGACTTGCGTTGTTAACCACACAGGCCTTCTTTCAGACTTAGCAGTGTCTTTCCTAACCAGTGAAATGCATCCTGTTTGAGCTTCAGTTAGTGTGGTTTTAGATAGCTTCCATGCTTCCATGCATCCTCTAGGAGTTTGATTCTTTTGTGTTTCCCCTTCAGCTTCCTTTCTATTATTCCCCTCATTTTTGTAAAGTTACTTCTTTTGAAATCAAATGTTACAGTTTTGGACTTTTGGGGTAACTTTTTTTTTGCAAAAAAAAAATATTTTTTATAACACATACAAACACAAACATAGACAAACACCAATGACGACATAAAACTGGGGGTACAATATGAGTAAACCAATTTTGGAGCCAATTAAATATCAATTTAAGCTTATACCTAACAGTGGAAAGTCATTTTTATAAACACTTTTGCAGCCATTTGTGGAAACATTAGTACTGTTATCGTCTTTACCCTCTTTTCCACTTGCTTATATATCTTCTCTTTTAAAATAATCTGGTAAAATATTCAACACTAATATTTCCGGAGTAGAAGGTATACAACATTTCAATATATTCTGTAATATTTCATGTATCCATACCCAATAGTTCTTAGTTCTCTCACAAAGCCACCACATATGATAAAAGGATCCCGTTTTGCTTTCACATTTCCAGAATTTATCTGAACAT
Source organism: Gekko gecko (assembly GCA_029375565.1). Taxonomy (NCBI): domain Eukaryota; kingdom Metazoa; phylum Chordata; class Lepidosauria; order Squamata; family Gekkonidae; genus Gekko; species Gekko gecko. The sequence continues at coordinate 49,951,740 of JAPDNY010000008.1, forward strand.
TTTTAATCAATTTATCTAATTTTTCAGGTGTTATATACCATCTGTAAAACATCTTATAAATATTTTCTTTATATGCAATGGGTTTTGTAATCTTAATGTGTTTTTTCCATAGTTTAGATCATTGGTCTAGCTGGATAGTATGACCCAAATTTTGGGCCCATTGTATCATAACATTTTTAACAATTTCATCATGCATTTTATAATCTAACAGTAGGGTATACATTTTCTTTATAAAATTCTGTTCAGCTCAAAGCATCAACTTATCTATTTCCAACCAATTCTCATAGAAACCAGTCGCTTTGTCTTTGGTATACCTTGATTCAATCTGTGCCTTTTGTCACCAATTCAGTTCCCGGGGAAGTTTTAAATTAAATTTAGAGTCCAGAGGTCATAATATCTTCTAGGTGGTTCTTCTGAAGGCATCTTTGGGTTCGTGAATGCTTCTCAGGCAGCCACCAGTTTTGATATTTTAGAATAAAATTGTTTTTAATTGGTTCCCAAACTTTTATCAGAGAGGCCCTTAGCCAAAATGTTGTTTGAAGTACTTATGGGAATCTGTTTTCCCATACCATAAAAAAGCATGCCATCCTAATAGCATATTATGTCCTTCTAATTTAAGCAATCTTTGATTATCTAATGTAATCCAGTTTTTAATCCAAGCCAATGCTGCTGATTTATAATATAAAGCACAATGTGGAAAGCCAAAACCAGCCCTATCTTTTGAATCCTGTAACATCTTGAGTTTTATTCTTGGTCTCTTTCCTTGCCAAATGAACTGTGTCAACAGTTTGTCAACCTCTTTAAAATAATTCTGGTTTTGTAACACTGAAATAGTTTGAAATAGGAACATCAATCTTGGTAGAATGTTCATTTTAATGGTGGCTATTCTGCCCATAAAGGAAAGTTGCAGGTTCTTCCATTTAAGTCTTGTTTTATTGTCTTCAATAATTCCATATAATTCTTTTCAATCAAGGAGCTATATTTGTTCATTAAATTTATTCCAAGATATTTAATTTTCTTTTGAATCTCCAGTCCTGCTATTTCCTGTAAATGTCGAGATTGAGGCTCTGCCATGTTTTTTATCAGAATCTTTGTTTTGTTTTTATTGATCTTGAGTCTGTCTACTGCTCCATATTCCTGTAGTCTCAGTAACAAAAGTTCTATTGAGTCTCTAGGTTCTTCCAAGATAAAAGCCAAGTCATCCGTGAAGGCTAAGAGTTTGAATTCTTCTCCTCTTATTTTAAGACCTCTAATTTGTTTTTCTGCTCTGATTACTTCATTTATAGTTTCAAGTACAAAAATAAATAACAATGGTGAAAGTTAAATCTCTGTTAATTGAAATCTTAGCCTGTTTTTTTGTATATATTGCTTCAATTATTTTGCTAAAATAGTCCTCCTGTCTGTGAGTATTTTAGCAATTCCTTCAAAAAAATCCAATTAACATTATCAAAGGCCTTTTCTGCACCTAAGAAGATTAAGGCCATTTGCTTTTCCAGATGAGCTTTATAATATTCCAAAGTGTCTAAAATTATCCTAACATTATTTCTGAGTTGTCTTTTGTGAAGAAAATCCACTTGATCTTTTTGTATAGTTTGTGCTAGTACTTTTTTCATTCTTACTGCTAAGATGGAAGCAAATATTTTATAGCCCACATTTAGCACTGAAATAGGTCTGTAGTTTTTGGTCTCTTTTCCATCTAAGCCTTGTTGGTGTATAAGCAATATTATCACCTCAACCCAGGAGTCTGGTATTTTTTGTTCACATGCTACATTCTGACACACTTCCTTCAAAAGCACAATCAGTTGATCTTGAAAAACATGGTAAAATTCTGCTGGGAGCCCATCAGGACCAGGTGACTTGCCTTTTTTGTTGTTTTTTCAGGGCTTCTACAATTTCTGCCATGGAGATTTCTTGATTTAATATTATTCTTTGCTCTTCCATGAATATTTTGGGATTGCATTTCTTTAAATATTCTCCAACTTGTTCTTGAGATATTTCTGTTCTTTTATATAAATTTTGATAGAACTGTTCCTCAATTATTTTTAAATCTTCTAATTTATTTTTGTCTTCCCCTTTTCCATTTCTTAGTGCGCTTATAAATCTTTCTGCTGCACTCAATTTGCCAACAAATTTGGAAAACACAACAGTGGCCACAGGATTGGAAAAGGTCAGTGTACATTCCAATCTCAAAGAAGGGCAATGCCAAGGAATGTTCAAACTATCGCACAATTGCACTCATTTCACACGCTAGCAAGGTCATGCTCAAAATCCTACAAGCTAGGCTCCAACAGTACGTGGATAGAGAACTGCCAGAAGTACAAGCTGGGTTTCGAAGAGGTAGAGGAACTAGAGATCAAATTGCCAACATTTGCTGGATTATGGAGAAAGCAAGAGAGTACCAGAAAAACATCTACTTCTGCTTCTTTGACTATGCTAAAGCCTTTGATTGTGTGGATCACAATAAATTATGGCAGGTTCTTAAAGAGATGGGAGTACCAGATCACCTCACATGTCTCCTGAGAAACCTGTATAAGGGTCAAGAAGCAACAGTTAGAACCGGATATGGAACAACTGATTGATTTAGCATAGGAAAAGGAGTACGACAAGGATGTATATTGTCACCTTGCTTATTTAATTTATATGCAGAGTACATCATGCAAAATGCTGGCCTGGATGAATCACCAGCTGGAGTTAAGATTGCTGGGGAAAAGATCAATAACCTCAGATATGCAGACGATACCACTCTGATGGCAGAAAGTGAAGAGGACCTAAAGAGCCTCTTGCTCAGGGTGAAAGAGGAGAGCACAAAAGTGGGCTTGAAGCTCAACATCAAAAAAACTAAGATCATGGCATCTGGCCCCATCACTCCTTGGCAAATAGAAGGGGAAGTCATAGAAGTAGTGACAGACTTCACGTTCCTAGGATCCCAGATCACTGCAGATGGTGACTGCAGCCATGAAATTAAAAGACGCCTGCTCCTTGGGAGGAAAGCGATGGCAAACTTAAACAGCATGATAAAAAGCAGAGACATCGCCTTGCCAACAAAAGTCCGCATGGTCAAAGCAGTGGTATTCCCCGTAGTAATGTATGGCTGCGAGAGTTGGACTATAAGGAAGGCCAAGTGCTGAAGAATAGATTCTTTTGAACTATGGTGCTGGAGAAGACTCTTGAGAGTCCCTTGGACTGCAAGGAGATCAAATCAGTCAATCCTAAAAGAAATCAACCCTGATTGTTCCCTGGAAGGTCAGATCCTGAAGCTGAAGCTCAAATACTTTGGCCACCAAATGAGAAGGGAGCATTCACTGGAGAAGACCCTGATGCTGGGAAAGATTGAAGGTCAAAGAAGAAGGGGACGGCAAAGGATGAGATGGTTAGACAGTGTCATCGATGCAACAAACATGAAATTGAGCAAACTTCAGTGGACAGCGGAAGACAGGAGGGCCTGGCGTAATCTGGTGCATGGGGTCGCGAAGAGTCGGACTCAACTGTGTGACTGAACAACAACAACAAAAATCTTTCTTCCTGCTGCTTACGTATTTTGTATGCTAACCATCGAGTCGGTTTATTTGCATTTTCAAAATAGTTTTGTTTAGCATACACTATTTTCCTTGCTATTTCTTGTGTGAGAAGACAGTTCATTTGATGTTGTAAATGTTTGAGATTAATTCTCCCTTTTTCATTCTTTGAATTGTGTTTTAAGTTCTCTTCCTGTTCTGTTATTTGTTTCTGTAGTTGGAAGTATTTTTCAGATCTCTGTTTTTTCCTGTATCGAGTTTCTTTTATCATCCGTCCTCTCACAAAGGCCTTAAAAGCATCCCAAACTGTGTTTATAGACATCCTTGGTTGTATGTTTCTTTCAAAAAATGCTTGAAATTCTTTCTTAGAGTCCTTTACAAAGCTATCATTTCTTAAGATCAAAGTATTTAACTTCCATCTGCTTCTTTTAAAGGTATCTGGAAGCTCTAAAGTGATAGGATTGTGATCTGCAAACATCTGAGGTTGTATTTCTGCTTTCGATACTTCATTTGTCATAGTAGCCGAGATCCAATACATATCAATTCTTGACCGGGATTTGCGTCTTGCTGAATAGAAAGTATAATCTCACTTGTGTGGGTTTCTAGCTTTCCAAGAATCTATACATTTATTCCCTTCCATTAGTTGATAAAATGTTGGTGGAAGTTTGAGTTTTCTTTTCCACTTCCTTTTTTCAAGCTCTTTCTGTCTTGGCTTCCCTCAAAAACTGCATTAAAATCTCTGATTATACAGGTTTCTTGGTATTCCTGTTTCACCATCGATTCTTGCAAAGTTTCATAGAATTTTTCTTGGTGGTGGTTTGATGCATAGATATTTACCAGGAGAGCTTTTTTGGTTTGCCTTTGTACCTGGACCATTAAGATACATCCACCTTGAGATCCATACACCATTTCTGGCTGCAGATGTTCTTTTACATATGTCACCACACCTCTTTTCTTTTTATCTGATGCTATGAACATTCTACCTAGCTTCGGATTTTGAAGATATTACTTTAATGTGAGTCTCTTGTAGACAAATAATATTGGAATTACTTTTTTTAATTGTTGAAATTGTCTTCTTTTCTGAGGTGAGTTGAATCCATTGATATTTATCAAGATCAATCTTATTTTACCTTTACTTTTATCCATCTTGTTTTTTTGTTTGTGTATCCAGGTTTTCTCTTAGTTGTTTCCTTGTAACTCATGGCGAAGTCTTGAGTTGTTTGGCTTTCTTTGGGGCTTCTTTAGGTACTGCTGATATCCCTGTGGCTCCTTGGAGAAGATCCCTTTCTTCTTCCTCCCCTTCCCTCTCAGAGCCCGTTTCTTCAGTTTGGAGATCTGCTCCATACTTTTTCAAGAAATCCTCTGCCTTGAATATAGATGTAATTCTTTGTCTCTTACCTCTGTAAGATAAAATTAAACCTTCAGGTATCATTTTTCCTCAGAACAGCTGTTAGTTTGGAGTATTCTCTTCTTCTATTTCTAACTCTTCATGGCACCTCTTTCAGAACCTTTATTTCAGTGTGATCAAACATCAATGGTTTTTTGTTTGAAGCCTTTAAAATTTCATCTCTAAATATTCTTTTATGGAATCTTACATGCACTTCTCTAGGCAGTTGGTTGTTTCTAGCAAAAGCCAAGTTCATTCTGTAAACTGCATCCAGTTCTTCTAATACTTTCTTGGGTTCCTCTGCTCCCATATACTCTGCCAAGCATATGGCCATTTTTTTCCTGATATCTTCATCTCATTCTTCTGGAATGTTTTGGAATCTCAAAATATAAGATGCTTTATCAACTTGGAGTCTGATCAGATCTTGTTCCAGCTGTGCTTGTTTAGAATCTGTTGCTTGAAGTTTGCTCTCCATTTCTTTCATTCTCCCAGTATAATAACACTATCTGCTTTAGTCACGTCCCTTATTTCCTTCTCCATCGTAAGATCAACGTCAAGGGTTTGATCAGGTACACACCCACTTTTAAGTAACCTTTAGGGCCCACTATTTCCACCTATCTCCCTTCTGTTGGAAAGATAATTGGAATATTCTGAAACAAAAAAATAAATTTAGGAAGAATAAATGACCTAATAAGATGCAGGTGGTCAAACCACAAAAGCTGTAGTTTATGCCAAATTGGCAAAACAGGCTACTGATTTTGTTCTGGTCTTATAAAAGGCACAGAGTTAGTAACAGATCTCTAAAAAGGAGGCCAGTGAAGGGTAGCATTGGATTCCCTGCTTTGAACCACTATTATGTGAAAAAATAGAAACAACAGTCGGGATAAAGTACTCAAATACTATTGAACTGTGGTTTTGCTTTTACAACAAAAATATTTATAACAAGAATTGCTCAAAGAACTCATCAAAAGTTACAGAAAATGAATATATATCAACACTGTCCAAATATTTTCCAGAAGGGTACAGAAAATCAATAAGTATCAACACTGTCCAAATATTTTCCAAAAGATTAACGAAGCTTCCGGATTACATCTCTTCGTTTCCAAACTTCATCAGAAGTAAAATTGATGCAAACAGTGTTCAACAGAACTGTGAAATACAATTATTACATTTTAACATAATATAAAGAGATTGATTGGAAATTATGTATATAGTAAATAAATAAAAAATATGTACCATCAATGGTGTGTTATCTTATTCAATTAACAAAGTTTACCAGGAGTAGTCAACTTTCTGCAACCAAATAAACATAACAAATGAATTACAAGTAAGTATGGTATTTTTAGCATTTTAAACATTTTACAATTTTAAACATTTTACAAAAGTGAAACACTCACCATTGAAAAATCAGAAGAGTACAAAAGATTAAGTTGGCTTCAGTCTTTGGTGCCAAAGGCTACAGATTGCTGAATAGCCTTACTTCCTAGTATGTGGAGCTAACATTTATACTCTTAACACACAAAATTTAAAGGGACAAAGCCAGCCATACAATTAAACTCCTAAAGAACAGCATTTATCAACACTGGTCAACTATAAACAGCAAGAAGAACACCTAAGGTTATATTGGCTTCAGTCTTTAGTGCTAAAACTAGCTATGTAGCCTTACTTCCTTGCATGTAAAATTGGCATCTTTACTTTTAACACTCAGAACCAATCTTACAACTAGACTCCTGGAAACAATAATTTTCCTACCTTCAACATCTTTTCCTATGCAGCTTGCTACAAATTGTTCAAAGCCTTAAGTCTTTAATACTAAATGTTCCAAATTGCTAAATAGCCTTATCTCCTAACAAGTGGAATTGACATTTATACCTTTAACACCCACCACCAATTCTACAGCTAAACTCCTAGATACAGTAACAGTATTACCAGTACCAACTTTTTCTGTGTAGCATGCTACCAATTATTCCATACTCTTAAGTCCCTTATTCCTATTTTAAGTGTACCAATGTCTCAAAAACTAACCATTTAAAGGGACCCAACTAATCATATGGCAAGGCTATTTTAAGCCAAACAAGAGTGGATAATACATTCAAGTATAAAATCTTTGTATATGGTATATCTTCCTCTGCTAGAGTATCTCCCTTTAGTCTTAAGTGTTACATGCTACAACTTGCTGGATAGCTTAATTACCTAGTGTGTAAACAAACTGGTATATAGGTAAACCCAATAGATCATTTATCAAGGCTTTTCCAAGCTCAGAAGTAAAATAAGTCAAGTCTCATATGCAGTATGCATCTTACTGCTCACAGTGGCAAGCGTCCCACTAAAGTTTTAAGTGTCAAACCACTACAACCTGCTAAGTAAGTTTCCTAAGTAAATTTCCTATATCCTTACTAAATAGCATAGCTTCCTAAACCTTTCCTATAGCTTCCTTTAGCTTAAATACACAAAATTAAAAGGGCAAAGCCAATCATGCAGCTCAACTCATATAAATAATATATCCTTATATTCAGTGTCTGATCTTCCCACTAACCAATTGACTAAATAATATCTATAAAAAACATGTCAAATCTAAGTCAGTATTCAGGCCCCGGGGGCTTTTTGTCTGGAGTCTCTAAATCCAATAGGCTTCCCTCTTTAAGAGAGTCCTCTTAACGTCCACAATACTATATTCATTAGATTTCAATACCTCCAATACCACAAAAGAAAAACTATCATAGGCATGCTTACAGTTCAGAAAATGGGGTACAAGCGGAGAATCTTCATGTGCAGAACGTATCCGTGACTTATGTTCCACTATGCGTGTTCTAATCGCCCTAGTTGAGCAGCCCACATAATATTTGGGACATAAACATTTTATAAGGTATATTATTTTTTTAGTGGCACACGTAGATGAATGTCTAAGTTCAGCATTTAGATTCAAATCTGGAAAACTTAGAGTGTCAGTTTCCAATGCTTGTGAACCACTATTATTCAGCCACTCGGCTCTCATTTTTAGTTAAACTTGTGCATACCAATTCCACAGCAGATGAAGCTCATTTGTTTTCAGAATACACTGCTCCATTTGATCTCCAAGACTCAATATGGCAAAAACCGTCACAACGTTCCAAACTGATACCTAACAATCCTATCATAGACTCTTTGTTATCTTGTTGGAAAAGCCATAGAACAGTGTTGCTTCCTCCCATCTCTAAACTTTAATAATTTCTTAATCGATACTGGTTCCTTCCGGAATGTAGGAATCCTTCTTTTGACAATTGGAAACTGGCTCAGACTACTACACTCCTGGATCTTGGCTCTAAAGGTCTGTTGCTCTCTAAGACTGATCTGGAAAAGAAAATAGGGTCATCTATTCCCTGGATGCAATATTTCCAGATATAACATCTTAGCTCTTGTATTAACCTTCCACACATACTAAAGCAATCTCTAACGGGTCTGGAAAAAATTATTCAAACCTCTCAACACTCGACAAAAGGCTTCATCTCAGCAATATACAGAACAATCTTAGACAGGGATTTACAGAAACCTCTGACATATCAATCATCTTGGAATAAAGATTGTGGCAGAATTCAGTCTGATGACACCTGGACCAATATATGGGACACTATTCCATTCCGTTCCAGAATCACTGGCATACATCTGCAGTCTTTTAACTTAATCTCCCTCCGGTATCTCACTCCTCAACAATTAGCTCATTCATCACCAAAGCTTAGTCTACTATGCTGGAAAAAATGTGGAAACCTGGGAAATTACTTGCATTGTTGGATAACATGTAGTAAAATTGTTACCCTTCTGGGAATCTGTTATACCATGCATCTCATCTTTTACCAATATTGTCCTAACTCTTACACCAGAGGATCTAATGTTAAATACCGGGGGGGGGCACAATCCACTCATATTCCATCAAAGAACAAGTCTCCTTGCTATTATATGCTGCTCAAAATACTATAGCACTAAATTGGAAATCTCTAAAATTTCCTACTGTCACACAATGGCATCAAAAAATACGGAATCTGTATGTCATGGCAAAAATTACAGATACTCTAACACAATATTCACGGCCCTCTGCGCACTCCATGTTCCTCATAATCTGGCTACCAGTATTTGAGTATCTCACTTCTCAGGGTGAAATACCACAACTGGTTGTTGATCTAGGCTTAGATATATTCTAAAGTAAATGTTTTTTGCCCTATGCTGTTTTACTACACAAGTTGTTCCTTATAACTGTAACTCCCTATCTTGGTTGGAAATAATGTTATATTTACACAATGCTGCTCATAGCATATATTTTACTATCAGGCCTCACAACAAGTAACTTTACAGCTATTTTGCCAAAACTAGTTAATACTTGAAAGAGTAAACTTATAAAAGGCATCACAACAAGAAGAAATCACAGATGTTGCATTCCTGTATTACAACAAACCTTTGAACATTTGCACCAGGCACACAAAAAATGCTGACATCTAGAGTTGATAACCTCCAGATGGAGCCTGAAGTTCTTGCAGAATTACAACTTATCTCCAAGCTACAGACACCCATTCCCCTGGGGGAAATGGCACAAGAACATAAGAGAAGCCAAATGTTGGATCAGGCCAATGGCCCATCCAGTCCAACACTCTGTCACACAGTGGTCAAAAATACAAAATACCATCAGGAGGTCCCAGCAGTGGGCCCAGGACACTAGAAGCCCTCCCACTATTGCCCCCACCCAAGCACCAAGAATACAGTGCATCACTTGCCCCAGACTGAGAGTTCCTATCTATACCTCGTGGCTAATAGCCACTGATGGACCTCTGCTCCATATATTTATCTAATTCCCTCTTGAAGCCATCCATGCTTGTAGCCACCGCCACCTCCTATGGCAGTGAATTCCATCTTTGGGTGAAGATGTACTTCCTTTTATCTGTTCTAACATGACTGCTCAGCAATTTCAGGGAGTGCCCACGAGTTCTTGTATTGTGAGAAAGGGAGAAAAGTACCTCTTTCTCTACCTGCTCTGTCCCATGCATAATCTTATAAACCTCGATCATAACACCCCTCAGCCATCGTTTCTCCAAGCTAAAGAGCCCCACGTGTTTTAACCTTTCTTCATAGGGAGAGTGTTCCAAGCCTTTTATCATTCTAGTTGCCCTTTTCTGCACTTTTTCCAGTGCTATAATATCCTTTTTGAGGTGTGCTGACCAGAACTGTACACAGTACTCCAAATGAGGTCGCACCATCGATTTATACAGGGGCATTATGATACCAGCTGATTTGTTCCCTTCCTAATAATCCCCAGCATAGCATTGGCCTTTTTATTGCAGTGGAACACTGTCTCAACATTTTCAGTGAGTTATCTACTATGACTCCAAAATCTCTCTCTTGGTCAGTCTCTGCCAGTTCAGACCCCATCAATGTGTATTTATAGTTAGGAATTTTGACTCCAATGTGCGTCATTTTTCACTTGGCAACATTGAACCCCATTTGCCATGTTGATGCCCACTCGCCCATCCTCAACAGATGCCTTTGAGTACCTCACAATCCTTCCTGGTTCTCACCACACCCTGAACAACTTTGTGTCATCTGCAAATTTAGCCTCTTCACTGCTTACTCCCAAATCCAAATCATTAATAAACAAGTTAAAAAGCATTGGACCGAGTACTGATCCCTGTGGTACCCCACTGCTTACCACCCTCCACTGAGAAAATTTCCCATTTATACTCACTCTCTGTTACCTAATAATTAGCCAGTTTTTGATCCACAAAAGGATTTGTCCTTTTATCTCGTAATTTCTGAGCTTACTTAGGAGCCTTTGATGAGAAACTTTATCAAACGCTTTCTGGAAGTCAAGGTAAATAACATCTATTGGGTCCCCCTCGTCCACATGTTTGTTCACTCCCTCAAAAAACACTAACAGGTTAGTGAGACAAGATCTTCCCTTACAGAACCCATGCTGAGTCTGCCTCAATAGTTTTTGTTCATCAATGTGCTTACTAATTCTTTCCTTAATAATTAATAACCAACTTACCGGGTATCGACATCAGACTAACTGGCCTGTAATTTCCTGGATCTCCTCTGGAACCCTTTTTAAAGATGGAAGTGACATTAGCTACCCTCCAGTCCTCAGGAATGTAAGCAGATTTTAATGAAAAATTACATATTTTTGTCAGGAGATCCATAAGTTCACATTTGAGTTCCTTCAGAACTCTCGGATGTTCCTTCAGAACACCCGGATGGCTATCTGGGCCGGGTGATTTATCAGTTTTTATGTTGTCTATCAGTCGTAGCACCTCCTCTCTTGTCACCTCAATATGACTCAGGTCTTTCAACACCTCTCCTGAAATCAGCGGTTCTGGAGTGGGCAAGCACTTCTCATCTTCCACAGTGAATACAGAGGCAAAAAATGCATTCAGCTTCTCAGCCATTTCCCTATCATCCTTCACTACTCCTTTTACCCCTTAGTCATCCAAGGGCCCCATTGCCTCCCTGGCTGGTTTCCTGCGTCTAATGTATTTGAAGAAAGTTTTATTGTTGATGTTTATGTTTTTTGCTATATGTTCCTGATATTCCCTTTTTGCCTGCCTGATCACAGACTTGCATTTTATTTGCCACAGCCTGTGTTCCCTTTTATCACCCTCACTGAGACTAGCTTTCCACCACTTAAAGGAATCCTTCTTAGCTTTTACAGGTTCCATTATTTTGTTTGTTAACCATGCAGGCTTTTTTTCTATACTTACTTGTGCCTTTCCTAACCTGTGGTATATATTTTTTCTGAGCTTCTAGGATTGTAGTTTTAAGTAGTCTCCAAGCTTCCCCAATGGTTTTGACCCTTTCTACTTTCCCTTTCAGTTTCTTCCTCACATGTCCCCTCATATCAGAGAAGTTACCCTTTTTATAGTTAAAAGTGATTGTGTCAGTCTTTTTGGGCAACTCCCTATTTATACAAATATTGAACTCAATAACATTATGGTCACTGTTCCCAAGTGGTGCAATCACTTTTACATCCATCACCAGGTCTTGGGCATTACTTAGGAACCAAATACAGGATCACCTCTCCCCTGGTAGGTTCTGTGACCATCTGCTCCATAGCACAGTCATTGGCATCTTCTAAGGGTGGGCTGTATGGAATTATATCCCTGCTGAGTTCCCTGGAGTGGAGAGCCAGTTTGGTGTAGTGGTTAAGTACGTGGACTCTAATCTGGGAGAACCGGGTTTGATTCCCCACTCCTCCACTTGCACCTGCTGATGTGACCTTGGGTCAGTCACAAGTTCTGGCACAGCTGTTCTCTCAAGGACAGTTTCTGTCAGAAGTTCCCTCAGCCCCACCTACCTCACAGGGTGTCTGTTGTGGGGAGGGGAAGGGAAAGGAGTTTGTAAGCCGCTCTGAGACGCCTTTGGGCAATGAAGGGCGGGGTATAAATCCAATCTCCTCCTCCTCCTCCTCCTTTTCTTCTTCTTCTTCTTCTCTCCTCCCCAGGAACCACCCCCAAATCTCCAGGAATTTCCTAAGCCAAAATTGGCAACTCTGCACCATACTCACATGACCTTCCTACATCTCTCACACATAGAGCACTATTGATGTCTTCCTGTTTTCAAAAGTCACACTCCAGTTTGATAAGACATCCAGATGTGGAGTTTATTTCTTGACCACAAATCAAGTCAATTAGTTTTGGTTTAGAATGACATTTTGCTTGGAGACAATCATCTACAGTTTTCCTCAGTGCTTGAATTTGGTAACCTGGGAGTTTTACTCTAGACTTTGGAAACCATAAAATCTTCAGTCATGCTCTGTGCACAAATGAACTGGGAAGGGTGCATGCTAGAACAACAAGGTGAGGTTGTGTCCACTGTAAATAAATACAGGTTTGTTTGTGATACATGAATGCAGTCAGCCACTGATTCACAACCATCAGGCAAACAGCTTTACATATTCATACCTCTAGAGTGCTTACACATCCTAAAATTTTAAGGAAACTTTTTTTTCCTCCAAAGGGAATCACATTATTTGCTGCTCAAATGCACAATGTAAGTTTTCTATGGTATCAATATACGGTAATAATACAATGTTTCTGCCAGACAGTCGGCAGGATTAGTATTTACTTTATTAATTTGCTTGTAAGAAAACAGCAAAGAAAGTAATCTAACTACTTAATTGCTTTTTACCATTCTGTTCTTCTAGAAGAATTCTTCTCCTAGTGGCTTATACTGCCTTTGTTTTTTACGATAAAATTTGAATTTCCTATTTACATGTGTAAACAGGGCTATGGTATAAAGTATGTTCTGTCTGAAAATGAAATTCCATTTCCCATTAATTCTTATTACAGTTTTTTTTTATAGTTTGTTGTGTGCTCTCTCTCTCTCTCTCTCTCTCTCTCTCACACACACACACACATGTACACATGTAACACACTTTTAAACCCCCAGCTGGATAATCCTCTATTACAGTTTTGAAGGACAGCATAGTGTCATATTGTCTCTACAGAATTATATAGACATATTAATAACAAAAACCCCACTTTGTATTAGCTGAATTGAAAAGCCTCAGTCAGCTGCATTTTGTTGACAGACCCTAAACCTTTCTCACTTTCTCATCTAAAGGAAGCTATTTACTGATACTATGAGTGTCGTATGTCTTCTGCCTGACTCTCACCTCTGCAACCTTTCTTTAACTGATATGCGATGGAAGTGTTCAGGTTTCCTGGGTAAGTCTTATCTTTCCAGCCAAACAATCACTAAATCAAAACAGTCAATAGCTTGTCTCTATCGAATCAATAGCTCTGGTCATTCATAGATGCTTGGTATGAGCGACCTTCCTTTTCACTCTTTGGGACAGGCTATTCTAACTTTTTTATGGTCTAAAAGGAGCTGCTTGCCAGCCACTGCTATCTGTAAGATTTCAATTCACAGGACAAAAATTGCATTGCTCTGAGGACAAATTCCAAAGCAAAACACTGTAAAATACCTTTTATTAAGAACAACCAACCTATCACAGAATAGTGTGCAAGTTCTTTAGAACTCTTCATCAGGCTGCATGTCAGTACCAACAAAAAAGGTTTTGTAGGGTATGAGGGGAAAGTCCAAAAGCTGCAATTTGTAGTCCTAAAGAGGAATACAGGACAGGATTAGATGGTGCTGGATCCAGAAAAGAATTTCAAGTTGCACCACTGACTGCTGGGGAAAAGTCAGAAATGGCACAGATTGGCCATTTATTTTACCAGGAAAAATCCCATCGTAGTGCTGCCCTGAGTCCCACCCACCCCACATTTTTGTGCTTCCCAGATGCACACAGACCACCATGGTGGCCCTTCCAGTACTCCCCTCTTCTTATGCCCATGATTGCCACACAACTCTAGAACCTTGCTGGGATAAATAGATTCAATGATGGTTCCAAGCTATGAAAATAGACTGTGATAACCAGAATGTGTGCTCTCCATCAGCACTATGCTGAATGTATAAATTTCACTAGGCCAAACAGAAGCAGGGAGGAATGCATGGATGAATTTCACACTTACCAGAGACACCTAGTTGTATCCTGTGCATTCAACAGCATAGACAGAGAAGTAAGCACTTACATACTCCAGGGTGGCTTTTAGTCTTGTCTCAGAAAATGAATACTGAGGGACCCAGACTTAACATTCCCTGAGGTCTTAGATCCAGCTCGTACCTACAAGATAACAGAGATACATGCCCAGACAATGGAAACTCACACTGCTTTTTAGAATGAGTAGCAATGATTGTTAACCCCGTAATGAAGAGAGCCTCACACCTACCGTATGCCAACAGTAAAGAGATAAGATATCTCATTCATTCGTTCATTCCATTCATTCATTCAATTTATACCCTGCACCCTCTTCCCACAGAGGACTTGGAGTGGCTTACAGTGCTTAAAATACAATACAATACAAATAAATGTAATAAATAGGGAAATAAAACCAATTAAAGCATCAACTTGACAACAAATTACTCAGAGAAACAACTGGCCAGCTCCCTAGTTTGTAACATTAACAAAGGCCACACAAAACAGAGCAGCCTTACATGCCCTACAGAATGCTGAAAGGTCATGCAAAGCACCAGCTTCCCCAGGAGCTTCATGCTATCAGTGTGAAACACAATATCGCCAAGAAGAGGAAGAGAAACCAGATTATCCAAAGAAAGAGTGTTGCCCCACAAGGCGCAAGTAACGCCATCTTGGACTTATAATTTCATAAGCAAGAGAAACCTGGACTGAGTAAATGGTGTGTAATAGGGACTGTATTGCACGGTGACCCAAAGTGATGCCAACTGGAGACATATCCAGCAGAAGGAAGCCTTCTTGAGATAATGTGCCATGGTTCCTGAGGTTACCTGCCCGCTTACCTGTTGTAAGATGGATCAGCTCCCTAGCTGCTTGAAGCTCTGAAAACCAGGCAGATGCCGTGTCAAGGCAGGAGAACAAAAACTCAAACTCCATGTGGAGTTTCTTCCTGCACACGTAGGCAACACACTTCCCCTCCCCCAGATTGATTCACCTCCCTGAAGCTGCAGCCAAAAGATAATAGAGGGCCATCCATGATAATCGCTCTGGCCTCATGAGTCATAATCCCAGATTTACTAGAGTTCAATACTGCCCACTCCCTTAGATCCTTCCCCCTTGAACCCAGCACCAATCAGTATGTTTTTGGGGATGGACTAGAAGGGGGTGTAATAAGGAGTGTGGCCAGCCTAGCCCACCCCACCAGGACCCCCATATAAAAGAAGGTATGCACACATGTGCACTCTCTCTAGCTCTCTCTCCTCTCTGTCCTATACCCATCCCGTCCTCACAACTCTCGGTTTGCGCAGCCAGAGTTTCCACATGTCACTGTGGGCCAGAAAACGATCCTGTTTCCCTTTTAGCCTCCCTACTTTTCCAAAGGATCACTTCTTCAGCTTCTTCAATAGAAGAAGCAGCTTATTCAACAGAAGGTTCTCAGCAATGGACTCAGAAGTCGAACACTGTGGGTAGACCCAGCATAAATGTCTGTGGCTCTGTGGCTCACATTTACTTGTTGTCTAGACTAATTAAATGTATACCAACAGCTTGTTTGATAAGTTCTTAGCTACAGTAAAGTAGCTGAACTAAGATTTTGTTTTGTTAGAGTAAAGGACGGGTGTAATATTCAAAAGCCGACTGGTGGCCTGGCTGGAGTACCTCCTGATGGCACCTGGGCCATTGGTATGATACAACATGGCTTCTCTTATGTTCTTATCATAGTTCTAGAATACACCTGACTCTGCAGCAATTTCAGACCAGGTTTTACTTATGACTCTAAGTAAAATGGCTAGGTGAGCTACTATGAAGGACTCTAGTAGGCATAATATTTCTTTCTCCATTTAGTCTGAATAGAATCATACCTTATTTACTTAAGAAGATCCCTCAGCATATTCCTAAATGATTCGACAACTTACACCCAGAAGACTCAGAACATCTTCTGTGCCTTGGAACTCCCTGAGTGTGTCCAGTCAATATGTCTCTCACTTTTTCATTTAAACAAAGTTCTGTTTTGGAAGATTTCTTGAACAAAGCAAGACTGCAGAGCATGTAAACTTTAGAACCTTGCCTCAGCTTATATCTAGCACCAGTTAGTGTATGAACATTTAAACATTTACACATTTTCACTTTTATCATTTACTATTTTTAGGGGGGTCTGTGTTTTTTAAATACCATGTGTATTTCTGATTTTCTTTTTATAATGAGCAGGGCACAGACTTCTTCATTACAACACAACACCAGCAATAGCACAGTAATTAAACTCTAAATCTTAAGGAGGGGGGTTAGATTAATTATAATGGTGAAATATGACAGCTAACTTTACAGTTTTTGTTCCTCCACCTTCATTTACATTGCTGAAAGTCATTTGGAAAATAATACTGGTATCAGCATTCAGCACTTTTTCCCCACCTCTTTTCATCACACAAAACAGAACAACAATAATGTTTAATATTTATAAAAAGCTTTACCTGAGTACTCAGCAAACTTTGGATATATTATGCATCCATTACAAAGGCACTTAGGATGGATTTAGATATTATTTTAGTGATTGCTGCCAAAAATCATTTCTACATATTAGTGACTTCACATGACTCTGGATTGCATGCTAAGTCCCCATAACAGGCCGCTGGCATGGCTACTTACCATACAGTAAGGCTAAATTAGATAAGCGATGAATTCAACAATCCTTCAGTCCTTATCAATGCAGAAATTACATCTGGTATTAGGACTGCCATCCTCCAGGAAGGGAAAACCCATAGCTTCTAGATCAAAGTTCAATGAGAAATGCTGTATTTAGCTTTCTAGTCATTAACTATATCCTGTATTCCTTTTAATACAATCTATTTATTATGAAACTTTAAATGTTCTTTTTTGCTGCTTATTTTGTTCTATATGTATCTGTTATAAATTTCATCAGTTTATACATTTAAAGTGATTAACAACATTCTAAACACATCTCCAATTACAAAGCTTCAAAGTATTATCTATCAATATCCCCAATTACAAAACTTCAAAGCATAATCCAACAATTCCTCAATATACAATACACTTGCGCACTTGGATACACTGTCCATAAGTAATACCCTATGATGTCAGGCAACAGTCCCGCTAGAACAAAAGAGTCCGCTAAGTTTCTCATGGTCTATGTTATTTTCCTTCTCCTCTAGAACAAAACAGTCCACTAAGTTTCACATGGTCTGTGTTATTTTCCTTCTCCAATGAGGTCCCAGTAATTTCTCTGGTTTTGTGTAATCTCTTCTTCAAGGAAATTCATCTGTGATTTTCTAATAGACATGAGTTTTCAAGGCTGTTATCTAAATATAACATAAACATAACACAGATCTGCCATAGTATATTCACACTGCATATCTAAGGAATTGCACAACTCCTACAGCAAACTCTCACTAAACATTCCCCTGCAAATCTCTTATATATCAACTCACCACAAAATGGACTTACTAGGGAGCTAAACACGACATTTCTCATTGAACTGGAATTACAACCAATCTCCAGACTACAAAGGAAATGTTAGCTCCAAAGAGTAGACTCTATGGGAAATGCATATTCAGTGAGCTCTCTTTCCTCTGCAACTCTGCTCTCCCGAGGCTCCAGCTCCAAAGACACAGTTGGCAACCTTGCTTGGTAAACAGCTGAGGTTAGAGTTGGATTGGGATTGGCACAGAGAAGCCAAGATATTATACACATGGCCTTGACCTGTCAGTTGAACATATGACAGAATGTCAGAGCTTGGCTTGGGTTTGTGTGGAACCTTGAATGTGTAGAATCTTGAATGGTTCTCATGCAATCCATCTGTTGGGAAGGGAAGCGAATATAGATTGCATCCCCTATTCTCATTAGAATTATGCACACAGGCTATGACTCACATTTTATATTCAAGGAAAGGTGGGCCCAAAACATATTCCCATGCTCTACCAGAGCAGAACCTATATTGCTGTGGTTGTATATGAACCAGTACTGTTATGTCCTGAGCTTGATGTAAATCCCATTGACAGGCTGGTATCCAGAATGGCAGTACCTGATTGGCCTGCTACGCAGAGTAGCCAATCAGGAAATAAGGATTGTGTTGGAGGGAAGCAAAAATGTCAGTTCAGGATTTCCCAGGTCGAATTTCTGGGTTTTTTAATTGATGAACAGGGTGTCCACCCTACAAAGAGCAAGGTTGCTGCCATCCAACGAGCCCCAAAGCCCAAAACAAAAAAAGAGCTGCAGTCCTTCTTGGGCATTTTAAATTTCTACCACGCCTTCTTGCCCCAGAAGGCGTCGGTGGCAGAACCATTGCACAAACTTCTTGAAAAAGGGGCATGGTGGACCTGGGGGCCACGGCATGATGAAGCATTTAAGGGAAAAAAGACTTGCTAGTGTCTAATTCTGTGTTAACGCACTATGATGAAGGGAAGCCGCTAATCCTGGCTGCAGATGCCACCCTGTTTGGAATTGGCATGGTCCTCAGCCACAAAATGGTGGATGGGCGGGAAGCACCAATATCTTATTATTCAAGGACACTGACGGGTGCTGAGAGGAATTATGCACAAATTGATAAGGAGGGACTTGCATTGGTTGTTGGTGTTAAAAAAATCCATCATTTTTTGTACAGATGGAAGTTTGTAATGGTCACCAACCATAAACCTTTGCTGGGCCTCTTTGCACTGGGTCACCAAATGCCTCCAGTCCTCTCACCCCGAATGCTGCGATGGACGGTTTTCCTGGCAGCTTTGATTTTGAACTTGAACACTGACCTGGGAAGGCAATGGGACATGTGGATGCCTTAAGCCGGTGTCCGATTCCAGGATCTGCTCTGGATGCTGCTCCTGCCTATGAGGTAATGGCCCTGGAAGAACTGTCACAGCCGCCAGTCCATGCCTCAGACATTGCTGCTAAATCTGCAAAGGACTCCACCATTGCCCAGGTGCTTAACTGGGTGTGGAGGGGGTAGCCAATGGGTTGTTTGCCGCCAGAATTTCAAGCTTATTGTATGCATCAAAAAGAGCTGTCAGTACAAAAGGGCTGTCTGTTGTGGGGGAGCAGGGTGGTAGTGCCTCCTCCCTTACGGGAAAGAGTCTTGGAGGCGCTGCACAAGGGTCATCCAGGCATAGTAAAAATGAAAGCTCTGGCCCGGAGCTATGTCTGGTGGCCCTGGATAGACCACAACATTGAGGAGTGGGTCAGGGTTTGCAATGAGTGCCAACTGTCCAGACCAGATGCCTCTACATCCTTGGAAAAACCCACACAAACCTTGGTCTAGAATCCATGTAGACTTTGCTGGCCCATTTCACGGGCAGGTATTCTTGATCGTGGTTGATGCCTATTCAAAATGGCTTGAAGTGCTCCTCATGAGCAAGATGACGACCGCAGCAGTCATAAAAGCACTGCAAAAACTTTTTGCTACACATGGGTTGCCAGACACTCTGGTTTCTGATAACAGGCCTCAATTTGTGTCTGCAGAGTTTGCAAAGTTCATGCAGGACAATGTAATAAAGCACATTACATCTGCGCCATTCCATCCTGCAACAAATGGGCAGGCCGAGAGAATGGTTAGAACAAGAAAGGAGGCTCTGGGAAGAATGACTCAGGGGGACTGGAGTCAAAAGGTGGCGTCCTTCCTCTTATACCAACATATAACACTACACTCGGCCACAGGGAGAAGTCCTGCAGAGTTGTTAATGGGTCGCCGCCTCACCACCCTCCTTGACAGACTCCACCCTGATCTCACCACAGATCGACCGCCCCAGAGGGATAACAGGGAAACTCCCAGATTCTTTAAAACTGGGGACTTAGTGTTCATCCGAAACTATGGGGAGTGACACCTTTGGCTTCCAGGTGTCATCATAGAGGTAGCTGGGTCACTATCATATGTGGTGCAGACTGAAGATGGCTGACAACTTAGGCACCACATCGACCAGCTATGCCAGCAATGGTCCACCCCTGACTGAGAAACAGCAAGCCAAACCAACAGACCAGTGCCTCTAGAGGTAGAGGTAGAGGTGGGTGAAACTCCTCAGGTCGCCGAAGCTAGGGAGATAGCTCCGACTGAACAAGGGACAGAATCTCAGGTGCCCGAACAGGCAAACAGTAGTCCTCAGACTACCAGTGAGGAGCAGACACCCCCGACAGAGACCTGCATAGGTCTCAACGGTCTAGGCAGTGACCGGCTTATCTGAAGGACTACATCTGTTCAGAGATAGTCCATTCATAGGGTGGAGGGATGTTATGTCCTGAGCTCGATGTAAATCCCATTGACAGGCTGGTATCCAGAATGGCAATACCTGATTGGCTATGTATATTTTGGAGAACGTGGACTCAGATAGGATTGTATGAACAATGCTTCTTTGAGATGATTTTAGTTTTGCAGTAGTTGGTAAGAAAGTTTGGTAAACCTTTTCGGAACCTGAATGTTTGTGCAATTTGGCCTTAGCTGTGCTCTCATGAAAAATGCCAATGTTTAGCTGCATTATTTACTTTTTGTTGATCACAATACACAGTTTAATCCTCTTAAGAAAAAAATGATGCAGCTAAACATAATTAAACAAAAAGGGACACATTTTGACTTCTATGAGACCATACAACAGTCTGTTCATAATTATATTCTTAAACTGGACTGGACTGTGTTACCTCCTTATAAAAAGGCACTAAAATCTTGTAATAGATTGCTAAAAGTAAATAAACAACCAAAAATTATGAAGTCAGCTATGCATAAGGCAAGCAGAGAAGAAGCACATATTCCCCAAGGCACAGGAACAGTTTTCTCCTCTTTTGAAAAAGGGAGCCATATAAGAGGAAAAAACAACAAACAAAAAAACCTTAAGTGATTTCTGTCAGTGCTTTCTGAGGTAATTGCTCCTGTGTTTTCCAGTGCAATTTACTGAGTGCTGTGTCTATTTCCTATACACTCCAAGAACATATGCCAGTGAAAAATATATTCTAACAGACAGCTTGTTACAAGTTCTTATCCAGCAAGGCACCAAGGGATATAAGCTTCATATTGAAGAAGTAACTCTCAGAGAAAGCGTGTGGAAGAGGAAGCATATTTGCTGTGTGGCTCTCTAAATGCCATCCTCTGTTACCGGAGAGATGACAAGTCTCCTGTATCCCTGCACTGCATTATTTAGTGAAATGATAGGTGGTTTCTGTTAGTTTTACTTACTGCTCATTTCTTTATTGTTTACAGATGGTGGCTTGCCTGCACTGATTGCTGGCACAGGGCTTAGTAGGAAGAGGTCCTGCAGAGGTCCACAACAAACACACCACACAACAATTTTGGAATAAAAAATAGGCCACAGCTTTTATTGATTACAGCCCAGGGAGCATTGGCAAAGTATGGGGGTGGATCCTGGAAAATAGAGCGACCTGCCTGCCACCCAATAACCACATCCCTCAGCCCGCCTGCTGAGGGAAAAAACCTGGGAGTGACAAATACTACTGGTATCACAAGGGCGGCTTCCTCTTTGTGGTACCAATTTGACACCTGGGGTGAGCATGGGCACAGCCCCCGAGATGGGCCTACTGCATGTTGGCTCAAACCCCCAGACTCCTTAAGGGGTTCCCCAAAAAGTGGGAGGTGGACATGTAGGCCCGTCTCTCCAAAATGGATCCACCCCAGATGCACAAAACCACCAGCTGTGATAGCAAAGAACTTAGAAAATCTTTTAAACCCAGGGAGGGTGGGTGGGGTTTTGACAAAAATCGCACTGCCATGCTTCACCGGCAGTGCTGCTTAAATTTTCCTGGTCAGGCTCTACGTCTTCCACTGCATAGAGCCCGCCAGATACAAAGAGACCAATCAGCTGCCCCCCCCCCAGCTAGCATGAAGCCAGCCAACGCGGTCACTCCAGTTTCCCGTCTCTGCTGGCCGTTTGCCCTATGGTGGGGGAGAAGACTTCCTCCAGCCCTCCTTCTGCCCACGCAGCAATCTGGCCTTTCAGGTTAGTCTCGGCCTCATATGTTAGAGGGGGACAAAGATTAATGGTGTAGTCCTAAGAAGACCACGTACTTCAGTGGACTGAGAGGGATGTAGCTCTATTTAGGACTGCATTGTAAAAATGGGTCAGATCCAATCATCTTTCTGATACTGAAAAAAGGAAGGAGGAATCTGCTCTGACCACCTAAAAAGGTTTTGTTGAGAGTCAAGCTAGATGCGATAGTATAGCCATGGCTATAGTATGATAAGGAATGGAGTGGGCTGGATCCAGTCCCATAAGAGTTTAATGTTTGTTTCTGTTGCAGATCTGAACAGATCCACAAGTATGATGGACAGTTCCATAAAAATGGATTGACAGCATGGAAGTAGGCCACATACAGCCAGCACATTGTTAAGGCATCAATTTTCACATTGATCAATTATCTTCCACCGGTTAATTCACTAGAAAAGAGCCATCCAGTTAGGACAGGACCCCTCTACGTGCATTTGGTAGAATTTTAAGTCATTGTTTATAAATTTGAACCTTACAATTCAAGACATTTTCCCTAGGGTAACTTCTTTCCAGTCCCTGATGTATAGTTCCTTGCAGCTATGCGATCGACTCAAAAAGACTGAATATGTTTTTTCCAATCAAAACTGCCTTCACCCACTGCCTTTCCAGACTACAGGAAAAGAAAACAGGCAATGACAGCAAAAGTGGTTCTGAATGGGAAAATGGCATCGAGGCCAAGAGTTAACCACTCCCCCCTTAAACAACAGCACATTTTTAGCCAAATTGCATCTCATCCTCCCAAGATTGTTTTTGAAATGTCAAACCCTGTTGGAAGATTCACAGGGCAATCCTGAACTCAGAAGGATGTAACTCTGTTTAGGATAGCACTGCCAATTGGAGACCTTCAACTTAACACGTAATTTGGCTCTTAGCTTCTGAGCAATGAGAAGCAGACTCGCTGCCAGGAAGAAAGACTTCTGCCGCTAGAGGAAGGGGGGGAACAGAGTCCCTCCCCCAGCATGCCTTGCTGATCAGCAGGAACAAAACCGATCACAGCCATTATAAAAATGATATGAAAAGCACTGTAATCCCATATAAGTTACACCTGCAACAAAAGTGCTTTTTTGTTTTCTCAAAAGGTTTGTTGCAAAGAAATCTAATGCTGGATTCTTTTAAACTTTAGGAAAGTCCTTTCCAAACAGATATTCTTTATTACAATTGGCTTTCATATACAAATTCATCAAGACCCAAAGAGTAAGGCTAATAAGCTGTCATAACCGCATTGATTTCTTCACAGCAGTTTTGATTTAAGAAAAAGAATTCCATTTTCAGTATTACTGTATTAGAGAAACAAATTATCAAAATAGCAGACAGAGTGAAAAATGACATAAATGCACAGAAAATGGCCCTTTTCAAAGAAACAGGCTCTCGATTCTGGCACAGGGGGCTTTTACTGTAAGAGCCAGCCACTCTTCTTCTTGCCTCCTGTTGCTCCAACATTTTATTCCTTAAAAAGTTTCTTTAGTTAAATCATATAGTTTGCTGTCTAACTCATTGATTCACAAAAGGTAACAAACTGCAACTTCTTACACTTGTCCAGCCTTTCTTTAGTTCTAGAAAATAAAACTCTTTTCTAAGCAGAACACTCGGCGTAAAAGAATACAAAAACTTCTAAACAGCTGCTCCACTAAACCAGAAATGGATAATTCAGGTCTAGGATGTGGATAACCCAACTGACATTTGGGTTTATTTATTTTGAGCCGATTTGGGTCATGACAGCTCATTATGCAGAGATCACTTTCCAGGGACAGTAAAAGAGCAGGAATTTAGTGTCTTCTGGGATTTTTTTTCTGTTGTACAAAACCCCAGATTGTATATGCATGGTGCATCTTTCTTTCCTCTCCTATTTACAGCTGAATATAATGATACCTGTGGTCTGAATCTCAAACTGCTGCTAAGAGGTGGACAATGGATAACCCACCTGAATTACAATCCAGTTCAGAGTTCTTGAACCACTTGTACTCAAGCACAGCCGTATGCTTACCCCATTGTCCATGTTTGTATAGCAGCAATCTTTGTGGTGAAAGCACATGCCGAGCAGCATTCAGTCTGGATCAAGAAAGAAACAGAACTCAAGGGCCTGCAGTAGATTTTTAAGCAAGGAATTTATAGACTGGGTGATAAACTAAGACTCCCTGCCCCATTGGACAGCAGCCAAGAAATTAAAGCATTGAATTTACTGGTTTGGTTCCAGTTCAGCTGGACTAAAGTGATCACGGTTCATGCCCATAAAAGTTTGGTAATCTATTCAGCACAACTCAGTTCCATTTTTGTTCATATGTGGAAATTTAAATATCATTCATGTGATGGTCCTGATTTGCATACAACCAATATCAATGTTCACTAATCTTAGTGCCAGCTGTTAGAAACAAACTAGATATAAAAGAATGTAAAGATGTACAGTTAGTGGAAACTTTGGGCTGAGAAAATCTGGGAAGGAACACAGGAAAAATGGAATATCGGTTTTGGATTCCTTGATAAGAAACCGTTCAATATGATAGATGGGGGTGCTGCCAAGTCACAGCTGAGTGATGCAACCCTACAGAGTTTCCAAGGCAAGAGACGTTCAGAGGTGGTTTGCCATTGCCTGCCTCCGCATCATGGCCCTGGACTTCCATGGTCATCTCCTATCCAAATACTAGCCAGGGCCGACCCTCCTTAGCTTCTGAGATCTGATGAGATCCGGCTAGCCCGGGCTATCCAGGTCAGGGCAATATGATGGATACTCAAGTGCAAAACACATACACAAGCTTTATATTGAGTTAAGGCTTTCTCATGCTAGAATCAATGAGGTTGTTTAGGACTAGCATGTGAATGAACCCTGGCACTCCTGCATCCCATTGTGCAGTCAAAGTCAATGACAGTGCAATCCTAAACAGGGTTGTTGTTGTTGTTGTTCAGTCGCACAGTCGAGTCCGACTCTTTGCGACCCCATGGACCAGTTTACGCCAGGCCCTCCTGTCTTCCGCTGTCTGCTGAAGTTTGCTCAATTTCATGTTCGTTGCATCGATGACACTGTCTAACCATCTCATCCTTTGCCGTCCCCTTCTTCTTTGACCTTCAATCTTTCCCAGCATCAGGGTCTTCTCCAGTGAGTGCTCCCTTCTCATTTGGTGGCCAAAGTATTTGAGCTTCAGCTTCAGTATCTGGCCTTCCAGGGAACAGTCAGGGTTGATTTCTTTTAGGATTGACTGATTTGATCTCCTGGCAGTCCAAGGGACTCTCAAGAGTCTTCTCCAGCACCATAGTTCAAAAGAATCTATTCTTCGGCGCTCGGCCTTCCTTATAGTCCAACTCTCGCAGCCATACATTACTACGGGGAATACCATTGCTTTGACCATGCGGACTTTTGTTGGCAAGGTGATGTCTCTGCTTTTTATCATGCTGTTTAGGTTTGCCATCGCTTTCCTCCCAAGGAGCAGGCCCTCCACGGCATAGCCCACAGCCCACAGCCTCATCGAACCACACAAGCTCCCTCGCCACGACAAGGCAGTGATCCATGAGGGAGTAAAAACAGGGTTACCCTCTTCTAAATCTGTTGAAATCAAGGGATTTAGAAGAGTATAACTCTGTTTAGGATTGTGCTATTTATTTATTTATCAATTGAATTTCTACCTCGCCCTCCCAGCCAGAGCTGGCTCAGGGCGGCTTACAGCTATGGATAACTCTGCTAAGTACAACTCTGCTTTGGATTGTGACATGGAACAAATCAGGAAACTATATGCAACCTGTGGTGCGTGTTTCTCTTCCAGATTAGGAGGACAGGGAAGAAGGCCACCCCAGAACTCAGGAATTATACAAATGGGTCTAGGAAACATTCCAGATGTTTTAGTACAAGTGCATTGTGCATACAAAATTTAAGTCCACATTCAAAATTTAAAGAGGGAATTTGCCCCAAGTCTGAGTGCAACACTGATCTGAGGGAGGGGGAGATGTTGGTACTTCAGCTACTGACCATTATCATTACCAAGCAATACTTACCAAGAGATAACTGTATGAAGTTGTTGTTTAGGTTTTTTGCCTCACAGGAAGGAAGAACTCATCAGAATGTTTTATGAGAACTCTAGATTATTTTAAGGGCTTTTTTAAATTGCAGTATTCATTCAAGAATTTAGCAAACATTTTTTAAATATTTCAACAGAAGTTTTACACTAACAACTGCAGAAAATGAGTAAAGCTCCAATCCAAGGTGAACTCATTTAGTGGTAAATTCTGTTGTACTCAGTGGAATTAGTTTCTGAGTAAACATTTACAGACTAGGTTACCTATGTAATAAAGTAGCTAAATTTCTTACTGCCTTTGGCTTTCAGAAACTACAAAACTTATTTCTCTTTCCTTGATTTCAATTAGCCTTAGCCATTAAGGAACTGTATTAAACCGGCCGAGCTCTGGGACAAGGAAGCGATTACATACAATCACTGCTCACAGATAAAAATGCCATTTTTCCCACCATCCTTACTATGGGAAATCAATTGTACTTGGAAAATGTTTGGGGAAGGTATAGACTACCTTGGAAGTATTATGTAATATTGAATGAAAAAAATCTATTTGAGCGCTTCCACAAACAAGCTATCACTGCAGCCCTGCATAACCATTCACATACATTCTTCTTCCCACCCCTGTCTTGAGTGTGTAAGAACATAAGAGCCCTGCTGGATGACCAGTGGTCCATCTTGTCCAGTGTACTGTCCCACACAGTGGGCAATAAGTTCCCCTGGAGGTTCAACAACAGGACATAGAGACTGAGGTCTTCCCCTGATGTTGCCTCCTAGCTTTGGGATTCAGAGATTTACTGCCTCTGAACATGAAGGTTCCCTAGTAGCCACTGGTAGACCTATCCTCCATGAATCTGTCTAGTTCCCTGTGGCTTTCGTTAAACCCTCTGGTAGCAAATTTCACATTTTAATCACTTGCTGTGCAAAGTTGCATTTCCTTTTGTCTGCCCTGAATCTTCTGCTCATCAGTTTCACTGGATGCCCTTGAGTTCTAGTGATTTAGGAGAGGGAGAAAATGGTTTCTTTGCATAACTTTAGAAACCTTTATCATGACCCTCCCCTAGTTATCTCTTTTCTAAACTGGAAAGTCCCAGATTCTTCAGCCTTTCCTCATAGGAAAGGTGCTCCAGCCCCCTAATCATCTCGATTGCCCTCTTCAATATGACCTCTTCAGTGCAATATGTCATTCACTTATAATCGATAATGCTGCCCACTCTAGACTAACACAAATTGTAATGATATTGAACAGAGTACCAGGCCACAGTAATAAAAGCCTGGGTTTTCACAGGAACCATTTCTCCTTCTTTTAGGTAGCAATTACTTCCTGGCTTGTTCAAGTGTGCAAATTTCCTCCAAGGATTGCTTACAATTAAGATACAGGACCTCTTGTCTGAACACCCTGAAGGGTCCAGAAATAGGAGACTCTCTCTCTCTCTCTCTCTCTCTCTCTCTCTCTCTCTCTCTCTCTCTCTCTCTCTCTCTCTCTCTCTCTCTCTCAGCTTTGCATTTTGATTAAAAACTTGGCAGGAGATGCACTTTGAAGAGTTCTACCTGATTGATCAAGGGTTTAACTGTGCCAAAGAAAATACACCAGAAAGCTGAGCAGAAAGCCTGCATGACTCAGTGCTTTCTTCAAGACACTACCTCCCTCTAGACTCTGGGAGGGGAGGCGTTTAAACTTTTAACTCTTTGCCTTCAGTCACTACATCTGAAAAAAAGCCAAATGATATCAGCTTTTATTCAGGTGGCACTACCTTGGTAGCTGAATACAGATCTCTGATCTGTATTCAGCGGAATAAATACCCGGGAAATACTGATAGTACCCGGAAAATACTGATACTGACATTGCTACGATGACCAAGAGAATAAATGTGAATTTAGCCGGCCCTTAGAAATGATCTCAGCTCCTTCCTTGCTAATACCTGCAATACTTTTCATTCAAGAAGCTAATTCTGTTCAATACCATACTCAGGTTAAAATCAGACAAATCAATTAATTATACAAAGAAACTTTGAGGCATGTATCCAGCAATGCAGTTCCCAAACAGAATGGAATTTTGTGGAAGAGGGGATGGTGATTGCTACTGATTCTCTCCTTCTACTACAGAACACCTGCCCCTGGTCTCCTATGCTGTTTGTGAAGGTCTGCTGACCTCCAAGATCAACAGTTTGGTGGACTGTAGCAACAGATGAGGAAGCATAAGAAAGTCCTGCTCTAGCAAGTCCACAGATAATTGATAACACCCCCATATTTTCAAGTCTTCTATCCAGAGTTTGACCCTGAGGGGCAAACTACACATTAGAAGCAAGCAATTCCATCATCCCTGCTTTTCCATTCCAATCAGGATTATCTTTGCATGCATATTTGGAATTTCAGACAAACCGTCCCCCATTATTTTATTTATGCCTGTTAGACATAGACAATAGACAAAGAAAGTGTCTATTTTATTTATGGCAGATGAATCTTGTGTCCATTCCCACATTATATTATATGGTCTTATGATCCTAACATAAATCTTCTCAAGATAAAGAAATAACATTGTCAGATTTTAAAAACTATTTTTATAAGGGGAAAAGTTTTATTAAGAATAGCTTGACGGCTTTTCTTTCAAGAAAATTACTCCCTCTCAGAAAGCAGATGAAGTAATAGAAAGGCTTTACAATGTGGTTTTTTTTTTTAAATCCGACCTGTGGATTCATCTGTGGAAGAGAAAAAAGAACAAATTACTTGAACTTTCTTCCCCAAGCATGAATTAAAGGGGGAAGGGGAATCAATTTAAAGATTTTTAAAGGAAATGTTTAAAGGCATGTATGGGGGAGCAGACTGAGAAGCTTTTTAAAAAGAGCAGATTTAAAATAAATTTGGAAAGGAAAAAAATGAAGTCAAAGCCTGTAGTCCTGGTTCTCATAATCTCCTCTTTCTAGCATGGGGGGCACTTCTCAATAGCTTCAATCAAAGGACTCACTTCTACAAAGCTTCAAGAGCAGGTCACTTTCCATGTCATCTTATCATCATGTGACCTCCACCACCCATAACTCTCTGCTTTTGCTGCAGGCTTTCTGGTAAAAAGAGAAGTATGGGACAATGGTGAATTCCATTTTACTGAAAACTTCCTTTTGTTAGCAGGAAAGAAATACCATTTGAACTGCACAGCTGATGATTACACATCTGTTCAGTTTAATATCTGTTTGTAATAAACATGTAGCACCTACATGTAGGGTGCTGTCTTGAATTCTGTTTCATTGTATCACTTGAGAGAACCAATTTTTAACAGACAAGATAAAGACCTATCCAATTTAGAACTGAGCTAAAAATGGCAGGGTCCATGAGAACCAAAGTATTTGCTCATTTAAACTTAAGAAGCATCCTGCTCTCTCCAAATGGGTTCTGAATACACATCATACTCTTTCTGAATAGGCATTATACTCTCTCTGAATAGGCTTTCTGAAGCTGTCACACATCTTGTTGGCTATGTAGTACCAGTGATGAAACTGTGATGTTGTCACACTGAGTACATGGTTTTCAGTTGGCTACGATCCTATACTAAGCTTCAAGAAGCCCCTGTTTCAATAGCATTGTTCTTTCCTTTGTTGTCTACTTTCTGTTTCTACTATGGGGAGAAAGAAAAGAAGCAGCAGCAGCCAGCAGGAAGTAGAGATGCTGCTGCTTCTTTCTCCTTTTTCAAATTCCTGTCCTCACACAGGAGTAGGGTTGCCAGGCAGGGGTTTGGGGAGGACTTACCAGGAGAAAGAGAAAGGCCCAGTCCACATCAGTGGTATTGCACTGGAAGTGAAGTCATCAATTCCAGTGACTTCTGGGTGATGCTCTGGTATTTGGACAAAAACTCTATGATAAAACCAGCTTCTATCATAAAGATTTTGCCCAAATATCAAAGGGTCACCAAGTCCCTGGTGTGATGATGTCACTTCCTGTGCAATGCTGGCATTGTTGCCTAGGCTGCCTTCTTTCTACTGGTAAGTCCCCCCAGTGGCCAGCTGATCTGTTGCTGGGGGGCAGGCCAGGGCCTGGTGGGCAGGGGACCCTGCCTCCACCAGGGGGTTTGGCAATCCTACACAGGAGAGAAGGCAGGCAAGTAGTGGTATTGGTAACTGGGAAAGGCCATATTTGTTGGGAAGCCCTTAGAATGAAGGGGAATAATCCTAAAAGAGGGGAGTTGGCATAGGGTTGCCAGACCCTCCAGTGTGGGTGGGGGTCCCCCGGTTCATGGCACTCCTCTCTGCCACCAGCAAGCTGGCCACTGGGGGGAATTGCCCCCTCAAACAGGCAAGAAGACAGAAATAAACCCAACATGCTTATATCACCTGGAAGTGATGAAGTCATGTAGGTGACTTCAGGGGGTAATGCTCTGGTTTGGGGGCAAAACTCTATGGTTAGAAGCTAATTCTACCATAGAGATTTTGCCCACAAACCAAAGCATTGCCCTCGATGTCCCTGACATGCCTATGGCACTTCTGGGTGATGTAGGCACATCATGTTTATTTCTGGCTTCTTCCCTCCCCCGTTCATCCACCAAACCTGACTACCCTAAGTTGGCATAAGATGCTGTGGCATACATCACCCAAGCACCATTTACTCTCCAATAGGATCCTGTAAGGTATGTTGTGAAAAGGAGCTTTCACAGGACAAAGAAATACCCTGGGAGATGAGCTTCCAGACCAATTTGTTCTCCTGGAAATGTGCTGCTGGGTTTCTTGCACAGGAAACAATGGTGATTAAAGGGGACAGGAATGAGGGAGGGAATCTTTTTTTTTCCCCCTGGGGGAACACACCAGAACAGAGCTCCAGAACCTCTTTGACAAAACTCTTTTTAAAATGTTTAAAAGTTCATGAGTTTTCAGTATACAGACTGAAAACTTCATTTCTTTCTTGAGAGTTCAGGCACTTCTTGTTCCAAAAATAAAAAAAAGCCCTGGAGGGAAGGAATGGGAAGGGATAAGGAGAGTGAGAGGGGTGGTGTCTAAAGGACAGTGGAGCAAAAAGAAGGTGAATGGTGGTTTGGGATAGAGAGATTGGGGACTGAGCCAGAATGATCATTTAAATTGTGAGGGAGATTGGCTTCTGGTATTGTGTGTTCCAATGCCCCCTCCCTCAAGATGATAGCAAAGTACACAAAGCCTAGAAGTACAGGTGGGATGGAAAGGAATCGTTTTTTTAAAAAGTCCCCCTCCATTCTATGTCCTTTTTGTGATGTTTGTAGAAGGACGCTACTTCCTACTTCTGCGTATACATGTGGATGTGTGGGTGGATCAGTGAGTGGAATCAGTATTAGTATTTGGGATCAGCATTTATGGAAAGATACTACAAAAATAACTGGTGTTGTGACATGTGAGTTTGCTTGTTGTTAGTATGGAGGGAGGCCTGCAGAGTGCCTTTCTGGGCTCTAAGTTTACAAACATTTCCTGCAGAAACATGGAGGTTGGGTATAAGTGTTCATTTTACTTTTTAAAGTCTACTTTCACAGTGCACTGACAAGGACAACAATCAACAAGCCTAGAACTGGTGAGATCTGCATTCAAGTCCCTGCTTGAAGTTGACCTTGGGCCAGTCACTCTCTCAGCCTAACTTACCTTAACACTCTTTGAGTTGGTAAGGTTGCCAGTTAACGCCAATAGTCCAGTATTTTCACTGTTTGGGGAAAACACTGAAAAAATACCATTTACATTTTTTCCCAGTTTTTTTCCCAGTCAATGAAAATACCAGACCG
This sequence comes from Gekko gecko, assembly GCA_029375565.1. Classification (NCBI taxonomy): domain Eukaryota; kingdom Metazoa; phylum Chordata; class Lepidosauria; order Squamata; family Gekkonidae; genus Gekko; species Gekko gecko. Next base: position 49,983,843 of record JAPDNY010000008.1, read on the forward strand.
CCCAAGCCAATACTGGACATGCTGGCTGAAACATAACCCGTATGAAACTTTTTCTACAGACCAAGTCTCTGCTGACAGGACTCTAATGATGCATGGTTATCGAGAAACAGGGAAGGCTCCCACAGCATATAACTAATTTTATGATTGGAAAGTCCACCAGGTGCCTTGTGTACAGCAAAAGGGGAAAGAGTCCATTTTCCTCCCAGGCAATCTACCGTTGGGAGTGTGAACAGAAAAGGTCATATTTGCTAGGTGTTCCAAAATTATTCCTCTGTGTCAGCTATCAATGCAAAGTGATTTTGCTGCCAAAGCACACAGCAGAATGGACAGAGAATAGAGCATCAGTATGAAGGGAAGCACTCCCGGCCCATTGAGAGATAAATAATTGATAGGAAAGTACTGACTTTTCATTTATGTAGCTTTCCTTTAAGGGAAAAAAAAACAGTTTAATGTGCACCAGAGTGAATCCAGGGCAACGCAAGATGAAGTTTGCTCAGGCAATAGGCTTATAACCACAGTCGCAAAGCCTATTATGTATTACTGAGAGTGTATTCACAATGTACTAGATTAGCCATAAATTAAACCGCAGAACAGAGCAACAAAAATTTAACACATACAAATTATTACTCTAGCATTGATGCACATACATTATAGAGTAGAAGATGTCATTGTGGCACATATTGTGCACGCAGAAGGTCCCAGGATCAGTCCCAAGCATCACCAGTTAACAGAACTAAGACCAACCTCTGGAAATCTACTGCTAGTAAAAAAAATAGGCAATAGGCTAGATCAACTAAAGGTATAAGGCAGCTAATGGGGCTGCCAAATGACACAGAGTCAACCACAAGATGTCAGGGAGCGAGGTCAGGCATAACTTTATAGCAACTGTTCAACATTTTCAGGCAGAAATTTCAGGATGTCTTTTAAAAAGGCCATATTGTTTAAAAACATTTTCTTGCATACATCCAGCTTACCTTCAGTCACACAATGAAGGTTCTTGTGCTTTGCTGGAAGCTGCTGCCAGAGCAACTTTTAAAAAATCATCAGATGATTAGATCTCTGGTGGCCAGTGAGAAGTCCTGCAGGGAAAAGCCCCATTTGGACTGAACCACTTTCTAAAAACACTTGGTGGATGCCAGGAAAGGTATTAGTAGGCACCACAGCACCCACATAAACCACAGGGGACCCCTGGCTTAGACAAAAGCTATATGGTAGAGCACATGTTTTCCATGGTCAAAGTCAAACATTTATTTAATTCCTGGTGGGAAAGGTCTTTAATGTGAGAGTTTTGGCACTCTGCCAGTCTGCAAACTTGATGGACCTTAAGCAGTTTCACATATTAATATATAGGATATAACCAGTACATGATGCTGCATACCAGGTCCCTTGTTTGCCACTGTTCTGGGCTCATGTTAGACAGAAATTTCAGAATTAGCTACAGAAGTGAAGGACAATAAAAGATGAGATTATTTTCTCTTACTGTGATCTCGCTCTGCATTATTACTTCCCCATTATATTCTGGAGTTTGGTTGAACTGTGTAGATAAACTGTCATAGTGAAATAGTCACAAAATAAAGAAAAGAGAATAGAAGATAACATAGAAGGAAAAGATATCTCTGCTCAAGAGTCAAAATGCTTTTATTTTGAGTTGGGACAGTGTGGTACAATGTGATACAGCAGTTAAAGAAACCCAGTTCAAATCCCCAGTCAGTCTACTGACTGTTTCCAGACACACATTCTGCTTGAGCACATTAAGGCATCAGGATAGATTTCCTTGTATATGTTTCCTCCTTTAGCAGCCCCAGCAAAAGGAAAGAAGATGGAAAAACAAGGCCTCATTAAAAAAAACAACTTCTGCCTATGCCATAGCCCCAATCGGGGGTGGGGAGAGATGGCTGCTATTTATTCTTTAAGAGATCCACACATTAATTTTCTGTCATACCTGGTTGACAACAGCGCAAGTTCAATATCCCCAACACAATAAATGCTGCAAACAACCCCAAATGCTGCTCAGTCCTCCAAAAAGCTTTTAAGACAACATTCAGGTATTGGTTATTTAATCATGATTGTTTTCGTAGCCTAGAAAGAAGAAGAGCAAAAAATCTGGAGAGAGGTTCTTATGAAAGTGGATTTTCTGTAAGACGGCTAGAGAGATGGTGCAAGTCAAGTCTTCAAAAGCAGCAAAAAGCCAGTTTCTGAACATTTATAAAGAAGCATTTTCATCAGCCCAGAATTTAACAACCAACCACTGGAGGAAACTTTGATCCCAAAGATTTAACTTGTCAACCTGGATTACACATATTATTTCTAGAACAGTCTCAGCACTATGCTTCAAGAACCAAAAGCAGTTACTCAAAATACATCCTCCAAGTCAACTATCATTGATGTTCAATAGAACATAGAATGTAGGCCTTTGGGGAGACTTAAATTAAACATTATCCCTAAAAATTTCATTATAAATGGGTCAGCTTGGGACACTAGTAAGTAAACTGTAGGATTTTATCAATCACAAAAACAGGTAGACCCACAAACCATAATTTATTGTTATTGTTCTAATTAAGGCCCTGAGCAGCCAGGGACCAACATACATGTGGGACTACCTCTCCCCTTATGTACCCCGAAGAGCCTTCCACTCAACAGACCAACATCTGCTGGTAGTCTCTGGCCCAAAGGACATCTGACTAGCCCCAACTAGGGCCAGGGCATTTTCAGCTTCCATTTGAGATCAGGGCCCTGCGAGATCTCTTGCAGTTCCACAGGGCCTGGAAGATGGAGCTACTCTGCCAGGCTTTTAGCTGAAGCAGCAGATGTCCAACAACTTTTTGGCCTCTCCTGCTCATACTGAGTCTCACGGAAACTTTAGCGGCAACAGGCATATATAGAAGACTTAAGACAGCATTTGAACTGATCCTGTACAGTTTTCTGGATTCTACCAAAGGGACTCTTTCTAAATTATACACGCTCCTGATAGAATACGATAGCTCCTACACCTCCACTTACCAGAAAGCTTGGGAATGGGATCTTAAAATGCCGTTGTCAGACAAGCAGTGGTCCTCTGGTTGGAACTCTTCAAAGAAAGTCTTTAAGGTCTTCAACATCCACCTGCAAACATACACATTGATTACTCGCTGGTACTACACACCTGACTGTCTACATAATCTGAACCCCAACTACAACCAGCTCTGCTGGAAACAGTGCAGGTTCAAAGGAAGCTACTTCCACTGCTGGTGGGAGTGCCCACACATCAACAACTTTTGGAAGAATGTCATAGCGGAAATAAATAAGATCTCCTCTCAAATGATCCCTCTTAAACCAGAAGTCATCTTACTTCAGCTGCAAGAAACACCTCACCCACAATACAGCTTTGATGAACTTACCTTATTCCTATTGGCGTCAGCCTGCTTGGCCACTGCTACAACCTGGAAGTCTGCTTCTCCTCTGACACCAACCATCTGGAGGAACAAAGTTTGGGATCAATTTATTATGTGCAAACTTTCTGACTCGCTTCAAAGACAACGATCTGGCACCACCATGACTTACTCCAAACTTGTACGCACGTGGTTTCCATGGTTGCAATATATGACAGACACAGATCTTCTCCCTACTAATCCTGCTTACTCCTCTTGGCTTTTCTTCTCGTTCTTTACTGAAACAAACACAGAGCTTTTCTATGCCTAAGTTCTGGTTCTATTCTAGCACTCACAATTACTTCACCAACAGAGGTAGCACAATAATCAGCGTTTCTTACCTTTTTATTGGTTGATATTAGAATGTTGGAATAATTTTTCTCTGATATAGTATGTGTTTTGATGCAATTTGATCCTTATCTCCTGATGTTGCTTACTTTCTGTTTCAAATGTTGTGTTTGTTAAAATAAAGCATTTAAACCCCTCATACTGCTGCCTACCTAAGCTGATGAATTTTTATAGCATGAGACCCTGGTCTCTGACCTGTATTCTTTCAAACCAAAGCAGAGCCAGGATATATATAACTGAAGTATTGCCATCTTATGAGTTTTTAGTTGTATTTTAATATGATGTTTTAAAGTTCTGATGTTGAATTTTGTACTGGTTTCTCTGTTGTGACCTGCCCTGAGCCCGTTCGCAAGGAGGGCAGGCTAGAAGTCCAATATATAAATAAATAAAGAACAAGCACAGGAAAGAAGATAGCTTTATTTTCAGAACTGAAAGTCTTAACAGAAGATACACATGAAAATATTTATTAGCACTGAAAAACCAAATTACCTGGAACTTAATTCAGAATATAGTATCGACTAGTTATGTGACTTCACATTCTTGGGATCCAAGATCACTGCAGACAGTGACTACAGCCATGAAATTAAAAAATGCCTGCTCCTTGGGAGGAAAGCTATGGCAAACCTAGACAGCTTAATAAAAAGGAGAGACATCACTCTGCCAACAAAAGTCTGTATGGTCAAAGCAATGGTATTCCCAGTAGTACTGTATGACTGTGAGAGTTGGACTATAAGAAAGGCCGAGTGCTGAAGAATAGATTATTTTGAATTATGGTGCTGGAGATGACTCTTGAGAGTCCCTTGGACTGCCAGGAGATCAAATCAGACAATCTTAAAAGAAATCAACCCTAACTGTTCCCTGGAATGCCAGATACTGAAGCTGAAGCTCAAATATATTGGCCACCAAATGAAACGAGAGCACTCACTGGAGAAGCCCCTGATGCTGGGAAAGATTGAAGGTTAAAGAAGAACAGGACAGCAAAGGATGAGGTGGTTAGACAGTGTTATCAAAGCAATGAATATGAAATTAAGCAAACTCCGGAGCACAACAGAAGACAGAAGGGCTTGGCGTGATGTGGTCCATGGGGTCATGAAGAGTCAGACTCAACCGTGTGACTGAACAACAGCAACTACAAAGTTATGTTATTGGTTACCAGATTATGCCCAGAAGTATAAGGAACAGGAAATATGGTGTAGACACACTTTTTCCTGTATGTAAACATGGAGGAGACCTTTATATAAATAACATCTGGGCAAATGCTTATACTTCCTGTCTCATGTACTATAGAGTTCATTTTTTGTAATCCCATCCTTCTTCCAGGGAGCTTAGTACAGTGTACATGGTTCTCTCTTTTTCCATCCTCACAACAGCTCCTTGAGGTAGACAGTGCTGAGACTGAATGACCCAGAGTTGCCCACTGTGCTACATAGCTGCGTGGGAATTTAAACCTGAGTTCCCCCATCCTAATCTGACACTATTCCACTATGCAAAAAAACCAAACAGGTTACGTATAAAGTGATAACGTTAGTTTCAGGTGAGTTGCACGTAATATGTATAATGTGTTGGTTTATTTATGCTTAAAATAAACATTTTAACAAGAATAGGAAGGATCACTGCTCTAATTTTTCTTGCTTTCAAACTACAGCATTTTACTTTGAAGGCAGGCAGGATAATAAAATAATTACTTCAGATATGACAATTTCCAGCAGATAATTCCATATGGAAAGATGGATTAGATTTCAATAAAGGTGGAGTGAAAATTGATGGAAGGAACATTAACAATTTGAGATATGTAAATGACACCACATTATTGGCAGAAAACAGTGAAGACTTGAAATGACTACTGATGAAGGTTAAAGCAGAAAATGCCAAAGTAGGTTTATAGCTGAACATCAAGAAGACAAAAGTAATGACTGCTGGGGAATTACACAACTTAAAGGTTGACAATGGAGAAATTCAAATTATTCAACATTTTCTATTCCTTGGTTCCATCAATAACCAAAAGGGAGACTTCATCCAAGAAATCAGAAGGAGATTGAAACTGGGAAGAGCAGCCATGAAGAAGAAGGAGGAAGAGGAGGAGGAGGAGGAGGAGGAGATTGGATTTATACCCCGCCCTTCACTACCCTAAAGTGTCTCAGAGCAGCTTACAAACTCCTTTCCCTTCCCCTCCCCACAATAGACACCCAGTGAGGTAGGTGGGGCTGAGAGAGCTCTTGACAGAAACTGCTCTTTTTCAAGAACAGCTCTTATCAGAACTACGGCTTGCCCAAGGTCATCCAGCCAGGTGCAAGTGGAGGAGCGGGGAATCAAACCCCCGCACACTTAACCACTACATCAAACTGGTGTGACGCTGGCGACCAAGATCAAATTAATTCATGCCATAGTATTCCCCATAACTATGTATGGGTGTGAAAGTTGAACAATAAAAAAAGCTGACAGGAAGAAACTAGTTTTCTTTAAACTGTGGTGTTGTTCTATGGTACCAAGGACCACCAAAAAGACAAATAAGTAGGTTCTAGACTAAATCAATCCTGAACTTTCCCTAGAAGCTAAAATGACTGAACTGAAGCTATCGTATTTTAGTCATATCATGAGAAGACTTTGGATCCCCAGCCCTCGGTCCTTGTAACCGTTGGGCTGGGGAGGCGCCTTTGTCTCCCAGTCGGAGGAGGCTTGATGGGTTTTAGGTGTCAAATGGGTGCCTTAGGCACGTAGGCGAGGGGGTGGGGCCGATGGGCTTAAAAGTCTCGGCGAGGGGGAAGCTCCGTGGCGCGGCTGGCTCTTTTACAGGCCCACTGCCTTGCTGGCTGCGCAGCGGACGACTTCCTCTCTTGCAGGGGACCTGGGAACGGGTTCACCGGCGACGCTGCACGTGGCGGTGAACTTGTGGGCATTGGGCAGAGACGTTCGAGGCCCCGCAGGAGCCTAGTGGCATCTGATTAAGGACAGCGCTGGATTTGTTTTCGGGGAGCCCGGCGGGTGAACAGGCAACGGGAGCGTTGCTCTTTTGAGGCTTTTAGCAGGTACCTCTGGGGTGGTTTCTGGCTCCTGGTGGGTTCGTCGGTGGTGCGCCCATCAACCTCCCCCCCCCTTTTTGCATTGAGAGGCAGCTTGATTGTAAAACTTGGTGGTGTGGGGTTTTTCTATTTAGGTTAATACCCAGTCACACACACACCCCAATTAAGTAAATTGGGATTAGAGGTGGTCGCCAGGGGCAGAATTGGGTGGAGCAGACAGCCGTTTGGTGTTTGGCTCCAACGGCCATTTTGATTAGCACGAGCAGCCATTTTGATAAGCCTTGTGGCTGGGTTTCACTTTCAATTTTGTTTAGCACCAGTGGCCATTTTGATTTGCCTTTGTGGCCAGGTTTCACTTTCAATTATAATATTGGAATTCTTGGCTTCACTGTTCTACTCACAGTTTTTGTTCCTGTGGGGGGACTATACAGTTGAGCCATGGCTTCCATAAAAGGCTCAGGTCGGTCAAAAGGAAAGCAGCCTGCTCCCAAACCACCTCCTAAGTGGCCTGCCCCAGCCCTGTCCTCATCATCTGATGAGGATGATGGGGTCCAGCAATCTATTTTAGAACGCTTAATGGCAGTTGAGCAAGCCACAGGTTTATCAACTCCTCTGGCGAGTCCAGTAGTTGGGGTCCCTGGTCAGAAAGAAACGCAAGCTGCAGCCACTAAGCATTTTCAGGCAGAAGTGCTAACCCATTTATCTATCGTAGAAGGGCGTACAGCGTCATCTGTGGCAAGTACTGATGGGGCCCCCATGAATCAAGATGGCAGTACACCTTCTGCACCCAGGCCTTCAGAACAGCAGAACCCAGCCGAGGTCATGTCTGGCTCTTCCTTGGCAACTGGTAAGTGCAACTCTCACCTCATTGGAAGCGGTTGGCCCTGGGGCCATCCAACATCTGAAGGTGGCAGGTTTTTTAATTTATGCAGGAGTGATTTCTAAGGCACAACCCTACAGGGCTGCATCTCTGTTTCAATACTTCAATATAGTGTATAAAGAGTATACTGGCTTCAATGGCCTGGCTTGGCTCCAGTACGACGAGGAGTTCAGGATGCAGGCTGCCATGAACCCTTCTTTGAGGTGGGATCAGATCCACCCTCATCTTTGGTTACAGGTTATGGCTTCCTCCAGGCCTAACACGGGGGACCGTTCACATAGTGGCCATCTGGTAGAGCGTGCATCAGGGTCTTTCAGTCCCCGCCCAGTGGCGGGGCGGGTGGTTCAACCCCGCCAGATTTGCTGGGAATTCGGAGCCCAAGGCGTGTATAACAGAAAAGCGTGCCAATATCAACATGAATGCCCCTTGTGTGCGGGCCTGCACCCTTTCTCTGCATGCTTCCATGGCAAACCCTGGCGTGGCTGTAGATGGCCAGAAGGGGGCGGACCGGGGTATTTGCAGGGAAAGGGGGCCAACACCCATAAGACTGAAAGTGCTTAAGAAGTTGTTGCATTCTTATCCTAGCCAAGTTGATGGTTTGTATTTGTTCAATGGTTTTTCACAGGGTTTTCGCATCCCTTATCAAGGTTTGAGAGTTCCATGCATGGCAAATAACCTCCGTTCTATACTGAGTATGGAACAGGTGGTCAGGGAAAAGATTGTGGAGCTCCAGGAGGGGAGGATCCTTGGACTGTTCTCTTGACCCCCCGTTCCCAACCTTCGGGTCTCCCCGTTAGGAATTGTGCCCAAAAAGGCGCCTGGGGAGTTTCGGCTTATCCACCATCTTTCTTATCCCATGGGCAGTTCAGTCAATGACGCCATCCCTGATGATTTATGTTCAGTATGATACACATCATTCGATCAGGTGGTGCGTATTGTGCACCGCTGTGGAACAGGGGCAGAGATGGCCAAGTGCGACATAAAGTCGGCTTTCCGTATCCCCCCGGTGCACCCGGACGATTTTGAGCTCCTGGGTTTTTGTTTTGAGGGTCAGTTTTACTTAGATAGGGCCTTGCCTATGGGTTGCTCCATCTTATGTGCTGCGTTCAAGCGCTTTAGTTCATTTTTGGAGTGGTCCCTGCACATGCGAACCAGTTGCAGCACAGTCATGAATTATTTAGATGACTTTCTGTTTGTAGGTTCTCAAGGGTTAGGTCAATGTGAGTGCCTGTTGAATTCTTTTATGGCATTAGCTGATGAGTTAGGGGTTCCCCTGGCCCAAGAGAAGACTAAAGGCCCCGCTCAAGTGCTTACTTTCTTGGGTGTCGAATTGGATTCAGTAAAGCAGACTTCCCGGCTGCCGGTTGGCAAGTTACGGGAACTGCGCTGCTGCATTCATAACTTCCTGGGTAAGCAGAAGGCCACGTTGAGGGAGCTGCAACTGCTGGTGGGCCACTTGAACTTCGCTTGTAGGGTGGTGGCTCCGGGCCGGGCCTTCTTGCATAGATTGTGTGCTGCCATGGCAGGTTTGCGGCTCCCTCACCACAGAATTCGAATTACCGCCGGTATACGTCAGGACTTAGAAATGTGGCTGGAATTTCTTTCTTCATTTAATGGGGTTTCCTTCTGGAGAGATGATCTCAAATTAGCTTCAGGTCCACTCAGATGCAGCGGGTTCTTCTGGCATGGGGGTTTATTTCTGAGGCCATTGGTGTGCTGAAGCATGGCCAGAGTCTTGGGTGGCAGATAGGCTTACAGACGACTTGACCTTTTTGGAATTTTTTCCCATCCTAGTGGCTGTCTACCTATGGGGTGGTGAGCTGGCCAACCGAACTGTGCATTTTTGGTGCGATAACCTTGCGGTTGTGCAGGTCATCAATTCATTATCATCCAGGTCACCACGTGTTATGCAATTGGTCAGGGCCGAATTGCAGCCGGTTCAGATGCCTCCAGGGATGTGGCCGGTTGGAAGGCAGAAGTGCGCAGGGCAATAGGATTAGCCATAGCACAAAGCACCAAAAGGGCATATGACCGGGCGGTTGCTCAGTTTTCAGGATTTAGATGGGAGGTAGGGTACCCTAGTACTTGGCCGATTCCAGTGGATCACCTGTTGCATTTTTGCGTCACCTCCAGAGGTAAGGGCCTGGCAATTAGTTCCATAAAGGGGTTGCTGTCAGCTCTGGCATATGCCAGTAAGGCTCAGAGACTGACGGAATGTACCAATGACTTTCAGGTACGTAAGTTATTGGAAGGATGGGCTCGTGAGGCCAGGAAAAGGAAGGACTCGAGGCAGCCGATTTCTTCAGGGCCTACAGGCCTTATGGGGTGCCATTTGCTCCTCTGAATTTGAAGCATCTCTGTTCCATGCGGCGGCATTGGTAGCTTTCTTTGGGACATTTAGGATTAGCGAGTTGGTTGCCCAATCAAAAGGGGATTCCTCGGGCCGGGCCCTCATGGTGCAGGATGTGCATTTGGGGGCCATTAAGGCATCAATTACCCTGAGGCGTTCTAAAACGGATCAGAGTCAGCGAGTTGTGATAATTGTGTTGGGCGCATGTGCTGAAAAAACAACTTTGCCCCATGTCAGCTTTAGCTGCTTATCTAGCAGTTCGGGGGATGCATGCTGGGATTTTGTTTCAGCATCAGGATGGCACTCCTCTCACACAACATCAATTTTGGTCGATTACCTCTAGAGCACTAGCAAGGATTGAGCTTGCGGGGAGGTGTTTTTCTTCCCATTCCTTCCGCATTGGTGCGGCTCCTACAGCTGCAGCCGTGGAATATCAGGGGCGTGATATACAACGGCTAGGGAGATGGAGGTCAGCTGCGTATAAATCTTATGTCCGACCATTGGCAAAGAACTAGGTTGGGACAGCTGGTTATGTTTGACTTGTGCCCCCCCCCTTTTCTTACTGGTTTTTCATTTCAGGTTCAATTTGCTGGCAGCAGAGGAGGACAGTTTTAATCTGCGGGCACAGTTATATATTTTGGGCTGCTCATCGTGCCAAGAGGACATCAGTTGGCACACAGCTGGGGCTGAGCCAATGGGCCACTGTTGAGTGGAGAGGGCATTGTGGCTTACAATGGTCTGGCTTATTTAAGTTGTTGTTTCAAGGGCGAGTTGGCCCTCCGCCACATGTTTTGGTTATTCATTTAGGTGGCAATGATTTGGGCCTGATAAAGGGGAAGGCATTCATACTACAGGCTCAGGCGGATTTGCAATTGATTAGGAGACGATGGCCCGATACCCTCATTGTTTGGTCTGCGATGATACTGCGGCATGTTTGGTGGTGGGCTGAAAATCTGTTGGCCATTGACAAGGCTTGCCGCAAGGCAAACAGAGAGATGCAACGGAGCCTTGAAGGTGGTTTGGGTATCTTTTTGGCGCACCTGGGCATACATGCGGGGTCTGCTGGTGTACATCAGGCAGGATGGTGTACATCTGTCTGAGAAGGGCATGGACATCTTTTGGGTGGATTTACGGCAAGGGCTTCAGAGGGCATTAGGTCTCTCAATGGGCACAAAGGCCTAAGCAGAGGCTTGGCCTTGGTGGTGGCAGAGTTTCTTATGGGGTATACAGTTGCGGCTAAAAGGGGTCTTGTGAGTACAGTCTTTGTGCCTTGCGGCATGGGGTGGGGAAAACAGACTGCCTTGGGAACCGCCCCGATTGGCTCCTCCCTTTGAGCCTGACCATTCCGCAAACTGTTTTGCCCTTGCCATTTTCTTCCAGTTAAAGTATGTCAGTTAACAAAGTGGTCCAAGAGTTTAACCCATCACTTGTGTCTGCCTCTTTATTCTGGCTTGGGGGGCAATTCGGATCCCCAGCCCTTGGTCCTTGCAACCGTTGGGCTGGGGAGGCGCCTTTGCCTCCCAGTCGGAGGAGGCTTGATGGGTCTTAGGCACCAAATGGGCACCTTAGGCACATTGGCGAGGGGTGGGGCCGATGGGCTTAAAAGCCCAGCCCCTCCTATCCTCGCCAGCAGTCTTCTCAGTCTCGGCCCACCCTCCCACCCTGTCAATAGTACAGGCTTTTGCTGGTCGCCTGGTTGAGGGGCCGGGTAGGATTTTTTTCACTCCTTCCTGATTGGCTAAGGGAGGGGGTGTTTTTTGCCTATCTTGTACTGTGGCAGTGGTGTAGGGTTTTTCTACGGTGGCTGCATTAGTCAGGTTGGTCACTTTTGTTAGGCAGAGTTTCTTATGGGGGTATACAGTTGCGGTCCAGTGAGCACCAGCCAACACCCATTTTGGGCTAAAAGGGGTCTTGTGAGTACAGTCTTTGTGCCTCGCGGCATGGGGTGGGGAAAACAGACTGCCTTGGGAACTGCCTCGATTGGCTCCTCCCTTTGAGCCTGGCGGCTCAGGGGATGGGGCTACAGGGCGGGTCAATGATGGCTAGCCGGCCAGGCAGAAGCCATTGCTGATGGTGCCCGCGTGGGGCAGGGTGGCTTGCCCTATTCATGGACAAGGGAGGGGTATTTATCTCTGGCTTTGACCATTCCGCAAACTGTTTTGCCCTTGCCATTTTCTTCCAGTTAAAGTATGTCAGTTAACAAAGTGGCCCAAGAGTTTAACCCATCACTTGTATCTGCCTCTTTATTCCGGCTTGGGGGGCAAAAGAGTCACTGGAAAAGACAATCATGCCAGGAAAAGTTGAAGGCAGCAGGAAAAGAGGAAGACCCAATAGGAGATGGATTGACTCCATCAAGGAAGCCACAGCCCTCAGTTTGCAAGACCTCAGAATGGGTCTAAATGATAGGACATTTTGGAGGACATTAATTCATAGGGTTGCCATAAAACAAGCAATTTGATTGCATTTAACACACACACAAACAATTCCATATGGATAGCCAGGTCCACCTGCAGCTGCAAAAATATATTTTTTATGCTTTCATTTAGCCTAGCACTATCTCAACTCCGCCAGTCTGGCCACATAGTTAGTCTTCTGTAATGCATTCTACTTTGGTCCACCCTTAAAGTCAGCTCAAAAACCACTGCTAGTATGGAAAGTAGTGCTTGGAAAACAAGCAGAATCTGCATATCACTTCCTTTCTGAAGACACTCCATTTGGTTACCGGTCAGTTACCAGGCTAAATTCAAGGTACTGGTTATTGCATATAAAGGCCTTCATGGCCTTGGGTCCACATACCTGCCCTCTCCTGCTAAGTCCCACAATGACAGCTTTGCTCATCTGAACAAAGCCTTCTGAAAGTGCACCTGTGCCAATGGGTAAAATCAACAGCTACCCGTAATCACATTTTCTCTGTTGCATTACCCATCTTTTGGAATAGCCGGCTTGAGGAAGACAGGAAGATTTCCATACTTCTGTCACACAGGAGAGCATTTTTATAAAGAGATTATAGTAGAGCAGAATGAGTTGGGAGGGCAATTTCATAAAAAGAGTATGTAGTCTATTTGGCACTGTTTTTGTTTGTATTATCTTGTCTTCTACTTTCATGTTCTGAATTGTTGATAGTATTTCATCAGTTAATAATTTTTTGTCTGCATTGTATTCTAATGTTCCAATCCTAGTGCAATGGCTATGGCATTGTTCATTGTATGTCTTATGTATGCCATTGGATTGCACTGCTTTTACATTTGTAATCCGCCTTGTATCTCATCGAGAAAGGTAGACTAATAAATGAAGCAGAATAAATAAAACAAAAGCAAAACAAAAACCAGAAGTCCAGGGACTCCTTAAAGTTTATTCCACTGTAATAATGAGCCAGCCTTTATGATACATCTGATAAAGTGAGATCCAACTCAAAAAAGCTTGTGCTGTAATAAATTTTGTGAAATTCCACAGGGGTAGCCTTTCTAATTTTCTGCAGCTGAAATAAGAAAAGGTCTTGTGACACCTTAGACTAACAAATAGATTGCAGTACAAGCTTTTCTGCAGCAAAGCCCATTTCATCAGTTACATGAAATTTTCCATTTAGTTGTCAGATATAGAAATATATAAACAAGGATATAAAACAGAGACAGGGTGTGAGGTGAATCGGAACAGAAGACTTATTAGGAACAGAGGCCAGTCTGGTCTGGACTCTATGCACAAGAGTGAATGGAAACAAATCAGACTTTAAAAACAGAACCACTTAGAAACCAAGTAGATGAATATTTCAGCCCCTCTGGATATCCAGTAATAGACTTAAGATGTGCAATATTTCAGCAGAACAGTTTCAAAGGATATTCTTGTAAGTAACTGTTAAACTGGAATTTATATCCAGATTTAACAGCATCAGACTCAGTGGGGAGTGGAGGTGGTAGCTGTCCCTCCTTTCAGCTTTATGAATACTGTTCAGATTCATCATACTTTCCTAATTCATCAGCAGTTGGGAATAGTTCAAATCCATTGGGGGGGGAGAAGATCACTGAAGCAAGCCCTACACCATATCATAAGCTCCCTTCCACTTCCGAAGTATTTTATGCTGCATTGAGTAAGAAGGGCTACAAGTGTTCAAGAAATACTAGTGCAAACTGCTTAAGAGCAAATGTCACAATCAGTGGGGAGAGAAGAGAGACAACTCACCACCCAACTTTCCCAGTCTTCCCTACACTTTACCACTGAAAGCAGAAGCAGCATGCGTGTGCAAAGAGAGCATGCACACACTGGATAGCATTGTGACCATCTGTCCACTAGGTGATGGCACCTACTAGCAGAGCCTGACAGGCACAGCCTAGCTTACTTTTTACAACATACATATCCAACTACAAAACCAGCCTTGAGTTACCAGCTGCAGATTCATTGAAGAGAGGTAATGGAAGCAGAATGGGGGAAACCCAGAATAAGAAGAAATATGAACTCAATTTTAGTGCAGAATGGGGGGGACAACTGGATTTAAAAGAAAGTTGTATTTATTTTAGTGCAGAATTGTTTTGAGGACACCATGGTGAACATGGATTAAAAGGAGAGTGCAGAAAGGGCCATGGATGGGGGAAAATAGACTTTATTTGGATAAGGGAGACAGAGAATGGTACGGGATGCTTAGAGGGTCCAAGAATAACTAAAAGGAGATGGGGAGAGAGAGAGAGGTGCAAACTTTTTTGCAAAATCAAAGTTTCTGCCAGATTTCTAACTTCACTTTTGCTAGGCCTTGACTTTCTTCAGTCTAAGGCTTGCAAAGTCCATTTGACCAGAGACCTTCCACCTGTCATGAGTAGATAATCTCTTTCAAGCTCCCATCAAAATGCAACGGATTTCCTGTTTGTTGAAGCTTTAAACAGGTTGATTCAGGTACCACCTCTCCCCTGGAAAGGCCTGCTCCTTTTATTGATAGTTTCTTATTCCCACTTCTGGGGGAGGATGACTATTGGCAAGTAATTAAATTTGAGGAAGTAACTGGGTGTGGTGATTCACACCTCTGACACACCAAAGCATCTCAGGCACCATGATTTAAAGGCATGGTCTAGACAGGAAGTATGCAGCTAAAATAAGTTAAGCCTCTCAGGAGACCTTACCCCACAAGCATAAATCACTCAGAAAATATGCCAAAAATGAGGAGAAATTACTGGGAACGTTAACAATCACGACAGCATGCTAAATATAGTTGCATTATTCTTTGGCTGATATCAGGTATATCACACAAAGCTATATCATAAATATAATCATGGTGCCGGGGGCGGGGAGGACTTAATTTTTTTTTTTTAAGTCTCCCTCTTCAGTCTGACCATTACTGACTCCCTCTGCTGTATAGTTCATCTGTTCCAGAAACTCTTACCTCTAAGATGTGATATATGGCATATCCAAGCAACTCCCCACAGTATTTTGAAACATACCTAAATCAAACAAACCCAGAATGTCTGTGGTTTTGCTGTTTCTACAGTAATATTTTGTCATGGATGACATTTGCTCCACAACACTCCACAAAATTTACTTGAGTAACAAGTGCTTGCCTCACCAATCTGTCAGAAGATGCTTAATATATAGCTATTATCTGCCATACAAGCCTTTTCTCCCTCTAAGCCTGTGACTGACAGCACACCAGCCATTATCTTTAGGAGGATTTGTGAGAAATCTTTCACTCCTTGATTCTTTTTCCTTCCCTCATTATCAGATCCAAAACCTCTTTTAACTCTTGGTTTCTTCCCTTCTCCCATTGCAACATATGAAAATAACTATAAACTTCACTAAGGCATTACTCAGACTTCACTTGATATAGAAATCATTTTATGTGGTATAGATGTGGCGAATCATTCTTTACCAAATGCTTCCCTACATGCCCACTGACCACAATGGTAATCCTCCTTTCATTTTTTAAACACTATGAATGTCTGCAGAGGGCTTTATAATAAACCACCAAGAGCTTCCAAATAAAAAAAAAATGTAGAAGTTCTGCCAAATTACAGAATGCCCACCTCAGAATTCAGGGCTCATTCTGGCAGTGGAAAGTGCTGTTAAGTCACAGCTGACTTATGGCGACCTCATAAGGTTCTCAAGGCAAGAGATGTTCAGAGGCGGTTTGCCATTGCCTGCCTTTGTGTCACACCCCTGGTATTTCTTGGAGGTCTGCCATCCAAATACTAGCCAGGGCTGACCCTGTTTAGCTTCTGAGATCTGACAAAATTGGGCTAGCCAAGGCTATCTGGAGTCAGGGCCAGGGCTCATTCTACACAAGGTTTTTCTTCGCCATGTAGGTCAGGTTGCCAGAGTAATTCTTGTTCAATTATAAGATTCTGATGCGAAACATTTAAAAGCCTTGATCCATATTTCCATTTAAAAATTAGAATACTGGGAGGAAAATTAATGTTTTCATATGAACGTTTCTGACAAAATGTGCTTCATTTAATGTCTTACTACTAAAAACGATAAGAGGCTTTGCCAAATCAATGAGAGAAAATAAGAATTTTCAGAAAAGAAGTGTTTTCAAAAGGAAGCAAATAAAAAAAAGTGTTGGAAACTGCAAAAAGCAAATCTCAGTACAAAAATGATGAAACAAACTTGACTTGGCTGTGTCAAAAGGTGAATTTTGAGGATGGAACAGAGTTTATTAAGGCTCATTTTTAGAATTCATGGAATTATACAGAATGTAATAACTGATCAGAAAGTTTGTTGCTCTGTAACTGATCAGAGTCACACTAAAACACAGTTGCATGATTCATCAATCAGAAGAGTTATTCACTAATTATAAACATTAATTGCATTCAATTTATACACCCCATTGTCTTTGGTGTGTACAAGTGTCCCTGGATTTTGCACCATATTTAATTACATCTCATTATTTGAAGCACAGAACTTACTGCTAAAGGATCAGCTTACCTTCATCCACGAAACTATAGCCATTACTGTCCTACGGTTTTTGTGTATCCCATTTGGACCTGAAAGGAAGAAGCAAGGTAGCAGTGAGCCCTGCATTCATTAAGGTAACTGAAATGTTGAACCCCAGATCCATTTTCTATGTTAACTGCAGAAGTTAGAACCACAGGTACATCTACTATCCTCAGCATCATATGGGGAATGTGAACATGCTCCTGGAAACATAAATGTATATCTCAGAAAGCCAATTTTACTTTACCTTGGATGTTGTTATTTTAATGCAATTACTGAGCAAATTACCTTGCAATAATGCTTCTCTTTTGTGCAGAATAGAGCCTAGTGGTTCACTCAGGTTAATGAAAGCCATTAACTGACGGAAAGAAGCATTTACAATAAGGGCTGTCTGTGAAATGAGCTGCTTTGCTACAAACTAACAGGACAGAAAGTGGAGGAGGGATCTCATTCTGTGTACACTGTGTAGTTGAGAACAAAAGAACTTAGGGACTAGCCTGCTCTCATCTTGGACAAATTTGAAACTTGTGTTGGCGTTGCCCCCCTAGCCGAAATAATGACACAGACAACCAGGTTGGGTACTAACAGGCCACTTTATTAATTAACAACCAGCGTAACAGCAAACATATGCAAGGGGTAACAGGATGCAGCATGGCAAGGCTAAGGGTCATAAGGCCCCTCCCTTGCCAAAATGATCTTAGGGTGAGCCACCCATCTCCGGAGGCAAGACAACAAGATGTCTTACTTCTGGCCAACATGGCCAGTGTAGTTGCCGGGGAAAAACCCACCCCAAGCCACCAGGCTCAAAGGGAGGATAATCCCAAGCAATCCCTTAGGCAGTCTGTTTTCCCCGGCCCAGGCTGCAGGGCCCAAAGACTGTACTGACAAGACCCCTATGCCCCAAACAGGTTATAAGCTGGGGCTCACCGTGCCACAATCTATTCAGAATACAACCTGCCACTGCAAAGGTCAAGCCTCAGTTTAGGCCCTTGCCCCACTAAAGGCCTAAGGCCGAACCAATCCCCTGCCGCAGGTCCTCAAGAAAAATATCCATCCCCACTTCAGACAAGTGAACTCCATCATTCCTAAATAGGTTCACAGAATGAGCCGTTATGCTGGGATGCGGCACAAACCTGCCAAGGCCCCCTTCAAGTGCCCAATGAATCTCACGATTAGCTTTGCACCGAGCTTTATCGATAGCTAAAGGATTACAGGCACCCCACCACATCAAGTGTGGTACCATAGCAGACCAGGTAATTATTGTCCCCGGCCACCACTGCTGGATCAGCTGAAAATCCAACTGGGCCTGAAGAATCAAGGCTTTACCCTTAATCAGGTCCAGATCATTGCCTCCTAAATGAATAAGCAAAACATGTGAAAAGGGTCGCACCCTTTCATCAAACAACAAATGTAACAGGCCAGGCCACTGCAAGCCCCTGCGACCACACCATGCAACTTGGCCAACTGGCCAAAACCCAACTGTGAGCCAATAGGAGTCCTCTTGGCTTGGTGCGCTACCCAAAATATAAAACTATGGCCGCAGATGAGGACTTGCTTCCTTTCCACCTGGCTGTCAGGACCTGAAACAAGAGAACAATGAGCAACAATGAGAACAGCACTCAAGAATAACCACAGTTAGAGACCAGCCAAAGGGTGCAGATAGGATTTATAGGCCGCCAACCACCAACGACCCAGCCGTTGTATGACCCAAGCTGGGTATCCCATTGCAGTGGCTGTGGAGGCTGCTCCAATCCTAAATGAATGAGTACAAAAACGGACCCCAGCCAGACCTAAACTACTTAAAGCTTGTGCAGTCACTGCCCAGAACTGGTGCTTGGTTAACGGGGTGCCATCTTGGTGTTGAAACAAAACACCTTCCCCAATCCCCCTCAAGGCCATGTATGCTGCCAATGTGGAAACTGGACACAACTCCTTCTCTGCTCATTGTCCAATGGAAATCACTGTACCTCTCCCACGCTGGTCGGTTTTTGAAAACTGCAGTCAAAAGAGCCCTATTCACTTCAAGGCGCACATCACGAGCCTCCAGTGCCCGCCCAGATCTATCCATTTTAGACTGTGGTACTAATTCTCCAATGTGTAAGGCCCCCAAAAATGCCACAAGCGCCATCGCATGAAAACCCAAAATTAGAGGAGCAAATAACTCCCCCCAACCAGCTAACAGGCCCCTAAGAATCCTCGGGGAAATCAGCCACCTGGTATTGGCGCAGGTCCCTGTCTCTCTAGACCAGCCCTCCAATGCCTTGCAAATCTGAAAATCAACTGTTCTATCCTGGACCCCCTTTGCCTTACTGATGTATGCCATGGCAGACAGCATTGCCTTGATAGAACCGACAGCTAGGCCCTTACCTCTCATCACCATGGAGAAATGCAAAAGATGGTCCACAGGTACAGGCCAAAGCTCAGGGTACCCTAACTCAGTTCTGAACTGGGCAAATTGGTGGACCACATGGTGATACACCCGCTTCGTGCCTGGTGAAATGGCCAGACCAATAGCCCTGTGGACCTCTGCCCTCCAAGCGACCAAAGTTCCTGCGGCATTCTCACCAGCTGCAAGTCGGCCTCTGGAGCCAGATGATGGAATCTCCCCATCTGTTTGCGAGAGACAACGTCAGCCACCCCATTATCACCCCTGGGTACGTGCTTGGCAAGAAACAAGATGTTATGCCAAAGGCAGCACAGCGTGAAGGAACAGACAAACGCCATAATCCGGGATGATCTGGAAGTGAGAGAGTTGATAATATGGACAACCACCAAATTATCACACCAAAAATGTACAGTGTGATTAGCCATCAAGTCACCCACAACCAGACTGCCACTAGGATAGAGAAAAATTCCAAAAAGGTAAGATCATGCAACACCCCATCCATTCTCCGTTCAGCCAGCCACTCCTCGGCACACCATTGCTGCTGAAAATAGACCCCAAAACCAAGCAACCCAGCTGCATCGGAATGAATCTGCAGGCCAGCCTTCAACTGCAGCTCAGACCTCCAGAATGACACTCTGTTGAAGGACTCCAGGAACTCAAGCCAAACTGCTAAGTCAGCACAAATCCCTGCTGTGACCCTGGCCCTATAGTGAGGAAGTTGCAATCCCTTTAGCGAATCACACAATCAGCGCAAAAAAGTGTGCCCTGGGGCAACAACTTTGCAAGCAAAGTTAAGATGCCCCAATAATTGCTGAAATTCCCAAAGGGTTGCCTTCCTTTTCTGCATGAATTTAGCTACCTGCAGTCGCAGATCCTCCAGCTTGGTAGCTGGCAGTCTAGATGCCTGAGCTACTGTATCCAGCTCCACCCCTAAGAAAGTCAACCTTATAGGAGGGCCCTCGGTCTTTTTGTGTGGTAGAGATCCTAACTCCACAGCCAGGTCCAGGAAGCTCTGCAGCAGGAACTCATACTGTCCAGAACCCCCTGGTGCTATGAACAAAAAATCATCCAGGTAGTGCGCAACTGTGGAAATCCTTGCCTGATATCGGAGAGCCCACTCAAGGAAAGAGCTGAAATGTTCAAAGAACGCACAGGAAATTGAGCAGCCCATCGGCAATGCCCTATCCATGTAATATTGGCCCTCAAAATAAATCCCCAGCAACTCAAAATTGCTGGGGTGCACCGGGAGCAGCCAAAATGCTGATTTGATGTCACATTTGGCCATTTCAGCGCCAATGCCACACCAGCACACCACCCGTATTGCCTAGTCAAAGGAGATGTATCTTACAGAACACAAGGAATCCAGAATAGCATCATTAACTGACTCTCCCCACAAGTAAGAAAGATGGTGGATCAACCTGTATTCCCCCTGGGCCTTTTTGGGAACAATGCTCAGGGGGAAACCCGCAAGTTGGCCACCAGTGAGGTGGAAAAAGGTTCTAAAATCCTACCCTCCACCCTTTCCTTTTCTAACTTTTTCTGAACGATGTACTCCATATCCCGCACAGAAGCCAAATTGGACGCCATAAAGGGTGCTCTAGAGCCCTGACAGAATGTGAAAACCAAACTTAAAACCTTGCCATAAATAAACACTATCCTGCCTGTTCGGATACTCCCTCAACCAATCCTCAAGCGCTCTCAGTTTTATGGGACTGGGTCCCTTTTCCAGCACCAAGTCCTTGGCTGCCGGCATTGTAACACTTAAGACCTTTCCTAGGCTTGCCCCACGAACAGGCTGAGAAGGGGTGTGGCCCACTACACAGGGGGCATTTGTGCCTGTACTGAAAGACCTTCCTGCTACAACCCCCCTGTGAACTGAACTCCCAACAAATCTGGCGGGGTTGAACTGCCTGCCCCGCCAAATTGTGGGGCGTGGAAGGAACTGCCAAGCGCTGCACGAGATGGCGACTGTGTGAGTGGTCACCAGCATTAGGGCGGGCCGGGGACATAATTTGTAGCCATAGATTAGAGTGTACTTTGTCCCAGCTCATCGAAGGGTTCATGGCCGCCCACATCCTAAATTCTTCATCATACTGAAGCCAAGCCAGGCCGTTAAATCCAGTATACCCTTTATAAATGATGTCAAAATACTGGAATAAGGATGCACCCCACCAAGGCTGTGCCCGTGCCAAGACACCAGCATATACCACAAACCCAGCAACCCAGTTGGCCCAGCTCCTGTCAACCCTCATCTTTTTCAGTTTTTCCTTATCTTTGTCCTCCATATCATCCTTATCCTTTTTCTCAAGTTCCCTAAAAAGAAGGGTGAATAAATCAACATATTCACCCATGCAATTTTTTTCCCTAGTAGCTGGCAACAGATGGTCGCCTAAGGGCAATGCGACATCCCCCCAAGGAAGAGCCGTGGCTGAGGTATCTGCATATGACATCTCCAGTTGGTAGGGGGAAGTGCAACACTGCCCAAGCCCAGCAGAGGAATGACCACAACACCCCGACGAGGGCCTCTGCACGGGCTGCTGCATAGGTGACCACCCACCCAGTTGTATCACCGTGTGCAAACAATGAGTATTATTCATACCTGAAACTGGGATGGCTGGAGCCCCACATGACCCCCATGGCCAGGCCATAGCTTGAGATCCGACAGCCGACTTACTTGTCACATCACTGGGTTGGGCGGGGGAAGGACAAGTATCAGCTCCCTGCAAAGATGCCAGATTGGACGGTCCCAGTCCCTCATCAGCTGGCTGAATTGGTCTTCCATCGCCAATCCTGCTTCCGGCTGACACCCTGCTCTCAACCAAAGGCAAATGCATTAAAACCTCAGCCTGAAAATGCTTGTTGGATAAGGCATGTGTTTCCTTGCGACCTATTTGACCTAGAGCCGGAGAGGGCTGTTGTGCCAACACCCCAGAGACATGCTCAACCACCAGCAAACAGTTCAAGATTGCCTGCTGAACTTCATCCACCCCCTCCTCTGAGGAAGAAAGGGTAGGTGCAGGCCTCTTGGGTGGGGCCCTGGGAGCAGGCTGTTTTCCCTTTTTTTCCCAGCACCTTTCTTGGGACCCGTTGCACCTCAGAAAAGAAACCTATTCCTTCCCTAGGAGGTTGCTTAGACGGAAAATTGTTCAAAGTCACCTAGGGAAGACAAGAACAAACCAGAGCCCACAACCCCATCAGAGGCTTTTACTCGGAGCCGTAGCCCCTTCCCTCCCTTTGTATTGTTTCTTTTTTTTTTTTTACAAAACAAAAGGAGTACAAAATGGCCCCAATGGGCTATAAAATGGCCATCCAATGTCCCGACGAAATGGTGCCCTATCTCACAAAATGGCCAACCCAAGAAGCCACTCCCCTCCCTAGCCCAATGCTAAGATGGGCCCCATGTAGCTGATCAGAAGTCAAGCCCCCAAACTGATATAGAAAATGAAAGGGGCCCGCCAGGCAGCTGCAGCTGCCGCATGCCCCACACAACCACCCAGCCAGCCCACCCAATCAGGCCCCGAAAAAAAACCCTGCTCATGAACCGAGACTCAGGACCATGAGCCCCTTCCAGAGGCCCGTGCTGCTGATGGCTCAGTGACACTTCCACACCGCATCCGCTGCTGCAACAGATGCCCAACCGCCTTTGCACATCGCTGGTGCCGCCGCTGCTCCACATGACCGTTGCCGCAGCTCTGCACAACCACCACCGTTCGTCGCCAAAACTGTCACCGCCACTCTGCTCGACCATTGCTGCCTTGCCACGTTGATCCCTGGCCACTGCGCATTGCAGGCCCCATGCAGAACTGCTTGAACTAACAGGAGCTCAAAGGAGCTCCTTCCTAGTCAAGCACAGCAAGCCGACTGAAGGGGAGGAGGCAAGGGCCAGTTCGGGAACTTCTGGCCCTGCCTCCCCGTTAGTCCCCAGATGTAGCAATGCTACGTCATACTACCTCGATCCTTGCAGGGAGGCAAAGGCGGCCCGCAAGCCACATAGCCCAGGGGCTGGCAGCATGCAGACCGAATTACTTCTGCATGCTGTTTTTGCTTTTTAAATACCGGATCAACCCTTATTTTTAAATAAGCAAACATTTTATCAAGATACCTGAAGTGTCCAGTGTTCCTTCACACACACACACACACACACACACACAAGATTGTAAAATGGTTGCCTAAACTAAAATTCTACGCCAGTCATGACCACATTCTTTGCATTTAGTTTCAATGAAGAAGCTCATATTGTACCATCCAAATCTACTTTGACATTGGTGGGAAAATTGACTTTTTATTTGAGACAGCAGAGGACGAGGTGCTCCTTTAAAATTGCTTTTCACACTTGTTTTATAGCCACCTCTCTGATTTATCTTTGATTCTTTCACCAGTGCCCAACAGAGCAGCCAACAAAACAAGCTTTATGTGTGCATACAGCTGTAGTTCAAATGAAAAGTGTTTCTTTTTGTTTTAGAGACTTTGTATGAAGCTGTTGGAGTCAGTACTCATGAAATGTATTGCACATGATTTGTGAGCATGACATGATGGTAAAGGAGCCTATAGCATGTTAGCACTTAGTCTAGCACCTCCTATTTAAATCGCTTGCCCTACCTCTGCACTGTATCCTGGCAGTAATGGTTGTCTCATCTGAATATTCTATCACACAATAATGCACAATGAGGAATTCAAGGGCAAGATGTACAACAGTGACTGCTGAGCATAATTAGGAACCTTATAAAAACAACTGTTAAACTCCTAAGAGAGCCTTGTTGACTTACCACTGCTGAATGGTTAAATAAGCCTTAGAGTATAGCCAAAAGTACAACTGAGATCAAACAAAAAAGGCTTTTTTAAAAGAACTAGTATCTCTTTTATTAATTAGATTAATATGTGGTATACTATGAATATTTTTTTTTTGTAAATACAATTTATTATTGGATATATCACAAGTTCATACAATTTAAACATACCAATACATACCCATTTTTCTTTTTTCCCTTTCTCCCCCCACATCAGGCTTCCAGCACTGCTCCAACCCCATTAATATCTCTCTTATTCCATTACAATTACTTCTAAACTTATTTTCTCTTACTAACGGTAACAATACAAAAGTCTAATTCTCTTTCCGTTTCTTCTTAATAACTGTCAAAGCAAATCAAACCACTTTTAATGTCCCAATTTTTCAACAAATATTTTTGAAAGTCTTTCCAATCTTTAAAAAAAGTTTCATCTTCTTCGTTGTTTAACTTTCTTGTTAACTTGTCCATTTCCGCCAAAAACAAAGTTTTTTTAATCCATTCCCATGTTTCAGGTACTTTATCTTGTTTCCAACATTGAGCAAAAGTCAGTCTTGCTGCTGTAGTCAAGTACCATAATAGTGTTCTCTTGGCTACATTTATTTCTTCCATTTTAAGACCTAACAATAACATCTGTGGGTCTTTCTTAAAAGTACAATTCAAAATTTTTTGTATCTCATTGTGGATCTCTGTCCAATATTTTACTGCTTTATCACATGTCCACCACATATGGTAAAAAGACCCTTCATGTTTCTTACATTTCCAACATTTATTAGACATACTTTCATTTATGATAGCAATTTTTTTGGGCGTCATATACCATCTGTACATCATTTTATAACAATTCTCTTTAACATTTACACAAGTTGAAATTTTCATTGACTTTTTCCACAAGTATTCCCAAGATGTCATTAATATCTCTGTATTACCATTTACAGCCCATTTTATCATTTGCTCTTTTACAACTTCATCCTCAGTATACCATTTCAATAGAACCTTATACAGTTTAGAAATCATGGTATACTATGAATATTGACATGTTTACATTAAGATCATATTTTATAATGTAAACAGTCAAATATCTGGTTCTATGACATTGATGGCATGGTCATGATATTACTATAAGAATGTTACGATTCACTACAGTTATGCACAATGCAATTTGTTATTGTGAGAATTATCTTGTCTCCAGTCTTTGCCAATTGTAAACATTCCAACAGCCCGTTCGGTGACTGATACCATGACAATGCAGTTTCGGTAGCTGAAAAAAATGTGCCAAGCTGTCTGTAAAGGCAGAAGTCCACATTCATTGCTCAAGGAATTCTTGAGGACTTGGAAAATACTAAACATTCTTGTAACAACTCACTGCATTCCATAAATACTATATCATATTTAAACTGTCTACCATAAACTCCAGAGATGGAAAGGTGACACACAACATACAAAATCCTGAAGGTTAGAGACTCATGTTTGTCTGCCACATATTTTAATGTTTCATCTAACCCTGTGCAAAAAGCCTGGGTTAGATCACATTGTAAAACCAGAACTGTAGAGTAATCTCTAGGTCTTCAATACACACTCTTTGGCTGAGTTCAGACAGGCAGTTTGTCCCGAGATAGGCGTGTTTCAGCAACGTTTCACAACCGGATTAAAGGGGCCATTCACACAGGCACATCTGTCCAGCATTCCCCAGCCATACTCAACCCATCTTGTAACGCTTCCCTCCCGAGTTTAAAAGATACCTAGTAAAAGTGGTATCAAACCCTGGAAAGTGTGTCTATCTCGCGTATATCCCGCACCAACAAAGTGTGAATGCTAAAATCCGCGATTTTGATTGTGTGCTTATGCACATATCCACTCACGTCCATAAACGCATGAGCGCATATCTCCAGATTAGCAAAAAAGAAAGCCACACCTTGTAGCCGTGCCTTCAGGTCAACAGTGTGAACACTTCCTCACACGTCCTTCCCGATATGCTCCAGCATCAGTCTGCGCAGTGTGACCAGGAAAACCCAGAACAGTTTGTTCTGGGGCTTTTTTGCCATGACTCACTCCCACGTCAAACTGCCAGTATGAACTCAGCCTTCAACTCTCTGACCAGTAAGACATTCCAGGGCAGTCCCCACCTAAACTAGCTCTCTTTGGAGCATAGAGCACTAGAGATTTTGGCTTTTTAAAAATATTTGCTTTACTTACAGGTCCACAAAGAGAATAAAGATGGAGGAAACACTGCAATCCAAACCAAATACCAAGACTGAGTCTGCATTCTCCGCATTTATGGTCTCCTAACACTGGCTTAATCTTGGGTTACCAAGGGCTGACTGGCACATTACAAGGAATTTGCTGCTGCCACCACAAGGACTTTGGTTCCCTTGTGTACTACAAGTTCTATACTCTCAGGTACACCCTGGCCCAATTTATATCAGAACCATGGTGCACATGGAGAAAGATTTCAACTGTTTTTCCCACATTTTCCCAACTTGAAACAGCCTTGGTTGCCACTGCTGGAGAAATTTACCTGTAGCCATCTTTACACATAAGATTCTCTACAGGACAAATAGTTCCCAGGGGACATTTCAGGTTAGGATGAAGGCCAAAGGTTCTCCATGCACACCACAGTCCCAATCAAAGTCAGGTCCCACATGCCAGGGAATCACAGAACTCCCAGCATACATGAGGCCCAGACTTTTCATGGCAGCCACAAGGATTTTGCAATGTGTGAATTGGCTCCCAGGGCTACTTCACACACTTGGGAATGGCAAATGCATATTTTATAACACATGCCTCATAATCTGACTTCGGTGCATAGGTGGGACAGGTGAGATAAAACATTCTCAGCCAATACAGCATTCTGTTCATGTTTTCTTTCCACATTTCAGGCATTTATGGCAAACTCTTATTATTTTCCTTCAATTAAGAAAGTCTCATTGGTGACCAATATTTTGTTCTCTCCTATGTACTAAATATAAGCACGTTTATATAATTATAGCACAGTCATTAAGCATCACAACTCTCTTGTTAATAATGCTTAGATTCAGTATGTAATTGCATACATTCAGTATTTATAAATAACCTTTTATTTGGACTGCAAATTTTAATAAAAGTTCTTGTCACAGAATGTGATATCTTATTCTAGTCCCCATTTTCCCATTGTCATTTATTTAAAGCACTAATATATCATGTTTCTAGGGTTGCCAGTTCAGGAATCTCAGGGGGGTATAATGCCATAGAGTCCACTCTCCAAAGAAGCCATTTTCTCCAGGGAAACTGATCTATGTTCAATCTGGGTTCAGTTGTAATTCTGGAAGATCTCCAGGCACCATCTGGAGGTTGGCAATCCTATACCCTTCAGTAACCATACCTCCAAGATACTTATCATATATATAATGAGCACTACAAAACAGCAGCCAGAAGTGACAAAACATTTAAAGGCCAGTAGTTCCTGGGTGTGGTTTCCTTTGGATGTGATAGCACTGATGAATTATGATGCTTCATTCTGTAACAATTGCTCTATTTTCAAGCATATAAGTAGACTAAAGAGGTACTTCCTATAAGGCAGCAGCTCCTCTGCCTCATCAGATCCTGAACCCAAGTGTGCTTCATTTTTAGGCCAATTACTATTTCACTGACTAGTGTGTGTGTGCGTGTTCCAAACTGTTACTCCTATTTCTTTACAAACACATGCATGCTGCCTACCTTTACCGGTATATATGTGACACCTTCTTCAAACTCTTAAGAGTCTTTGAATAAAGGAGAATACTGTCAGGAAATAGTTCACTGGCACTGAGGAGCAAGTATCTAGATTACAACTATTAGAAAATGTTAGAAATGGTTTCTCATAGGCGCTGATTCCAATTAGCTGTGTCACTTTAGGCCAAACCACAGTGATAGACCCTTTCAATGAAGTCAAATGACCTAGATGAAGACAAACGAAGTCAACTGCTATGAGATCCAGAGTGCAGCAACCTTTATGCTACAGCTACAGTTCAAACTGGAGGTAGCTAGAGCTTGCCCCCGACTGATCCTATTGCTACCACATTGTGTTTTCCCATTATCTTCACACAATACAACCCCAGCTATAACAGTGTTGTGGGCTCATAGTTAAGGACACAGAGATACTCAGAAAAAAGGGACAAAGAAAGAGGAAGGAATTTATGTATTGAGCCTAGGTCATCCCTCAAGGAGTACCTGGAACTCGTTAAGCTTGTTACCCAAGAACAATATCTTACCAGGGTCCTGGAGTAGACCAATAGAGAAGTAGTGTAAGGTAAATAGCCTACCCTTGGGAGTGGGTGGGTGTGGGGTGTGGTGTCTGCATGCTTTATAAGCAGGGCTCAAGCCTTGGAGTTAGTCTTGTAGTGATCCTGAAATCACTTAATAAAGTAGAGCTGTTTCATTGCAATGCATCCAGAACCCAGTGGCTGAGTTCAGACTGGCATTTTGCAGCGGGAACCAGTCATTGCACAAAAGCCCCAGAACAAACTGTTCCAGGGTTCCCCGATCACACGGGGCTGTCTGATGCGGGAGCTTACTGGGACGAGGCATGCTGGCTTCTCCCATTTGCACTTCACTGATTGGGAGGGGATCCCGGCACCGCATTGGTCAGTAGAGTGGCGCACAGCCAATCAAAATGCTGCTGCTGTTCCGGCTTGCTCCTGGCTTATCAGCTGAGCAATTACACATTGGGGAAGTGGAATGCAGCGGGATAAAGGCACTCTTCAGGATTTGCCACCACTTTACTGAGGTATCTTTTTAATGCAGGGAATAAGTAGAACAACATGGGTTGCCTACAGCTGGGGAACGCCAGGGAGATGTGCCTGTGTGAATGCCCCCTTTAATCCGCTTCGGAAACGGAACTGGAACATGGCTCTTGCGGGGCTAATTGCCAGTCTGAACTCAACCAGCATTTAACAGAACTGAATGTAAAAGGGGGATTAAAGAACAGAAAAGGAGATTCTATGAAAATGGTAAAGGAAGAAAAGAGGGGACTATGAAAAGTCATGGATGGGGCCAGGAAGTCAATGCACATCAGGCAATACATCAGTAGGTGCAAAGGATCCTAGGTCTCTATCAGGCACCACAGGAGGATCTGGAGGGTGGGGATAATTTGTTCATTTATTTGCAAAATTTGTATCCCACCTTTCTGCCGTTATAACGGCCAACAAGGCGGCTAAAAATCTAAAAGATACATGGCAAAATCACATTTTTAAACCATTAAAACTAACCCTTCCAAAAACATTATTAAAACAATTAAAAATAGAGTTAAAATATATACAGTATATAAAAACTGCAGTTAAAACATTGGTTAGGAAGGATGGATCACTGAAGGAAATGGAACAAAAAAGTCTTCATCCGTGTGTGGAAGATAGCAACAGAAGGGGACCAGGGCCGGACCGTCATAGGCCAAATCTAGGCGGCCGCCTGGGGCGCTGGCCTGCAGGGGGCGCTGGCCTGCCATCCCCTGTTCATATCTGGTCCGCTCCTGCCCTCCCAGGCCAGAGCTGCCCCAGCTGGGGCACTCCTGCGCCCTGCAAATCGCCCGCCCCCTCTGCCTGGAGTGCAAGGAAGCCGCGAGCCGGCCCTGGGAGGGAGGCGAGCTGGGATCCGGTGGGGCGGCTGCTTCCTTCTCCCCAGCAGGCAGGGGACTTGTCCAGACTGCTGGACTGCGGCGGTGGGGGCTCTGCCCAGGGAAGGGGTCGGGGGACGAGGCCGCCGGCTCTCCTCTCTCCCCGCCTGGCTGCGGGGCTCCAGCGGAGCGGCCTCTGTCTTCTGCGGGTTCCTGAAGAAAGGCTGCCGGGGAGGGGAGGGGGAAGCACGCGGCGCGCCGTCCACACCACCCGGACACACTAGCGACCCAATTAGCATGCAGCCGGGAGGAGGCGACGGCGGGGGGCGCAGGAGGCCTTCCTGGACTTTGGAGCCCTTTCGGGGGAGGCTGCAGCGGCGTCCAGCGCGGCGTCCCCAGGCGGCGGCAGCCAGGGAAAGTCACCATTGAGGAGATCCACTCCCCCCCCCTTGAAGAAGGGTTGGGGGACTCACCCAGACTGCTGGCCGGCAGCAGCGGGGATCGGGGGGCGAGGCTGCCGGCTCTCCTCTCTCCCCACCCCACTGCAGGGCTCCAGACCGAAGCACCACGGCCGCTGGCTGGCAGGAGGAGGTGTGGGGGGGGGGCCTGCCTGAACGGCTTTGCTTTGGAGCCCTTTCAGGGGGAGGAGGAGGTGACGACCAGCGCGGGACTCGCAGCAGCCACCGGAAAATGCCCAGGCGCAGGAGGCAGCAGCGGAGCAAGTTGGCCGCCCTCCCCCT
Organism: Gekko gecko; assembly: GCA_029375565.1. Classification (NCBI taxonomy): domain Eukaryota; kingdom Metazoa; phylum Chordata; class Lepidosauria; order Squamata; family Gekkonidae; genus Gekko; species Gekko gecko. The sequence continues at coordinate 50,014,236 of JAPDNY010000008.1, forward strand.
CTCCTCTCAGGACTCCAGAGCAGGGACTACAGGCCCCGCCGGGAGGTTGGCATCTGTGCCCGCCTAGGGCACAGAAGCACCTCGAGCCGGCCCTGAAGGGGACAGATGAATCTCTCTGGGAGGACAGTTCCAGAGCTTTGGTGCCATGACCAAGAAGGCCGTCTCCCAGGTTGCTACCCACCTAATTTCAGAAGGTGGAGGCACCCAAAAAAAGGGCTTCTGAAGATGACTGTAGTGATTGGGCAGGTTCATAAGGTAGTAGGCAGTCCTTTAGGTATGTTGGTTCCAAACTGTATAGAGCTTTAAAGGTCAAGAGAGCTTTAATGGTCAAGGCCTTGAATTTGTATCTGGAAACAAATTGGAAGCCAGTGGTATTTTACTGGTGACTCAGCCCAGGAACCTGAGGAAAGGTGTGAGATCCCACCTTAACTCAAACCACTGAAATGGCACTTGAGGCTTTTTAAAGTTCAAAAATAACAATCTTTTATTAAATGTAGAGGGGAAAGGTCAGGTGAAATCAGGAGTAAAATTTCTGCAGTAAATCAATACAGACACAGACTACAATTCTTGTTTCAAGCAATTGAGAGTTTCTTACACTTTTCACAGTGACTTAGAATCTTTAAGATGAGAGGTTTTTGTTTCAATGTTTCCTAAACATTCCAATACAGCTTCTTGAGTGTATTTGGCTCTTTCGGTTTCCAGAAAGCAGGGATACTCTGTCCAGTACCTAAACTCCTTCACTAACTCCATCAGTGCTCCTCTTAAGGTTTTTTACTGACTCTTCAGGATTTAAAAAGCAGTTTCTAAACACACAAGACCTGGAATCTCTCTCTCTTCAGAGCTATCTTTCTATTTTAACTGGGTAAGGAAATCCTCCTCTCACTAGAAGATCTATCCCCTTTTCTTGGCCCAAATAGGAGTCTTCAGCTAACTACCTACTCCTGCTCCCAACCTTCCCAGTACTCCACCTGTGTTAAACTGCTCTCAGTCAGGGCTGATTCAACATTGGCTTCTCTTATGTTCTTAGGGCTAAGCACAAATTCTGTCAGCACTAAACACTTTTCTGTCAGGGCTAGACTTGGACTTGTCGGTAGAAGATTCTTTTCCATCAGGGCTGAATTCAGACTCTGTCTCCTCAGCATTCAATTCTCAAGTCTTTCTCTGCTCAATTGATGATAAACCAATCAGATCTCTTGGAACAGCCTGTCACTCAAGGCTTTCTGACTTTGTGAGGCATTAACCCTTCACAGCCCATTACCTGTTTACACAGCATTTACAAGGTTTTAAAGTGAAGCCTGTCACAATCTCACCCAGCAGATTCATGAAACGTTAAAGAGCATGAAGACAAGATGGAACCTTGCACAACCCCATATACCAAAAGCCAAGAAGCTGAGCAGCAGTCCCCCAGTATCATCTTCTGAAACCTATCCTCTTGGTAGGACCAGAACCACCACAAAATGATGCTACCTAATCTCAGCCCAAATAGGCAATCCAGAAGTACCATGATCAATGGTACTGAAAGCCACTGAGAGGTTCAGGATAATCAACTGTCACATTCTGTCCATCTCCCAGTGCAAGTCATCCACCAAGGTGGCCAAGACTGTTTCAATTCCATAACCAGGCCTAAACCCTTATTGGAAGGGATCTAAACAATTTGCCTCATCCAGGAAATCTTGGCATGTCCAGCCACCACCTGTTCAATCACCTTGCTCAAGAACAGCACACATGAGACTGATCAATAACTATTGAGATCTCCTGAGTCCAGGGTAGGCTTCTTTAGAAATGGATTCATCTTGAGTCTTCCTCCATGGTTGGCTTTAGCCATCTCCCTTGTTGTGTCATTGCCCACAGTCCCTAAGTAAACCAAGGAGCTACCTGGGCTCTAACACTTGAGACAGGGCTCCTGGGAGTGATCATGCCAACTGCCCAGATAATTTCCTCCCTCTCGAAGTCAACCATGGAGTCACACCAGCATGTAATATCATTTACAGCAAAAAAAGCCCCAAAACCTAAAACAGCATCATGAGGTTAGGGATGATTCTTTAGGATTTGCCAAAAGTCTACAGTTAAACTGGTTTTCATTGGAATTATCATCATGTGCTGGCACAATGCCAGCACTCCCATCCCATTTTTCCTTAACTAGCCTGTGAGATACCAAAGAGGCCTGGAGTGGATGCCTGACAGGTCTTCTGGCATTCCCAGTGGGCACTATGTTGGGGACTACTCTGCTACAGAGCCTTGATACTAGAGTTCCTTAATGCACATAACATATGGCTTCTGTAACTGAGCTATGAGTGGTTCCCCAAATGAGGATCACTTAATAAACAAAGATTATGAGAACAAGAATTCCCCATTAAAGCACATTTCCCCATAACACCAAGTCCTTCATTAACTTTCTGTCACTGTTTACAGGCAAACTCTACACAAAATGCTTTCCTAAGAATGAAAATATATTGCCTTTTTAGTTTTTAGATGCAATAGACACTTGTTTGAATCAGGATTGAGGGAGGTTTCAATCATTACAGTCACTAAAATATGACCTGTACATGACTAGAATTTTCTGAAATGATCAATATCAGCAGTACAAATGTCTCCAAAGTCTTTTAACCAAGTTCTGCAAATATTGCACTATTAATGATGCAAATTACATTGAGTCTGTTGAGTTTGCTGGATATGTTTAGACTACTGTGTCTGATTTGATCTCTTTTATTGGGCTGGTTTTGACAGTTTTCATATTTTTGTATGTTGCTTTGAGTGCTTAATTGCTGGAAAAGTAATTAAGAAATTTTGTAAAAAGATAAAAAGGCCCATGAGTTTCATAATACTCTAATATGAAAAGGAATATTGAATATTTTTAAAGTCATCTAAAATTAATATACAGACACAATACACAGGTCTTCATTAAATAATCCCAATACTTGCTATAAATGTATTTCTGAAAGCTAGCAACTCTTATTATTACACAGCTGTTGTCTGATTGCAATGAATGCCTCTATCACTGGGATTCTGCCTATAATGACTCCAGATGGGATTCAGAGATTTGATGCTAAAAGAAACTTAATGTTCTTTATTGGCTGTGAAAGTTTCTTAACTAGTCAATTCACCTCCAGATTGGGGTCTGAATCAAGAGGATAGATTGTCAAGCAACATATGAGAGTCAGCAGTAGCAATGGGCAGAGAGAACTCTATGAGTCAGTTAAAGATCTACAGAAGATCTCTCTGCAGATATGATGTGGTGCAGTATATCTACTGCATTTTATCAATGCTTGCTTGTCTCCATTTACACAGTAATTGTAGGTTTGTAGGCCCAGGCTACCTCCATCTCAACCTTATGTAAAACATCACCCATAAGGATGGGCACAAACTGGCTCATGAACTAAAGTTCATGATGAATTTTGGCCAGTTCATGGTTTGAGAACTGAAGTTCATGGCATGACAATTGGCACAAGCATATAAAAAACTTTTTTTTTTTTTGGGCCAATAAGGCTAAATCAATTTTTCATTTGAGATGATGAATATGTTTTGTCCACTTCAAATTTGATTGAAATATGATGCCTAAGTATTTAAAGTCATTGACCTGTTGGAATTTATATGCATGTATTTTCCATTCCTTGCTAGATCTATCGATTGCTTTAGTAAAAATGCAAGGAGCGCAATACATCCCAGCCCTTCTGAAAGTATATTGGACTATGATTCTTCCACGTTTGGCTCTCAAATCTGGTTTACTGGACCAGTTGATCAGTTGAAAAAATTCAACAAACTTTTTTCTGGAAAATTTTATCCTTGCCACCATCTATAGCCTCCACTGTAATTCGATTAGAGCTAGGCTTACCAAAGATCTCAACACTGATCTGGAAAACTATAATCAATTATAAATATAGACTGTTAACAGCTGACAATCTTCCGATCTTTACCACCTTATCAGCACAGGAATGTTACTGACAGAAGTGGAAAGATACAGTAGATACTAAACTAAAGCAACTAGGCTTAAACGAAACTGGGAAATTAACACCAAAAAATAGAGTGATGCTCATTAGGAAACTTACAGATCAAGATTGGAATTCACTTTTAAAAGATACTGAGCAGAAATGTTTACCATCATACTTAGGGATTAAATACTCAACAAAATTTGAACTACCACTCTATTTGTATGTGGTGACCATCCCTAAATTAAGAAGAGCATATATGGTGGCCCATTGTAATGCGTTTCCTTCTGTGCAGATAAAGGGTCGCTTCCAGGGCATTACATAAGAACATAAGAGAAGCCAATGTTGAATCAGGCCAACGGCCCATCTAGTCCAACACTCTGTCACACAGTGGCCAAAATATACCAGGTGCCATCAGGAGGTCCAGCAGTGGGGCCAGGACACTAGAAGCCTTCCCACTGCTGCCCCCTCCAGTACCAAGAATAGAGTGCATCACCTGCCCCAGACTGAGAATTCCCATCTATACCCTGTGGCTAATAGCCACTGACGGACTTCTGCTCCATATGTTTATCTAATTCCCTCTTGAAACTGTCCATGCTTGTAGCTGCCACCACCTCCTGTGGCAGTGAATTCCATATGTTAATCACTCTTTGGGTGAAGAAGTATTTCCTTTTATCTGTTCTAACCCGACTGCTCAGCAATTTCATGGAGTGCCCACGAGTTCTTGTATTGTGAGAAAGGGAGAAAAGTACTTCTTTCTCAACCTGCTCAATCCCATTCATAATCTTATAAATCTCAATCATGTCACCCCTCAGCCGTCGTTTCTCCAAGCTAAAGAGCCCCAAGCATTTTAACCTTTCTTCATAGAGAAGGTGTTCCACCCCTTTTATCATTCTAGTTGCCCTTTTCTGCACTTTTTCCAATGCTATAATATCCTTTTTGAGATGTGGTGACCAGAACTGTACACAGTATTCCAAATGAGGTCGCACCAATGATATATACAGGGGCATGATGATACTGGCTGATTTGTTAATTCCTGTTAATCAGCGTTTCTGTGACTGTTCACTGGGGGATGTAGACTTCCTCTCCCACAATTTTTTTCATTGCCCTAAACATACAGATGGGAGAAGAAAATTTGAGGAAATAGCTATTGAAATTCTCACCCTTCCCAGAACCTACAAGGCTGAGACTCCTGTTGAATAGTTTCTGTTTTAACTGCATAACAGACGTGGCAAATTTTTGTTTTGCTGTGATTTTAAACCTGTAAACTTTTTAAGGTGTATGGCTTATGGGCTTTTAAACCTAATAAGTGGGGGGGGGAACTGGCACAAGCTTTCCACCAACTTTTGAGCAGTTCGTGGCAGTTCATGAATGGATACCTTTCCAAAGAGACTTTCTCCACTCAATCAAAATGTTTACCAAACTTCAAAGCAACAGGTTGTCTAAGCAACTTCAATGCAACAAGTTCCTTGTGTGTTTAGTGTGTGCAGCTTGTACTTCTGAACCTGCACCTGACATTTCTCCCAAAAGCATATCTTGGGGGCATCTTCTTTGGAGGACCGTAACTCAGCCCTCCTAGGTCCAATTTGCACATACTTTGGTAAGCATGTAGAGGAGCATTCAGGGTAGGTTCCCAGTGAGTTTGATGACTCTAGCTTGCACAGGGTCCATTCTGTACACTCTTGAATCTGCACCTGTCATTTTCCCAGAAAGTACTTTCCTGGGGGCACCTAATTTTGGGGACCATAACTTGGACCTCATAAATCCAATCATCTCCAAAATTAGAGGGCTGGTAGAGGAGAGTCAGCTGGAGATCCCCTGCAAGTTTGGTGTCTCTGGCTTGCCAGGGGGCATTCTACAGCATCACAAACTTCACAAATTGAACCAGTTTATTTAGCACCTAAAAATTGTGATGGTTCATGGTTTGCGAACCAGGCTCACCACAAATCAAACAGAACTGCATTTACTCATTCTGTATCCATCGCTAGCCACCCAGATGCTGAGATGAGAGCACAGAGGCTGCAGAGAATGGGGGGGAGGGTGTTGGAGAGGACAAGCCTTTTACTTTCATCTTTGGCAAAGCCTGCAGTGCATGGATAGTCATTGCTCACATGTCCTCCAGTGCTAGCTGCTCTAACACCTTGCTGACTCCAAACCAAGTGGTTTTATCCACTTTACTGAAATGTATGATGGGTGCCACACAGGGGAATGGTGATCATAAGTATATCACAGAGCTCCCAATCCATTGAGTATGACTATTTTAGGACAGACAGAGTTCACCGGTCCAAGACTAGGAGAGGTTGAACAGGACAAATATTTTCTAGGAAACATGTTTTCATGATAAAAATATTATCTCTGCTCCACAGCAGATTTTAGAATACTTGATTCCCCCGCTAAAATCATTCATACAAAATTAGCACCATCACCTACTTCTATAAGACACTTCTATACTTGCAAACACATATTTGTTTGCCATTCCAGGAGAGCAGAGAGTTATTCCTTAGCATGGAAATTGGTTGACCTTAAAAAAAATTCCCTTCTCATGGTACTTCATGCCTCTGGATAAGCTTGGAGCATTCTGCTGGGTTAATGTTACAATGCTCACACTATTGCTCTCTATTCTGTACATGCTCACTAGATTCAGTGTGAGTTCAGAGTGAAAGGCTGTCAACCTTCACGCAACATATTTGGCAAGAGACAACAGATATGATGTTGAGTCCTCAGGTTAACTTGAGTGAGATCTGACATAACTAGAATGGAGGTATTGAAATGGTAAATGAACGGCTCTCATATAAAAGGTTTCTGGAGATACTCGTCTGTCTATATGTCAAATGACAGGCCAGTGTAGCAAAAAAGAGAAGTGTATCTCAAAAATCAGATTAATTCTGGAATTAGCCTATTTGATGGACATTTCTTCAAAGCTATTGTACAGAATCTTCACAACAGAGAGCAAAGAGTGAAAAGCACACACTCATTCACCTGTAGGCATGTCCCGTTAAAAATGTCTCCCAACAGTATTTCCAGAAGAAACCTGAACAAGTCACTTGTAGTTGAGTAGCATCCACTTGCTCCACTGCAGAAAAAGTCTCAGTTCAATAGATCTTAAGAAAAGTATTTCTAGATTTTACAGGGAAAGATATTTAATAGCCCCTTCTATTGGCCAACCCCCAAGCCATCAGCCCAGAAACTTAGGTCCATGACTCCCAGGGGATGCTGCACTTGAGAGGCAGATGGGGCAGGGGAACACATGAACAGCAGCAATTAAATATCAAGTGCAACCAGCAAGCCAGCAACATATGGGACATAACTTGCCAGGCAGCAAAGGCTCTTCCACTTGGTCATAGAGTGCTGGTTATCACAACTCCACAACTCCAAGAAAGCCAGAGAACCTGCCCGTGGCCCCAACAAGCTAGTATCCTCAAGGCCACCAACTTCTACAAGTCAGGCCCTCAGCAGCTGCCAGGATATGTGTGTGGGCCCATGCTGTACAGCAGTTCCTGGGTGCTGGCCAATTCCTGCACCAGGCACTGCTTTATGTTTGTCACCTGCTACAGCCAGGCCTCCATCCTGAGCAAGACTGCTAGCACAGCCATGAGTGAAGTACCTCTTAGGAGGACAGGTAGGATAGGTGGAGAAGAATTTTCTAAGAACCCCTCCCCCACCCTCCACAACCCAGCTGTTCCTATAGGGAGCAGTCAGCAGCTGACAGGTATGGCACAAGGCCATCAACCAGTCAACTCACATCTCACTGGATGGGCCAGAGCTGCAGGTGCTCACATGGGTCATACCATCAATAGGACAGACTGCAGACGGCCAGGGCAACTGCATCATATCCACTGGCAGCCATGGAAGTCTAACTCAAGTTTTGAATTTTGTTACATTTGTGCCATGTTCTGAGTGGATGCAAGCAATCCCTGCTTTCCCTGCCTTATTAGACCATTGTTTGTTCATTAGCTCCTGGCTTCAGGAACCCAACAGGCTTAATATAGAGGTTACCAACCACAGAGTGCCTTCCACACTTTTCTCCAGCCTAGTTGCTCTGCACATTACTAGAAGGTTAAAGATACACAAGGAGGAAATGGTCTTATGTGTTAGTCCACTGTTCTGCATCTCTGCCCACTGAAAAAAGCTTCTTGCTCTATCAAAACAAGTTGAGCACTGTAGATGACCATATATTTTCATTCACACATTGCTTAATTGCTTTAAAATAGTTAATGCCCCCATCATTCTGCCTAATGGGTTTATGGAAAAGTACTTTTTTTTAATAACAGACCATAAAGAATATGCCCAAAGCTCACACAGTAATCTAAATTTAGAAACACTCAAACATCATTAAATGATCTAGAAAACAAACAGCCCTACATGAGAAATAATGGCTATCCTCTCCCTGCAATGATTTAGTATCTGGGTTTCACTTTGATAGAAGAGAAAAGCTGTCTCACAGGGCCAAAAATGAGTCCAGAGTTCTGGGACTTTCATTTTATGTCTATTCTCAACCCAAACAAACAAACAAACAAAAACCTTTTCTTAAGATGGCCGTCAGCTGGTGGAACAGCATCAGCAACTGCTCAGTCTGGTTTGGGTAGCAATCAGTCACACCTGTCCAGACAATCACCATCTTGGCTTGGAAATTAGAAGCCTGAAACTCTGCAGGGATATAGGGAAGCATGAGAACAATAAACCAATAATCAGCCTCACTGGAAGGTAAATAAATTGCTATTTAAATTTTTTTATAAAGTTTTGGAGCTAGGGTTTCTGTTACAGTTTCAAGCGGAGTTCTGTTCTCATGAACAGTTCTTTTTAAAAGAATTTTTATAGCAAGAAAATAAAAAACAGACAGAAAAATGGTAACTCAAGGGAATATACTTATATCTCAGAAAGACATATCTTTTTCAAGAATGGATATGATTTGGATTTCAAGAGACTTAGTTACTAAGATCTTTTGAAGTAGAGATTCTACCAAACACCTCTTCAGACCATAACCACGTAACTTTAGTTGTCAAAAGAAAACCTAGCTCTTTTACTGAAGACTAAATGAAGCATTGTTACAAAAAGATGCAATCGTTGAGGACTGTAAGAAAAAAACTAAAAGATTTTTTAAAATTAACCTAAACAAAGGCACTGATCTAAGTGTGGCCTGGAATGCAAGTAAAGTGTTTGTTAGAGGTCATTTAAAACAACACAATTCACAGCTTAAGAAGAAAAGACAAGAGAAATCACAAAACATTTTAGATGAGATTAAAAGAAAAGAGGATGAATTTAAAAATTCCCTGGGAAATATAAATATATCTGTTCTCATCAGGGCTATTTTTGGGCAGGCACGCACAGGAATGGAGTTCTGGCTGGCTCCTAAATTGGCCATACCCAGCAGGGACTCATTAGCATAATAGGTCACACCCAACAGCAGAAACTCATTAGGACAGGCTACATTAGGGCTGTGTGGCCTAACATGCAAAGGAGCTCCTGTTACAAAAAAAGCCCTGGGTTTTGACAACAAAGAAGGTAAACAGAATAAGAAGCAAAAGGTGGGTATGGCTGGATGACCACACTTCTGGTAACATGGGGGTGTGGCCTAATATGCTAATGAGCTGTGCTGTCAATGGTGTGGTCTGATATGCTAATGTGTTTCTGCTGATGGGTGTGGCCTATTATGCTAATGAGTTCCTGCTGGGCTTTTTCTACAAAAAAAGCCCTGGTTCTCATGAACAGCATCCTCTTTTGTTGTTTCACCACTTACAATCTAACCTAGTGTAAACCACAGTCCAACACAGAGTTAAATGTGTTTATTCACCTCCATGCCATTAATGCAATTAAATCTGTATATAGAGATTTAGAAGATTAAAAGTATATTTTTAAGAAAATGCCTTGATATTTCAAGCTACTAGTGAAAATCTTGCTTAAAAATTACCCTCAAGTCAAAGAAGAGTACATTTAGGAACTACTTAACAGGAACCTGATGTCGTGACCAACATCACATCAAGTTCAACTAACCACCAGGCTTCAAATTGTGTAGCAATGCTAAATATAATCTCATGGTGAACACGGCTTTTAGCATTTGCATTTAAAAGGTTTCATTTAAGGTTCATGTTACATCGAGAAGGGTGGAAAGAAGGTTACAATACAGTGTGTCATTTTGTCTGCTTTGTAAGAGAAAACTCTGCTACTAGAATTGCAGCAAAATTAGTGCCTAGAATTAAAGGAATCAACTGAAATGCACTTTATTTCAATCACACATAATAAGCCCAACGCCATCATCAGTGCTGGTGGTGGAAAGCGTCATCAAGTCACAGTCAACTTATGGCAAGCCTGTAGGGTTTTCAAGTCAAGAGAGGTTCAGAGGTGGTTTGTCATTGCCTGTCTTTTATAGCTATTGAATCTATCTGAAAACTTCAGGGAAAATATACCCAGAGCAAAATCATAATTTATTTCAGTGAGACTGTATCTGTGGCTCTGTGCTAAAGACAAAAGCTTGGAACCCAACCAAAATTACCATTGATGGAAGGATTTCTGCCAGCAGAGCATGCATTTCTCAAAAAAAAAAAAAAAGCCCTTCCCACTGCAACACAAAATTCTGCTCCTTGGGGAATGGGAACCCATATTAGGAACAGTATGAGGGGGTAAAATCTTCCTCTTCTACCCCAACAGAAATGTTAGACAGTCCTACCCAGAGATTTACCAGTCATCTGAAAGCTACCACTTTGGTGTGCTCAGCAGGGATTTTAAAATGTTTAATCCATGACTAAAATTGAGAAATACTACATCCACTGAAATTTATTTAATTCTATTTCTGAATTGCCCTACCCTACTACTGCAGACCTCAGGGCAAGTAACAACATAGCCTCCTGTGCTTGTACAACAATTATAAATTTTCAAGTCTTTCTTCAGGTTTTTGGTCCTGTTTGCAGATGGAGGAAAGACTGAGTTATATCCTACCAATTGCAAATGCACAATACTTGCAAAAAGCAGATCCTTCCATGCTTATCAACCAATCCATTATGACTCCCCAAAAATCACCCACCACCACCACCTAGCCATCGGTAAAGGAAAAGCAAGAGAACTAGTTTTCAATTAGGGGTCAAAAGCTGCTAAGGAAAGGAGAAGGAGGGGCAAAATCCACCACCTGTAACTCCTTCATAGGATTCTGTGTCATCTTCACAAGTGACTATAAGTCCCTGAGTTCCCCATGTCTGCAAGCTGAAAGAGCTGGTTGACAAAAGCATAATTCTATGTTCGCTTTCCCCCCCCTGATGTTCCATAGTAGAAAAACTGCATTTAGAAGTGAATGCATTCAGAAGCCCAAAGTTAATAGCCATTCTTTGGCCCTGGTGACACAGAGAATTTGCCACGTGGAAGGCACAAATGTTAGGCGCATTTTCGGGGCACAATTACACCGCAACACCTGGGAAGCGTAGTGCTTCTGTGGGCAACCCGTGGCATCCCGCTGAAGATACGGAATTAAAAAATACCATGGAAAGTGTACTAGTTTCCAGGAAACGTGGGGCAAAGGTGGACATCTGACCACGGGAACACCAGTATCCCATGGCATCCGGTGCCCGCCCACATCCCATTGCAAACCAGATGTTGTAAGTCTCCATAGGATGTGCACCAACGCTGAACAGCACATGCACACAAACAAGACACCGACAGCAGCCCACCCCCTGGAGCAGCACATGTGCACAACAAAACAGCGCCACTTGTGTGATTGCGCCGTGCCACTTCTTTACCATGCTTCAGCCTCACTGTGTGATTGGCAGCTAGCAGCCAATGCGCAATAACTCGGGGGACCGTGGGATCAGGCTACTGCACTTTATTTTGCTCCAGGGTGAACAGCCACGCCCCCCCCCCCCGCATTATCTGGCCTTTGGATGCTTTCAGAAGTATTAAGGCATGTTGCATGAGGGTTTAGCATAGGGCACACAAAACCTGATCTAAATTCAGATCAGTCTACTCAAAGATCAGCCAGAATGTGCCACAGCGATCAGCGGTGTATATAAAATTACAGCTCTGCAACTCCCTTACACAGTCTTAACACAGTCTTAATACTGTCTAGCTGGCCTTGGTATATAACAAGAGAGCAATTACCCAGACAGATTCTTCTTTCCTTTTCAGTTCTCACATGTGATGCGAACAGCAAGAACCTTGCAACTAGCTCCTCGGAAGAGTCAGAGTTCCTTCAGGAGATAATGAATGCTGACCTGATCTATTTACAATATATTTTTTAAAAAAGAGCCTTTCAGCAGCCACCACTAGCTTTCTTTTCTCTGCCCTCAAACACATCCAGCGCATCCTTCTGAATCTTGTAGCTTTTAACAAAAAACGGGGGAGCCTTTCCTTATTCACAACAGTTTGAAGCTCATAAGAGGAGATTGCACAATCCAGGTTTTTAAAAGCAGCTTCGCAAACATGCCTCAGAAAGAACAGTCTGCTAAAACTGTAGCTCTTGACATTCATGTGAAAGAATGGGGAAACTCAAATCGGTGATAAAAATGCAGAAAACAATTGTGGAGATGGTTTTAACCATGCTGATGGAGAGACTACCTGAAACACTGTAGCTGCAAACTCTGCTAGCTGCTGGGTAACAAAATATTGAGCTTGTTTACACATTCCAGACCCTCTGCCACTGCTCCAGCACAACATTGCTGATCTCTGTCACAAGCAAGAGCAGGTCTATGCTTACACATTATTCCCACAAAGGCAGGATCAAAGGCAACCATTCCCAAGCCTACTTTTTAAAAGTCTTGTGGATTCTATTGATTTTGTATCAGTTTTGTGGGGTTCCAGTTTAGTTGTTGGCATGCAGTTCAGCCTGGATTTAAATCGTTAAAAACTTCTGTGTCTCAGTCCAGTGTTCCCTCTAAGCTGAGTTAGTGTTGAGCTAGCTCAGTTTTTTAGCCTCCAGCTCACACATTTTTGTCTTAGCTCAGGAAAGATGGCTCCAGAGCAAACTAATTTATGCAGTAGCCAAATTACTTGCTCACAACTTTAATGCCAGTAGCTCACAAAGTAGAATTTTTGCTCATAAAACTCCACAGCTTAGAGGAAGCATTGTCTCAGTCATGTGCTTGCAATATTTCATCGTCTTCAATGTAATGCTTTGATATTTACTTGTGTGTTATCTGCCTTTTTAAAACTAAAAGGCTTCTTGCTTCCAACAGCTGATAATATTAATGCATAATGCAATAATAAAGCATTTACTTAGTGTCTTTTCAAGCTGCTTCACCCACATAATCTTGATTATCCTTATGGCCACCCTGTATAGGCAGGGCTTTCAGAAACAGTGGTTTGAGGAAGTTAGTAATGTAACCAGTACCCCACAGTCTCAAAACACAAATGTATACACATTAGCAATATCAGCTGCAATGTGTTTTGGGAGGCAATTCACCCCAACTCCTGGCAGTAGACAAAGGCCCAAGCCCTGCCTAACTAGGATTGTGAGTCTGAGAGTCTCAGCACTTTGTAGGAGTGTAGAAAAAAGGACCTACCCTTGTGCAAGCAAGGGCAAACTAGGAGCCAGGAATGAAGCTTCTCCCACAGAGAGTCTCTAAAGGTTGTGATACGATTCCTGCCTACTGCCAGCAGGAGTTTCTTCCCAGCTGTCTATGGCTGCGTTCAGATGGCCAGTCAATCCCGCCATGAGCCCTCCTAAAATTTTATCCTGATTTAAATCCAGCCTAGCACGACCAGACGCCCCCCCCCCGTGAAATAGCCTCACCACGCGTTGTTCCCACCGTGATTTGTCTACATGGCATCCACTGAGGATTTTTTAAAAAAAGTTTTGTACATGCACATAGGCAAGGCTGCGCCTCCTTGGATTCCATGCAGGAGATTCTGCATACTTCAGTTTCTGTTTTGACCCGTGCTTGCAGGGATGGAAAGAATAAGTCCCGGTCCTCCCCCTTGCCATTGCCATCATGATCAATGGAGGGACTATTTTGCAAGTTAGAACAGTCCTTCCCCCTTCCATCTCCCATCGCGGTAACATCTTGTCCCTAAAATAAATAAGCATGAATATTACATTCCTCGTAGTGCTTATCGCTGAATGCGTTTCCTCGTTAAAGCGCACATAGGGTTTCAATTTTTAAAAAATCGCGCCCCCGTCGGCTCGGTCTAATGTCAGACCAAGCCGATGGGAGCATCGCGTGCTAATGGAGTGACCAGACGGAAGAAAGTCTGCAGCTGTTGCGCGGGTAAGCGAAAACCCTACATTGAAACTGCTTCTTTTTAAATCAGGATTGGAGGCGCAGCAGAACGGGATGCCTACGGGACTGGAATATTTCCCAGATGTTTCTGTCTGGTCGTGCATTTTTGATCAGCAAGGGAGTCGTTCCTATGGCGGATCAAAAGATCCGTCTGAACGCACCCTTAGACAGCCCCCTCCCCAGATCACTGGAGAACTAGATTTATGCTGATAGGTTCAGGTAGGTAGCTATGTTGGTCTGAAGCAACAGAACAAAGTTTGAGTCCAATGGCACCTGTAAGACCGTGTTCCACAAATTGTGGCTTACATGTCCCCAGGCCTGATGAAGAACAACACAAGTGAAGTCCAAGCGAGGAAGAATAATTAAAATATTTATTGCAACGAACAGGAAAACAGTGTTAAGTGCTAATAAGGAAAGGCAGAAGGTTATATCCCAAAATGACATAAGCAAAGGTAACAGCATATAGAAAAACAGGTTGCTTACCTGTAACTGATGATCTTCGAGTAGTCATCTGTGCAGTACCACACATGGGTTGGGTGCCTGCGCACAACCTCAACCAGAGAAACTTCTAGAGCTTTGCCTCAGAAAACTTTTGGTGGGCTCTCTTCCTGTCTTGGGGAGCAGGCACACACTGTGCATGCCTGGAGAGAGCTACCTCCCACTCAGTTCCTTCAACCGCTACAGGTAAGTCCCATCAACCCAAAGAAAGGAGATCAGGAGGTGCCAGCAGCGGAGAAGGCCGGGTGGGATTGTGGTACTGCACAGATGATCACTTGAAGATCATCAGTTACAGGTAAGCAACCTGTTTATCTTCGTCGTGGTCTCTGTGCAGTCCCACACATGGGTGAGTACACGAGCTGAACCAGTTGGAGGAGGGAGCTGGCAGCTGAAAAAGATATAGAAATACTGGTTACGACACAGCATCAACAGCAAAAAAAAATCACCCAATGATCGTACCTGAGGAAGCAGCAGGGTCAAGTGAAGAGAGATCGCAGTACCGTCTGACTGAAGGCAGCATCCCGTCAAGCTCAGACGTCAAGTGCATAGTGGGTCACAAAGGTCAATGCCAAGGACCACGTAGCAGCTGCACAGACGTCTTCCAGAGGGATACCAGCCAGGAAATCATTGGATGTTGATACCGCCCGTGTGGAATGGGCAGTGAGACAGTTAGGGACAGGTTGACGTGCAAGCCCATAGCAAAGGGCTTGGTGGAAGTCATCAAGAGAAGCGTTGAGAGGAAATTGGCTCCCCCACATGCAGGGGACCATAAGCTAGAAACAGTCGAGGAGACTTATGGATAGACTGAGTCCTATGCAAATAAAAAGAGAGCACTCTGCGCACATCGAGGGAGTGCAAGGCTCTCTGAGGTGCATCAGCTGGGTCCAGAAAGAAAGTAGGTAAGACAGATGACTGAGACAGGTGAAAGGCAGAAACAACTTTAGGCAAGAAAGAAGGATCTGGTCTAAGGACAACCTTCTCCCTATGAAAAATTGTATGGGGGGGTTAGCCCTAAAGGCAGCTAGTTCCCCTACCCTATGAGCAGTAATAATAGCTATCAGGAAGGCCGTCTTCCAGGAGAGTAACCAGAGGTCAGCCGTAGCCATGGGCTTGAAGGGCTTGGACATAAGTTGAGCGAGAACAAGTGACAAACTCCACGAAGGCACCAGAGGCTTCCTAGGGGGGGAAAGCCAGAGGAGATCCTTGAGGAACAAATTCGTGAGATGGTGGGAGAAAACTGTGGATCCTTGTAGCAAAGGATGGTAAGCAGAAATGGCCGCTAAATGGACTTTTAAAGACAAATATGCGAGGCCAGTGTTCTTCAAAGAGACGATGTAGGAAAAAATGTCATGGAGAGATGACTGGATTGAAGGAGTAATCTGAGGCATAGGACTGGAACCTCTTCCACTTCAAACAATAAGTGACCCAAGTAGAGGGCTTCCTGGCATCCAGGAGGACTTCAGAGGCATCAGGCGGAAAGTCTAGTGCAGGATCTTCCAGACCGTCAACCAGAAAAAGAACGGATCGGGGTGCAGGATCCCCCCTCAGGCCCAAGAGAGGAGATCGGGGATGAGCGGAAGTGGGCAGAATGTCAGATGGGAAAGACGGAGGTGCAGAAACCAGACTTGGCGCGACCACCAGGGAGTGACAAGGATGCATGACGCGGTGTTGGCAACAATCTTCTGAATAACATGGGAGATGAGAGGGAATGGAGGGAAGAAATAGAAGACGGTCCCATTCCAGGTGTGGAGGAAGGCATCTCCCAGTGATCAAGCAGACGGCAGACCTCTGCTGAAAAATAGGTGACACCAGGCATTGTCTGCATTTGCAAAGCTGTCGACAACAGGGCGACCGAACTTGACAAAGACAGGTCTCAGATACTGAAGGTGAATGGACCATTCACTGTCTGATGACCAGGACTGGCTCAATTGATCAGCATCAATTTTCTGAGCACCCGGAATGTGTACCGCAGAGAGTGTGATGGTATGGTGAAGACACCAATTCCATAGAGTGATAGCCATCTTGCAGAGACGAACGGAGGCAGTCCCGCCCTGCTTGTTTATGTAATAAATGGCGGTAGTGTTGTCTGAAGCAACCTGAATGACTCAGCCTTGAAGTACCATGAGGAAAGAGCGGAGAGCTCTAGGACATTGATGTGAAGGGTGGCCTTGCAATAAGACCAGATCCCCTGTGCTGAAAGCATCCCACACTGGGCTCCCCAACCCCAGAGGGAAGCATCAGTGGACAGCGATACCTGTGGAGGAGGATGTCCAAAAGGCATGCCGGAGAGGAGGTGCTGAGGATGAGACTACCAGGTGAGGGAGTCGACAACAAGAGGTGGGATCGATAGGATTGTGTGCCATGGACTGCGGAGAGGATCAAAGGCCTGAAGAAGTCACAGTTGAAGCGGACACGTCCTCAACCTGGCGTAACGGACAACGAAGACAGTCAATACAAAGTGCCCCAGGAGCCTCATAATGGACCGTGCAAACTGCTGAGGAGAGTTCTGAAACTGGGACACCAACAAGCGTATGCCGGAAGCTCTCGAGTTCGGGAGAAATGTGGTCTCAAGGTTGGTATCAAGCCAGGCAACAAGAAATTGAAGGACCTGGACAGGCCGGAGAGAGGACTTGGATAGGTTGACACAAAGTCTGAGGGCACGAAGGAGAGAGAGTGTCACGTGGATGTCATGCAGGAGCTGGTCATGCGTTGCAGCCACGAGAAGCCAGTCATCGATACAGGGATACAGAGCAATCCCTCGACGATGTAGATCCACAGCCACCACAGCCATCAGCTTGGTAAAAACCCTGGGGGCAGTGCAGAGTCCAAATGAGAGAACTCAGTATTGGTAGTGTGCATTTCCAACAGCAAAACGAAGGAACCTTCAGTGTTGGGGACGGATGGTGACGTGAAAATATGCATCTTGGAGATCAACTGAGGCTAGCCATGCAGCCTTGGGAATCAAGGGAAGAATGGAGTGTAAGGTGACCATTTGGAACTTGCAGCATCAGACAAATCAATTCAGATCCCAAAGATCCATAATGGCTCTGAAGCCCCCATCCCTCTTCAGTACAAGGAAATACCTGGAGTAGAAGCCTAGGGTTCATTGTGCCTCCAGGATGACCTCGATGGTGCCCTTGGCAAGAAGCGTGGCAATCTCAAGATCATGGAGGGGATCCCAGGGCGTGACGACAAAGTGAGGTAGGTCAGGAGACAAAACGAACTCTATGGTGTACCCGACCCTTCGAATGGTAAGGACCCAGGAATTGGTGGAAATGCTTTCCCACGTTGCAAGAAAGGGGAAGAGTCAGGTCCGGATGGGAGGGGTGTACGACGGAGGAGACAGCAAGCAATGGGAATGGTCAAACGGACTGGTTAGGCTGCTGTGGCTTCTTAGAAGCCTGCAGGTGCGGTTTGTAGGAATGATGGGAGCTCATATGGCCGCTTTCTCCACTGGGAGGTAGATGCCAGAAATGGCTGGCATCTCGAATAGTACGGCTTCCAAGAGTGATTCTGAGTTTTCATTGGAGTTTTCTCCCCTGAACTTCCTCACCCCTTGATGCCAACCTCACCATCCACCACAAACTTGTTCTGCCCATCCAATATTTTTTTTAATGAATCACATTTTTATAGGTTTTTCAGTCAGTTTATTCAGTTTTTCTGGATCCCGGGACATGGTGGGGAGGGAGAAGGGAAGATAAAAAATAAAAATATAAAACTGGGAGACACCAAAGAAGCAACTGGAAGAACTCCCCCCCCCCCGATGGCCCTGCTCCTGCTTCTCTTTTGAGTGGTAGCATCACAGCCAAGCACCCTCAGTGTCCCTTGGTGACCGACCTTTCCCACCGACCATTTTCATTGCCATCCTCCTTCCCCTCCACCAAGGCCAGCTGGCTGAGGTAAGTGGTAGCTGTGGCACTCTCTTCCCTCCTCTCCTCTCTGCCCTCTTCAGCTACCAAAACTTGTAGAACCAGCTAGCCAGCTCGGCAGTGGCACTTTGGTCCAGCCCTTTTCCCCAAGCCAGCCCAACCCAGCCCAGCAACACAGGCTGCCCATCCAAACATTTGTAGCACTGTAAACACAGGACCAAAAACTCATGTATGCCTTTTTAATTTTAACTCATCCTATAACTTTTTTTCCAGAGATCTGAGACTAGCAATAAAATGGTAATCAATTGGCATCTTTTTGCTAGTCTTGGATCACTGAATTTTAAAAACCCACATGACAAGGGGAATTTAACAAGTAATTCAAGTGGCTACATCCCCTGGCTGGTATTGGTTTGATTGGGGTATGCTGGAGATGGCAGCATCTCTGGTGCAAGAAAAATGGATTTCTGTCCTGCTTGCATTTTTGTGCGGGGGTGGGGTGGGATCATCAGTGGGGAATGAAATTGACCAGAGATGTAAAGTGAGCAGGAAGCTATGATGGGAAGCCTGCAGCTTTTTGGACATTTCTCTTTGTAATGCAGTTGTAATGGAGTGCTGCGCTAATCAATTCCCTGGAGAAAAACCAGAGAAAAAGAAAGGTACAGACTGAGCACACACACCGCATTCGAATTCAAGCCTCACGACTCAACCTCAGTGTGTGCGTAATAGGCCATAGATTCCAGAGGTGTTAAAATTGATTTGCTCTCTGGATCTCTGTCTAGACAGTCTCTTCTGGCAAGCAGATATTTTTCTTGCTCATAAAGTAAGCTCTATGCCGCTGACTTTGCTAGTACCACCTTTCCCATCAAGGATTTGAGGAGTTCAGTTTCAGTCAACCCAAGAGGCACACTGAGAAAAAAAAAAATGATTTAAATCACTCTTACTGTTGGATAACCCTAGACAAACTATGATATCCATGGCTTAGCCTTTCAGTATCTCATCTTTCCCCCCCATTTATGTGAAAATGAAACGTATCTGTTCTTGAAGAAATACAGCATATTTCAAGAGATCTTACCTCTCTTATTTATGGAGTTCTAAGGTGCTGGTGGTCATGAAACAGAAGATACTTATTAAATATATTATCATTTTAATGCTCCTTTTCATTGTAAAGGATGTTTTACAAGACTTCTCGCATTTATTCTCATATTATCAGGCAATAAGGAGGCTCAGTAGGAACAAACTAACTTGACAGTCACATTTGTTGCACATATGTTACATACTCATAAAAAGCAGGAGTCTGGTGAGAGAGGTATACAGGTGAGGGGAGAGAAATCTTACTCCCTTCTCCTGTCTTTCTTCATTGTATTGTGCTTCATGCCCTTTTCTCTTCATCCTAGCTCACTTCTGATATCACAGCAGGGCTGATAAAAAAATCACTCCATGACAGAGTTGGGTAGGTATTCAGCTTTCCTCATGACATCAGTTCTTTATTTTTCCTTTTTTTCTTGTTCAGGATTAGGATTGCCCAAAACTGGGGGGGAGCGGTCCTGTCCCTATGACAGAAGTTTTAATCAAATGTTGTTTACCCGGTGCTGTATCTTATCTCCTTGCCAGATGAAAAGCATCAACTGCTCATTTCGACACTTTAAGTCTCTGTTCAAGGGACAGGCCTTTTTTTCTCCAGGCTGTTGATAGCCCTAACTATCAAAGTGTTTCTTGGCCCAATCCAAGGTGCTGGATTGACCTAGTACAACCAGGGTCCAGTGATTCTGGAGGAGTGCCTGCTCCGAGTGCCAACTCATTCTAAGGCAACAATGGCCTCTGCAAGAAATAGGGATGCCAGCCTCCAGGTGGGACCTGAGGATCCCCCAAAATTACATACTCATAGAAAGCATCTCCAGAATACAAATATCAGTTCCCCTGGAGAAAATGGATGCTTTGGAGAACGGTCTCAGGAGCACTGTACCCCACTGAGGTCCCTGTCCTCCCTAGGCTCCACTCCCAAATCTCCAGTAGCTTCCCAACCTAGCGTTGGCAACCCTAGCAAGAAGGACATAGTATTAATAGCCCTCCTATTCCCCTTAGAACTTCAGAATTCCCTCCCTTGTGCAATTTGCTTGGTCCTTTATCTGCTGGTTTCTCTAGATAGATCAAAACCTGACAAATTCAGGTGGTCTTTGAGAACTCTGACAGAAATCAGTTGTTTCTTGTTTTCTCTGCCTTTGGCTGCTTTCATTTCCGGTTTCTTATCTGGTTTGGTTTTTGTTGTTAACATGGATTTTGTGTGATGTTTTTCATTGTGGCTGGCCTATTTTAAAAATTAAGGTAAAGGTTCCCTTGCTCGAAAGCCAGTCGAATCCGACTCTAGGGTTGCGGTGCTCATCTCTGTTTCAAAGCCGAAGAGCCAGCGCTGTCCAAAGACGTTTCCGTGGTCATGTGGCCGGCATGACTAAACACCAAGGCGCACAGAACGCTGTTACCTTCCCACTGGAGTGGTACCTATTTATCTACTTGCAATTTCTTGCTTTCGAACTGCTAGGTTGGCAGGAGCTGGAACTAGAGACGGGAGCTCACTCCGTCATGCGGCACTCTCAGGTCTCGAACCGCTGAACTACTGACCTTCCACAGCCTGCAGTTCAGCGTCTTAACCACTTGAGCCACCACAGCTCAAATTAAAAATTACTTTTCAATAATTTCACTGTGTACAGCTTTGAAATTTTCTGGGAGAAGACAGAATTAAAAATAAAATAAAATAGCACATTGGAAGCTAGATTAGACTCCCCATTCTTTGTTACCTAAGACTCCCAATATTTCTTGTGCATTCCTGTTGTACATAACCCTGCCATGAGTGTATGCACCAGCTCCTCAGTGCAGATTGTACAGGGTATGTTGCTTGGCCCTGGGAATCTGCAAATGTAAATGGTGTCATCAGCATAAATCCATCACAGAAAAAGATGAGGACTAAAATAACCGTCACTTAGCATTCTGCATCATCCACTGTGAGCCTTTTAATTTTCTCAAGTACAGGACTCAGGATGCAATATGTATACAATAATTTGTCCCTCAGAGCATTAGTTGTTCAGCTTCAGATTTTAATATTCTTTCGTTAGCATGGGATAAAATATCTGCAACCATTTTTTAAAAAAGGATATATCATTTATCTTGAAAGGGTAATTGTAGCATAAACAACTGTTTCATTAATTCATCTAAAAGCACACTGGAAGTGAATGGAATACTGCAAATGAATACTGGAAATGAATGGAATACTCCAAAGCTCATGAGACTGCACTTGTATGTCCATTTTTAACCAAATAGGTACCCTTGCAACTATCATAACATGAATCTCAGGGTACATCTTAATGTTTAACTTCTCGTGCTTAAGTTTAGCATTCAGATGGCAACATAGAAAGTACAAAAATACAGAATACAGAGATATCTTTACTCCAAGGAGGTGGCCATCTGCTGAGGGCAAGTTTTCAGTGTTCAAGAATGGTAGGATTGCCAGGCCATGCCTAGCAACCAGAGGCAACTTGGGAGCAGGACTACATGGGGGCATGCTGCATTCCATGCACCATGCTGACATCTCTCAGAAAAACTGGAAATGATGTCATGTTACTCCAGAAAGTACCAAAAACTCTACAGTAAAACCATATAGAGTTTCTGATTATTCCTAGAGCTGTCTGACATCAATTCTGGACTTTCCCCAGAAATTATGACATGCCACATGCAATGCCAGCATTCCCACCCCCACCAACAGTTTTAGCAGCAGCAGGCAATGAGGGTTACAGTGGGAGGCTCAGTAACTCTAGTTAGGGTCACAAAGCTTCTTTGATGACCCCCTAACCCCTTTTTCCTGATGGGTATCAGAGAAAGGGTGATTCTGCATCTGGCATTCGCTCCACATTTTCTGAACACTGAGGAAAAAGGTGCAACTCAAAACCACATTCTAATACCTTGGGGCAATGCCATTCTGACTGCAAAGTCACCCCCAAATGGCCATAAATCTATGCAGTAGGTACCATAAAACCCAATGATCAAAGAAAGTGAAAGCAGCATGTAGTATAGAGGGTACCATAAAATTCGATGATCTTAGAAAGTGAAAGTAACGTGCAATACAGAGGGGAATTTCTGTTCCAAGGTGGGTTTGGTAAAACAACAGAGGGAAAAGCCAATGCAGAATCACCAAGTGAGTTTACAGCACCAAGCTGCTGCTCTCCTGCCTCTCCTCAAAATGTCAGGTAGGATAACCGCTGTTTGTTTTGGAGTGGCTTTCAAGGATTTAAGGCTAAATTAATGGCTTGATTAAGATTTATACAGCTATTTTATTAAAATTAAGATCATGTCAAACAACATCTGTACACCATACAAAAACAAATTTAAATTTTACAGAAACAGATATAATTTGTTTCTGTAAAATTTAAATTTGTTTTTGCATGATGTATAGATGTTGTTTGATGTCGCAGCTCCTGCTGAGCTCGAGCCCGCGGCTCTGGCGGAGGAGTTAAGTGCCATTGCAGATGAGCTCCCAGAGCCAGAAAGCCCCACAACTGACGGCATGATGAGTTTGGAGATTGCCCCAGCGACAGCTGAGGCAGATTCCCGCCAGGTCGGCACTCCCCCTGACTCACCCCCACCAGTGTCCCATTTACGAGAGCAACGCCAATGGGACATGGCAGCCCAGCAGCAAGAGGCATGCACGCCTTCAGTCCTGAGTACTAAGAGGAGCCAGGACATACTTGGATCATGTTAATTACTGGTACCCCATCTGTCTTGCACCTTGAACTTGTTCTTCCCGGTGATTGTTGGGTTGCCCAGTTCTGACCTTGGACTGTGTTTTGACCATCCCCACGCTTGCCTGGCCCCACAGCCCAGCCCGTGACATTTGACATGATTGTTCTTAATAATTTTTTTCTGTTCTGCTATTGCTTTAATTACTACTGGGGAAAGATCTACAAAACAAAGTTAATATCCAGATTCTTCATCTCTTCATGAATATTTTTGTTTCAAGAGAAAAGAGAAATTGTATTTACTTTCTTGTTTTCTACATTGTATTTGCATCTGTTTTTTGTATTACTATAATTTGCATACTTCAGACACTTAGCAGTCTTTAGCTCTTTTCCACACAGGTGTTTCCCAATGCTTAGGGGTCCCCCCAGGCATTGCTTTAACAAAGGATGTCAATAGGTCTACATTATTGTTGTTTTGGAATGAATTAATTCAGTATTAGCCAATAGGCAGTATGAGAACACACCATCTTAAATAAAAACACAACATTTGATAAACTTGTTGTAGATTGCCAGTTGAGAGCTTCCAGTAAAAAACACAGAAAGGACATGGCACTAGCTCCAAATTTTTTGCAAGTTTATTAAACCTTCCCCAGTAATACCTCTCATATTTCAAATCCCTTTGTCCTTCACTGTAGCACAGGAGGAAACCATTTAAGAAAAACAGTTGTACATACCTCTTTGTGAGCATTCATCCACTGCCCTCTCCACCATCAAGCTCTTCCCCCACTAGCAGTGTTCCCTCTAAGCTGAGTTAAGGTGAGCTAGCTCAGTTTTTTAGCCTCCGGCTCACACATTTTTGTCTTAGCTCAGGAAGGATGTCTCCAGAGCAAACTAATTTATGCAGCAGCCAAATTGCTTTCTCACAACTTTAATGCCAAGTAGCTCAGAAAGTAGAATTTTTGCTCACAAGACTCCACAGCTTAGAGGGGACATTGCCCACCACTAGTCCCTCATAGGTTTCAGAATTCAAGGACCCAGTCCTCTGCCACCTCCTCAGACTACTTGTGGAGCCCTGCTCTTATTTCTACCTTCTGGCTTTGCCCCACTTCCTCCACCTTCAAGGAGCCAATCAGCCACCCATCCCAATTGCCCCTGCACCTCAGTCTAGCCCAGCCGTGCTTGTTTCCTTAAGCCAAGTGATCCTCTTTAGTCAACTGCTGACCAGCCCCAGGTGATTCTCTAGGCTGCTGTAAGCAAGCAGCCTATTTCTCAGTACTGGCTGATGACATCATCCGTCAGGCAAAGGCTCTCTTTAGTTGCTGCCTCTGCAGATCTTCTTTTCTCCTTCCCTCCTGAGACTACAAGTAAGGCAAGGTAAAATATTTCAGTTCTGTGGCCTTGATAGGGGAGGTTGAGTGTTGAGACAACAGTATAGAATTATCAGAAAACATTATGTAACTTAGTACTGCTTAGTTATAAGGCCCCATTGGTATTTAGTAGCCCGAGTGCAAGTACTCTTTGCATCTTCACACTGTTTAAGGTTGTTTGACTTCCCTTGCTATTTGGAGTCTATTGCCCATCTTAGACAACAGGATCATAAGTCTTGAGGACCCTGAAAACCCATTAACAGAATTGCCACTTTGCAGGAAAAGATTTATTCTTTTCATTTAATGTGCTAATTTTGTTGTTAAAAGTAGAAATGAGTTCCATAGATTAAACACAGGAAGCTTCCTTGTTCTGAGTCAGGCTTTCAAGGTTAGTATTATACACTCTGAATGAAAAGCAGCTCTCTGGGGTCTCAGGTAGAAGACTTTTTCCTCATCTATAACCTGATACCAGTGAAAAAATCCAGCACCTTCTTGCATGTTAAGTAGATGTTTTGTCCCTGAGACCCACCCCTAAATTTGCATAGTGTCTACCTTTGCCTGTTGACTAAAGGTTTGCTGAGAGCTGGATCTTGAAATGAAGGTTATTTATACCCAAGATTGAATTTTTTTTTGGGGGGGGTTGCTTTAACAGATATACCACTCTGCTTTGTCTAAAAATTTCCATAAATACATAGCAGAGAGTACTTGAGAAGTAAGACAGGGAGGAAAAATAAGTTTGGAGCACATGAGCACGGTTACATTCCTTCCACCCTTAACTGTTTTGCAAGCACCCAGGCAGGATAGCTTGCTGCCAGGGCTAGCCCGTTATTGTTAAATTTTAGGCTGTCGCCTAGGGCGACGGCTCGATGAGGGCGCCATTCTGGCCAGCCTCGTCCCCTCCTTGCCCCACACAGGAAGCCTCCCTTGCCAGCTTCTTGCTCCGTCCCCAGCAAGAGACTCCCCTTTTGCAGCCCCCCAAACAGAAAGAGAAGGAGACATGGGGGACAGGTGTGGGGAACAGCCTGGGACAATGGGAAGGTGCTACTCACCCTCTGCCGCCTCCACCCCCTCGGTCTCTTTGGAGCTCCTTTTGCAGCCTGGCACAGGCCCCCTCCCCTCAAGCAATCCCGCCCCTCTGCATGCATTTGCAGCTCGCTCCCTCGGCCCTCCCGCTGTGACTCTGGTGCCCGCCCCCATCCCACCCTTCACAGGGGGGCACCAGAACGTATCCTCACCTAGTGGGCAAAAAAACCTGGGGCTGTCACTGCTTGCTGCTTTTCACTTCTGGCACCTTGAGAGGCATTGTGTTAGTGTATGGGGCATACCTCCTTAGCATTCTGAAAACCAGAATGTCCCACCCTACTGCAGATAAATAAGAGTTCAGGACACTTCTTTGCTTGGTGCATTTCCTTTTCCAGTGCACTTTTTAGGTGTTACTCTTCTGCTGTTTGCTGTCTTTGTATGCAGAAGTAAGAGAACTATAGTGGCACTCAGTGATCAAGTATTAGCATTATGGCAAGATCAAAAAGATAATGATGGCAGGGAAGGAAATATTGACCTACAAACATCAATATTATTTTCTCTTTCAAACTAGAGAACCGTTTATTGCAAAAATGTCGTAGGAGTTCTTCCCATTGCTGAAGAGGCTGTGCTTTGCTAAATAAAAGCCAACAAAGGCATATTATGCAGTTTCTTCTCATGCCACACTCAACTCTAAAATGTATGAACTGGAAAATGGGGCTGTAAGCAGACTTCTTTACATAAGGATTTCAAGATCAAAAAGTAAGTTCTAATTTAAATATTTGACATAGGATTCCATGACCTTGCAGTCTTTTGTCCTCGAAAACGGTCTTTTCAAATGCAAAACAAATGTGTTTTGCATGTTTTATCAAATGCTCTGTGCTCAGCTACAATAGACAGTTTCAGCTCTATGTCAATTGTCTGTTCTATATCTGAGCAAACTAGTATTCATAAAAGAGGTAAAACCATCACCTGATGTATGTTAGTTCATTTCTACGTTTCCTGTTCTGAAACTTCTCCTTCAAAAACATGAATAACCTTTGGTAAGTTATTCAAACAAAATTTTATAGATTTACTCTCACACAAACCAACAATAAGCCATCACTGTCAGTTTCCTGAAGATGTGCCCTAACCTCGTGTTATGTTCCTAATTATGTAAAAGTCTGTTTGCTTCCTGCATCTAGCTTGCAGATAGATCCCACGTGGTGCAAAGCTTACATAACCAATGGTTTATAAATATCTCTTCCATCCTAAACTAAACATTGGATTAGATACCACAAAATGTAAATGTTAGGCATACAGAAGGGACCTGTCCCCAATCTCCCTTCCCCCTGCAGCCTTGAGTGGCCCACATCAAGAAAAAGTTGTTCCTACATGTTAGAGGGTCATCAGAAACAGAGTGGGATATAAGCCCTGACCTGGATAGCCCAGGCAAGCCTGATCTCATCAGATCTCAGAAGCTAAGCATGGCCAGCCCTGCTAAGTAATTGGAAGGGAAGACCTCAAAGGAATATCAGGGCTAGGATGCAGAGGCAGGCAATAGGAAGCCATCTCTCTGAAAAGTCCAAGCCCCACTATTGATTATTTATTATTTTCAATTTGTATCCCACCTTGCCAGGGAACTGGCTCAAGGTGGTGAACAAGCATTAAAGCCAATAAAACAGTGAATACAATAAAATATAAATAACAACTACCTAACATCATAAAAATTCTAACAAGAACAGTGCAACTGATGATGGCAGCATTCAATATACAGAGAAAGGCAATATCCAACCGGAGTTTCAAGCAGGCCGTAGTGTGTTCTGGTGGCGCATTCAACAGTGGCACATTCGTCACTGGCGGCTCCTAATCGAAAGCCTGGTGGAAGAGCTCCATTTTTCAGGCCCTGCAGAACTATAAAAGGTCCCACGGGGCCCTGATGTTATCCAGGAGCTCATTCCACCAGTATGGAGCCGCCACTGAAAAGGCCCTGGCTGAAAAGGTAGCAACCAAACTGGCGTTTCTCAGGCCGGGGACAGTCAGGCGATTCTGTGTCTCTGACCTCAGTGCTCTCTGGGGCACAAGTGGGGAAAGACGGTCCCTCAAGTAGGCAGGCCCCTGACCATATAGGGCTTTAAAGGTCAAAACCAGCACCTTGAAATGAATCCAGTAAGCTATTGGCAGCCAGTGCAATGCCTTCAGCACAGGCTGCATGTGGTCTCATATAAAGAGACCCATCAGCAGCCTGGCTGCTGCATTTTGCATTAGCTGCAGCTTCCGAATCTGGGACAAGGGCAGCCCCATGTAGAGAGCATTGCAGTAGTCTAATCTTGAGGTGACCATAGCATGAATCACTGTTGCCAGGTCATTGCGTTTGAGGAAAGGAACCAACTGCCTAATCAGCCACAGGTGGTAAAAGGCTGCCTTGGCAGTGGCTACCTGAGCCTCCATTGTTAAGGCAGCATCCAGGAGCACTCCCAAATTCCTAACCCTCGGCACTGGCACCAATGGCGCCCCATCGAAGGTCAGGAGTGGGATCTCTACCCCCGATCCACTCCAACTCAGGCACAGGACCTCCGTCTTTGTTGGATTCAATTTCAGTCGGCTCAGTCTAAGCCAGCCTGCCATGTCACAAAGTGCCCACTCCAGGTCATCTGGAGTAGAGTCAGACTGATCGCCCAACAACAGATATAGCTGGGTGTCATCTACATACTGATGGCACCCTAGCCTATGCCTCCGGGCAATCTGGGCAAGGGGGCGCATGTAGATGTTAAATAACATCGGGGACAGTACTGCCCCTTGAGGAACCCCGCAAGCCAGCGGGTACCTCTGGGATGTCTGTTCCACTAGAGGTCACCAGAAGTCAACCATGATTTCCAGGCACACACACAAAATACTCAGACACAAAAAAAGAAAAGAAACAGAGTGGGATTTGTGAAGAAGTCACCCCTCCCTCTTCCTTTTCTGTGGGCTATTCCATGAACAGAGTACATGCAAGAGGTTGACAATACTCTGGAATTCACTGTCACCAAAGCATATTGTTAAGGGCTCCCAGTCCCAACTTCTCTGAAAAGTACAAAGTTTCAGGGGTAGCATTGACATTTGTGAAGGATTTGAGAGGTAACTGCTCTTTGAAAATACTTTGAAAGTTTTGGGGTTTTGGTTTAAAGAAAAACACAGCAAAGTGACTGCTGGGAGTGGGCTGAGGCACCTTTGGATGCTGGATTTCTCCCTGGGGATCTAATGTTGGGTAGTGTGGATCTGTTGCCCTTTAGAAATGCTTCCACTTCCATTTTTAAATAATGCTGTGAAGAATTGCCCTGTAATTTAGAGATCAGATTTATATTCATATAATTGTGACTGCACTCTGTCTGTGTACTTGAGCCCCCAACTACAGTTTTGTAGCTGGCAAAAGGAAAGGTGCTAGGGGCTGAGTTATCAAACCCCAAGCACGGAGCCCTTTAGTGCTTAGTTATGCCTCTAACTTGAGTGGGGGGGGAGCTGTACAAACACCTTACTGGAATGTCACACCAAAAGAACAGGGACTACAAAAGCAAAAACGCAAGAGTGTTTTTTCTTCCTTTGGCACAGGAAGATCAGGACTGATCCCAGAGATGGACAGACTCCCAAGGAAAAGTTATACGTTCTTAGGACATAAGGAAGAATCTCTCTTATGCTCTCTGCTCTTTGTTCATCATCCTCAGATGGGCAGAAGCCATGAAGAACAAAGTCTAAGATTTTTTTGGTGACAGCAGTTACCTACTCAGAGAGAAGTTGGTATCCCAGGAGTAAGGAAATGCATCAGCATCACCAGGTGGAGTCCAGGGGCAGTTGAGGGGCTTTTCTGAGCTCCCAGAAACTGAGACAGCTGGGCATGTGAGTCTATCCCTTCACGATAGCAAATGTAATGAAGACATCTCAAGCCTCCAGTGCTCTTTTTCCTCCAAGGAATCCATCCTTGGTAAATACTAACCCCTGGAACCTCTGAACACGCAGTGAAGTGGGGAGACTGTCACAATATTTTTAAACACAAACATACACACATATGTCCTAAAGAACACTAAAGGAAACTGTGTCTTTTCTGAAAGATCTGACTTAGTACATAAAGCTCAGTGGATAATTCAGCCTCTCAAAAGGCTTTCGGTAAACATTCTTCACAAGAAGCTCTTAGAGAAACTTTGTAACCATAGTACAAGAGGAAAAGTCCTGTCATGTATTAAAGAATAAGTTAAGAAGAGGCAGGAAACCAACTGGAAATAAATGACCAATTTTCAGTATGGAAAAAGGTTAATAGTGGAGTGCCCCTGAGACCAGGTCCAGGTCTGGCATTTTACAATGTATTCATTAACAAGCTGAAAGAAGCTGCGGACAGTGAGAAGACAAAATTATTTAGGTCAGTCAAGGCTAAGGAAGAACACTGAGCCTGAGAATGGATCTATGCTTTCATGTTCATCAGAGTTAAATCTGTGGCAACATACTTGAGAAATCATTATTTAATTAAATTCTTGAATTAAATACAGCTTTGCAATATGATTAGCTTGCTACAGGTGAAGGAGATTAAAAGTTGTCTGTAGCTATAAAGATTCCTATTCCCCTGGCAGCAAGTGTGCCTTCTATACTGGCATTCAGATGCGGACCCTGTGTTTGGCCTTTGTCTAGTTCTTCGGTGTTCCCCATGGACACCATCATTATACTTTTCTTTAGCACTGACATTTGGTTTCAGTTAACTATGCAACCTTCAGAGTTCCTTGTTGTACAAATAGACTGTGGAGAACAGGACTGGTGGAGTAGCCATTCCAAAGACTTCTCTTGGTTTCCCTAACAGTAAAAATTTGCTTTACAACTTGGTTCAACTTACACACTGTATTTTGGATTGCACTGTGAAGCATGCATTTGGTCATGCTTTTGGGCGGGATACTAGATTAGTTTGGACTTCATCTCATCCAACTCAGGCTTGAATCCTACACCTTCTTTTCACTGGTTCTCCTCCCTGTCTGTTGTAGACAAAGGCAGTCCCCCATTGCAGTTTCTTAAAAGACATTGGTCCTGTGTAATGAAAGTGCCTAACACTGGAAGAATTCACACTCTCCAGCAGAGGACACCCTTTGCAACAGATGAAGAGAGCACAAGGGGGGAAAGCTTGTGGAACCCAAGCATGTGATTCCACAAATATGAATAGGGAATACCAAGAACATTTGGCATTTTTGATACAGTGAGGATAGCAAGATTGTATAAGTTCAAGGGACTGGCTGTTTTTGTTTTTAGGTTTTTTGGTTCCTAACATTCCAGGCAGAGAGGCTTCATGGGTCCCAAAGACTGGTTCATTATTGCTACAGACTTCTAACAATGCTCAATGTGCTTGAATATGTAACTGGCAGAATGATCATCTAGAGTGTTGGGAATGATCATCTAGCATTCTGAAACTTCATGCCTCCCATACACAACCTAATCTTCTTTCTACCTGACCAAAGCCCTCTAGTGTCTTG
This sequence comes from Gekko gecko, assembly GCA_029375565.1. Classification (NCBI taxonomy): domain Eukaryota; kingdom Metazoa; phylum Chordata; class Lepidosauria; order Squamata; family Gekkonidae; genus Gekko; species Gekko gecko. Next base: position 50,045,304 of record JAPDNY010000008.1, read on the forward strand.
CCATGGTTGGGGAAACTGACATTTGAGCACTGACAAAACTGAAGCCATGATGAACAGTGGCCTTAATAGCCTTTGTGGGAGAACAGGGAACACTGGCACAGGTGGGATTTAATTTTCGCCAGTTACATATTCAGGCTTGATTCCTGAACTTCTACATTGTGGTGGTTACCAAGAATCCTTTTCACCCAGTGACACAGTTGTGGCAATTTTCTTTATCGTTTTTTTATTCATGCCTTTTTAACTTCACTTCACTCATTTAGCTGTGTTACTGCCTTCCCTGTGGAGTGGCCTTAATGTTGAGATCTTGACTTACAAGACAACAGAGTACTATAGCAGGTAAACAGGAAGCCTTTAGAAATGTGAAATTCTGCCTTGTATCCCTAAATGTGTTGATGCCACATAGTTTTTAGGTACAGGGAAATGGCCAAAACAACCTTGTTTGAAAAGGAGGGCTTTGAAAAGAAAAGGCATTTTATCTACTGCACTGAAAGATGTTCTGTGCTGCAGGTTTCAAGATCACACCATATTGTCAGTCTATAGTCAGAGGGCACACTGCACTTAGATAACTAGGCACTCATATTATTCAAGTATTGTCTTGTATCACTTACCTCCATTAAACTGTATTGCTGTGGCAAAATAAAGCCATAAAGCTTCTGCAGAGAAGAAGGAAGTTCAAGGAAAGTCAGAGGATGAAAGACTGGCTGCAGTTCAGGAAAAAGATCTCACGTTATTCCTATATAGAGTATGTAACAAGTCAGCTCACCATTAGGGTAAAATATTAAAGGGAAACCACTCCATAGCATAGTTCAGATGTTGTCACAGTATGATGGGTACATCACACGTTCCTACACCCTACACCCTTATAAGCTGCTGAGTTGTTATTTATTTATTTATTTAGATTTGTATCCCGCCCTTGTTGATATTAAGAAAACTGCAATAAAATTAAATTGCCTAGACTTAAACAACATAGCTGAGGAATAGGTGGACAGACAACAGATGCACTGAACATTGTAAAAACTATTTAGGACAATCTGAGCAGATGGTTTAAAAATGATCATAGCAAAAACCCCATCATGCCATAAGAACTCGCAGTTTGTAGCCAACTACAATTTGGTTTTATTGGACTAATGGGGCAAAAAAAAGTCTGAGCATGAATTCCCAGAGTATTCTACCACTTTGATAAGAATTTTTTCTCAGATACACAGACATATAAACCCCAAGAACGTATACTGATATAGCCTTCATTTGGCTTTGCAGTGATCAGACCCCATAGCAGCAGCACTGGTGGGGGGACAGGAAGCTGGGCCCAGGGGTGAGAGCAGCAGCAGCAGTGGGGGAGGGGACTGCAGCAGGTCCAATGGCAACAGCAGCTGCAGTGATTGGGGGAGAGCCAGCCCAGCAGCAGAGGCTAAAAGCTGTGATGGGGAGTGGTGATGGGGGAAAGGAGCTGTGACTGCAAAGCTGGAAGCTGTGCTGTGGATGCCAGAGTCGTTGGCGATGGGGGGTGACTTGGTGGCTGTTGTGTAGTGGGTTCGACGCATGACGAACCAGGACACACACAACAGAACAGAGAATACCGGCCCAATGGCCAACTATATACAGTCCCCGTGGACCACTACCAGGTCCCATTGGTGGGTTTAAACTTCCCACCGAGGTTCTTATTGGTGACCGCTTGAGATTTCAGGATCCTAGTCCCTATTGTCTCTTGAGCTCCAAGCTCTGGTAAAAGTTGCTGTTGCCTAGTGGTGGTTAGCAGACATAACAGTGGCCCTGGAGATGGCAGTGGGCCCCATAGTGGAGGCTAGGAGGGGCTCAGGACCCAGAAAGGTTGCAGTAATGGGTGGGAAGAAAGCCACGGTAGCCCCAGCATCTGCAGTGGCAATAGCAGGGAGAAGCTGCAGCAGACCAAAGCTGGGAGCTCGGCTGGGCCTGCCAGAGGTCTTGCTGATGGGGGGCCAAAAGCCACAGTGGCCTCAAGGATGCAGCAGGAAGAGGAGAAGAGATTGGATTTATACCCTACCTTTCACTACCAGAAGGAGTCTCAGAGCAGCTTACAATCCCTTCCCCTCCCCACAACAGACACCCTGTGAGGTAGGTGGGGCTGAGAGAACGCTGAGAAAACTGCTCATGAGATAACAACTCTAAGAGAACTTGTGAGTGACCCAAGGTCACACCAGCAGCTGCATGTGGTGGAGCAGGGAATCAAACCCGGTTCTCCCAGATTAGTGGTCGCACTCTTAACCACTACACCAAACTGGCCTGAGAGTGGGTAATTAAGACAAGGAGAGGGATCCTCACTTGTCATATCTAATTTTCAAGATGCCCAATTGTGCGGATCAAAAAATATGCACAGTAGGGCAACCCAATGGATAAGGAAGATGTTTCTAGAATCTTTGGGTAACTGCAAGTTTGCAGAAAAATCTGAGAAATTCACACACACACACACACGCCTGACTTTAAAAACCCTAGGCCAAAAAAGGGTATTTTTAAAAGGTAAGGGTCCAACTAAGGGGACGGGGGAGTGTGTGACTGGGAGCATTGTGGATGCAACACATGATGATAGGGTTGGGGAGGAGGGAGGAAACAGTGAGCAATAATGGGGATTTCAAGGGTCCTGTATTGGTTGGTTTTATATTTCTAACAGAAACATTTTTCACATATAATTTGAAACTCAGGTTGTACAATCCACATGTGACGTGAACAAATACCTATTTGATTTCACTCCTTTCAATTTGAGACTGAAAATATGCAACTGTGGGGTATAAAGATAAGTATTATGACCTGAGTGTTCTTTTTTAATTTCTTCCTTCCTCCTTTTCCTTCAGAAAAAAATTATGTTTCAAACAGAAAGTAACTATAATTGAGTCCAAAGGTGTGCCACAAAAAAGAAACATGAGCCTGCTTATTCCACTGAATTTAAGGAAAGACATTTCGTTGACAGAGAGGTGGAATAATTCTATGCCTTGAAAAGATTGCTAGATGGGGGCAACTGTGCATAAAAGATTTACAATAATCCTGGCTTTAATTCACAGTCAATATATAGAAGTTTTAAGAGATTTAGAGCCAGTCGGTCTTTATCTCTCTTGTGCTTCCTCCTGTTACTTTGGGTCTAGCTTAGGGGTATCATAGTGACTGTAAAAAGAGAGTTGTGTGAGGATGCAAATCAGCTTTTCTTAAACTACCATTGCCAGAACTACCAAATTGCATGCATTGGTGTAGCCAGGATAGCCCCCCCCCCCAAGAAAATATATGCTAAAAGGTTGTTTAAAATTTACCCAACAGATAAATCCAAAGCAAAGAACTAGGGAGTTATACACTGTTGCAGAAGAAAGACTCAGAGGCCGCACTGTTGGCACACATTACAAAAGGAAACTGGAGAGCTGGATACATGGACAAATATGCACTAGGAAGAGTCTTCTGCTGCTAACAGCTGTCAGGGACTCCTAAATGCCGTTTCATGTATTATGTTTGTAGGTGTACACCTAAGATCATAGGCATAGTGTTAATAGAGCACAACAGTGCCCTAGGACTATCAAATCTATAACACACACACACCACTGTTCATGATCAGCTCACACGCAGCATATTGTGCCATTTTTATTATTTTCTCCCTGGAGTATGATTGGAAGCTCCATGACTAGGCAGAAATCAATAGGTTTCCCAAACCGAAGGGCTCTGGTATTTCTCTCTCTATTTTCATTCCCACACTCTCCATCCAAGCCCAACTTCAACCTCAGAGCCTTTTGTGCACTCATGTGGTTTGCTTGTGTATAATGTGTGAAATGGACCCTGGAAATGTCCACCTTACATTTCAGTTAGTCTACAGACATACTAGAAGTGGATCTGCTGACTGATGCTGAACATTTTCATTGCTCACCACCTGGTCTCTGAAGATGTCAAAATAGAACAAATTTTCACTACATCCACAAAGATTTAACATATTTCAGTGTCCCATTTCGCCATCACAAGCAGTTTTTAGAACTGGAGGAAGACAGTATATCATCACTTATTCTTGTTTACGTTATTATTCTTACATATTTTTAATTTTTTAAAAGATTTTAATGCCACCTTTCCACCTAACTTAGGATTCCCCAAGACAACAATGTGTATTTTTCTATCTATATTTAACAATTTAAAACAATAGTGAAACAAGAGACATAAATAGGATATTCTTGCTATACATAAAGATAACAGTACTAATTGGGAAAGATGAATAACTTTTGGTGTACTCTAGAATCACAAAGTTGGAAGGGGTCATACAGGCCATCTAGTCCAGCCCCTTGCTCAATGGAGGATCAGCCTAGAGCATCCCTGAAAAGTGTGTGTCATCCCGCTGCTGCCTGAAGACTGCCAGTAAGGCAGAGCTCATCACCTCCCTAGGCAGCCAATTCCACTGCTGAGCTACTCTTACTGTAAAAAAAATAAATTAAATCCTAATATCCAGTTAATACCTTCCTGCCCATAATTTAAACCCATTATTGTGAGTCCTATCCTCTGCTGCCAACAGGAACAGCTCCCTGCCCTCCTCTAAGTGACAGCCATTCAGATGCTTAAAGAGAGCACTCATGTCCCCTCTCAACCACCTCTTTTCCAGACTGAATATTCCCAAATCCCCAGCCTTTCCTTGTAGGGCTTGGCCTCCAGGCCCCTGATCATCCTCATCACTCTCTTCTGCACCTGCTCCATTTTGTCCACATCCTTTTTGTAGTGAGGCCTTCAGAGCTGTACTCCAGGTGCAGCCTGACCAACGAAATGCACAGCGAGTCTGCGAGACTATGACATCTTGCAATTTGGATGTTATGCCTCTGTTGAAACACCCCAAGACTGCATTAACCTTTTATGCAACTGCATCACATTGACTGCTCATATTAGCTTACAGTCCACCCATACCCCAAAATCTTGTTCACACACACTGCTACTCAGAAGTGTATCCCCCCCCATCCAGTATGTGTGCTTCTCATTTTTCTTATGAAGAAGAGTTGGTTTTTATACTGTACTTTTCTCTACCCTAAGGAGTCTCAAAGCAGCTTACAATTGCCTTCCCTTCCTCTCCCCACAACAGTCACCTTGTTTTTTGTGGGGGTTTTACACAACAGTCACCTTGTGAGGCAGGTGGGACTCAAGGTCACTCAGACCAAGGTCACTCCACTGGCTTCATGTGGAGGAATGTGGAATCAAACCCAGTTCTCCAGACTGGAGTCCACCACTGTTAACCACTACATCAATGCTTCAGTGTGAGTACATTCTGGAACAGCAAACATTCCAAGACCCCACCCAAGACTGATACAAGAATCCAAGCAGGCAAGAAAATTAACACTTTGGAACCATAAAAGCAGAGTTTGAGTCCAGTTTTATTAAGATATAAGCTCTCACATGCAAGCACACAATTCTTGAACATGAATAAAACTTCGTTGGTCTTAAAGGTGCCACTGGACTCAAACTTTGTTTTGCTGCTTCAGACCAACACGGCTGCCCACCTGAATCTATACTCTGGAACCATGTATCAGTCACTACTCATAACACTTAAACAGATCAGGAAATAAACCCTCTGGCCTAGTTAACAGCCCTTGACTGATTGCTGCATCAGCCTGTTAGAATATTATTACATTTACTGACAGGATCTGATCAGCATATTGAGATAATGCCAATCTAAACATTTGCTGAAGGCTGCTTAGTAGTGTTTCACTGCATGCATCAGTGTACTGTATTAGGAAAACATGGTGATGATAAGCAATGGAGCAAACAGAGTAAACAGTTGTTTATAGAATTGTGATGGCAATAGAAAAGCTTTTGTATGCCCTGTGAAGTAGCATGTTTACTTTTTCTATCTGTATTACTGGATAGAGTTCTTATGAAAAGGGTCCTTAATCCTGAATACTTCAGCTGTAATATGGTCCGGGTGGAGTACATTTCAGGTTTCACTGGGAGAAGGAGATCTGAGGGACATTACAAGATTTACAGAAGTCGGTTATATTGCTGAGATAAAATTTTTTAGTTGGATTGCAGGAGTCAACATACATGTATCTTCCCTATGAAGAAGGGATGCTAGAACACCTACCAATGTGACTTACATCCTGTTCCCCAGCTGTTGTCATGACCCACACTGACCAATCCATGGACTCAGGCTCTGAATCCTCAGCAGAGGAGCCAAAGGAACCTGTAACATTGCCTGAGGAAGATCAGGAAGGTCAAGGAGAACCCTGAATAGTAATAGTCAGGGTTTGGGGAGGGGAGGTGCCAGAACTCTCAAGAGGGAAATGAAATTTTCAATCTGTATACTGAAAACTCATCAACTTTTAAACATTTTTAAAAGAATTCTGTCAAAGAGGTTCTGGAACGCTATTCTGGTGCGTTCCCTCAGAAAAACCCAACACAGCAACTCCAGAGGCTGATCTCAAGGAACCAGCTGTTGCAGCAGCAGCACCAGAACTTCCAGCTGCCCTCCCAGATCTGGGACCACTGCATATCAGCTCTCCAAGATCCTTCCACGCATGGCAAGAAAGGCAGATGCAGCTGCGAGTAGATGCGGTGCCAAGCTAGCAGCCCATGCTCCAGCCCTGGTTATCTTACGTCTCTGCTGTACTCTGGCTCCCTTGCAACTCAACCAGATGAAGTCCAGCAGCTGCCTTCAGAACAGCTGGGGTTGCTTTTCCTTAGCCTATTTAACATGAGGGAATAGGAGGTGAGTTTTGCTGATCAACTGGTTTTTCATAGAATCATAGAATGTTAGAGTTGGAAGGGACCTTGCAGGTCATCTAGTCCAACCCCCTCACTTTGCAGGAGCATAGCTGAAAGATAGCTCTACTTACCTACATACCTACAACATAGCCAAAAGATGGTTGTCCAGTCTGTGCTTGAAAACGTCCAGCGAAGGAGCATTCACCACCTCCTGAGGCAGGCTGTTCCACTGCTCAACCACTCTTACAGCTAGGAAGTTTCTCCTGATATTTAGCTGGTAACAACTCCCTTGTAATTTCCACCCATTAGATCTAGTCTTGCAATCCGGAGCAAGAGAGAATAGATCTGCTCCATCTTCTACATGACAGTCCTTCAAATACTTGAAGACTGCAATCATGTCCCCTCTAAGCCTTTCCCAGGCTAAACATACCCAACTCTTTCAGCCTTTCCTCATAAGACTTGGATCCCAACCCTCTCACCATCCTGGTCGCCCTCTTCTGGACACGCTCGAGCTTGTCGACATCTTTCCTAAAATGTGGTACCCAAAACTGGACACAGAGGCCTGACCATAGCAGAATGGAGTGGAACTACCACCTCCCATGATCTGGACACAATGCTTCTGTTAATGCATCCTAAGATTTTAAGGCCATGGCCCTTGTATGCCAGACCCAGCTACAGACTTTGCCAAGTGATTGCCTGCAGGGTAGATCCTGTCTCTTGAGGAACACCAAGCAAGGAAGCCTGAGGCCAGAACAGTTATGAACATCTTTCCTGAGCTAAGACAAAAATCTGTGAGCTGGAGGCTAAAAACTGTGAGCTAGCTCACACTAACTCAGCTTAGAGGGAACACTGCTTTGTGCATCTTTGTAAGCTACTAAGTCCACATTTTAAGAGCAGGTGATCTAAAGATATTGCACTTGTGATACCCTTTGAGTATCACAGAATATCTATCATATTGTATCTTGAGACATTCAAATGGATGAGTTTTTATTTTACAGGCATAGCAGAACTAAAGAACACTTACTGCTCTGATAAGAGTGTAATGATAAGCACATGTATTTAGAAACCAGATAATTCAACTTTCTCCAAGGAAGTATGCATTGGATTGCAGTCTTAAAGCCAGATTCAAAGCCACTGCAGAAGTGGTGACTAGCTCCTTCATGGAGCAGTTTACAAACAAGCAAGATCTAAAAAGGACCCCAAATGAATGCCTGTCATTCAAAGTGTCAAAAATTATTGCTCAAGTAGGGGATGTTTTTGTTTGTTTTTTTGTCCCCTCTCAATTCCTGGTCTTTAAGCATCAGTTTTTAACTCTTGGTTACCTCAGTTTTTCAGTGGAAGTAGCAGGCTGGAACAATCATGCAAGGATCATTTCCCAAGCTCTTGGTTTAATGCTGCTAAATAACTTAAGGCATCTTGAAGACAAACTAGCTGGGGACTAGCTGGGGACTGAAGACAAACTAGCTACTGTATCAGTGTTAATATACCATGTTCCCCATCTGTAATATGGGTGGACAAAGGACCAGAATGGGATCAGGTGGAAGTCCAATGGATAAGCTTCTGAGCTCATGAACAGGGGAGGAGAGGGGGAAGCACATCCTTGATCTGAGAGCATGCTCCGATGACTATCACTACTAAAGATGGCTGGATGGAGAAATCTGTCATAAGAGAGGAAATTCATTCTCTCCACAACACACCCACAACAATAGCTTTCACGAGAGAGCTGAAAAATTGTATGATACTATTAACATTGCCTGCAAATGTACACATTTCTTTAGTTCCCCTATTATCTCTGGCCAAACAGATCTAGCAAGTTGAAATCGCTGCAAAGCCTGCATTCCAAAGATGAAAAAGGCAGCTTTATCGCATCACCTTCATCAATCTGAAAAACCATCATCTGTCTCTTCTCTTTTACAAACAGACAAGCACAAACCAAGGTTAGATTGGAATTAATCTTGTAACCACACAGTTCTTGGGAATGAGAGAAGAGGATCCAAGTCAGCAATATGTTGACTTTCCTGCATGGCAGTCTGTTGTTCATGAGCGGGGGGTGGGGGGATCTCACACACACAAAAACAAAAACCCTTTTCACCCTGTGAATAATGTATCCTCCTTCAGTGAGCATGTGAAGGATTTCAAAAGGGGACAAAAATATTGACAGCAACCCATGTTTGGGCATCAGTGCTCTCCAGTATCAGTATTCTCTCTCTCACACACACACACACAGCGGGGGGGGAGTTGTCTTCCAATGCCCAGAGAAGTGGTTGAAACACTCTAACTCAGGAGTCCCCATGTGGTGCCCATGGGCCCCATGGTACCTGCCAACACCTTTTTTAGTGCCTGCCAAATGTTTTTAGAAAGTGGGTGGGGTCAGATGGATCTCTTGCCTAGCAGGGTTTCCGATTGGCTGTGGAGATTTTTAAAATGTTGCTTTGGCAGCAGCTGCCGCCATAGAACAAGGATCTTCACTGTATGACTGAAGATAAGGTGTATTGTATGTAAGAAAATATTTTTAAACAGTATCCTGTTAAACAGAGCTTCTGCCTGAAAGGCAGTTATGCATGGCCTCATTCCTTGAGATTTTGTTCTTGGCTCCACCTCTTGTGGTAGACATTTGGTGATTGCACCCTCCACCCTCTGTCAGAATTCCACAGGTGTTCACAGGCTCAAAAAGGTTGGGGACCCCTACTCCTGCTCGTTAAGCCCATCTGCAATCTGCCACAGGATACTAAATCTATGCCTTTTTGGTGCAAAACGTCCTCTCTGTTTTTCTTCAGGCAGAAAGAAGCCCTTTTCCTATAACCAATAAGATCTGGCTACATGCTGACACCATTGAGGGCAAATGGAATTAACCCCAACTAAAGAAATCCCTCACTTTGAATTAACTTCATTTGCCCTCAGTGGTATTAGCATACAGCCAAAGTTTAAGAAATATGGTGCTGATTCAGCAGTCATCAGCCTGAAAACATGCACAAAACAATACAAAAAGAGTAATCACTGGAGTTTGGACAAATATTTTGCACCCCACACCCAACCACACACATACAAGTACCTTCTTTCATTTCTAAAGAGTTTGATCTTGAACATCTGGTGCAATCCCCCCTTGTATGCCATTACTGAGCCACATCCATCTGACCTGAAGAAAGCAGTTTGAAATACAGACATACTTTAACAGTATCTTCTTCAGTAATGTGACCAAATTCCTGAAAGATTTCTGAGACAACAGAGTACAGAATGCGGTTTAGGAGGCAGCAGATAATCTCTGCAGACCAAGGCTGATGTGGATTATATGTAAGATATCAAGGACAGGCTGGGGATCCTGCTTGCCACCTGGCACCCTAACTGAGCTGACAGAGGCAAACTTGGCGGTTTTGTTGAGGACTACAAGGATGATTGTCCATGGAGTCTTCAACATACATGCCTAGGCCACCTTGTTGGGTTAAGCTCAGGACTTGGCAGCTGCCATAGCAGCCATGCTCCCATTCTGGAGATAGGCTGATCCCATAAAAGATGATACATGCTGGATCTTTTTTTGCTGCAATAAGCAGCTTGCTGGTAATATGTTTAGGGGCTTGGAGGTGCAACCCGTGCAATGGTCAGATCATCTGCTTAAGCACTAAGCCTCTGAATACCAGTGCTAGGAGTCAACATCACGGAAAGGCCTCCATCTCCATATCCTCTTGACTGGAACCTTCAGAGAAACTGGTTGGCTGGCCACTGTGTGAAACAGGATGCTGGACTAGATGGATTACTGGTCTGATGCAGCAGGGTACCTGTTATGTTACACCAAGCTGGATTTATTTATTTTTTACTTTCATAGACAACATGTAATCCAGCCCTTCAACTATGACTACATCTCATCTCCAATTTGTTTTTTAGAGCATTGGGAATCATAGATTCAGTTGCAACGGAGACCATTGTATTTCTCATGCAAACGGAGATGTCTGAAGAATTTGCAAATGTTAAAAATGGCCCCTCATGACACCTGCACTTTGCTTTAGAGAGAAGAGCATCACATTTTGAACTGTTACATGTTTATGACAGGACTTTCCATGGCTCCAACTGAGCAAGCTTTGCAGAGGTAAGTTTTTTAAGCGGATGGCTTGCTTTCTTAACTCTAATGACTGTTTCCACTGAAGCCTAAACTAGCTAAACTAGCAGGCCAGTACATTAGGCAAATTATTTTTAAGTCCTTCCAGAATCAGGAAGTTCGATATGACAGAGGCTATTTTTGGCTAAGGTTGGCTGCTTGTTGACAGCAGCCCAGCACAGACATTTCACATTTTATAAGCCAATATTTGTGGTTCTGTGTGACTCTCTATTATGAATACTAATTTTAGATTTAGTGGAAGAAAATAATACAGTTTTATCAAATCTGGGTTTTATACTTTTCCACTCTGCATTTGTATCTTTCTTCTGTTTATCTGTATCCTGGATCCACTGCTTTCATGCTACTTAAAATTCCTTAAATGGGTTAAGAAAGAAGCACTCCTAATGAAGCTGTCAGCCAGTGCTCTAGGCTGTGATCTTGAATGAACAAGCTGGTCTGATCCATATCTATTTCTATATTTTTAACTGTTCTGGTATATTGCTGATATGGTGATGATTACATCGAATAACATAAATATGAAATTATCACACAATACATTGTTTCACATCTATTCAGTAGGCTGAATCCAAAGGCATTTTCATGTACGCAAAGATGACAACACAATTATTGCAAACTTCCCACCTGAGCTTCCAAACCCTCTACTCTAGTTCACATTGTTCACAATGGTCCCTCAGCCTCAGAAGTTTTTTGATGATCCAGAAAAGAAGAAAGGACCTTTTTAACTAATGGAGCTGCAATGGCAATTCTTGGGCTCTAACCCAACATCCACTATTCAGAATCTATACATACTTGTGCATAGTAATCCCAGCCCAGGAATTCTGTAATTATGCTCTACTTGTAAGAAGATTTCCATAGAATCATGGAGTTGGAAGGGACCTCCAGGGTCATCTAGTCCAACTCCCTGCACAATGCAAGAAATTCAGAAATACCTCCCCCACACAGACACCCAGTGACAGCTGTTCCACTCCCAGAAGATGTGCTGTTAAGTTGCTTCCAACTTATGGCAACCATATAAATTAACGACCTCCAAAATGTCCTATCATTAACAGGAAAAGATTGTACAAAGAACTATACCCCATCCACATTGCAAGATAGACGGGGAAGGTGCATCCCTGACTATATCTTCAGTAAGAAGGGAGATTACAATGAGTGCCTTACATGTAGATTACTATCTGCATCCATTCTGTGAATGCAGTTTCACATTCAGCAAGAACACCACGTTATACATTTCCCTTTCTGGATCAAAGTATGTGTACGCAAAGGAATGGGCACATGGAGCTGCTTCCAGCCTTGAAAGGAATGGTACATCCCTGAAAGGATATATGCACCATGGGAAAACATTTTCTCCAGCATAAGTAATGTGCTATCAAGCTGGACTTTCTTGAACTTGCTGATGTCCTGAATAAGTCACGGCTTCAGGTCTTTTTCTGTAAAGTGGGAGTTACAAGGATCCACCTGACCAATTCAGTGGATGAATGAGGTCCAGACTGCAACCATTGTGAGTGCAGCAGAAATTATTAGTGCTAATAAATAGTTGATATTTGAAATTATTTTTTCATACAGGCATAGGGAAACTTTTGGTAACATAATTCTTCCCTTATGTATTTATTTATGAAGAATGTGGTTCTAGTATTATCTGTAGCGTTCCTCTGAGAACAGTCATTCCTTATGTCAGGAGCCACTGTACGCTGGGGGAGTTTTCCCACTGTTTCCCTTCCCAAATGAAAAAAATATATTCATTCTGACAGTTCCGGCTAGAGCACAGAAAGCCCCATCTAGTGTTGCTCATATTTATTCTGAATTCAATATAAGCAGAGCGAACAAGTTTAGAATAATTGCTAAAAATGCCATCCATTTTTAATGTCAGGCATAGTAATCCGATTTTTCACTGCACTGTGTCATTTGACAGCTGAGAGAGGACAGCCCTGTGCGGACTAACATCATTAAATCAAAAGCAATTAAACTGTGCAAGTATACAGGGGAAATAACTTTGCATGCCTCCCCCCACACATACACCCATGATCACATTTTATTACTATTTCTTAAGGTTAAATTTCATGGCCCAGGCCAGCCTGATCTTGGAAGCTAAGCAGGGTCTAGCCCTGGTTGGTATTTGGATGGGGCACCATCAAGGAAGTCCAGGGTTGCTGCCCAGAGGCAGGCAATGGCAAACCACCTCTAACCATCCCTTGCCCTGAAAGCCCTGTGGGGTCACCACGTCAGCTATGATATGATGGCATTTTCCAGCACCAATGTTAAATTTAGGATGCCCAGAAAGCTTAGTTAGGTATTACGGTGGTTGCCACCTCCTATCTATTTATTGAGGTAACTGGGATGGGAAGTGGGAGGATGTTTTAGAACTAGGGTATATGCTGAAAAGATGCAGCCTGTAGTGATGCTAGAAGAATCTTACCCCTCTCATCTAGCTACCAGTCACACAGAAGATAAACTCCTGAAAAGGAGAGATTCAAGGAGATTTAGAAACTTTGCAAAGTCAAGCGATACAGCAGATCTACTCGACCAGGTCACTGTAGCCTCAGAGGCAGAGTCTTAAATGGTGTCAATTTATCATGTTCAATGACAGAACAGAAGAAAACATCTGTTTCGCAGGCCAAGGATGGCTTAAGTATAAGGGGGGTATAAAGGTTTGAGCCTTTATCAAACATTGCTATTCCTTATTTCAATCACATAGCAAGCCACAAGCAGAGTACCAGGTGCCTTGAATGATCTCCATCTCCAAAATATACAGCATTATAATTTTCAGGCTGCCCCACCATTGGCAGCTGATAGATTAAAACTATCTCCAGCATGACGTAGTCATGATCCTATACTCAGCCCAAAGCAGAATAAACAGCACAACATTAGTGATTGGGGGGGGGGAGCTAACATAACAACAGGGACATCCTCAAAGCATTCTTCATTAAATCACAATTCTGCATGGCCAGTGACAACCCCACCCCCATTACTCAAACAATGGAAAAAATGATCAAATGTTAATAGCTGCAACATCACAGTGATTTCATTGTCCATGCTACAAACACACACACACAGTGCACAGGCATGCTCCTGTCCATGCTACAAACACACACAGTGCACAGGCATGTTCCTGTCCATGCTACAAACACACACACACAGTGCACAGGCATGCTCCCAGGAGACTATCACAGCACCTCCTCTTGTCAGAGTGAAACCTCCCATAAGCCACTAAGTAGGAGAGAAGCAACCTGCAGCCACATGATCTAAAAATTCCCTCAGAAAGAAGATCCCATAAAAGCCTAAACCGTAGCTATCTACAGGCATCCATCTTTTTTTTACCAGGCAATAGTCGCAACATAGAGCTAGCTCCAGAGACTGGTGGGTGGGATGGGATTCATTTTGCGTAGCCCATCTTCCCATTATGCAACAAAGAAGCTCAAGTATAATGATCGAGACCATGGGTCTTCCAGAAGAAGAGGAAGTTGCATTGAATGTCTGGCCGGTGCTACCATAAATAAATAATGTGCTACAAATACACTTGTAGCACCCTCTGGGGGCAAGAAAATGTCACATCTGGGGTCTATGGGGTTTTGAAAGCACCAGCCCAGTTACTGTCTTCTTACACAGGTCATTTTATTCACCAATCCATGCACCTGAAGGTGTGGTTACCTTCACCCCCCTCGGGGTTACACTGCATTAGAGAGAAGAAGAATAGCAATAATGCAACCTACCTCTGTCTTCCCCCTTCTCCTCCTCCTGTAAGTTTCCTCCCATTTCTCCTTCTATTTTGTGGCTCCAGCTTCACAATTGGTCCTTGAAATAAGCTCCACCCTCCTCTCCTCTGTTCCCTGCTCCTTAGCCAGCTCTTGCTCTCCACAGCCACACGCTGCCTTAAACCACTTGGGTCCAGAGAGCCAGTCCTGTCTCCTCAGACTTGTTCACTGCCTCTACACCTTCTGAGCTTCCCTGGGGCAGACTGCTAAAGCTTCCTTGTTGCTGAGGCTACCCGTACTGCACCCTCCTGATCCCATTCCTGGCCTTCTCCACCAAAGTCTTGATGCTGGGCCCACAGACATGTCCTGCCTCACCAGGCCACGTAGCACACTACACCACTACAAATAATGTGTGTACTAGAGCAAAGTTTGAGTGCGGTGGTACCTTTAAGATCAACAAAGTTTAATTCTGGGTATAAGCTTTCACGTACATGCACACTTCATCTGAATTGGATGCAATCTGAATTAGAAAGAGAGGGGCTGATAAAAGACAACCGTAGCCTGCAATCACATGCTCCTTTAGATCCAACATAGGTGCGAATGCCTGCCAGATCTAAAGGGAGAGATCAGACAGTAACATCTGAAAAACATCCCGCAGTTGTCAGCAACCCGTGCTGCTCCACCACGGAAGCAGAGTTAAAAGATACCAGAGAAAGTCCAGTGTTATCTAGATAAGGCAGGCCACAGGTGGACTTTCCCCTGTCTGATCGCTCAAGCACACTCTCATGCTGTCGGGATGGTCTGATCGGGCCATCCTGACTCCGTGCCATGTTTCCTCTCCCCCTTCGCAGTATGTGCACCATTGCATACTCCATAGGGGGCCCTCAGTGCAGAGGTGTGATTCCTTGTTTATGCACAAGGGAAACAAACGGCAAAAAAAGACTCACCCACTGTTGCATCTGATCACACGGTGAAGGGCTGTGCCCACAGCTTCAGAGGGCTGTGTGATCTTGCAACTGAATAGCCTTATTTCCCCTCTGCTTCAACTGGCGTATGTGACCTCAGCCATAGTCTCCTGTAATGGCAACCTTACCACAGAGCCAAAATATGTGTAGTTTCCTCAAGTCCTCCTCCTCTGATATATCCCCAGCTACATGGACTAGTACTAAACGGGTTGCACATGGAAGTACAGCATAGATAAAGGATCAACATATGTAAGATCCCCACTTCAAACAGCCTCTCGTCTCTCAGTAAAAAGGGCTGGGAAGAGGCATACACCTGAGGGCGCAACATGACTACTGCCCACCAACTGCTGACAACCACTGAGAGGCTCAAAAGGGCAGGACATGTAAAATACCAGCATCCCAATGCCATGACATCACTTCCGGCACAAAACTGGAAGTGATACCATCATTTGGGGACAATGTAGAATTGCACTGGAACTTGAATCTCTGTTTTTTCCATCCACCTTGGCTCATATCTTACAACAAAAGAAAACACAAGGGTTTGGCCTTTGCAAACAGAGGTTGCAATTCTCCCCGTTGCTCTCATGGGACATACTGGGACCTTGCCTACCTTTGACAACACCCCATCTCCCATCCTAGAAATTAGGGACTTCAATGTCCTACCCTACAAACTTCTTTTTTCCTATCTTCTAGATAATTCACGCTTTGGGACTGCTTAGCTTTCTAGTCCCCAAAGATGGCAATGCTTGGATTCAGGGTGCCATCTAGCATTCACTTGGCCTATTATGAGGGGATTATATGCTTGAAGGAACTACACAGTAGGCTTGCTAAAGTCAACTAAGAAACAGGCTTATTTCAGAGGTTTGGTTGTTTCTCTGTTTTCCTTTTCTCCAGCCCCCTCAGTATTAATGTAACAAAGCTGCTGGAGAGCTGGAGCCTCAGAAAGCATAAGAGTTACAAAGCAGGTTTTTTGTTTGACTGCTTCAGACTTATAACATGGAACACAAAAACTTTTAACTGTTTGACAGGGACATCACCCAGACCTTTCTAATACAGAGCAGATAGGCTTCCTGCCTTTTAACTGTTTCTGACAGTTAAACCCTACCTATCTTCAAATACCTCAAGTCCCTAATGAATTCACAGCCTACACAGCAGACCTCCTAACCCTTCGCCCACCAACATCTGACAACCCTCAGCTCTGTCCATTGGCCAGCAGTTAAACTGCCAACCCCTTTCTCCCCACAGCCTCTCAACATTCCAGTTCACTTTTTGAAAGTGATTGGCTGAGACTTCTGGAGGGCAGAACTTGAAACCATCCACCACCACCTTTGCCCTGTGTAAAAGACATTACTGCCACCTGCTGTGTAATGGAAGATTGCTTAGCCAGGATGCAGCTACCTCTAACTGTAAAGGAGGGAATAAAGTTTGAGTCCAGTGGCACCTTTAAGACCAACAAAGTTTTATTCAAAGTGTAAGCTTCTGTACGCAAAACACACTTTTTCAGAAAAATGGAATAAAATCTCCTCAAGGGTCACATACAGGAAAAAAGAGAGGGGGCAGCCATTAGGAGGGGCCACACAGAGCCAAAACGTTTATGAAATTGGATCAGGTGGCCAATAAGATCAATGGATAGCAGCAAATTAGCATGTAAATGCAAGAGTTAACAAAAAGATGTGAGAATGAAGCTAGAGGGAGGCAAAGGAGGGAGACACTCTTTGGCTGCGGTCATGCACACTAAATAATCCACTTTCAGTGCACTTTCCAACTGGATTTTACTGTGTGAACTGGCAAAATCCAGTTGGAAAGTGCATTGAAAGTGGATTATTTAGTGTGTGTGACTGCAGCCTTAAACTAGGTCTGTACTCTGCATGCCATCTGTTTTCTTAACAGGTAGAGAAGATCGTGCAGGTATCCTCCATTCAAGTATGTTCACCCTATCCTTGGGGAGCACCCTCACCCTTTCTCACCTATGTGAGAAATTTTGCACTTCGTTCTCCACTGTAGAGTCCTAGGGGGTGGGTCTGGAGCTTTACTACAGAGAGTTGCTATAAGGACTTTGAGAAAATATCTGCCCTTCATTTGTTTTCCTTTTTTCTGGAGGCAGGATCTCTTTACACCAAAATCCAGCCAAAGCTAAACTGTCAGTCACAAAGGGTTCCTTTGTTTGCTGAAGGCTTGGGGACACAGTGGC
This sequence comes from Gekko gecko, assembly GCA_029375565.1. NCBI lineage: Eukaryota > Metazoa > Chordata > Lepidosauria > Squamata > Gekkonidae > Gekko > Gekko gecko. Next base: position 50,062,938 of record JAPDNY010000008.1, read on the forward strand.
ATGGCTCCATGCACTGCATCTTAATATCTATGACTTCATTACCTTGCTGTGTGTCAGCTAATGCTGCCATGGGATGGAATGTGTGGGTAGCTTCTTCTCCTTCTCCTCCCTCCCTCTGCCTTCCTGTGAAGCCACCGTGTGTTATCTGTAAGCTCTACTCTGCCCATTCCTAGCTTTCAGCTATGACTGTAACTGTTACTTTTGCCCGTGCTTTCAGGTGCTTGCTTATTGGTCTTAATGTATCAGAGGGTCATGTATGAAGGGGGTATATCTGTTGTTCCTGTAACTTTGCCCACCATTCCTGACACAAGAGTTAGTAGAGCCCTTGGTACCATCTCTCAATAAACAAACTTCTGAAGGAACATTGTTGAGTGTTTGACTGAGGACCCTGACACTGTGGCTTCTATGCACCTGATAATGTGATATATGACTGGCTGCAGAGTTAGCACCTGTAGGTTCAAAGGGGCAGCCATTTTTGGATCTCCATTTGTTTGACCGTGAAAGTTTTACTTTGCCTTTTTTTTGTAGGCATAAGCTCACACCAGCACCTGAGTGGACACAAGAATCTGTCCAGCTTCCACTCCACACCACACCCCAAAGTCCAGCTCATTTTTCTCTTTCCACAGAGAGTGTTTTGCCAGAGCGGTGGCACACTATACCAGAAAAGATTCTCTGTATGAGCATCTCTTTGGCCTCTGCTGACAAAGGAGGAGGCTGGAGCAATTCTTTCCTTTTTCAAAAGTCAGACACCAATGGTAGAATCACTGTTAGTCTATCAAGACTGGTGTTCATGCAAGTTAGTGTCCATACTGGCAACAAAATGCTACAGCCCTCAAGTCAGGGCTTTTTTTCTGGGGGAACGCACTAGAACAGAGTTCTGGAACCTCTTTAACAAAACTCTTTTTAAAATGTTTAAAAGTTCATGAGTTTTCAGTAGAGATGTAAAATTTCCGGAAATTTTGAAGCACGGAAAAAACCCCAGTTTTTTCCAGGGGGTATATTTTGGGGAAAAACGGAAATTTTGGGGGAAATGGGGGAAATGCTACATTAGCACTTCTTTTTTCTTTTCCAGATTGAAAATCATTCTGTTACTTTGGGAACATAAAATATGACTATGAACAATTTCACTTGGCATGAAATTATCACAACTAGCATATAAAAATATAGCATATCCAAACAATTATTACAAATAGAATTTACTTTTTTTAATAATATTTATTTGTAATTGTAACAAATGGAGAAGCAATCTCCTGAACTGTTTACTACTTTATGTGGGGCAGACAAAAAAACCTTCACAAAACAATTTTTAAAAATCCAGAAGTAACAATTATTCATATTTCTTCTCCACAGTATTAAATAAAAAATTAAAAAAATGATTGTCATAAAAAGAATTGAAGAGGGGGGACATGTATAGAAGGGAGTGTGGGACTAAGTTTCAATGAATGGGCATGAAATTTAATTAGAATCATTTTCTGAGCTATAATTATCAGTATCATTCTCTACTTCTGCAGCTACTCTGTTGTGTCTGTCATTATCACAGTTATTATGGACCCCTAAAAACTGAAGGTTTGCCCGGATTGAAACAAGCTTCTCTACCCTTTCACATGTCAGTTTATTTCTTGATTTAGTGTGTTTCAAACACAGATCAGATTCTTTCACATGCTGCAGAAGATGGAGGAATCTGAAGAAGGTGAGAAGCAAGAGGAGTCTGTGTTGTGCAAAGACCTTGCCACCATGTTGCAGGAGGAATATGTTTGGCAGAATCCCAGATTGCATTTCTGGACCAAATCCCTGAAGATGTTCTATAATCTGCAACATTTGAAAGTACCTTCCCAACATCAAGTCCTAAGTGTGATGCTTGTTTTGTAATCCAGTCAAATGCGGTAACAGTGCTATCATCACTTATATTTTCCCCTTTGAATCTTGGATCCAGCAGATTTGCAGCAGCATGAATTGGATGGCAACAAAATTATTCCCTTTTTTAAATAAAATCTTTCACTTTACTTTCTTCTATAGTTGTAAGTGGAGATATACTGAGATTTTCAAAAAACAGTTGTTTTAGATAAGGAATTTCTGACAGAAGCACACTATCTGATTCAGATACAGTGACTGCTGCAGCAATTGGCTTTAGAATCTTCAGGGAATTTTGCAGCTGAACAGGGCCGGTGTCAGCTTTTTTTGCACACTAGGCAAGGCTACTTTCTGGCGCCCCGCCCCCGGTGTGCCCACCAATTTTCAAATATAAATGCATTTTAGGAAGAATGAAAAACATACAGTTTGAAATTGCTAATTTATCTTTTTTTAAATCATGACCAGACTGGCTTCCATGGCACACTAGGGACTTGAATCTTGGTGTCCCTGATCCGAGTTTGACATGCTAACCACTTCACTACACTGGTTCAGCTCATTCAGCCACAGAACTCTTTGGGTGATCTCTATCCAGTCACTAACTCAAAGCAAGGATAGGAGGTTTGCTGCAAGAACAAAATACAGCTGAAGGAACCAAGTACGCCACACACTTCATCTCCTTGGAGAAAAAGGTAACACACACACCAATAAAATAGAAGATAATAATTGGTGTTCCCAGAAGCAAGGGCAATTGGTAGAAGGCAGGAAAAGAAATCTGTATGCCTACCTATGCCAATGCAATGGCCTGTCACCAGAAAGCTCACTGAGACCACTTATCAAAGCCACCAAAGGCAGGGGCTCATGGCTCCAGCAGTAGAGCATCTACCTAACGTGCTAAAGGTCCCAGGTCCAATCTCTAGCATCTCCAGCTCAAAAGTACCAGATAGGAGGTGAAGTGAAATATTTTGACACTAGACCCTGGAGAGCCACTGCCAGTCACAGCAGACAAGACTGACCTGAATTAGACCTGTGCCTCAGTAACCATGTTCACATGTTACAGTACATTTGTTTGTAAGAAACAGCCAACATGCATCCACTCAGTTGTACAGGACACTAAATGTCACATGAGAATTACGCAACACACATATAAAGAAAGATAAAGTATACATACACAGAGATTGTATGTATGTTCATGGTAGTTTATGAACAGGGCTAGTCTACAGCAGCTGTACCAAACTTTAGGAGGCAGAAGTCCAAGTTCACAGGCAGATCAAGCACTGGAGTCAATGACTCGAAATGCAGTAAAGATCACAGGATGCTTTGCATTTTACTCTAAGCACTTCAACCTGCACCAAGAGCCATGCCAAGAGTGGCAGACTCTACTCTGAAGAACTGGATTTGATTCCCCACTCCTCCACGTGAAGCCTGCTGGGTGACCTTGAGCCAGTCACAGTTCTCTCAGTCCCACCTGCCTCACAAGATGCCTGTTGTGGGGAGGGGAAGGGAAAGCCACTTTGAGACTTCTTAAGGCAGAGAAAAGCAGGGTATAAAAATCAATTCTTCTTCTACACCGGTCTTAAAATGGAAGAAATAAATGTAGCCAAGAGAACACTATTATGGTACTTGACTACAGCAGCAAGACTGACTTTTGCTCAATGTTGGAAACAAGATAAAGTACCTGAAACATGGGAATGGATTAAAAAACGCTGTTTTTGGCGGAAATGGACAAGTTAACAAGAAAGTTAAACAACGAAGAAGATGAAACTTTTTTTAAAGATTGGAAAGACTTTCAAAAATATTTGTTGAAAAATTGGGACATTAAAAGTGGTTTGATTAGCTTTGACAGTTATTAAGAAGAAATGGAAAGAGAATTAGACTTTTGTGTTGTTACCGTTAGTAAGAGAAAATAAGTTTAGAAGCAATTGTAATGGAATAAGAGAGATATTAATGGGGTTGGAGCAGTGCTGGAAGCCTGAGGTGGGGGGAGAAAGGGAAAAAAGAAAAATGGGTATGTATTGGTATGCTTAAATTGTATGAACTTGTGATATATCCAATAATAAATTGTATTTACAAAAAAAAAAAAAATTCTTCTTCTACACCAGCCAAATTAAAGAAAGCTGAATCCAAATGTGTCTCGAGGCACCTGAAAGGCCAGCAGATGAATTAAAATGGTGCATACAAACAAACTCAAAAAGGTGGAAAAACGGTAGCACATCCTCACAACAACAAGGGCGATTTCACACAAAGTCTTGTGCCGGGGTCAATCCTCTGTTTCATCCGTTGCATTTTGTCAATTTCACACCATTTGTCCCGGGGCTGGCTTTTGGTCTGGAGCTTCCCCCATTTACTCCAGATCAGCGTGATCCTTGATTCCCAGGAGTTTCCTGTTGCCCCGCATCAAATCAAACCCGCCCACCTTCCCCCTCTATGTTAACTGCAGGATTTCTTGATCTCCACCCACGTTCCTTAACCCTTTCCCAACCCAACCTGCAGAAACATGTGCAACAATTCAAACCCACCCCCAGTTATTTTTCTGTGGTCCCTGTTCCGGTTTATTTTCTCCTGCACCATTGAATGAGGAAGACAACAGTTTCACAAATACAAGAAATTTATTTCAGATGTATCTTCACAAACAATTCACCTTGTTCTGCTAAGCTGCAGTTGGGAGCTGTACATTTACTTGAAGGAGCCTGAAGGCGAACTGTGTACTTTTGCCCTTTAAATCACTGTACTCAAATGCAAAGCAAACCACACAACAGAAGCATAGGAATGTTGCAGGAAGCCACGCCAAGGCTGTAATGGGAAAATGAAACCCCCAGAGCGGATCCGGGGCAGACGGCTACAGTGTGAAATTGACAAAAACGATCTGGGGCAGAAAACTCCAAGGAAAACCAGTGGTAAGTGCCGTGTGAGAAATCGGCCCAAGTCTAGGATCTGGCCTTCAACAGTATACACATCAATCAGTGATCTTGCCTTTAAGATGCCACAAGATTCATGTTTGGCTCAGGTTTAGATGTTAAACCTACTTTTAAAATAAGTATTCTATTTTAAAAGGAAAAGCATTCCCCATCTCTCCAACTGCTTTTAAGCCCTTCAAGTGCACTGCAGAGATACGAAAACAATCCTTTAAAAAGGTCTACTTTGAAGTAAGTCCTGTTTTACTGAAGGGGGCTTATTGCCAGGAATGAATTTTAAGGGTTGCAACTTAAGTTTCCCAAAGCAGCCAGAAAGAGCATGAGCCCACATCAGCCCCACCTAAGCGTTGACCTGCTCTCATGGTCCTTTGCCAGCTGGTGCATTTGGTGCAGGAAGCAGCACCTGCCCTTGTGCAGCTGATTTTTGCAGCCCCCCCTTCAAGGTCCAAACCTGGCACAGAAAAATCACGGGGGTGCAATTAAGCACAGGCCAATCTTAGAGAAGTCAATGGGAACGCACCTACTTTCTCCACCTCCCTTGGCTCTTATGCACTTACACCTCTTCCCCATCACAGTCAACAGAGAAAATAAACATTCTCCCACTGCCTTCGCAGACTCCGGGCCAAACCATCCCCTGAGAAGGGGGGGCAGGCACCAGAGACATGTTTGCAGGATGGCAGGGAAATGTTTCCAAAGCCGCCACTCTCTTGCTGCCTGCCTCCCACTCCCCCATCCCATCCCCAACTTGCAAGCCCCGTTCGCTCTCGAGGGGATTCGCCCGGATTGGGGGTTTAAGTGCCCCAGGTGGCCATGGGGCTCTGAGGGGTTTGTTGTGTGTTCCCGGGAGGGAGGAAGGGAAAGCACTAGCGGGCTGTTCTGTGCCCCATGAGGTCTCCGCTCCCAGGCGGGCACCTAACTTCACCTAATGATAGCGTCGACTATGCAGCTGAACCCAGAAGACATCCTGATCAAGAACAGTGTTTCTTACACTCCTGGGTACTTTAAGATCTTCAACTATTACTGTTTCTTGAAGAGCTTCTTTGTTTTTTAGAAAACTTTCAAAGGAGATCACCACTCCAGCCCACCAAGTTTTACTACAGAGCTTCAGTGTCACTATTTTATTCTTTGCATTTTTTTCTATTTGCTTCTTCTTGAAAACTGCAGCTACAATATGAGTACCTTTTACATGTTTTATAACTTCTTTTGCTTGTCTATAGATCATTTGAAGGGTGTCCAGTTTCATAACATCATTAAGAAGCAAGTTTAGGCCATGAGATGCACATCCTATTGCAGTAATATGTGGATACTTATCCATTATGATCTCCCATGCTGCTTTCATATTGCTGGCATTGTCAGTCAGCAAAGCAAATACTTTACCAGTCCCAATTTTCTGTAGGACTTCACATATTTTACAGCTGATATATTCTGCAGTATGTTTGTTCTCTCCTGTTTCAATGCTTTTGTAAAAAACAGGTTAAGGTGTTGTTATAACAAAACTTATAATTCCTTCTCCTCTTACATTTGTCCATCCATCTGTAAGTAGTGCAAGACACAGTGCTTCATTAATTTTTCCTTGCACAAATCCCATTACACGTTCATATTCCAACTCCAAAAGAGGCTTGCTCAAAGAATGTCTGCTGGGCAAATGGTATGATAGTCTTAGTAATTTTAAAGCTTCCTGCCAGTATGTATTTTCAGTTACTGAAAATGGTGTTCCAGAAGAATATATTGCTCTTGCAAGAGCTTAATCAAGTTTTTCCTGATCTTCAGGTGTCACCTTGTCTACAAATGAATTAATTGAATAATTTTTGGATGCAGCTGTCTTCGGTATCTGTTCACTTGAAGATGCTGCTGATGGGACAACACTTTGTGTTGCTGCTGATGTTACAGATGGAGTAGAAAGAGGACTTCTTAAATGAGAACATTGAGAAAAACTATATGCATTTGCATCACTGTGGTCCTCTTCACTTAGATCCATGAAGGATTTTTTAACATCTACAGGATACTTGTTACATACAAGAATGTGTTTTGTCATCCTGGTAGCATTTGGAAATGCATATTTCATCTGACAATATTTGCAAATCACATTTTTCTTCTCAGAAGAACTTGTAATGGGAAAATGCCTCCATATGCTAGATCTTGGTCTCACCATTTTTCTGAGGGGAGTAGGAAGAAAGAAAAATAATGTAATGGTTAGTTTGCAAGAAGACACTAATCTATGGTTGTGGGGGGGGGAGTAAAGAGCCAAATTAGTAGTAATTAAATTATTGTTTACACAAAGGTTATAAAGATAAACTAATGTAGCTAAATTATTCAGTTTTCTGGAATCAGATAAATGAAAACTCTTACCTTTTTAAAATTAAGTATATACTTTCAGGTCCTTTTTGTTGCTCTGTATTTTCTTCTGATGCTTCGAGGCCTAGTGAAGCCTGAGTGCCAGTATACCCACCCACATGCAAAAACAAAACTGAAACCTTTTTCTTTTCTTGTGACAATAGTACCTCCTAAAGGAAGAAATGCATCTTGTTCTTGCATTGGAGAGTTCAGTTTGTAACCTAGGACTTGCTTGTCCTCAGTGCACAGAAATTAGATTAATCTGATACATACATATTTTTTAGAAATGATTTGGAAAATATTTGAACACCTTGTCTTAAAATATTTTATTCATCATGTTAAAATAAAATGTTCCATAATCTTTTTTTTCCCTTTTCTTTTCTTTTTTCAATTTTTCCAATTTTTCAGAAAAAAAAAACAAAAAGGCTTCAGGAAAAAAACGGGGAGGGGGGGATGGTTTCCCCCCCAATTTTTCCAGTTTTTTTCCGGGCCTTCACATCACTAGTTTTCAGTATACAGACTGAAAACTTCATTTCCCTCTTGAGAGTTCTGGAACCTCTTTTTCCAAAAGAAAAGCCCTGCCTCAAGTCATACATAGGAAACAAGCTATACCCTGAATGAATACAAATTAAACTGCAACAGATCTATTTGCTGCTGAAAGATGAATTATTGCTCAGAATAAGTGAAGAGCTATTGATTTTTATTTTATTTTTTTGTCTAAGTGTACATGAAAGATCAGCACTAAGTGACCCAGTTCCGCAAATGTTAAGAGACTTGAAATGCAAAGTCTCTATCCATTTCATACCCTTTCATTGACTGTATAGATTCTCTGTGTCTTTAACAGAGTACACAACAATGTTTTGGAACTGACTGACCACTTTGTATTGATTAGGTGTGTCTCCTATAATTTAATTTAAAAAGAAGAGATAAAGAAGACCAATCTTCAGAAAGTTAAGCAGGTGCTAATAAGCCTGAATCATAATTTGTAATTACAGCTGAACTAGTTATGGTTTATGGCAGTGATATTCACTTAGTGCCTTAGAAGCCACCTGTAGCTCCCCTGAGCACCATTCTCCATGTGGTACCAGCCCCAAGTTCCAGGAAAATGGGAAAAGCCATTGCCCAATTCAAGGGTGTCAAACTCATTTGTTACGAGGGCCAGATCTGACATAAATAAGACCTTGTTATTGGGCTGGGCCATGTGTGTCATAAAATGTAAAGCCAGGTAGCAGAGATATAAATTTTATAAAGGACACAGACAAACACAATTAAAGATTTTTTAAAACTTTAAATAAAACATGCTTAAAACACTAGCAATCTTGCAATATTTTGTCTGTTTAACAGTCTCTTATACATGACACCTGCTTTGAATTACTGCATCAAATGTCTGTGCTGTAACAATCTTGAGTATGCTGTTCAGGTGTGTATCTGTAAGGTGCAAACCTACTTTTGACTTATTGACTTTCATTACAGAAATCTCATGCTCGGTGTTCCTAGCTTAGAACCCAAGGGAAAATATGAAATGGCTGGGCATTACAACTTTTTAAACATAAGTTGCTTCATGTGCTGGTCAGGAACATGAGAAAGCATCCTGACACAAACTGAGGGCCATGTGTTTGTCTACAAAATTAAACTCTTCCCCAGAGAAATAATTACAACTTCCTACAAAGGGGGTGAACTTTGTCTGGACACACACTCTCAGTCTAATCTACCTCACTGGCTTGTTGTTATTAGTCCACTAAAATAGTTCACATTGCTTTCTTACTGAGAAAGACTGGATCATGAGGGCATAAATACAGTGAAAAGGGGGAGAGAACCCAGTTGCACCCAGGAGACCCCTGACATAAAAAGCCCAACAAAACACACACACACTGTAGCAAGGCACACAAAAGCTCATACCTTGGAAACTTTGTTGGTCTTAAAGGTGCTTGGTATTTCTCCCATGCAATTTAGGCAGTCCAGCAAGCTCTCCCTTGTTCCCTCCTCTCCTTCCTTCCGGGAGGAGCCTCAGCCAGTGAAAGGAAAGAAAGACTTCCCTTTGTCTCCTGCAGCTCTGGCTGTTCCCTCCCTTCCCTGGGAGGAGGAGGGGCAGGAGCCTCAGCCAGTTCTTTGCCAGACTCTCTCAATCACACAGGAGAGCCTTGCCTATCTATCTCTCCTGTGCGATTGAGAGAGACTGGTAAAGCAAGATGTGACATGGCAGCAGCAGCAGAACTGCAGATAGAAGTAAGAAACAGCCAGGACTTTGAGGGCCAGACTGGGGTCCTCTGAGGGCCTGATCCGGCCCATGGGCCACATGTTTGATACACCTGGCCTAGTGGGTCTTGTAGTTGTCAGGGGATTTCCACTTTGAAACAGCTACTGCTGGAGAGTAACCTGCAGGCCCTGTACTAGGGATGGAAGTAAAGGGCCTGGAAAAATATGCATATGCAGCCAGGGTTATGTATTCTTCTATATGCATGTTCTAATGGGTGGCAAACAGGACATACAGTAGTCATATGGCTCCTTTGGTTTATAGTAATTACAAATGTGGGTCTCTGGAAGCTACAGAGTTTTGGAAACTGCAGTTCTAGCCAGCACAGTGGTGACCAACTACAGAGCTCAGTTTAAAAGGTGATTCTTACTCAGGAATTGGCTCCAAAGGCTTTGTAACCCATTAAAAAACACATATGCATGGGAGGATCATTTTTGCTGATCCCCCCCCCAGCAGCCCTCCAACTTTTGGGGTATCCCCAGCTTTCCCTTTTCCGCTGCAACCCAAAATACTTCTGGGGGGAGGGGTGAACAGGGAAGTCATCCTGCCATGCATGGAAGGACTTTTGTACACAGATGTATCTGATGGGATCCATCCAGTGGTGGAATGGGACTATTCTGCACTAAGCTCTCTAAACTGCTGCCTCTGCTGAAAAAGGGACCCTCAGGAAGAACATGGCAGTCATAGTGGGAGATGCAGCCACCCACCCTTACTTCTGCTGATCTAAGCATCTTCTACTTGCAGAAAGCAAGCTTTGGATCCAGCTGAGCATCTTTGTAGTCACACATGGTTTGTTTGTCCACTCATGATGAACAAAGTATATAATCACAGCCTCCATGAACAAAAACATGGAAGACTGTCAGAAACAGAGCAATTGTGTTATTTGCTTGGACCTGGTTTTTGGTAGAGAGGATATAAGCAGCACCCCTGTTTTAATTATGGCTTGAGAAAGAACACAGCAGCTTTTCCCCCTGATGAGTCCATCATTTGATATCGAGTATATTTGCTCTGCTGCAGCTCTTCCTCAGCTCTGTTGCCCAGAACTCAATATTCTACAAGGCAGGATCTTCATTTTGCCAAATATACTGCTAATACCAAACTGTGATGAAAAAAAAGAGTTCCATTTGAATAACTAGATTTCTGTTCCTTAAGAAGATCTTAACCACTGAGTGAGTTATCGGGAGGGGGGAAATAGCAAACCACCAACATGTTTCCTGCTGCAAGAGATCAGCCACAGAGGCCTCTGTACAGAAAACAGTAATTCACCACTGGAAGACACGTTTTCTCAGGTGACCCCTGAGCACACAGGGTGCAAATCACATGCACCTGTGCATTAACCATTCCTTTTGCAAAGTTCCATCATGGGCATGTTAAATGAAGACCTTGAGCTCTAATAGCAGCAAAAACATAATGTTGGTATTAACGTCACACTTTGTATTTTGGACACACTCAGTCCTACACTGACATCTTGTGATTAAAGGTATTGTTGCATGCATCACTGCAGTGGCCTCTGGAATGGTGGTATGCAGTACCCTCTTGTGGAAACACAGCATTGTTACAGTTGTTGTTGTTTTTAAGCACTTCCCGTAAAAGAAAAACAGAATAGGTAGAATATATGAACCCCTGTCGTTCCATTCAGCCACAGTGTGTTTATAAAAGCACGCCAAATATACTAGATGTATATGAAAATATCCTGGTATTCCAGGATTTAATGTTTGGTTAGTGTGAATTCCTTCTCACTTATCACACTTCTGGCATTTTCTCCTCTGTTCTGTTTTACATGTGGGTCCCAACAGCCTAGTTTCTTCTGTCTCGTGAACTAGTATTCTTCTTTGGATCTGAACTTTCAGGCATTTTTTGCAGGTTCATACTCTTATCTCTGAGCCAGTTTGGTGTAGTGGTTAGGAGTGCGGACCAGGTTTGATTTCCCACTCCTCCACATGCAGCTGCTGATCTTTGGTCAGTCATAGTTGTCTCAGAGCTGTTCTGGAAACAGCAGTTCTCAAAAGAGCTTTCTCAGCCCCACCTACCTCACAGCGTGTCTGTTGTGGGGGGGGGAGGGAAAGGAGATTGTAAGACGCTCTGCGTCTCCTTCTGATAGTGAAGGGCAGGGTATAAATCCAATCTCTCCTCCTCTCTTTTCCCCCTCTGAAGAAGTGAGCAGTGACTCACAAAATCTCATACCCAGCCACAAATGTTGTTAGTCTTTAAGGTGCTACTAGACTCTTGCTCTTTTCTACTGCTAAAGGTAAAGGTTCCCTTGCTCGAAAGCCAGTCGAATCTGACTCTAGGGTTGCGGTGCTCATCTCCGTTTCAAAGCCGAAGAGCCAGCACTGTCCGAAGACGTTTCCGTGGTCATGTGGCCGGCATGACTAAACACCAAGGTGCACGGAACGCTGTTACCTTCCCACCGAAGTGGTACCTATTTATCTACTTGCAATTTCTTGCTTTCAAACTGCTAGGTTGGGAGGAGCTGGAACTAGAGACGGAAGCTCACTCCATCTTGCGGCACCCAGGTCTTGAACCGCTGAACTACTGACCTTCCACAGCCTGTAATTCAGCGTCTTAACCACTTGAGCCACCGCAGCTCCTCCTTTTCTACTGCTACAGATAGACTAAAATGGCTGCCCAACTTGATCTCTCCCAACCCTCTAATTTTTGTAAAGTTATGCCTGACTCATGATTGGTCTTTTCCCCTTTACCAGCACAACTTGTGTGTGCTTTAATTGCTCATTAAACGGGAGGAGAGAGCACTTTCATAACAGTTTTACAATAAATACAAAACATGATAGAAATCTCTCTAAATAATTTAAAAAAAAAAACACTCAACATACCCCAGTCTGGGGCACAAGACTCATGGAATATCCTGGTTGAAATATACACACCAATAAAGACGTAAAGCCAATTTTTGGAATCAGTGGTGTTGTTCGTTTTTTATATAAATTCTATTGCTTTTATTCTAAAAACTACATGAAAATCATAGGGAAGGGAATCTAAGATCTAAGGGAGAAAGAAAAGAAAACCACTAAAAACCCAAGTGGCAATGGTCAATAGCTTATATAAATGCTTATAACAAATTCTTTTTCACTTAAAATCGTTTCGTTACACTGAAAAGGAGTAATTAGTTAATTTCTTCAACAAAAAACCCCCCAAGAACTAGCTAAGAGAGAAGTGTCCAAGTATCGAAAATGAATTTGCTTCAGCTCATGTGTAAGAGAAACAGTTAAAGTTTACTTAAGTTTTTTCTTTCTTAAGTCGTAATCTCATCTGGCTTTGGGAATTTTGGGGGCGGCAGCCCCAAGATCAGATTTGGATTCTTCTCCAGAAGATGTTGCTGAGGAGGTTCCATTGCTTCCCATCTTGCCCTCATCTCCTACTGCTTCCTCTTCCTCTCCTGGTCTCGTGATTTTTCTGGATTTTGAAACTGCTCCAGGAAAGCTTTTGCTTTAGTAACAGAGTCTATTCTTTCTTTCTTGTTGTCGTATTTAAAGATGATCCCTTCTGGTATAATCCATCTAAAGGGTGCGGCTTTTTTCTGCAAAACCAATGTCAGATTTTTATACGGTCTCCTCTTTTTCCTTACCTCAAATGGAATGTCCTTTAAGACTTTTATTTCTTTATCTTCGATTTTTAAGGTAGTCCCATTTGTAGCTTTAAATATCTGGTCTTTTGGAGAATTTCACGAAGATTTCACCAGGCAGATTATTCTTCTTGATGCATTCTGGATATGTTCTGTAGACCATATCCATCTCACTTTGTAGAGACTCCACTTTTATATCTTTCACTGGTTCTAATGCTTCGCTTAAAGTTGTTTTGAGGTTTTCTCCTTTCTTCTCTGGGACCCCTTGAAATCTCAGTACATGCAATGACTTTTCCATTTGCAGTTGTAACAACTGATGCTCAACAGAGAATATCTTCTTTGCCACAGTCTCTAGTCCTTTATTAATTTTTTTTGTCTTGGCATCAACTTTCTTTAACAATTTGGAGATTTGCTCGGTCTTAGTATTAGTCTCTTTTAGCTTTCCTTGAAGGGTTTCAAATTTGTTCAGTGTAGTCATCTGATCCAGCAGAGGGCACAATGCAGCTGCTATCATATTTGGAAAGTCTATGGCTGCTTCCAGTCCCATGACAGTAGCAGCTGGACTAGCTTTGCCTGGAGTAAGTTTTGCTTTCGGTGGCACTCTCTTCCCCGCCATTATGCTTTTGTTTATTTTAAGAGAAAATTGCCAAAAGTTTCTATGACTTAAAAAAACAACCAGCATTTTCTGCCTTAGTTCAAGCTTTGCTTTCCGTCCCCTTTCTTCGCTATTGTTTTAAACATTTTTCTCTTCCATGGGGTGGATCCTCCCCTCCCCTCTCAGTTCGGTTTAAGGGGATGTACTCATTTAAGTGCTTGGATATTTATCTTGTTTTTCAACTCATCAGAACTCACAGATCATCCAGAGTCATCCGCCAGGTAAGGAAAAAACGCCTGACCATCTGCCCGCTTGTCCCGGTGTGTGTTTCTGATGCCATTGCTGGTCTGTGGCGGCAGGACCTTCGGAACAAAGGGGCAATCTGCCTTGGAAGAGGCACTCCTCGTGATCCATGGCTGGGAGCCCCAGGGGCTCCAGGAGGTCCGGATCAACCGAGACCTCTCCCTACCACCACAGCTCCGAAGGGACATGTTCGACATTCAGTTCGCCAAACCTGGAAGTCTCAACTTTTGGAATCAGTGTTAAGACACTTGAGGGTTATAGAAGAATGAACAAAATAAAAAATTACAGCACAAGATAGACATGTGGGGGAAACTTCCCCCCAAAGTCACAGGAATTACAAAATGCTGGGGGTGATGGCAGGCTGCCTTTCTTGTTTTATTTTCATCCTTCCTTGCCATTGGCTGTCAGACTGTCTTCACATTAACAATCAGTTCCTCCACCTACTTACTCATTACCCAATGGCACGGTCTCTACAGCTTGTTTTCAATTACAGTCCATCAAAAGAAACACATAGCTACTGTATGCCATCTCACCAAACATACATATACAATAATATAATATATAACAATTTATATAACTATAACCTTTTTTTTAATTACCGGAGTACCTCTGAACATACAAGAATGCTCCTCCCCACCAGCAATTGCATATATGGAGTTTGGAAAGGGTTTCCCTTGCCGCCTTCCTTCTCTCTCCCCACTGGTGGACCTCCTGATGGCACCTGGTTTTTCTGGCCACTGTGTGACACAGAGTGTTGGACTGGATGGGCCACTGGCCTGATCCAACATTGGCTTCTCTTATGATCTTATGTTCTTATGAGGCGTAGCAGGCTCAGAGGACAGAATGAGAATGTCAAGGTTCCCAGGGGAGAGCAAGGTGGTCATTGAGAAAGAGAACTGCTGCCACCCCATACTGCATCTACTTGCCCCTTTCCTGGGTGGCTGCCACAGTGGTGGTTGTACTCTCTCTTCTCTGCAACCAGCTTGCTATCTTCTTGACAGATGCTGCAGGGAAGAATAGAAGGTGGTGGAGAGGATGGGCCCTTTACTTCCATCTCTGTCATGAAGCCCAGCACCTGAGGGAGGCTCACCATTTTCCTGTCCTCCTATGTCAGCTGTTTTCAAGGTGGGAAACACCTGCCAACCACACGCCCTACAGGGCCTTCTACAAGGCTTTGCTCACTTTCCTGAAGCACAGAAGACATACCCCACTGGGGAACACTGCCCAAAAGATACACAGGTGGCTCCTGAGCCACTGTGTATCACTGCACTAAAAGATACCAGTAAGTGTTGCCATACACATGGCTGTTCTCCTTCAACATGAAGTTACCTGGATAGGTTCCATGGCTCAGGTCAATTTTAATTGTGGCTGAGTTCAGACTGGCAATTTGCCCCGGTAGGGACCCCAGGCCAACGATGATTCAATCCCGGAGTAAATGGGACGTTCCCACAGGCACATCTGCCTGGCATCCCCCACCCGTAGCCAGCCCATGCTGTTGCACTTCACTGCTGGATTAAAAAAACACCTGATAAAAGCTGTAGCAAATCCGAAAGCCCGCATGTGTCGCGCATTTTTCCGCTTCCGGGGAGTCTGAACGCGCAGTCGAAAAGCCGGGAGCAACCCGCATTGGGCAGGAGGCAGCAGCAGTGTGATTGGCTGTGCTCCGCTCCACTGCCCAATGCGGTGCCAGCGTTGCAGGGCAAAAAAAAAAATCGGCAAAATGCACTTATGCTCATGAGCGCATGAGCGCTCATGCGCACATACACCCATACACCCACAGCTGAATTAATGGGGAAATGGCAAATATAGCACGCCTCCGGCACAGCAGTCTGAACGCTCCCACGCGCCTCCGTCCCGTATCTTCCGGCAGAGGCCCCCGCAGTGTGAACGGGAAAACCCGGTATAGTTTAATCCGGGGTTTTTTTGCTACGACTGGCTACCAGAGCAAACTGCCAGTCTGTACTCAGCCTGTATCTGGCAAATCATTTTAAAGAGGTTCTCCAGATTTACGATCTCCCTTGCTGTGGATCACTATTAAAGCAGCTATCAGCCAAACACATCAACACAGTCCTTCTCCCTCCATTACATATTAAATGAGGTATTAGTCACTTCTCTATGAATAATGTCCAAAGTAATGTATAATTAAAAAGAAAATAAAAATAAAGTTCCAACTATGACAGCAGATAAATCAGTCAATACCAAAAGGCAGCAATGATAACAACAGTTAAAAGCTACAAGAAATTAGGCCTTCAATCATAACATAAAAGCTGCAACAAGAAAACAGCTCCTATACTAAAAGTTTAAAACTGAAGTTCATCATGAGTTGGTGTGGTGTCATGGAATGCTCATCAACATTTAAACTACCGCCACTAGAGTTCACCATCCACTTGGCTTTTATCTTTCTACTTTGCTCCCCATGTTCAGCCTGTCACCAAGCTACGTCAATACTTTCCTTCCAACATGAAAAAAGACTGTGATTAACAGTTATCATCCAACACAGAAGTCAATATGCTTAGAAGGGTGTAACATCTTAGGAAGACACTGTGACTTTGCCACATGGTTTTAGACACGTTAAAGATTTTGAAGATGCATGTGTAAGATGAATTCCAAGTTCTGTTAGCTAAAAGTCTTGATGTTTTATTGATTAGCAGAAGAAATTGTACATGATTGGTGAAATTTGTAACCATGCACCTAGTTGAAGTAGATCCTTTTTTAAAATGGTAGAGGAAGAGAGAAAAGTAGGAGTTGGGAGTTCATATTAGTGTTATCTGTTAAGACAAGGGGGGAGGAAGGGGGTTCAAAAGAAAAAGGGGTGTTATTGTTAAAAACAGTACAGCAAAAAAAGGCTCCAATTTACAATCTTTCACCTTATTTCAGTCTCTTCCTCTCTAGTCTTCTGGCCCCTCTTTGAACCCTTCACTTCGGTGTAGCATTCTGCTGCCAAAAAGTCCCTTATAATTTTGACCATGTAATATTTGTTTCTTAAATCCTATCTGCTCTCAGGTCCAGTGCAAACTCTTTGCCAAAGCTCTCAGTGGCCTGCAACCCCTACATTCCTTGCTCCCTCTCTTCTAAATCCTATTTTAAAAATTAGATCCACACATTTCCTATCCTAAAATTAGCCATCCATGTACCGTTTTAGAAGTGAGAGCACACCACCCTCTGATACTGAAGGCATTCACGGCAAGAGCACATTCAAGGTGGCCAATCTCCAGCTGCAGTTAACTATATTTATATATATAACTGTAACTAAAGCTTGCTGTTTTCATTTTTACAATTAGTGTATATTTCCAAGGAATGGAAATCACCCAGTTGTTCCCACATACGCCAAGGTTCTGATGGCTGAGAAAACAAAGAAGGGCAAAACCCTATGCCTTCATTTCTCTCACACATCATATACACTGTGGTGTGATAATGGGAGCGAAGAAGCAATGAGGTATAAGTTTGGGAGGGTGGGAGAAAGATAATACTCTGCTTCCCTGAAGCCAGGGTAGAACATTCCCCACCCCACCCCCGCCCGCCACAAGCACAAAGATCAGGAGAACTAGCCAACAGCTTTTCAGACCCAGAGAAAACATGCAGATGGGCATCCTTGCCAAGAAATTAAATCCAGTCATATAAGAATGTTTGGCTGGCATTTTAAAAGAAAAGTGCAGCAGCACAGCTGTGCAGCTTCAGTGATACAGATATCAGGATTGTGCCTGATCCTTAATGGAGGCAGGACAACCTTACATCTACAACACTCAAGAGATGCATTTGACTACAAATTTAGAATGAGTTTGGTTGTTTTCCCCACTGTTCTTGCTATTGTAATAACTTTTCAAGACAAAGAGTATGAGTGTCGTTTGAAGAGACTCCTGAATGACTAGCAGCTGTGTGAGTTTCTGTTCTGGTTGGTTTATCCCTTCCCCTTGATCCCCACATATCCAGGATTCAAGCGGTGTGTGTGTGTGGGAGGGGGGGAGATAGCCACATGAAGTCAGGATAGTAAAGGTCTGTTTCATTAACCTACAACCCCACTTAGAGATAATTTATCCTCGTTCCAGCCACGTACTTTGCATTCAATTGATTACTCAATGTACTTGGAAAACTAATCTCGAGATTTGCTAATAGGACCAATATGTTCTACTTTATCAGTTTTCCATCTTACGTGCCCCAGTACTGGAGAGACAAATATGCCCTCTTCTGACTGCTGGACATCCAAAGCGTTGCCACTTTGTCCCAAGAGAAAAGTTTGCAACTTTTCTAGGTTGTACATCGATCTTGTTAAGACAAGAAATTACCTGCATTAATTTGCTCTCTACTCCTTTGTCCTGTGTAGTGAACAGTGAACGAATAATGTGTTTTTGGCACTCTGAGATGTTAAGCCTGAAGAAAAATTATATTATTCAAATTGGCTTGTTGTAGCTCGTCTTCATATGTTTTCCTATCTCCCCCGACCAGTAGAACCTCTTCCACTCCTCTGCTGCTGCCTTGACCCCCACTTGTACCTCCTTCCTATGTGCCTCTTCCTCACTACTGACCTATGCATAGTTCCCTTACTAGTCCTCCCGGCACTCACATGCCTTACCCTAGCAATGCCGGCCTGTGCACGCAGCTGGGAGCCTCACTGCTGGGGGTGGCACTGCCATGTACCTCTTGCAAAACCTTCCCCAGCAGTGCTGGGCAGTGTGTCCAGCCAGGAGGGTGGGTGGTGGGAGGGCTCAAAAACGAGCAGATGGGCAACAGGAAAGGCAGGCAAGTGGGGGTGGCAGCAGTGGGCCCTAGCAGAAGCCCTGGGCCTCAGCAGCTGCCTCACCTCTCAGAGTATGCTGACACCCCCAGCCACCCAGTGTGCAATCCTGTAATTTTGGCCACAGTCAGACATGCCATTTGGTGCAGAGAGGAAGCAAGTCTGTTTCCCCCAGCGGAAATTGACATGGCGTTGTGCGATCACACATCCTTTGTAGCTGCAGGCTCAGCTCTTCACTGCCTGATCAGACAGCACATTCAGGTGAGTGGGGGGTTGTCTTTTGTTTTCCATGTGCATAAACGAGGGATCACACCTCCACACTGAGGATTCCCCGTGGAGTATGTGGTTATGCACATACTGCTAAGCAAAGCAAAAAAAAAATGGCACTGAGTTGAGATTGAATGAGCAGACCATCCCGATGGCTTGCGTGCATGCTTTAGCGATCATACAGGGCAAAGTCCATCCATGGCCCTTTGGCAAGCGTTAGGACCAGACTTGCCCTGGTGTCTTTTAGCTCTACATCCGTGGCACAGGTGCTGATGGCTACAGGATTTTTCTCAGATGTTGCTGTCTGATTGTGCCCTTTAGATCCATCACAGCTGATTTGGATCTAAAGGCACATCTGACCACAGCCTTAAATACCATTTTTCCCCAGGGCTCCGATCTAAGGAGGAGGGATGCAATAATTTTATATCAGGATAAGAACAAAACACTAAGTTTTCAAGCAACTCCTACTTCTGTTGCCATCACATTTCTGCCAAGATCACCTGATTTTAGAATAGCAGGGTTCCAGTTTGGTGTGGTGTTTAGGAGCACAGACTCTAATCTGGGAGAACCAGGTCTAATTCCCCACTCCTCCACATGCAGCTGCTGGTGTGACCTTGGGACATTCATAAGTTCTTTCAGAGCTGTTCTCTCAAGGGCAGTTCTGAAGGGAGCTCTCTCAGCCCCACCTACCTCACAGGGTGTCTGTTGTGGGGAGGGGAAGGGAAAGGAGATTGCAAGCTGCTATGAGACTCCTTCAGTTAGTGAAGGGTGGGGTATAAATCCAATCTCTTCTTTTTGTCTGTTCTTCTCCAAAGAGCATTCTCTGGACAGCATGCCTTCTGAGATAAGGTGGGGTGGGAGCTGCAGATGAGAGTGCCTTTTCTGCTATGGTGACTTGGCTGTTAAAATTCCTCTAAGGAGAACTGCCAAACACCACCTTTGCTATTACTTCCCCCTCCCCTGCACGTATTTAACGATAAAGGTCAGTAAATAAGTCCGTCCTCTTTCTCCAGGCTTTTAATACTCCGTTCATTGTGCCAAGTTCTACTTTGCTTTTATGGGATGTTCTGGTGCTGTCCATTTTAACCCTTTACTGATCTTTAAATAGCGTGTTATGATTTCAACACGTTCCAAGCTGTTTGGGGGAGCTTCAGTGGAACTGCAGAATAAAGTATTTCTGGAATAAAACATTAATAATGATCAGCACCTGAAGGTATATTCAGGCTCATACTATCACTGCTGACAAAAAACAGAATTATATACAAAGTAGTTAAGTGCTGACTGTTAATTCAGTGTGAGTATTGCCCCCCTCTCCTTTGTGGTCAAGTATGTACTACAAGGAGCTGCGGTGGCTCAAGTGGTTAAGACGCTGAACTGCAGGCTGTGGAAGGTCAGTAGTTCAGCAGTTCAAGACCCGTGAGTGCCGCATGATGGGGTGAGCTCCCGTCTCTAGTTCCAGCTCCTGCCAACCTAGCAGTTCGAAAGCGAGAAATTGCAAGTAGATAAATAGGTACCACTTCAGTGGGAAGGTAACAGCGTTCCGTGCGCCTTGGTGTTTAGTCATGCCGGCCACATGACCACGGAAACGTCTTCGGACAGCGCTGGCTCTTCGGCTTTGAAACGGAGATGAGCACCGCAACCCTAGAGTCGGATTCGACTGGCTTTCGAGCAAGGGAACCTTTACCTTTACCTTTATGTACTACAAACAAGTGGGAGCAGTTACCTGAAATTAGTTCCCCTCATTATACAATGCACAGAAACCTGACATTGTTTCAGGAGCTTCTTTCATGCATATCTACCTGCAAAAATTACAGTGGGCGGGAGCCCTCAAAGCTTAAAAACTAGCCCCTAGCTCCTCCGGGTAACACTTCATTGCAAGCAGTGGAGGGAAGCCATTAGGAAGGGCCTCTGAACACTGTGGTTTCCCTCAGAGCCCACCTCAAATATATCTTGCTTCATGAGCATGACATCTGCTACATGCCCAAATATCACTTCTGGTTAACTGATAATCTGGTTCTTGAATAAGACAAAGCCCCTTCATCACCCACAAGAGACCCACAAACTTGATTGTTCTAATTCTAAAGTTGTGATAATATGGTGATTTCGGTATTGAGTGTGTACAGAGTTATTTTTCTTGAATTCTTGCCCCTCCTTTGTCCTAATTCCACAGCAAGACGTGCTCCTAAAGCTTCCATACAGTTGCAGTTCTTGTTTATGGAATCTTCCAGAATGGAAGCCAGCCAGAGAAACAGGAAAAAAAAGAAATCTCATAATGGCTTGATTCTCTTGAGGGCCTAAAAGCTCAGAAAAGGAGGAGCCAACCTCAGTCTCCTCACAAATTAACTGCTAATCCAGCCTCTTATTAAATTCATAGGCTTCTTTTTTGAGGGAGGTAAGGCTTTTCATCCAACATGCAGCTGCTGGTGTGACCTTGGGTCAGTCATAAGTTCTTTCAGAGCTGTTCTCTCAAGGGTAGCCCTCGAGAGATAGCTCTCTCAGCCCCACCTACCTCACTGGGAGTCTGTTGTGGGGAGCGGAAGGGAAAGGGATTGTAAGCCGCTCTGAGACTCCTTTGGGTAGTGAAGGACGAGGTATAAATCGAATCTTTGTCTCTCTCTTCTTTTTCAAGGCAATAGCCTTTGATATGCACACAAAATGCTAACACTTGATTGGAATATAGTACTAACATTGCAAGGTTATTACTTTGCCAGGTCACCAAACTCAAAAGTTGTGATTAAAAGGGAGGAGGGTGGCTTGGTCTGTAGACAAATGAAATTGGTTAACTTGACCAAATATTTTTTTTTAAAAAACTTCATCTAACAAAAGTTGGGGTTCATGACTAGTAACAACCCTCCACTGCCTTTGGACCCAACTAGTATTTATAATTATACATCTTCTGAACATGGAGGTGGTGTCATTAAAAGAGCATCCTTTAAGAATTTATCCAGCCCCTTTTCAAAGTCATTTAACTAATGACAATCATATCATGCATCGCTAAACTCCATAAATTTATATCATGTGGCATTGTCTGTTCAAGATACAATGCCCAGCATTAAGTCATCCAACTTCGATTATCATCATACAGGGACAAAAAGTCCTACATCCAGTTTATGCATAATAGGCATTTTTATGGTTTATAAAATTCTATCATGTCCCAATAGGGTTGCCAACAGGCCTGGAGAAAAGTGTCCTTCAATAAAGTCTTAATAGAATATTATCTACCACATATTAATGTGCATATCCTGAAAAGCTTTAACAGCCCCTTTCCACCCATTAAGCCTCTCCTAAAGGAACAAAGATGCTACAGTATTCCCCATTACTATGTATGGGTGTGACGGAACTCTTTGAACTCTCCCCAACTGCAACTGAATGGATTGAAAATCTAGACATTAGTATTTATGGGGATTGCCCAATCAGTGTGCATATCCGTTGTATCAACTTGGTTACATATTTTATATTACTACAGGCTTCCTGTGTGTAACTCTGCCATACAATAAATACATGTATGGGTATGAAATTGGATAATGAAGAAAGCTGATAGGAAGTTGATTCATTTGAAATGTGGTGTTGCAAGACAGTTTTATGGATACCTGGCCCCACTGCTGGACCTCCTGATGGCACCTGGTATATTTTGGCCGCTGTGTGACAGAGTGTTGGACTAGATGGGCCATTGGCTTGATTCAACATTGGCTTCTCTTATGTTCTTATGACCACCAAAAAAGACAAATAAGTGGGTTCTAGATTAAATCAAGCCTGAACCCTCCCTAGAAGCTGAAATGACTGAACTGAGGCTATTGTACATTGGTTACATTATGAGACCACAAGAGACATTGGCAAAAACAATACTAGGAAGAGCTGAAGGTAGCAGGAAAAGAGGAAGACACAACATGAGACGAATTGACTCTATAAAGGAAGGCATGGCCTCAGTTTGCAAGACCTGAGCAAGACTGTTAATGCTAGAATGTTTTGGAGGACATTAATTCATAGGGTTGCTATAAGCTGGAAGTGACCTGGCAGCACTTCACACAAAAGAACTGGGCATTTTTCTCTGGGTCTGTTGGCAACCTCATGCCTCATCCTTAGTTGCCTCCCCAGCCACCAAACAATCCCTTAATGCTTTTAATGTTGCTGCACAGAGGAGGAGGGGGAATCCTCCAACCCCTTCATCATTTTGGTTATTTTTCTGTGTCTGTTCCCACTCTGACATGCATCAGAACTGTACATATTATTACAAATGAGACACATTGTGTGCTTAAACAAAGGCATTCTGATAAAAATTTCTTTACTCCCTCTTCGTTGTCTCTAATACAAATTTTCTCCTGTTACACACCGTTTTCATAAAAGTTTTCATTATGACCAAAAGCATATTCTGTTACTGTTAGTTAGCCCTCACTACTACTGATATGAAGATGGGGTTTTGGAGGGGGTGTTACCTATGAATCTTTGAGAGTCATAGTTATAGCGCATCTGACTATGGCCAGGGTGACCTGGATTCAAAATCCCTGCTCTGGCATTAACCTCTGTGTGAGTGTCCGCCTGTCACACCATAAGCCTAACTTACCTCATAGGGTTATTCTATAGATAACATGGAGATGTGGAGAATGTACGCTGCTTTGAGCTCTTTGGAGGAAGAGTGGGATTAAAATATTATATTTGTATCTTATAAGCCATGCTGCATCAAAGGTTCCTTGAGGAGCTCTTCACGGCCCTCTTGGGTTTGTTTTGTGCCATCTGCAAACGCGACTACTTTGCTCCATCAGCAGCTTGTTTGTAAAGAAACAGCACCTGCACCAGTTTAGATCCTTGAACCTGCAAGAACTAGTTACTGATTTACTGCTCCTGCACCCCATGACTGAACCTCAGAATTCTGCCAAAAAGTTCTCAGAAGTCCAAGTGTATCTGCTAGACCAGTCATACCTATATGCTTGCTGACAATCATGTCTCCGTCTTTTCCTCAAAGTAGCTCAGAGCAGCAGGCATGCTTTTCACCAAGAGATTAGTAAAGCATGACTTCTGCTTGCAGAAGATAGGCAGAGCTTGTTCTTCTAAATCAAGACAGTATCAATAATAGTGCTTTCCACAAATTTCCCTGGAGAGATCTTAGGTTAAATGATCTGTACTTTCTCCAATCTTTTTTTTAAAATCAGCATTACATTGGCTTACCCTCCAGTAACTGTGGAAAAACACTTAGTGACAAATATAGTTTTGGTTAAGATATTGGTATTTTAAGAACTCTCTGATGTATGGGGCCAAGAAGTGGTGACTGGTTAATTTTTGGTTAATTTTTCAATTGCTGTTATATGAACCATCTTGTGACTTCTGTCTGATTCAGTTCTTCAGGTGATATCCCACCAAAAAGTTGTTCAGGCATGGGTTACTTTCACCTGCTGTGAAACTTTCATTCAGTCCTTTCACTGCTTTGTCATCTACTGGACCAGCATTCTCTGTTAAGGTACACTCAGGAACTACCTCAGCCCTCTTTCACCAGCCCCTTTCCACAGCCTGTCATTTATCCACAGTGCAAGTAACTCAGATACCAGCTATGAAGTACCAAAGAAGAAATTTTTCACAAGACCTGAATGTAAGCCAAAGGATTTACAATTATCAGCCACTTTTGTACATAAAATAAAAATAATTATATGAAACACACATCTTTGAACATTCCAACTTTAATTCAATTTGAAGATGGTCACAACTTTACAATCGGGGCAAGAATCTACATTTACATACACCTCCAGCATGGCCTTGTGAAGTATGACAAACAATCAGAAACAGTGTTCTACTCCTTCTAACAGGGTTCAGTCATGTTCCAGTGCAATTTTTTGTATGTTTTTGTATTTGAATGTATTAATGTGTCCATTTGCATTAATTTTCTCCTTTCAAAACAGATGATAATTCTCCACTTTCATTCAGTTCCTATAAGGGGGGAGCGGGAGAAAGAGAAACATTTTAAAAAGTGATGCTTCAACAAGGGCAGATGAACAATGGCATCCCCCTCCCCTGACAAAACTATTTTGTTATTTGGCATTTTGCAGTTCTATTGCATGTCTAACATGATGGCAGGGATTTTTTCCCCTAGAAGGTTAGTTTAGAAGAATCCCTCACCCATGGAACCACTTTCAACTGGAAATCGTGTCTGGTTCAAGAGCCAGGCACAACAGGAAATCACAGCTTTGCTGGAGACTCTCTAGGCTCAGGTTCTTGGCCTAAGGTGGCCAACAGTCATGGCACACCCTTCTACCACCAGTAGCAAGTCACTTTCAGATGGAGGAAGACATATATGCACAGTAAGGCAAGGACTATACCCTCTAGAAGGGAAACATGCCCCAGATGAAGGAAATACTCTTTGGTGGCAGGCCACAAGGTCAACCCATGGTAAAGATGAACCACAGTGTTGTAGCCTTTAGCCTCGTTCACGACCTCATTCACTTCCTGAGTCAAACGCACTCCTGAGAAGCTGGGAGGATCTGAGCAAGCATCTCAGGGCATTAGACATGCTTTTGTATCTTTCTGAATACGCAACAACAGCATGAAGCAAGAACTACACATTACAGGAGATGGGTGGCTGTTGCCAGAAGTTCTAAGGTAAATTCTCCCTCTCCTCCACTGTAATATATCTCACTGCAAACCAAGTAATGATATTGTTCTTTGCAAATGCCCCCCATCCACCTCACTAGCAGCCAAGTACTGTTGTGGGGGGAGGAAACCTCATAAAGCAGTGACAGGAGCTTAGCTTTGCCAAATATTATAGGGAAGACAGAAGGAGGCAGCAAGGATTTGGAGCTGTCAATTAAGTTAAAAAGCAAAGAAATTCCTTATCCAGGAATAATGAAGAGAATATGAAGAGATTGTTCTCTTTAAAGAAAAATATCCAACTGTAGCCCTTAGCCTGGCTGTTTGATCAATTTCAGCCTGACTGTTAGATCAATTTCAGCTAATCCATGGTCTATAAAATCTGTCTTCTTCCAAAAGAAAAAAGCAAAAATTATAGAACACACATTAACCATGACCAAATGCTAATTTTGCCACTGTTTAAAAAACCATACACATCAAAAAATAACCTGCAAATGCAATATATCTGGAAATAATTTTTAAAAAACAAGATCAGCTACACAAGCTAACACCAACTTATTTTTAAAACCTAATGAGATTTATTGATTCTGTCTTCCCAGGAGTTACAATGCCTATGGAATTGGCTATAAAACATTCAAGACAAGAATAGGCTCAAGAGCATTTGGGTTGAAAAGCCTGTGCCTGTTGTGTTTCAGGAAAACACACACAAACAGAGAAGATGCAATAACAAATGCAGATCTATTTTTGTTGCTTTGGGGTTTTTTCCCAAAAAAGTATACAATACAACCTTACCTTTCCTCAGGAATAAAACAGTTTGCTAGGTAAAATGTCAACGCCTTATTCGGGAAAAACCAATGTCAAAAACTAAAACCAAGAAGCAAATGAAACCTGTGAACGCACCCACAGGGGGGAAATGGTTCTTACAGAAAGGTAACTGACTGCTGTCAAGAAAATACATTTCAGTGTACATTAGTGGGCAATGCAGCAACACACTGGAGATTTAAGACTCCTTTCACCAATATATTAAAGCTATTGATGGTCATAGAAAAGCCAACAAAGTCATTCCATTTTAAATCAAGAGAGGAGTCAGGACAGGAGGGAAAAGTTGTGCATATTAAAATTCTTTCTCACATGAGCTAGTTATCCTCTAACAATATGCCCTGTACTCAGCCAGAGTCTATGATGTTTGGATGAACAGTAGCAAAGAAAACCTCGATATGCCATCCAGCTGACCTATTGCAAAGATAACCCAAACTGTACTTGGCCAGATCATGGTAATATGATGAAGGGATAACATGAAAGGCAAATTTCTAAACTCTTTAGAAGAAGAAGAAGAGATTGGATTTATACCCCGCCCTTTACTACCCAAGGGAGTCTCAGAGCGGCTTACAAACTCCTTTCCCTTCCCCTCCCCACAACAGACACCCTGTGAGGTGTCTGAGAGAGCTCTGACAGAAACTGCTCTTTTTTCAAGAACAGCTGTGCCAGACCTATGGCTTGCCCAAGGTCATCCAGCAGGTGCAAGTGGAGGAGTGGGGAATCAAGCCCGGTTCTCCCAGATTAGAGTCCGCGCACTTAACCACTACACCAAACTGGTTCTCAGTACAGTAAGAAGAATTAAAATGGAAGGAGAGATACACCTCAGATTATGATTGCCAAATCTGTAAGAATTTTTTTTAAGTGAGGATTACATATACCTGTCAGTGAAGAGTTCTTTTCTTACCTTAACAATATCAAGCCCTCCAACAAGTTCACCTTTCACATACAACTGCGGGTAGGTGGGCCAATTTGAATACTTTTTTAAACCTTGCCGCACCTAAGAAAAATAATCCCGGTCAACATCGCTCACTATCAATTTCCAGACACATTAAAAAGAATGAACCACTGAAACATTACCTCTTCGTCCTCCAATATATCGAATGTCTCGTAATCAACACTAAAACCAAGATAAAACAAAAACAAGGAAGGTTTTTATTATGCGAGCTAGGGATATTCAACCAGTTGTGCTAATTGCTGTCACTTAAACAGTTTAAAAACCTCAAGAGTTTTTATCATCAAATATAAGCACTTGCAGTGCTACAGTGTTTGATCTGTACATGAGTACTGAGTTTTCCCACTGGAACACAAAAGAATATTTACTGTAGAGACTAGATGCACTAATTCATTTAAGTCAAAGCACACAAAGCAGTCAGAGACCTATGCATGTACCACCAGTGTCAGTGATGCTCTGTGATGGGCACAGGGGAGACCTTCCTTCTTATGTTAGAGAAGAGCCAGCAGGAACCTCTACACCACACACACTGTGTAAGCAAGAGCTCAGCATTAGGGAGAACTGATCACTCCAATCTGCTGGGGAGAGGAGGGTCACAGAAAATGCCAAATTTGTGGTACGTGCTTCTTTGACCCTTCCGCTGTTTATCACATGATCAGCATTCTGACTGCGCTAATCACAACTAGGGGGAGTGGCCGCTCCATAAACACAGCCACAGGCATTCTACAATGCCTGTGAATTTATTAAGCCACAAGTGCAAAAAAGGCACTGCAGAAAGCAACACGGGCCAGAGAACACTGATGGGAAGGAGAAAGCAGAGAAGATAAGGAAATGGTCCAGGAGAGGCAATGCATTAAAAGGCTGAAAGGCCCCTGAAGAACAACAACTGGTCAACACTGAGGAACAACACCAACCAATGGGACAGGTTTGTTTTATGCTCATTTTTGAAGAAAAGGATGCATTTAAGGCTGGAAAATACCTCCATACCCAGTATTGTTTAGGATCTGTATTATTTGCTTGCTGAAGCCACACTTTGCCACCTACAATAAGAAGAACATGCTGAAGAACATACTAGAAAACGTGACACACATCCCAAGTTAAATTTTAAAACCTATCAACACCCTTTTCCTTGAATCAACAGGATCTGAGGCACTTAAGATACACCAAATGTCTCCCCAGACTTGTTTTATTTTATTTGCCTTCGGGGTCAGAATGAGTAAGAATTTGATTCCAATAAGCCACCACCCATTATTTTAGCCACAGATTTCAGAGGTGGCTGCCAACTCACTGAACGCTCAAGCCTGGTTTAAAGTGACCTCTTTATGCCATCACATAGCCAAGGGGATGAACTTGCTAGTGTCAAGTGCCCCAGGTATTCATTTGTTATGTTCAGAAAAAAATCACAAAGCAGAAAAAAGACACTTGTTACTTACCTGCTTATTTCCTTTCATAAACAGCATCACTGAAGCTTTATTTATCAGCTCTTTAAGTCTAGAACAGGAGAGAAAATACTGATTAAATTCAGTTGCTAAAATATTTGCATTTCTGCTTTGCTTCATACTACCTTCCAAATCATTGCTGTTTAAAGTACCATCGAAAGTTACACTTGTACATACTTATACTTGTACATACTTAGTTCCAAGTACGATACTTCTTATAAAATTAATGATTATTTATCATGACACAGAATTATCTCAAATGCATGTTAAAGAAAAGAAGTCTTCCAGAAAAACTGAGATATTTAGCTACTAGGTTCTACCCTAAAGTTACAAAAGCTGACATCTGGTGTAGTTAAGCACTGTGCTAAGTTTAAGTAGCATGAGCACTACACACACACACACACACACACTATCAAGCAACTAAAAATAGAAACAACTAACCAGCTTGCAATTGAGAACAAGTTCCTTGGCTTATCAAAACGATGCGTATTAATGTAATATTGTATTCACATTCCTACACATGAATAACCAGTCTAAAGAAGAGAGTCACAATTCAATGCACAGTGATGCACTTAAAGCTACCCTCAAGCCCATTTAAAATCAATAGTCTTCAGTGTGTGTGCTGGACTAGGACATAGAGCTTAATGTTCTAATGATCCTAACTTCCTTCTCCTCCTTTGAGGAATTCTTCCTACAGAAAAAGTGTTTCTCTAGACCACATAAAGAGAATTTCACAGGCAAAGCAGAGCGCGGGGGACCCTGAGAAGCTCTCTTCAGCGAATATGGCTGTGCTCACATGACTCAGGATCCTAGCAATAACGTCTTCTTGACAGATCTGGTTCCCTCATAGCCCCGCAAAACTTACTGTACAATCGCAAAGCCACTTTGTGGATTCCATAAACTTCTGAGAGTTTTCTAAATTTAAACTACGACCTTAAGCATTTTTCAATTATGTCCCACAAGCAGTTGGACATGTTTATCTTGGGCACTAGAAGACAGGCTGCCTGCAAAAGAGAAGCATGGCACCAAGACACTTAACTCTTCAGTATGTTGAGCACTGGGGGGGGAAAGCTTCCCATCAACTTCCACAGGCATTCCAAAATACCCTGAAGGATCTGAGTGACAGCAGAGTTGCCCCACGGACAAAAACAACAGAGCATTTTGCCAAGACCTCCTTACCCAGGGCTCCTCCCACATAATGCCAAGCACATCAGGGGATACCAGAAGGGAGATCTGCAGGGTCGGTGACCAAATAGCACCTGATCACAGTCCAGTCCCAGACTTATGAAGTGCATAAAAGGCAAACTAGTAGACATGACTCTTCACAAATCCATGCCTAGTGGTGGTCAAGTAGCATCTCAGAGCTAAAGAACCCCACACTGCTGAAACTGCAGTGTGAACACACACACACACACTAATGATATGTTGTCAAAGACTTTCATGGCCAGAGTTCACTAGATGTTGTAGATTTTCTGGGCTGCATGGCTGTGGTCTTGGCATTGTAGTACCTGACATTTCGCCAGCACAGTTACAGCTGCTGGCGAAATGTCAGGTACTACAATGCCAATACAGCCTGGAAAATCTACAACACCATAGATACCTTTTAATTCTTGAAATAATTCCTGAAATTCTAACTACTGGTATAATCTGATGTGCTACACACACCTATACACCTTAAAGGGGTTCTCTTTACATCATCAGCCCCAAACTGTCAGAAGCCCCATAGCTATGATGTATAGATAAAAGCTCATCATACGTTCATATGCCAACCCTCTGGTGCAAGGCGCAGCAGGGACAAAGGGGAAATGTTTGATAGAACTGACAGACAGTTAAACAAGGAGGGGCAGAGGCTGCTGTGTCTGCCCAAAACCAATTGTTCTGATTTGAATTAACTTCCATAGACAGCCTACATAGGTTTCTTTACTATGATCAGCAAATCTGAGAATGCCAGCTCTGAAAGGCAATGTCAGAATAAGACCTTGACCTCTTGTGCTGTTTGCTAGACCTCCAGCATAACTGGTTGGCCACTATGCTTAACAGGATGCTGGACTAGACAGACTACTGGTCTGATCCTCCAGCAGAGCCTTTCTTATGTTCACAGAAGTTTACCTACAGCAAGAATTTAAATTTTCAAAAGCTCACTAATAGGACAGATACAATAGAAAAGAACAAGAGTTCAGTAGCACCTTAAAGGCTAACAAAATATGTGGCAGGGGATGAGCGTTCATGAGTCACTGCTCACTTCTTCAGCTAGATGCAATTTACCTTCCTGGTAATAAACCTAGAGAGCATAAAGTATACCATACCTGTCCTCCAATTTGTGTGCCTTGGGACAAATGGTATCCAGTTCTTCAGAAGCCTCCAGCTCCTGAAAATAAGTTATTTTGAGTTCACAACGGACACATGTGGCTTTATAAAATAAAACTGATAGTGTTTTTAAATGTAGATTTTGCCTTTTCTAACCTTGACAATATCCAGCCCACCTATAAGTTCTCCAGCCACATACAACTGTGGATATGTAGGCCAGCTGGAATAGATTTTCAGTCCTTGACGCACTTCTTCATCAGAAAAGATATCAAAGCTGCTAAACACAATCTTATGCTTGTTAAGAATCTCCACTATTTGTCTACTGAAACCTGTAGACAGAAAATAAGAAAGACACACACTTGAATAAGGCTGTACCAACCTTCGACCAAGGAAGTGTCCTAATTTAGCATGACTTATATTAATGCTGTGCAAACAATAGAAAAAAGATTACTCAAAGTTGTAGATTATCACACTTGTCCAATTCACCTACGCCAGAAATAAACACCCCTTATTTTGGATAACTTGCCAGTTATAGATAGCAACTCAGTTTGGTGATCACTGAATTTACATTTTTGCCATTCTCTTCCAGAATGCACTGTTTGGCAGTGGGATAACTAACTTGAGCTCGGTATTTAAGTCTAACCAGGAAATGCTCTACTATGCTATCCTCTACCCAGGATTTTATTAATCTGTGCAAGAACGGAACGGGATCCTGACAACAAGTGTTAGCATCACAAAAATCTCACTTGGCATTTTTAAGTTGCCTTCTAGTTGCAAGACTAGCACATAGGCCCATACATGCAAAATCTCAACAGCCAAAGTGGCAACTAAATAAATTTAAGGATTTGAGGTAAGACTCAAAAGTATAGGATCCATCTGGCACACAAAAGGCCCCCGAATCAGCCCTGGCTGCTCCAGTTAAAAAAAATATCAGGTGATGTGAAAGACCTCTACCTAAGACCTGGGAGAGTCACAGCTGATCTTAAGTAGAAAATACTGGCTTTGATGGGCCAAAGGTCTGATTTTAAAAAGGTGGTTTCAAGTCCTGAGTATCTGTATCCTTTTCTATGCCCAGCAAAAAGAGAAGTAAAAAATAAGCAAAGTTAGGCAGATCTGACTGATTTGCAGATCTGAACATGTCAAGCAATTCATCCTTTCCTGGCTATACTTTTAATTAACATTCTGTGCCAAGGATAGAAGCAGAAGTGTGCTTTAGTTCCACATTTTTCTATAACTGCAAATACCAGACAGATGATAGCATAACACCTCTAAGTGGATAACAATAATATGCATTGATTCAAACATGCCTTGTATTAAAAGCTAAAAATATCTTGGTCAGCTGGTTATTCGTCCCCAATCTCTTCACTGCAATCCTAATAAACACTGTTCTACAATTCCCAAGGAAGACTGCAAGACCTGACCAGTGAAGAATCATTTCCTCCTGAACAAGCACTTTAACTGTTGGACCCGTACATAATATGATGTAATATTATCCCTTCAACTCTAGATTGGGGAGGAATGTTATAAACAGACAAGAACTGTAAAGCACTTTTGCCATTGAAAGATACTATAGATTTTTTTAGTATTCTTGGGCAGCAGGCTTCCCAAGAACTTACCGTAATTTGGCGGGGGATGGATACGTCTTGGCAGGACCATTCCCTGGGGTGGAAAGATGCAGCGCACAATGGCATCGCCAGGAAGTGACGCTGGGCGTCACTTCCTGGCGACGGCATCGTGTGGTGTGGGTGTTCCACGGAGGAATGTTCCGGCTGGGGACTGTGTCACCCCCGCCGAATTACGGTAAGTACTTGGCAACCCTATTGGGCAGTCTTCCTGTGTGCGAGCACCTTCACATCCACACCTGTTGAAGAAATATATAATGCAGTATCAGTCTTGACATCAGTCTTCTGGAAACTGGAGAAGGCAAACAGCTGGTTTCAGCCCACCAAACCTCTCCTGAACAGTTAGCACAATTAAATTTACTTGTTCTTTTGCTCAAGGGAGTTTAACAAAAAGGCAAAGACCTAACATAGCAAAATCACATCATACAGTGCCATTTTGACTGTGCAGACCATATCATAAAATGAATCTATCATTGAAATACAATCCAATTTCTGATTATTTTTTCCTCCACAGCACCAGACTGGGCCCACAATATCAACAGCAAATGACTCCTGAATTTCCATTTCAAGAAAATATATTCCTAACCCCATCTAACTGGAATTAAGCCCCAAAAATGTTAATAGCATTTACTTCTAAATAAAATGTGCTTAGGATTGCAGCCAACAAAATAACTTGTTAGCCATAGTAGACCATTTCTGAAGCACTGCTTGCCGCAAATACACAAGTCAACCCAACTCCTTATGTGCAATGAGACCCAGTTGTACAAGGCTCATTAAAAGAAACTCGCATACCCTTGAAAAAGGGCCCCACATCAATGCCTTTCAAATCAAGTATGTCTAAACCAATAGCTAGATAAGACTGGCCTTTCTATTGTCTTACAGTTTTTGTAAAAAAAAAAAAATCTTTTTTAGCTAACAAAAGAGCTAGTCAAAGTAGCTTTGTCTTCGATTATTTGAAAAATTGTAACCCATGTTCAAAAGGTTGCAAAAACCAGAGTTTTACACGACAGATTTTAGAAGTTGGAGAAGCATATACACAAAAGAACCTTTACATGATCTCTGCCTGGCAAACACTTCCATTACATTTTTGATTTGTACTATAGCTTAAGGTCTCCAAATCTGCATTTTTGAGCCATGAGCAACTAACATTTATTTATACAGCTAGGCTGCTTTTCTTCCCACAACTGAAGCATTAAGTTCTTGTACAGCCTGGAGTGAAACAAGAATCCTGAATTTTCTCCCCCCATTCATCTGGGGAGTTCATTAGTAAACAGCTACAGGCTGATTGCTGATGGTTATTCTGCTGCCAATATATTAACTCCTTTCTACTGTAAGAGGCTGAGAGAGAACGCTTCATTTTGGCTGTAGGCAACTACATACAGATGAGAAAGATTGATTGGTGGGGTTTCACTTGTAAGGGTTAAAGTAGCAGGCTGGAAATGTTATGCTTAGGGATAAAGTGGCAGCACTGCTTTATTCCCATAGCAAAAAAAGATTTAGGCTGACTTTCTGAACAGCTGCCATCTGACAAATACAAAAGCTAATGAAAGCATGAGTGCAGGGCACGTATGTGAACACACAAGCCATCCTACAGTAAAGAGAACGCTGCTCTGGCCAGCAACGAAAAGCTAAGCACAATTATAATACTAATGATGTAAGCAAGCAACAAGCCTGTGAACACAGAGCCAAGGGGATAGACCTCATTTAACATTGTTATGAACTGGCTTTCCACAGGAAAGGCTGAAATACAGAACATAACAAGGATTTCTGATTCCATACCAAGATCCAATTACATTTGTTTACAATTGACAGTCTGTTATTAGCACGAAAATTAGTCTGGACACAATCCATCAGGAACTTCTCCGTCACAAACTGCGTTGTGCAGAAGCTCCCAGCTGACCTGGCCCAGGCCCAGAGCTGCTGTTGCAAGCACTGATGCACGGAAGGGGCTAGACCTCACTGCAAGACACAAGGAAGCAAAGGGATAGGGGGCAACCACTCTCCCGCAAGTCTACAGTTGACCCCCTTTGTTTCCTACTGCAGCTGCCATTTGTGATCTCCCTGCAGGGACCAGCCAAATATGGACACTATTTTTATAAAAATAAATAAGAACTGAGGCACAGGAATGAAATGTACTGCCCTGTAAGGGGCTCATGGCTAACACACAGCCTAGCCAAAGTTATTTCTCTGAGGTACATCTAGGAAAACATGCGCCAAAGGAAAAACATATCTAACACAACCCATGTTCCTACATGTGCTTTGGATAACTGTAACTACTCTACACAACACAGAGAAGTCCTCCCAGCTCACAATTAAAAAAACAACAACCCAACTATGCCCTTGTTTACATTTTCATCATACAATGACATCAACAATTAAACAGGCTCTCTTTGTTTGGACCCACAAACCTAGGACCCAATGACTATTTAATGGATTATGAGGGCCAAATGACCCATTTCTCCATGTGTGAGTGAGTGTGAGTTGGAGAGAGAGTTCATGTGCGCCTGGAAGTCATGGTAACCTCTGGCAACTCCTACTGGAGCACAGAAGATGCTCAGAGAAGTGGCTGGATAGCCTGCCTCTGGCCTCCCAGCCCTGGTATCATCTGGAGGCTTCTCATCCAAACTTGCCAGGGTCAGCCTTGATTAGCTTCTGAGGTCTGAAGAGATCAGGCTTGCCTGGGCTATCCAGATCAGGGTCGACCCATTTATCTCTTGATCTGTACGGCTTAGATGCAACCAATTCATTAATTACAGTAGACCCTCACTGTTTGTGGATTCATGATTTTAGTTATTCACTCTCTGATCACATGATACACCTCCACCCTGTTTTTACTCATGTCATGCCATTACTGTAACCATTGTATCATTAAACTTTAAGTGAAATTGGGTTATTTTGTTACTGGGAGGCAGAAGAAACCTATCTCCCAATATTCATGGATTTCAACTTTTGTTGTGATCCCAGGAACAAAGGTTTTCTGTACAACCATTTGCAGAAGGATAATGAAGGACCTGGATAGGAGGATCAAAAATACAATGACAGTCTTCCGGCTACAACACTGAACTGATGCAAAAAATCAAACATTTTTTATAGTACTATCCAAATATTCAATGAGCTCCTGAAACAAAGACTACACTTTGGGCTCTTCAGCAAAAAACCCTTTTTTCCAACCAAGATACATAACCAGAATCAACTGTGAAGTGCAGTTTTTAAACAACTACTAATGAGCACATGTCCATTATTTCTAGCACTACCTTAAATACAACCTTGGGCCGTGCTTTCTAGAACCCATTCAACACTCTAAGATGAATTTTAAGAATGCTCCAGCTCAGGGATTCTCAAACTGAGGGATAGCCCCCCTTCAGGGATACAAAGCAGCAGGAAAGGGGTGGTGGTGAAATTCCAGGGCCTTAAGGTAGGCAGGTAGGTTCTGGAGTCAAATTACTACCTCATAAACCTAGAGCAATGGGTGGGTTGCATGCCTTCTAGCAGAGAACTCTCACTGATAAGTGCTGAGTTTAAAGTGGTGACTATCCCTCCGTTTGTCTCATCTTTTAAGCCCGAAGAGCTGCTATTTTGTTTTACTGATCCCCCATGAGATGTTTTGGAAAGATTGTATGTTCTAATGTGTTTTTGTCTTCTTTTACAGCCAGTGCTGGACCAGTGCCCTCGCCCTAGATCCTCACACACAGAAACAAGGATTTCTGATGAAGGGAATCAAAAGCTCATATCTCATAAACTCTTGTTGGTCTCTAAGGTGCTAAAGGACTCAAATTTAGCTGCAAGGATTCCTGAACACTAAGCTGCACGACTTTTCAGTGATGAGTTAGAGGTCATCCAAGATAAATTTTAGGAGTGGAGCTCAAATTTAGGAAGTCCGCAAAATACTACTCTAGCTCCAAGCAGTCCTAAATTGTGGCTCATTCATTCAACGCGTCTCTATGTCGACATGGCTAGATTTGGAAATTTAGATCCCTTTGACAGGGTGTTTACATTAACCCTAGCTAACTCCTAACTGCAAAGGCCTGCTGTTTCCTCACATCACACACATCTTTCCCTGAACTAAGCAAAACGGCAGTCCAGACCACAGCCCAGCAAGCTGCAGCAAGTCAAGACTACAGCAATCATGCAAAAGGGGGACGCAGGAGCATGACAGCTAAAACATACTTTCAGGTGGCCAGGACAAAGAGCTCATTCATCTCAGTGTTGCCAAGGAACACCCTCTCTGCAGCCCTGCACCACACAGAAACCAGGCAGAAAAACTCTGTTTTGAACAGCTCTTACTTTGGGAAGCTGGCCCTGCTATATTAAACAGAAACGCAAACTTCTTACCACAACGAGGCTCCTGAGGTGTTCCCTTCATAAACAGCATGCAAGGGGCAGCGTTGATCAGTTTCTTGAGTCGCACATTAAGGTCCTCTTTAGCCCCGTCATTGGAACCGGCTGGAACAGACGAGCTAGTGGCATGGCGCTGAACCTTCTTGGTCAATTCAGGTGCATGAGCACCATCTAATCGATCAATCTTTTGGGAATTCTACCAACAGAGAACAGCAGATCTAGTAAGCATTACTGCCTTCTGAAAAGTACCTGACGCTGAAAATCCTCTTCATCACACCCAAAACATTATATTGCAGGATCTGAAGAAATGCCAGTTCAAATTCCCTAAGCTCTTTCATTGTGCAGCCTCACTTCAATCAAGCTACTAAAAAAAATGTGAACACAGCAGTAGCACGCAGCACTTTAGCTAAGCCAAGCTCTATTTGCAATGAACTGAAATCTGTTAAAAGCTGTTCTGTTAGTAAGAGAATGACCCACAAAAGCCTTTTGGACAGTTTAACATAAGGTAAGAAATCAATATGAAAGCAGTTTCATTAGAAGTAACAGAACCATTTGCATTTCCCATCAAAATGCTTGTGAGTTTCAGCACAAGAGAACCTCACACGTTTTAAAGTAGGCCCCCAACCCCAAGGATAATAACAAGACACTCAAAAGTCCTAGCAATTCCAAATAAATTGTTCCTCCCAAAAAAAGTTTCCCTTAAACTTACCTTAAAAAACAAGAATGTCGGAACAGAAGTAATTTCATATTTCTCAGACACTTCAGGAACAGCTTCAGCTTCCAGCTGTTAAAAAAAGCAAGTCATAAAATATGGTTTTATTTTCATATACTTATTTATGGTTTAGACTGTGCCAGCTGATCTTGTCTACACTGTTCTTTTCAGGGATGTTAAATGTTTTAAAAGGATTTCTGTGCAAAAGTTTGTGACACATTTGCATTTAAATGAAACTCACAGGGCAGGCTTGTCATCCACTGAGCCTGCAGTGTCAAAACAGGTTCAGAGGTTTTTATTTTGTTGCACATTTCAAAAGATGCCTGGAGGCTGTGAATAAAATTTTTGGTGCACTAGTGACCTAGTAAATTTTCAATCATATGCAGCTACTACTATATTGAAATCCATAAATCACTGACCCCAGTTATGTCATGATTACAGTGCTTATTTTCTGCCCACAGCAATTCTTGCTGTTTGCTCTATTGACTAATTTCAAGAGGCAGTACATCATGACTGACATTTGCAGCCTTCTGCAAATTATGAAGCAAAAAGGGAGTATTTCTTCAATAAACTATTGATGCCTGCTAAATTTTAGCTTTTAACCCTTGCAAGGCTGTTGGATATTAATATACTATTGATTGAGAGGCCTGTTCGGATAATCAGGTATGAAATGACAGAAAATACAAACAGATTTTCATTCTTTCACATAAAAAGATCAGATATGGGCAGCTGCACTCACACAAAATGCCAAGCCATGGTGCAGTGTTAACGGAGCCACACCTCCGGCTCATGCTGCTCCCTCCTCCCCTTGCTGCTATACTCCTGCTTGTTAAGATGGCAAATGCAAACCACTGTTTGCCATCCCAACTGGAATGGCCAACGAGAGCTTGCTTACATTGGGGAGGGAATTGTAGTGCATGATGGGAAAAATAGGAAAGACCACAGGAGAGCAGATTCATTAACATAGCATCAGCTCATGACTGGCATTATGTATACTCTCCGTGCTAATTCATATCTGTGCATCACCACTGACAAGACTGAATAGTTGGGAGAGGGAAGATAAGGATATTTCAATTAAGAAAACAGATTGAATCATTTCAGTCAAAAATAAGGAGTGGTCTCCCTGGCCTGGATAGCCCGGGCAAGCCCAATCTCATCAGATCTCAGAGACTAAGCAGGGCCAACTCTGGCAAGTACTTGGATGGGAGACTTTCATGGAATACCAGGGCTGGGACGCAGAGGCAGGCAATAGCAAGCCGCCTCTCTGAAACATCCAAGTCCCACTAGGGGTCAGCAGAAGTCAACCATGACTTCCAGGCACACACACAAAAAATACAAAAAAAACCCCTGAGTCACAGTCTGAAATGGAGAACATAAATATCTTAATGCCGATAGCCCAAACAGGCTTCGTGGACATAAAAACAAGGTATGTATTTACCCCACTTTTCATATTATCACACTAAATCAGTGGCTCTCAGACTATTGATGAAGCCCAAAAGTGATTTCCTACTTTCTAACAAGCAGGTCACAACACCATGGGGAAGGAGAAAGATCACGGTGTGTGTGTGAAGAAAAAGCTCAGTGGCAACTTTAACTTGCGCGTGGATAATCCATGAAATGGTCACAAAATATAACCTGTTCAGTAATGCTAAACATGAAAAACAAAATATAAACTGGATTAGTGTTAACTGGGGAGAGGGGAAAATATTGTAGAAATATTTTGCAAGTGAATCTTGATAGTTTAGAAGTGGGTCACACTTCAAGAAGTTTGAAAACCACATTGTCAACCCGAACATTCACAAAATACATCTGTCAACATTCACATGTTAGCGCTGCCAGAAACATGAGTAAATGTAAAGTACAATATATAAAAATGGCAAGTGTATGACACAAGTTAAGCACTTGAATGCACTATATAAGTAATATCTACATTTAAGAACAGCAGGAAGCTAGATGTGAAAATAAATTATCAGATATAAGAAACAGCTTCAGTTTTCATTTGGTACATATCAGTTTTTAAGTGCTGACAGGAACACAAAAAAACACATTACTCCTACGCTCAAGAGATAACGGTAAAACACCTTTACCATAAGATGCCTGTTAGCCCAATCCAATGCAGAGTTATTCTAGTCCAAACCCACTGAAATCTATGGGCTTGGATCGGAATAACTTTACACAGAATTCCACTGCAAATTTTCTGACAACTAATATGTTGTCGAGGGCTTTCACAGCCAGAGTTCATTAGTTGTTGTAGATTTTCCGGGCTCTATGGCCATGGTCTTGGCATTGTAGGACCTGATG
Organism: Gekko gecko; assembly: GCA_029375565.1. Classification (NCBI taxonomy): domain Eukaryota; kingdom Metazoa; phylum Chordata; class Lepidosauria; order Squamata; family Gekkonidae; genus Gekko; species Gekko gecko. Next base: position 50,102,829 of record JAPDNY010000008.1, read on the forward strand.
TTTCACCAGCAGCTGTGACTGGCATCCTCAGAAGTATAACACAGAAAGACAGAGTAATCTCTGTGTCAAGGTGAGAAGAAAAATGGTAGGCAGGTAATTTATATCTACTCAGGAAGGTGAGATAGGGCTGAGTCATTATCTTGTAGGAGTTCCCCAGACATGCAGTTGTGGACAGGTTTACATCGGGACCACACAGCGTAGCATTCAGACAAGAATAAAAGAACATGAAAGACACTGCAGACTGAGCCAGCCTGAAAAATCAGTAGTGGTTGAACATAGCCTAACTCAAACAGGACACAGTATCTTATTCCAAGACCCTGAAATTACCATGGCAGATTACACAGGGAAGCCATTGAAATTCATAAACATAAACACAATTTCAACAGGAAAAAGAGAGTTTAAAAATAAATAGGGCATGGTTTCCTGACCTGAAAAACACAAAATGCTCTACATCTTACAATAGCACTACAGATAAGATTAGAATTTCAACAGCCAATCCATATGCAAAAGAACCTCCTCAGGAAAGCTCCATTAGCATGTCACAGCCTGGGGAACACCTACAAGATAATGACTCAGCCCTACCCCAATTTCCTGAGTAGATATAAATTACCTGAAAACAAAAACCCACTTTAACTGATAATCCAACATACCAGTTCCTATAGGTTTCAAGTCTGTCTCAACAGTTTGGGTTGTGGCCCATCTAAAACTTCTGAGCATGGAAGTACAACTTCCCTGCCTCCCCCCTTCCTACTGCAATCTGGAATGCAGCTCAAAATACAGTTCCTGGGGACCTTAGGACCAGTGTTCCCTCTAAGCTGAGTTAGTGTGAGCTAGTTCACAGTTTTTTAGCATCTGGCTCATACATTTTTGACTTAGCTCAGGAAGAATGGCTCCAGAGCAAAATAGCTTATGCAGTAGCCAACTTGCTCACATAACTTCAATGCCAGTAGCTCACAAAGTAGAATTTTTGCTCACAAGACTCCATAGCTTGGAGGGAACATTGGTTAGGACCACCTTGAGGAGAGGAAGCTCGAGATTCTGAGGGTGGAAAATTGGCAACAATCACATATACCTTACACGTAAAGGTCTTTTCAATGGGATCCAATCTTATTGGTGTATTTAAACCTTAAAGATGTATAAGGATAAAAAACATAATAAATTTTCTGTGACATACAGTCAGAACTGATTATTCTATTACTTCCCATCTTTATCATCACAAATAAGTCCCCTTGATAAAAGAAAATATTTTTTACAAAACTAAACACTATTGATTTAGGCTATAATCACACACACTAAATAATCCACTTTCAATCCACTTTCCAGCTGGATTTTGCCAGTTCATACAGTAAAATCCAGTTGGTAAGTGCATTTAAAGTGGACTGAAAGTGGATTGTTTAGTGTATGTGATTGTCGTGTCTTTGGTGTTTTCTGCATTTGCCTGCCACTCCAGATTTTCTCAGTGTTTGAGTTGAGGCAATTTAAGTCCACAGCAAAACAGCATCCAAATAACCTGGGGCAACAGCAGGCTGAAACTGGGCTGACCACTGGAGGGAGGTAATGTAATGCAGAAAGTGGGGAAAATCTGGAACAAAAAGAAGGCTGAACTCTGTTTTAGTGCAGAATAGAACAAAAAACTGGATTAAAACGAAGGTTGAATTCGATCTTAGTGCAGAATTGCTTGGAGGGCACTGCGGTGAACATGGATTAAAAGGAGAGTGCAGAAAGGGACAGAGTTTGGTCTTCTGCTACTGGGGCATAGAGACATTATTTCCACATATAGCACCTCCCATTGGATATTCAGCATGTTGCTTCCAAACAGATACAATACTTATGAAAACTAACAATATAATATACATTGGGGTTTAACAGTGACTTCTTCTGAATAGAGTACCAATAAATAAATAAGAATGCCTATTTGCTTAACCAACACAATCACTATCTTGATTTAATATCTTAAATTTAATGCACCTAAAAAAAACAGTGTGACTATCCTAATCTCAAACCCTGGTAGAAAAATGGATTTAAGCTCAAAAAAAGATTTAAGCTTAAAGAAGAAAGAATACTAAACCCAGCGAGATACTTGGCATCCAAAGATATGGCTAGTTTTTCCCAAGGTTGTGGTGGCGGGGTTGCACAATTTAGAGTCTTTGACTCTGCTTCTGTCCTCAGGGCCATGGGCCATAGTACCTATGTGCCCACAGACCTCTTGCTACCCCTTACCAGAAATAGCACCTCCTGCCCCTGCACTTTGTATGAGGCCCCCATCATCTCCAGTCCCATGAATCCACTTTCTATTCTCACCTCCTTTATCTATTCTACCAACTGGGCTCCATTTAGCTTCCAAAAGGCCCTTCACAGCCTATCTTGTCTGCACACCTAACCAAAGAGTCCAACCCACATTCTGTTTTTCTTATATTGACTTACAGTCAACGTTTCTGCAGCTGACTGAAGACAATCTTCACTTAGTCTGGTCTTCACATGGCAATCTTAGAGATACCCGTTGCCATGAGAATTAACTGGCACTCCAACTCATCACACACATTCTGTACAGAGTACTAGCCACACTAGCAATTCTGAGACTTCATCTCCCAGACTTTAAAAAAAATCATATGTACAATGCAGCCATTGTGACTAGAAATGGAAAATCAGCCTAGGAAGAAAAGGGTATATTTATCCTCAGTCTGTTTTTATGCTACATGTCATGGGGAGGGTAAAACATACCAAAAAGAATAATCTATCAAAGTTAATACTGTATAATATTTTACTAGAACCCATTTCACCAATCCCATCCCCACATCTGCCATTCATACTATATCAACCAAGAAAAAAACTGACTATTTGTTTGGAGAAACAAAGACCTTCTGATATCAGGCACAGTTCCTAACCAAGAACAGGGAACACAATATGACACCCTGGACAGCAAAAATGTATCTTGCTTGCCTAGCTTCTGGTTTTAGGAAATTTGGAAAATCTGGGACAATTCGTTAAAAGTTTATTTCCACCTTCCCTGACATTCATGCACATAGCCAGCAATCATCCTATACCATATTGTATTTTGACAGGCTAACTTACTTTAACAAATGTAACCCATGGGTGTTCTTTTGCCAATTCAGCCATGACACTGTTCATTTGAACACACTGAGGAGCCCATGGGGCCCAAAAGTGAACCACAACTAGAGACCTGTGAAAAAAGAGGAAACACACAAAGGTTAAGTATTTTGCAGATTGACAATATGAAATAAATGTTAGCTGAAATTGCAATAGTTTCTATTGTTAAAGGGTATCTAGTAATAGTCTAGGAAAGACTCTTCTCTGCTTGAGACTTTGAAGACCTGCAAACAGTAAGAGCAGACGGTTACAGCCTATGACAAATCCCAGAGTCTCTGCTGAGGTCCTCTGTTCAAAGTTGGAGAGCCTAATTCCATTCACTTATTGGGCTTTCATCCACATTCCATTTACAATCACCAGAAAATCTGCAGAACCACTTCAATTAGCCACTTTTCAAGATACTATGTTCCAGAAAAGTGTCAACCCAGCAGCTCTCCGGATAAGTATAGCAGAAGTCGTGAGTTGAATCCTCCATTTACCTTGTTATCAGTGGTAGCCTTTAGCATGCCACAAGGACTCCCTCATGGCTGAATAATCAGTCATGAGGGCTTTATACAGAGAAAGCCAGGAAGTATTCTGAGTTTTGCTTTAAAAGTTGCAGAACATCTAAGGTTATTTGTTCTACTGTGGTCTTTGCATACAACAGCCCTGATCTTAGCAAAACCTGATCTAAGACAGAGAATTATTCACAGTGCTAAGATTCAGTGGGAACCTGTACTTTATATGTGGCTTTGTGGTCTAAAGATAACAACGGAACAGAATGCCATACTGCCAAAGAGGAGGCACAGAAGCAGCTTTTAGCAGAAAGGCAGCATGAGAATTTCCTCTCCTCCTGCACTGGTCTCTTTTATTTGCAGCCTCTATAGCAGGGGTGTCCAAACTACGGCCCGCGGGCCAACTGCGGCCCACGGGTCAGTTTTTATTGGCCCGCAGCACGGGCTCCTTTCTTTTCCTTCTCCTCGGCGCGGCCGATCCCTGGTTTCGCTTCTCCTGCGGCAGTCTTGGGACGAGTCAGCCAGTCAGAGCCCCTCCCCGCGCCGCCTCAAGGAGGCTCCGGGCAGCCGCGGCATCCTCCTCCGGCGAGGGCTGGGCGGGCTCCGGGAGCTCAGGAGCCAAGCCCCGCCCCCAGCCGCCGTCCCGGGGAGTCTTTCAGTCAGCCGAATGTCAATTTCAGCTCCATTATATCCTATGGGCCATTGAAGTCAATGGTGAAAACATAGGGTATATTCTGGTGGCTGGAGGGGAGGGTTTGAGGGAGAGGCTCCAAACTCACAGGGTAGCTGATGGAGCCTCTCCCCAAGATACCCACCAAGTTTCAAGAACTTTGGACCAGGGGGTCCAATTCTATGGGCCCCTAAACAGGTTGCCCCTATTCCCTCCATTGTTCTCTATGGTGGGAAAAATATAACTTTTTTTCCCACCATAGAGAACAATGGAGGGAATAGGGGCAACCTGTTTGGGGGGCCATAGAATTGGACCCCCTGGTCCAATGATCTTAAAACTTGGTGGGTATCTTGGGGAGAGGCTCCATCAGCTACCCTGTGAGTTTTGAGCCTCTCCCTCAAACTCCCTCCCCTCCAGCCACCAGAATATACCCTATGTTTTAACCATTGACTTCAATGGCCCATAGGATATACTAGGGCTGAATTGCCGCCGAATTTCTTTCATTCCCTCCTTTCCTTCTCTCTTTTCCCTCTTTTCCTCCTTCTTCTCTTCTCTCTTTCTTTCCCACCTTCTTCTCCTCTCTTTTTTTCTTCTTTCCCTGTTTCCCTCCTTCTTCCCTCTCTTTCTTTCCCTCTTTCCTTCCTTCTTTCCTTCTCTCTACTCTCTCTCTCTCTCTCCTTCCCTCTTTCCTCCTTCTGTGGCCCAACTCTCATGAGAAGGAGTTTAAACTTTAAACCCCTACTCTCTTAGCTCCCCAACCCAGACCAGCTGGGGAAGGGAAGGGGAGGCTTTTGAAGATGCCTCCCCCCCTTTTGCTTCCCCTTCTGACATCACTTCCGGTGATGTCAGGGGGTGTGGCATATTCTAATAGCATAATAGCTCATTAGCATACCATATGCTAATGAGCTCCTGCAGCTGTTTTTCTACAAAAAGACCCCTGGGTAACACCTTTAACCCCCCACACACCTTTTTCCAACTTTCACCTGCAGATTCAATATGTCACCTCTTGTGTGTGGCCCGGGCCTTTGCTTATTTTTCTGTATTTGGCCCTCACCAAAAAAACTTTGGACACCCCTGCTCTATAGTGTGTCGTTCAGAAAATTCTATGTCTTCTTGGTATAGGCAACAAGTATTTAGACTGGATCTCTCTGATGTGCTATAAGTTCACAAAACTTTTTAAGATCTTTGAAGTTACCATAAAAACTACAACAGATTTATCTATACTTTAAAAAAAATGTATTTGCGCAATGTGCAGAAAGAGAGGGAAACCAAATAATTCAGACAACTTGGAATAAATCTTTGCCCCACTGAGGTCAGTGGCAGTACTCTTAGATGTCAGCTTTCTACTGCTTCCCTCCCACCCCTCCCTGAATGCAGAGCTGCTGCCACAATCTGTGCAAGTATATTCCTAGGCCGCAAGACTTCCTCAAGGCCAAAGTTCCTGCTTAGCAAGATCAGCGTGCACAGCTCACTCCACTTACACAACAAAAAAACAGATCTAAAGAAACACCCAACGAAAGTGTTTTACCACACATACTTTCAAGTTCATTTCTGTCTCAAGAGGATGCAGCCAGACATCTGTAGGGAGCTAAAGTGAAAAGGACTTATTAAACATTTGATTTTTTTTCTGAACAGGCTTTAAGTGGTATTAGTAGGAATATCAGAGTTAAGAATTGTATTTCCCAGTGTTCACACAACACAGGCTACTGTTGGGAATAATGTCATATAGTGTAAATTTACAGGCCTCAGTCACTGGCACTAAACTCTGGCAATTGAAGCATTCCTTCAGACAGAATTCTTAGTGTATCTCCTTACCCCTGCTAACTTTGGTTTGCTAAATATCCCTTAAAAGACAGAAAAAAGAAAAGAGTAGATAGATTTTAATGGAACTAGATTTTTAAATCCTTTTATAGCTTTAACGTTTATTCATTTTATCTTTTGCATTGTTTTTATCAGGTGTATTTTATATGCTCTTTAGCTGCCCTGAGTACCATTTGGGGGGAAAGGAGCATGATATTATGATGATGATGATGATGATGATGGTGGTGGTGGTTTCTATACCCTGCATTTCTACACTCTAAGGAGTCTCAAAGCAGCTTACAATCGCCTTCTCTTCCTCTCCCCACAACAGTCACCTTGTGAGGCAGATGGGGTAAGAAAGTTCTGAGAGAACCATGACTGGCCCAAGGTCGCCCAGCAGGCTTCATGCAGAGGAGTGAAGAATCAAACCCGGTTCTCAAGATTAGAGTCTACTACTCTTAACTACTACACTCTAGCTCCAAAAAACTACAGCTGTACCAGAAGGGCTCCAAAAGCCAATTCTAAGAAGTGGTGGCATTGCCCCTTATCTCCCACACCTGCTCGAACTCTCCACATTTGCCAGATCCCTAAAATACAGAAACTTCTCTCCCCAAATATGTCATTAATGAAGATGGGATACATGCCCTCAAAGAAAAAAAATCTAATCAATGACAGCTGATCTAGAGAATCAAAAAATGGTCTCCAGGCAACAGTGTCTTATACTTTTCTGTATGCCACAGTCCCTACATAGCAGAACCTGAGATTACATCTTTTTTAAGACTCACATCAGGGTTTTAATGCAGTTACTTCACTCTGAAAATGATTGTGTATTTTTTAAAGCTGCGATGGCTCAAGTTAGTCCTGGATTTGGTCCTGGATAGGCAGGGTTTCTCTCTCTCAGGTACACCATACAAGTCACAGGGATTAGAAGGTACAGATGCTTGCCATAATATACAGGTAGTCAGGGCACATCACAGCTCTCCAAGAAAGGAATGACAGTACAAAATAAAGGTAGGTACATCATACATTGTGGGAAACATCTCAGGACACATGTACAGGCATGAACCTACTACTTCACCATAGTATACAAAGTGGTGATTATCATTCCTTACATTTACAACCGCTCCAGCAATTTCAAAAGTGTTTCTTATTAGATCAGGTTTACAGGATTTTTCACTCTGTTTCAAACTACAGTGTCTGTCTTCAACAAAAAGAGTCATCTTGAGAGGACTTACAGCCAATTACAGAAAAAAAAGCCTGGAAGCAGAAAGCAGCAAGAGGCCCTAAACAAGGCCTTATCCCTTCCTGCTGCTTAGGTACCACTCCATGGAAGCATGAACTTCTTGCACTCCAGGGGGGGAAAGGAAGTATTTCCTAAAAGACAGCTACCTGAGCTCAAGCTTGAGTCAGCTGACTTGCAAGCTTAACCGTAAACATGGAGAAGGGAAGGGCACCAGACGCTTGATTTGTATTTCACGCATTCATAGACTGGGATATGGAATCAAAAACATCCCCAGAAAAAGCCCCGGCATGCATTAAACCTTGAGAATGTTATTCTTCTCTGCGGCCTTGCCAACATGCCTTGTGCAGCTTCCCGAGACCGCTTTCTCTTCCATCAACCCCCAGGAAGGTACCCAATGTATAACACAACTGTAAACAGGTCAGGGAACAGAAGACCCGACGTACCGGCCAGGCTGCTGCAACAGTTGCCGGAACCGATCGGAGGATGCTGCTTCCACCACGGCCGCCTTCATCCCTCCCGACTCCGTAGCCGCCATGGCTGGTGTAGATCTTCCTCACCACAACCAAGCAAAGGAAGGAAGACAGGGCGGTTCTATCGTACCTCTCAGCTTATCTCGTTGCCAACGGCGCCTCATTGCGCATGCTCATCTTCACGTACGTTTTAAAAGCCCTACACCATTCTCGCGAACGCTTGTTCAAATCTCGCGCATGCGAATTAGGCCGGCAGAGGTGAAGTTTTGTTGTTGTTCCGCCCAGAGTTCGTAAAGGGGGTTGCCGTCTCCAGCGCCTAGGCATATAACCCTGCCTAGTTTAATGCGGTAGAGTGCCATTCCTTGTACGCTCATTTGGTAACAGGTATCATTTCTGGGGCTGCCTTCTTGAGTAAGCATGCCCGAAGACCCAACCGTTAGCGTGCTTCGAGCCTCTCTTGGGAGCGGAGTGAAACCACCGGAAGTTTCATTTACTACAGTAAAGGAATCCTGTATGCTGCAAGTACAGGCTTCCTTGCTGTAGTAATTTGAAGTGCTCTCCCCATACCTAAGCCTGAATGTGCCTCATTGTACCGTCTTTGGCTGTGTACTACATCGCGGGCCCGTTGTCGGTTTTCGAAGTCTTTCGACCTGTTGGCTAGTAAATGTGCCTCCCACTTCTAGAAAGACTTATCTTATTTTCAGAATTTTCTACTAATGTGTCTTGGAGTGTGTATTAAATTCCTCTGTTCAGGGTGACCTGGGGGTTCTCGTTTGGTCCTTTATATATGCAGAAATGATGCTTGATTTGTCTAGCATCAGGCTATCTTGCGTTTATACCAAATTTGCAGATTTGCCTATCCAAGCAAAGCCTATCTAGAGATACTGCCTCGCAAGCAGGTAAGATTGGCAGTTGCCCTTCACTTGCATTCTCAGCAAGTGGCTTTAGTTATGAAACTGGCCTGAGTGCCAGAAAGGCCCCCACAGTCATTTTGCAGAATGTGCAAAACCGTAATGGATCAAGAGGGCATTTAGAAAAGAGGTTAGAACTCTAACAGAATGGAACAGCCAAAGCGGCCACTTTTGAAATGGAATAGGACTGCTGCAGTGATTATTATAGGTATCATCTGCTTTTACTGCTTTCCTTTGTAATCCACTTTCCGTATTGTTTATCCACTTTCTGTATACCTTGCCTTGGTTAGTTTGTTGTTTGCTTTGCTTCCTAGTTCTGTAATCTTAGTCCATTGCATTGTACATGGGTTGTTTTATGTGCTACCTTCAGGCTTATTAATGAAGGCAGCCTATAAAGTAAAATAAATAAATAAAACCATTTTGTGTTGCATTTTGATCCTTCATTTCAAGGGAGCATCATAGTAATGTCCTATTTTCACATATTCTAATTGGGATACTTTGGATTATGTGTATACAAGATTACAGAGGTGCAGTTGAGTTGGCTCATAAAGCCCAGACATTATTTTTCATTGCAGCCAGGTCCTATGTTTGTCCAGTAATGTAATTTGTATGGGATATAATCTCAGATGTGTGCGTTATATTGTAGCCACACAGGCAGAACTTTCAGTGAGTAAAAGATGGCTGTGCTGGTGCAGGGAACTTAATGTATATGGAAGTTCTCCAGAATACCTTCCTTTAACGTGTGCTGAAAACAGGAATGAGTCCTTGGTTAATAATAGCATAGAGTTTATTTTTGCAGTTGCCTGAACATTGACTTTGATTGAAGAATAAAATATATTACTGCATAGTTCATTGCATTTGGCAACACAGGCAGCCTGTGAGCAATGACAGAGAAAATGTGCCATCCCTGGCTGCTGTCCACAAAAGGAAGCTACTTATGCTAAAGTAGTAACATTGGCTAATACTGTATTATGGGATAGGTTCTCTGGATATTTGAGAAATATAACAGGGAAAACTTTCCCAGTATAACTTCGCAGGACTGTGGCTGCATCCACATGGAGGCTTTTCTCCACTTTGGCTTTCAAATGGCAGTGGGTTGGAAACAGAACATCCAATTAAGAATCAAAAGGCTAAGGAAGTCTGAATATAAGGGCCCAATATAAACTTGAAACAAAAATATTACCAAATATACAAAAGTATATGTTTATTACAAATGTAGAAAACAAATATTGGTCCAAATAATAGCCTCAGTTCAGAATAAAATTCTGCATTAACTCCAAAGGTAGACCATTGCTGTAGGACAGAAATATGTCCTTGCCTTGTGTTTGCCCAACAAGTTGAGAAAACACACAACTCAGTCCTGTAGAGAAGAAAAAAAACCTAAGAGATTTTATTAATAAAAGGGCGAAGCACAGGTACCACAAGGTTTTGGACCCTGGAATACCCAACAGCTTCTCCGACCTTACAATAGGATTATATACTCAATATGACACAATATAAGCAAAACATAATCATTGGTTCCATTAATCTTCGTCACACTTTTGTCACCTATTCATCATTGGGCTAAGGTCTAGGGGTTGGATTTTCCCAAGCAAAGTTACTCTTCTTTTGGCTAAACAATAGGCGCGTCTTCTAAAACTATGTAGCTCTAAAGTATATTTCTAACTGATATAGTCACAGAGTATTATTGTTCGGCATGTAACTGCTAACTGTTGTCAGACATGTACAGCTGTGGCTAAGCAGCCAAGGCCATGAGGCCTCAGTAAAATAATGGCATGTTAATATTTCTCATTCTCCCAGAAAGCATTTAGGCAATGAACCAAAGTCAGGGCTTTTTTTTTTTGCAGAAAAAGCACAGCAGGAACTCATTAGCATATTAGGCCACATACCTTGTTACCAGAAGTGTGGTCATCCAGCCACACCCACCTTTCGCTTCTTATTCTATTTACCTTCTTTGTTGTCAAAACCCAGGGCTTTTTTTGTAGCAGGAACTCCTTTGCATGTTAGGCCACACACCCCTAATCCTAATGAGTTCCTGCTGTTGGGCGTGGCCAACTCAGGAGCCAGCCGGAACTCCGTTCCTGTGCATTCCTGCCCAAAAATAGCCCTGATCAAAGTTAATATCTTAATATATGTTCATGATTGATTTCTGTTTATGTAGTTAAAATCATAAGTAGCACTTAGCATATATATATGTCTCTATGTGTGTCAGGGAAGTGCTAAGTATACCTACTAATGTTAACCTGCTAGGCAGTGGCAGAATACAAGAGTATATAACTGTTTCATAAACTGTGTGCACAACATTACTGACCATGACCAAACTCATTTCAGCCCATTAGCCTTCCTTAGTAGTCAAATTATGTTGTTACAGAATAGCTCCAGACATTACAATAATATAATCATTTCTTAAAGTTAAACCAAGGTGAAATTGTTTTATAATCATGATGATCCATGACCCAAGGCAAAGAGATAAATCAGAGGCCTAATAGGACTATTACATTACTATCTGCTCCAGATTGCATCCAAAAAAAAATTTTGACCAGGAGAGAAAGGTACACAATTGAACCATTGTTCAAGGGAAGTGTACCTGATCATGGCAGCAAGCTATCTAGAATGAGGCCTCTGATTTATATTTCTGCTCTAGGTCACAGATAATAATTATAAAACAATTTCACCTTGGTCTGAGTTTAAGAAATGATTGTGTTGTAATGTCTGGAGCCATTCTGTGACAACATTGTTTGATTACTGAGGAAGCCCAATGGGCCAAAAGATGTTTAGTCAATTATGGTCTATCTTTGGGGTTAATGTAGAATTTTATTCTGAACTAAGGGTATTACTTGGGCCAATACTTGTTTCTATTGAATTTGTAATCAAATACATGTATATTTTCATATCTTTGCTAATATTTATTATTCAAGTGTATTCACAGAAATATTGGGCCCTTATATTCAGATTTCCTTACCATTTTGGTTCTTAATTGAATTTATTTTGGGATAAGTCCCTCCCTCCCTTTTGTTTTTTGAGCTGGAACATCCACACACCATCATCCTCTAACTGTCCACTTTCTAGGCTTTCTGCATCTTTAGTATGTTCTTTCTCAAACCTGTTTAGGTATGATCTTTCTGTAAAGAATGCAGTATAAATGCATTGGCAAGCCACCTGGATGGAAAAATGCATGTTTTCAAAGGTCCCACTCACATTAGTGCCATTTCTCTTCCATCAGGCTCCTCACCACTGCTATTTCCCTGCCATACCACGGGAAGGTTTTTTCACTAATCAGTATTTTTGTTGTTCCACAGAAGGAGTCCTATGAGAATTTGAGAATTAGCGTGTGCGGTTTGCTGCCCAGTTTTTAAAGAGGCCTGGGTGAATGAAGTATAAAGAGATCCTCTGGCACACAGGCAGGGGCAGCAGTCAGGCAAATGGGCAGGTGGGTGGGCAGCGGGTGGGATGGAAAGTTGCCAACTCCAAAACACGGCTACTGCCTCAGTTGGCCTCTTTAAGGAGCCACTCCTGCCTTGGAGCATGAGTAAAATTATTTTTGTATGTTGTCTCACTCCCCAAATTCATTCTTTTCTTGGAGTGAGTGGCTCCACAGAAATAAAGGAGATTAATATTCCAGATGAACCAGATTGAGTTTTGCAGGCACTATGTACATGATGACTTAAATAGTATCACTAGTACAAATTTCAACAGTGTTGAAGATATTAAAGTTTCCATGAACTGTACAGATGACTGCAACTCAGAGATGTATAACTTATTTTAATATCACATTTCCTTTTCATCTGGTTCTCCTCTTGTTGATCTATCATGCTTCTTAACATCAAATTCAAAATTGATTTCAGGATTTGATGCAAAATCAGTTTTACATGACACTGGCACACATGTCAGAAAAAGTATATATTGTATGTATTCAATTAAATATTTTTCTGCCCATCCATAGAACAGCACTCAAACTACTGTTTTCTCTTTAAAACTCCTGCCATCCCAAATATTTAAACTGCTTTATGATTCAGCTTCATTGACTGGTTACGTACAATTGGTATATATGTACATCAAGGTGTACATATTAACACACATTTTGGAAGAACAAGAGAGTGAAGTGAGATGTTACTTTGAAGAGTCCTGTGAGTACGAAGTGTGTAAGAGAAGTAAGCTCTGTGGCTCAAACTACACAAGAAAACCGATTGTGTGATTCCCACCGAGCCACCACTACCTGATCTCCCCCCCCAACTAAAAGACATTCTCAAAGGACTCAGTGCTGAGCAGTGATGGGATGAAGCAGCTGTCTAGCCCTTTCCACAATTTGATTTAAAATCACCTGGTCCCTCAAGCTGCTTATGTGCTCAGGAAGTAGGAATGGACAAGATATGGGCTTCCCATGTTTTGTTGGCTATATAATTGTAGAGTCCTTTGGGCACAAATTAAGTGTTTGTCTTCTATAGTTGATAATCAGGATCAGGAATCCCCAATTGTACAGCTGGTTTCCTTTGCAGGACTGAGCATTGAGTGTTAATAAACTGCACTGCAATCAATGGGACATTTCTAAGCAATATGTAGGAACATGGTGTTTAGCAGCTGAGAAAACCAGGATTTCTGTATTCTTCCATAACTTTTTTATCCTACCATATCTCTGATCCGCAAACCACTTAAGCCCTTATATACTCCATGCCTTTATTCTCATTTAACATGCTAATGACACTATTCAGCAACCAAGCACAAACCTGATGCCACTGAATGTTAAGGATCATCTGGATAGGTGGATGAATCTCCCTACACCAATTATGGAAAGAATACAGCTTCCTAAAATAAATACCCTCCCTAGTCTCTTATATCAACTACAACTGTTTCAGAAAATTTAAAACCTCACACTTTAATAAGCTCCACAAGACCTTTTCAAGGTTCATTTAGTAGGCAAAAAACAAGAATTGTCATTAAAAATGTATAGGCCCATTGAGACATGGGAGAACTAAATCTCCCTAATGTTAGGCTATATTTCTGGGCATCCCATATGGAATATCTGGCAGCAGGGTCCCAGAGAAACCAAGGGCTTCAGTGGCTCCAGATTGAACAACAGGCAGCAGGCCAAATTAATCTGGCAAACCTCCCAGACAGTATAATCCTCCAACCGCTCAGCCAATACAAGCACTACTGAAATGAATGGGGCAGCTCTGTGAGTAGGAAAACCACAGTTTCCAGATGTGCAGGTATTCACCTCAAATTAAAAGGAAACAGATTAGAGAGTCCATATCCAAATCTACGTAAAACACATTAAAGGGGACAAAATATCTTTTGGACCACATGGCCTGTCAGCTACAGTTGTATTCTTTAACCAACTACACATGAGTAATCCAACTGGAACACCTGGGATTATATCTTAAAATATTTTAGGCTCATGATTCTTGACTGCTGCTCCAATCCCACTCACACTTGCCTGGGGGTAAACTCCGCAGAATAAAGTAGGACTTATTTCTGCATAAAATTGCACAGGGCTTCATCAAATTTTGTCTTCTCTAATGTTTTAAGAAGGGCAAATTTCAAATTATTATAATATGGTAGTCCCATCTTATAACAACAATTTGCAATGAATTGTTGAAATGGTTAAAACACATTCCTGACAAAATCAGTTTTTATTTCACTGTATTCACAAGAGAAATTCCCCCCATTAAAAATTAACACAGTTAAACAGAATTCTGTTCCAGTACTCCCTTTGGAACCACTATTTTTATCTGAAGGAGGAAAATAGGATTTACTTCTTTAAGCTCTTTGGCCTTAAAACCGCTTTCCTCACACAGAGCCAGTCAAAGTCATTGCAGTGGACGGAGGACGTGTCTTTCCAGTTCACAGAAGAGAAATGATTGAAGTCAAGGGAAAATGCATGACAACAGAGTTAAAATTAATTCAAGGCAAATACAAGGTTACATTCTATACATAAATTTTATTGCTGTATAATAAAATACATAAAAATTTAACCAATTGTCTACAAGGAATACTTTAAAACCTTTTCTCCTCCTTCATTTGCTCTGGTAATACACCCTCTTTCAGATCTGGGAAACTGTAGCACTGTTGGGAGCATCCACGTTGTTTATTATGTATTAATTGGATTGGGGAGCTCATATATACAATCCTTTTACAAATGAAGTATTTTTGTAATATTTTGCCAGAAACATACTGTGCATTTTCAGTTACTGATAATTCACTAGTAAATAGTATCTAATTCTTAACATAGCCAAATCGGTGGATACCAAAACCCAGGGACTAAAGCCATGAACAGACAAGACAGATCTTTCTACAATTGTAAAAAAATCCCAGGTTCACAAAAAATCTGAAATCTTTTTTTAAAAGTCGGAGTAAACCCTCCCTTGTAATAGAAGCAGTGCCCATAGTTTTAATAAATTATGTCAGTAGCCAGTGTGGGGGTTGCTAGGCAACCACAACAGTACTGCCAGCCTTCAAGCCTTGTTTCCTTTCAGTAAAAGGAAAGGAGACTGAGCAGGGCTTCTTCTATGTTTGATGGAAGACATGTCAGGGCCAATCTTAGCAGCTACAAGAAAATTTGATACCATATGACTTGCGTGACTCACCCAGGACTGGCTGCTCACTACTGTTGCACGGCAGTCCACCTCACAAAAGCCAGTGTGCTGTAGTGGCTACAATTTCAGACTAGGATCTGGAAGACCACGGTTTGAATGTCCACTTTATCATATAAGCTTACTGAATGACCTTGGGCCAGTCAGGGTTGATGTGAGGATAAAATGGAGGACAGGAGAATGATGTGAGCTGCTTTGGGTCCCTGTTGGGGAGAAAGGTTGGGTATAAATGAATAATAAATATAGCTAAAGATCCGGAGTGGATAAAAGGTAGGTCAATTGATGAGTAGGAAGGAGAGGAGGAATCAGGGAAAGATGGGGATATGGGGATTGCTAGGAGGAAGGCAAAAAGAAATAGTGTGGGCAGAGAGATACAGAGAAAATGTGCCATGCATAAGTCCTTGCAGGTTCCCTACTGCACAACTGGACACAGCCCAGCTGCTGGCACCGTACGACTCAGCCTAGTTTTCCCAGGTAGAAAATGCCAGGAAGAGGGAAAGCTAGGTGTAATGATTTCATGTTCTGGTGTGTGTTTCTTTAAATGTTTAGTTTAACTGCAGTAACATAAGGAGAGAGATAGAGGGTGATGAGTGTGATGTGACTGGCTGATGACAGAATGTGGGAGGAGATTCTGGGTTTTAGAGAGATGAGTGTGGAGAGTTTATAGTTTTTAGCCTGTATGGCTAAGACAAACAGTTTAGCCTGAGTGGCTAAGGCTGTCAGAGTTGAGTTTCGGGTTTTGAGAGACAGTTTGTGATGCCCAGCTTTATCAGTTATATTTTTAAGTTCGTTTCCTCAACAGTTCAAAATACCCAGAAACCTATTTTATTCTTTTATAAATAAATCATTATTTGTTTAAACTTATCCCAGCAGTCAGAACAGTCTTTCCTCAGGGCCACATAGTTCTCTGAAATGCCCAGATACAGGGTCATTCTATCATAATAGAGAGATTTGGTATTTTTAATTCCTGGTGGCAGCAGTAATCTACCAAGTTTATGTGAACATAGTGTGGTTAAAGGGAAGAACAGTCTCCCCAATAAGGAGGACGTCACACAAGGGCAGATCGGTTGGCTAGTGGGTGGGAAGAAGAGAAGGAAGCAGAAAAGGGGAGAAGCTATGGTAACTTTCAAGGAAGGAAAAGTTAAATAGTAGGGGAGAGGAAATGTGATGGCTTGTGGGTGCCCCACTTGTTATTTCTAAAATACTTCTTGTGTCAGCATATAATTTTGGAAGCAATGAAAACTGGCGTTTATTTGGTGGTGGTGGAAAGTGCCATCAAGTCGCAGTCACATTGTGACCCCACAGGGTTTTCAATGCAAGGTAATGAAACATCAATAAAACCATACAATCAGTGTTCCCTCTAAGCTGAGTCAGTGTGAGTTAGCTCACAGTTTTTTAGCCTATAGTTCACACATTTTTGTTTTAGCTCAGGAAGGATGGCTCCAGAGCAAACTCATTGATGCAGTAGCCAAATCACTGGCTCACAACTTCAATGCCAGTAGCTCACAAAGTAGAATTTTTGCTCATAAGACTCCACAGCTTAGAGAAAGCATTGCATACAATACAAGACTAGCAGCAGGATTGAAAATGCAGGCTTAGATCCAATGACTTTCTTCCACTTAGTGAAGAGTATTGCATGATGGCAGAAACATTTTAAGGTATTTTGGTATCCAGTCCACTCACACATTACATTAAGCAACATTTTCTGAGTTCCTGGGATTTAGCACAGTTATCATAGTATATAAAAGCAAATCATAATTATCCCCTTTGGGCAAATATAAAGGTGAGAGACAGTAGCTTACCAAAAAACATCTTGTGAACTCACTAGAGATGCAGGATTTGAATCAGGGTCTTCCCAAATTGCACACAATCATTACAGTAGGCCAGCTTTCTGGATTGCCAGGGACCTGCATTTTGTGGGAAACAATTCAGTGTGTGTTCAAAAGCATCTTCAACAATTTGGTACAGCACATTAGTGCAAATGAAAATTGTATATCTGGATGTATTTGGAGTTGTTATCCTACCTGCTTTGCTGAACTTGGATGCCCCAGGACCAGACCTATTTCTTTCCTCTAAGCCTTGAAAAATTTTCATAGTTTAAAATAGAACTGTACAGGAACTACAAAAATATTTAGAGTTTTTACTCTGGCTCAGATAATTCTGTGATAAAAAATGGATATATCTGTCTAACAATTCTTATCCCACATTTCCTCCAATGGATTCAAGGTGACATACATGGTTCTCCATTTTATTCCCTTACAACAACATTGTGAGGCAGGCTAGGCTGAGAAGAGTCATTTGCCCAAAGTCACCCAGTGAGCTCAGAGTTAAAACTATACCCTATTCTTCATCACGCAAACACACACAAAAAGACTTTGAGCAAATGTCAACTACTTAAAAATATGAATCACAATACTACAATAAAATACATACTAATTAATAAAATAGTTTCCAATTTCTCCTTTGCACCAGCATTTAAAAAGCATACCTATATTTAAAAAGCCCTTTTCAATTACTATGTTTTACCACATATCTGGGGAGAATGCACTATAAATGACCCTCCCAATACTTGCAGTTACTTCTTTTGTCTGAAAGGAGTAATGCACATCTATTCAACCTTGATACATATCTACCAGAATCCTGGTTCTGGTTCAAGTGTAGCATGATTTCCCCATATTACCACATGTAGGCGGTAATAATGGGAAAAGGCTACAGTAAACTGGCTAGCCCCAGTTTGCATGATGAAAGCCACACCGCAAAGCCTGCTGCAGTCAAGGCAGGGGTGTTATTTCACTCCACAGCTATGCAAAAAAATATGACTTTGTAAATTAATCAAAAGAAAGCAGAAAATGAACTGAGGAGGAATGAGTACACTCCAGAATGGGTAGAATATGGAAAACAACTGAATGACAAATAAAGGAAGGGGTGGGATAAAATTAACAGCTCAGTCCCCTGAGAACTTAAAGAATCCTGCAGGAAAGGATTTGGGGAGTAGGATGAGATTGATAAACTGGCTGCCGCCACCCCCCCATGATTCCTCAGTAGCACCCAGCTTTTTATAACCATAATACTAACCCCCAAACCATCCAAAACTCAGGAACTTAACCAACAAATACATCTTAAGAATTCCAAAGTGCCCACAAGTCTCGAAAAAGTAAAGACAAATGATATAAAAAATGCTATGGGGCAAAATATCACAGATTTTTTTTAAAAAATCAGTAAAACATTATCCAAGAAGAGTATATAAATTCTGCTTCTGTGCACTCAAATATTTTAGGTGAAGTAAATAAATAACACCAAATCCTTTAAAAAAATTCCAGAGATATAATTTCCCATATCTTTGCTAAAGATAATGCACTTTAACTCCATATTGTCCTTAAGGTATGAGGGCCAACACAGACAGTCAATCTGTAATTGAGTTCTTAAGGTAGTTCTCAGAAATGAGTCTTTTTACGCATTCAAGTTGTAAAGATAGCTGCTTGTCTGTAGATGGCATCCACAGCCTCCGAAGACGAGTGACTGTCTTACTATTAGAGATTTTTACTGTCTATTTTATGAACAGTCTTGGAAAGGGGGAAAGTTTAAAATCTGCTTTCATTTCAAAACAACAAAACTTTCTCTTTTTTTACAAGGCATTGACATTTGTTGTGTAGGTGCAGGATACAAATGCAGATTATCAGCTCTGTACTAATATTTAAGATAAGGGAAATTTTCAATACTAGCACAGGAAGACTAATTTATAGTAATGTTGTGTCTAGCAAAAATATTCTGAGCAGTATATCATTTACATTTGAATGGGCAGAGGTGTTGCACAATTGAAAGTGACTTTATTAATCAAAAGTATCATTCCAGTTTATAAGACATCAGTTGCCCTATTTAATATAATATAAGTTGGCAGAAGTTGGAGAATGGTCTGTTATTTGTAGTGATGAAGTTGGTTCCATTGGTTACAGGGGATGAAGTTGAAACCATTGGTTACAGGGGATGACTTGTAAACACCAAGTAAAGAAATACCCTAGCAACTTTACCCCAATTTAGGGAGCAATTCTAAGCAACTTCACTCAGAAGTAAGACCCATGCTATTCAATGGGGCTTACTCTCAGGAAAAGTTCTCAGGATTGCAGTCTAAACCACAGTGGATAATTACTGAATATGGTCCTGTCTTTAGGTTACTGGACACATCAAATGCAAACAAAGCACTCAGGAGCATAAAATTGAAACCATTGCCTGTTAGCCACAAAGAATGATTATCTTACCCAGTCTGACTCTAATTTCAGCCTGTGATTACGAGTCAGTGCAGATTCAGGAATCCTGGACTGATCTTTTGTTCAGACTTGAACTGTTCCAAGTCTGATTGTAACTTAGTATGGCCTTCTTGTTCTTCACCAGATTCTCTTAAAACCTGAGAAACAAACAATAGAACAGCTGCTTAGATCACAGAGGCAAGCAAATTTTGTTTCATATTTGTCAACTGTGAACAGTCCAAACATTAAATATACAAAATATTTGTTTTTCCATTGCCTTTGGTCCTTGCTCAACCACCAAAGAAAGTTATTGTATCCCTAACAGTACAACCCTATGCACACTTACTCCAGTAGAAGCTTGCTGACTTCTGTGAATATACTGAAGCAACTCTGCATAGGATTACACTGTACATACACTGCATGACAATATAATCTGCAGATGTGATTTAATGATGCTGAGCTACAGACCAGAAGGTTTGTAGTTTGGCAGTTCGAGACCCTAGTGCCATGTGACGGAGTGAGCTCCCATCTCTGGCCCCAGCTCCTGCCAACATAGCAGTGTGAAAGCAAGAAATTGCAAGTAGTTAAATAGGCACCACTTTGGTGGGATGGTTACAGTGTTCCATGCGCCTCAGCGTTTAGTCATGCCAGCCACATGACCACAGAAACATCTTCAAACAGCGCTGGCTCTTCAGCTTGGAAACGGAGATGAACACCGCCTCCTAGAGTCAGTTCTGACTAGCTTTCGAGCAAGGGAAACCTTTACCTTACTTATAGTTATTTTATAAAGGAATGGGACAATTAATTTGGAAAGGAATACCACAGACTCTGAACATTGTTAAAATGCTGAGGTTTACTTAGCCACATCTGTTAATAATAGGAGAACTGGTATAGCATAGCAGTGGCTGAGTTATGAATTTGTATATCCACAGGTTCCATCCTAACTGTGCAGAAACTTAACTAGGTAGCCTTAGAACCTGTCTACTTCTTTTTTTTTTTTTATGAAATAACTCTCCTAAAAAGGAGAGAATTTTATTTTTTATAAGAAAAGGGTAAGGTAGACAGATGGGAAGAGAAAAAAGAGCGGAGTGAGTTTTTTTTTTCTGTTAGTAAAGGTTAGTTTTATTTCTTCCAGTTGTCGGCATCCATCACGGTTGAAAGATCTTCTTTTCAGCTTTACAAAGTCCAAATCAATTCTGTTAGTAAAGTTAGTAAAGTCCACTGGGGTTAAATCAAATCTTTTCAGATGTTACACGAACAAATTCCTTTTTAAGTCTCTCCAATTATCATTAAGTCCTTTGAGCTTTAGTGCCTCCCGTTCCGTCACTTCCTTCCCCCGAGCCGCCGTCTTCTTCAAAAATCCAAATTTTGAGTGCTGCTTCCTCCTCTGTGCTGGTATGTCTCTTCAGAAATTTTTTAATCCATCTTCTTTCGCTTCTTTTTTCTTATTGTTTCTGGCAGTCATTTCTCGTTGGCTCCATTAACGCTCAAGTTGAAATTAGATCTCCATTACTTGCTAAGCTCAACACCCCTTTCTACTGGCAGAGTATATCCTTTTTTTAAAGGCGGAGTAGGCTTTGGGAGCCTTATCCGCCTCTTTTTATTTATTCGCTCCACTGCCAGATAGAGGTGTCAAGACTTTCGTCAAAATAAATCTGAGATCTTCTTTCCCTTCTTCATCCATAACTTGGAACTTTAGCATCAAATTAATTTTCTATATATTTTCTGCCATCAACCTTATTGATTCCAACATTTGTTTTTATAGTCTGATGAGAACAATTTCCATTTTAAAAACGTTTCATTGATATTTTACATTTACACCAGCAGGTGGCGCAGTATCTCAGTCTCTTGTTGATTGACAGCTAGTTCTGGGGGGGTTGACTGGAGCGGAAGTCCCTCCTCTCTTCTCTTCCGTTCTAAGCAGGATTTTCCCCAGCATCGACATTTTATTTTTTATTTACTTTTTCAAAGTTCGTGCCACATCCCCCAGAAAGCAACTAAAGCCACAATCTTCTGTAAAACCCCAACGGTACTTTCACCAACATTTTTTCTTGTTACCCCCCTTCGCGTTTCCTTTAAAAATTCGCTTCTTCGAAGAGGGTGGAAGCTCCTCCCTCCTCCCATACGCTTATCCGCTTACGGGGGGTTTTAATTTTCGCTTCACAATAGATCTTCAACTCACGATTAGATGCCATTTCTTCTTTTCATAGTAATTCATCCGCTTTTCCTCACTCCTGGAAGTCGGCAGGGCTGCTAAGTCCCATTCGGGACGCACTACGCGGCGGGGCCGATTGGGGCGGGGAGAAAGCCTCAATTTCCCAGCAGTTTGCCGGCAAAGAGGCTACTCCCCAATGCGCCCCCGGTTCGGAGCCTTTGACTAAGGCTCACTAGGGTCTTTCGCAAACGCGAAGACCCCCCCATTCCGCGCGTGGGCTGACCGCCTCCGGGAGTGTCCCGAGAAGCGGCCGCCATTCGCAGCACCGAAACCGAAAACCAACCTGTCTACTTCTTTTTAGTCACTCATCTACAATATAGGACAAAGAACAAGAGAAGATAAGTAAAGCAATTTGAACATTCCAAAGCACTTCATAAATAATTGGTAATTACTATTACTGTAGTAGGTGACTATGCACAATTCAGCAGTCTATCTCAGAATTCTTAGCACTTAGAGCATCCAGTGTATAGTGGTGCCTTATTCTGGAACCGAATCATTTCCTAACTAGTTTTATCTAGGCTTGGGATTAAATGCTGATTTATAACAGATCACATTTTTACCAATTATCAGCACAACTGGCCAGATGCCCTAAGAGAATCTACCTTTTCTACAAATCATATCACAATGTAAAATCAGCTCATGACCATCTGTGAAAAAATGAGAACAGGAAGGATAAATAGCTGTTAATATATTAACATGTTAATTGTGTGTTAACAAGGAATGAATGAATGCACCCCTTTTGATTGCTTCTCCTCCATACATTGTCGTTGTGAACAGTTTTGGTCCACAATTATATTTGGAGTTAGCTTACTCAACCATTTTGGTTATCTAATCAGTTTTGGTCCACCCATTTTCACAGTTGGTATTACGTTTGTTTTATTTACATGTTTTATGCATTTATATATCTAACAAATGTCACACACACACAATGTGTAATGCCGACTTAGGTAAAGGTAAAGGTTTCCCTTGCTTGAAGCCAGTCAAATCCAACTCTAGGGAGTGGTGCTCATCACTGATTCCAAGCTGAAGAGCCAGTGCTGTCCGAAGACGTTTTCATGGTCATGTGGTTGGCATGATTAAACGCCAAGGCACACGGAACACTGTTACCTTCCCACTGAAGAGGTACCTATTTATCTACTTGCAATTTCTTCCTTTCGAACTGCTAGGATGGCAGGAACTGGGGCCAGAGACAGGAGCTCACTTCGTCACGTGGCACTAGGGTCTTGAACTGCCACAATACAGACCTTCTGGTCTGCAACTCAGCATCTTAACCTCTGAGCCACTGCAGCCCTGTAATGCTGACTTACTGGTGCACAAATAGTATGGAAAAGTATGTACACTTCATAGGGGGGGAAATCAGTGCAAGGAAACAGAAAATGGTGCAATAATAAAAACTTAAGAGTTGTACAGAACCAGAAGGGATAAGAAATCCAGTTATCTATGACAGTGGAATGAAAATTCTGTTTTTGGAGACTGCATCTGACCACACAACTCCTCTAATGGAACAGAATTTCCATTTACAGAAGAGGACATTCCTGTTTCCATTATTCTCCCATCTCACTGCGGACCCCCACTTGCCTCCTATGCTGTTGAGGGCCTGCTGACCATCAGGAATAAAGTGGGGGCTCAGTGGGCTGCAGCAGGAGAAGGAATTGGGTAAGTTCCACTTTGCAAAGTGTGAGGCCACACACTACTATCCCTCTGAATCAATTGCCAGGGGGCAACGAGGGTAGGAAAGCTGCTACTTTCATGTTTTGCTTATAAACTTCTAAAGACACTTGGCTATGACTGATATTTGAAACTGAATGGCAGACTAGAAGGGTGATGGCTTGACCCAGTTAGGCAGTTAGTATGTTGTTCACACTCTGCATTCTGTATGTGAAACATAACAATGTCCAGTCAAAGGAGTTGCTGAGAGATTGTGCTTAAGTCAAAGAATAATGAATCAAAACTATCACTTTACCATGAACCATTTTAATTTATGTTAGGGTAGGAGTAGGTGAGGTATGCCACAACCCCTTACAAAGCCCCACACTAGGGCCCATTCTTCATCTAGCATTCTCTCCACTCTTTTACCAAACCTACGCTGGAACAGAAAAAGATGCGACTCAAAACCACTTTCAAATACCATGGGCCAATGCTGTACTGACTGCAGAGTCACCCCGAATGGCCATAAAACAGCCATAAATCTATGCAGGCCGTACCATAAAACAGAGATCAAAGGAAGTGAAAACAGCATGCAGTGTAGAGGCTACCATAAAATCCAACAATCAAAGAAAGTGAAAGTGGCATGCAATGTATAGGGGAATTTCCATTCCAACATGGGTTTGGTAGAACAGTGGAGCGAATGCTAGATGCAGAATGGGCCCTAGCTCTCACAGTGACTTAACCAAGGAATAGTAGTGCTCTGGGACAGGGATGGATCTTTCCTTGAGGCATATCCTGGCTCTAAATTTTGTACTATTGGAGTTTTCATTTAGTCAGGAGAATACGTAGAGTTCCCTAATACCGAGTCAGACAAGTGATTAATCAATTAGACCGAAGAGTTACAGGCATTAATATCCAGTACTGCCGACAATGATTGCCTGCAGCTCTCCAAGGTCTTTCCGAGACCTGCCCACCTGCTTTCCTTTTAACAAAAGATGGCAGGAACTGAACCTCAGGACTTTATGCATAAAAAGCACGTCCCACTAAGCTATGGAACCTCTTCTTAAGAAAACCGGGACAATACAATTCTTTTGATTCTCATACTAAGATACAGTGCCATATACTTTTAGCCCTTCAGTCATTGTTTTTATCTTAAAATCCCCCTGTACTGAGCTCACTGTGAGTGTTCTATGCAACATTTGATTAGCGTAATAGATTTTTGAGAAATAATATGCTCTTTTAAACAACTGTACTGAAAGCTATCATAATGCAAAGCCTCTTTAGACCATGTCAGCAAAGTGGGGCTCTCCCCACCAAAAGAAAACCAACCTGTTGTAGAATTGCCTGTATTTAAAAAAATATATATAAAACATGAGCCTGCCTGTGGGTTGTAGTTTTTCCCTAGTGATAACAATAAGCATGGGGAAAACTACAGCCCACAAATCTCCTAAAAAGGCAGAACTAGAAACAACAACCAATGCTGAAAATGCTGAAAACCACAATGGATGTTACCTAAACATCACTATTGATCACAGCCGAAACCTGCAGAGCCACGTATTAGCAACTTGCTATTAAAAAATGGGAACAGCAGCAATGTTGCTTGGGGGGGGGGCAGGATAGAAATCCCATGAAATAACTAAATAAATGTGCCATTTATTGAGTGCATGTGCTTCAGGACACTGTAGGTATTCAGCATCTATAAAAGCAGATCACTCACATTATAACTTGCAGTCATGATTTTTAGTGACCACAACTGTTGAAATAGGAAAGGGTTAACTCCAGTATACCTCCATCCAAAGGCAGAGCTTAGAATGGGCAGGCAAGGTGCAGCCTGGCTTGTACATTTAAATGTTTTTATATCAAAGGATTTTTTTACCTGTACAATTTGTAGGGGAGAAACTCCTCAGTCTCCTGTGCTGGGCAGTGAGAAAGGACTCAAGAATTTTTACCACAGAATAACTGCCTCAGTATTATAGAGGCAATAAAGCAATTTATCTTCATAGTGCATCCAGCCACAAGGAAAACTGTGATGGCCAGGCTGAGAAAGCATACAACCAAGAAGTTACATTCATCACCACTGTGGTGACCAGGCTCAGAGGGTCCAAAAGAGCAAAAGAACACTGTGGATACATCCAGCCAACAAAGAAGCACTGAGACAGCCTGTGTGGTAAGAGGTCATAGCCCACTTCTTACCCTAAAACAGGAAAAAGATGTCCACACCAGGAGCCAGGGGTATGTCCTAACAGGGCAGGGGGACATTCTATCTCATCCTCCTGCTGCCATCTCCAAATTCCTTAAATGGTTCCAGAGGACAGTTGTGGAGGTTGCCAGCCAAGCCTGTTGCAAGCTATACCCAAAGGTGAGAGAAACAAGAACCAGGTGTTACAAGGGTTAGAGTGTCAGTCTAGGACTGGATTTGGATCTCTGCTCACCCATGAAGCTCACTGGGTGACTTTGGAACAAAGTTGGACAAAGACCAACATAGTTTAATTCTGGGTATAAGCTTTTGGGTGCATGCACACTTCTTCTGATACATCATTAGATATTGGTATCTGATGAAGTGTGCATGCACATGAAAGCTTATACCCAGAATTAAACTTTGTTGGTCTTAAAGGTGCCACTGGACTCAAACTTTGTTCTGTTGCTTCAGACCAACATGGCTACCCAATCATGTACACCATCCTCAGTTCTTCAAAGGAAGGATAAAGTATAATACATAGCTGTTACAACAAAAAATATTTTCTCCAAATGCTCTTTTTTGAGTTCATCCTCTTGCTTGGCCCTGATGTCCTCAAGCCAGCCAAAAGACTAGAAATGAGGTTCTGCTACTGGGATGGCATCAAGCAGCACCTGAGTCTTCTGAACTCTTGCTGGTATGTGATAGGTGTGCTGTGCTGTTTTGTGTTTTGGTATTTACTTGTTAATCAGCCCAGTTTTTCCTCCATTGATTACATGGTGATCTTTAGCTCTCATGTTAACTTCCATGCTCCTCAAATGCATCTATCCTGTCAGTCTTTCAGTTTATTTCATGCATCTGATGAAGCAGACTTTTGTTGAATATAAAAGCAACACACCAGCAAGTCGCACCTAGCAATAAACCAGCAAGTTTCTTAAGAGCCTGATTTCATGTTCAAAGCATCAGTGCTTTGACTGCATGCCTGAATACCTTTCCTTTTATAGAAACAGAACTCTTTGAATGTGGACAAATAGCATATCAGGGTAAAGAGCAAAAAGTTTTATAAAATCTTCATTTTTCATAATCTCCACTCTCACACACATGCTAGGGTTTTTGTTTTTTTGGGGGGGTTGCAAGAAACTTTTCTTGTTAGAAATGGTGTTTGCTGTTTTCCTGTTGGAAACAGTTCAGTTCAGCAAAATGTGAATCTGCTTATTGAGTAGTTTATTTAAAATATGTATATGTTTGTATTTCTGCCTAGCTGACATCCAAGGTGGCCAATAACAAAATAATATATTAAAACATAAAGCATAAGATTTTGCTCCAACTCTGAAGAGACAACAAAAATAGCCACAGGGGAAATCGCCACTTACCCAAGATGTATGCCACCCTGTCTCTGCAAGCAGAAAGAGAGCAGTGGCTTGAGAAGAGAACCTTAACTCACAGGGTTGGTAAGTCAAAAAATATGAGTTGGCCTACATCTAGGTAGAAGTCTTGAGAATACTATATACACCTTTCTAGTTTCCATGATGGAAGAAAAGTGAGACATAACTGAAATGAATAAATCAGATATATCTCCAGCAAGGATCAGGGAATAAACAGAAATAAAGAATAATGTGGTAGTTTATATCAGTTCTAGGGAGTATACTGACTGCAGAGTAAAGAGAAGACAAATTGGGTACCTGTTGGTTGAAGATTATGATTCTTCCATGGGCAAAGTCCCATCATTAGGTGAAATGGCATCCTTCCAGTTCTTGGATCTCCCTCCTGGACAACTAAATTGGGTATTTTCTAAAGCAGTGGGATTCCCAGTTCTTAGGCCTCACCTTCAGGATCATTATTCCCTACACTGTTTTGCTGCTTCTTGGAAGTATATGTTGCTAGTGTGCAAAGGTGTCTTTCTTTTCAGAGTGCTCAGAGGAGCAGCAGAATAAATTCACTTAGCTGTGGAGAGGATTCCTCCATGCCTCTAACCTGCAATTTGTTACATATTTACTGTACAACTCCTGGTGCTTGCCTTTTGTTTCTGGTTCCTTTTGCTTCCTGTCCTTGCTGTCTTGCTGCCAATCTAGGCATTCACTTTTTTTAAACAGTTGAGGGTCCATGTTCCCCATCTCAGGTGTAGGAAATGGCTTTTAAAAATAAAGCAGAGCCCATTTGGGCTTGGAACGCTGCCACGGGGGATGAAATACTCCAGCCCCTCCCCAGCTGTTTTCTGCTCTGAAACAGTGTGTGTGTGGGGTCCACACAGGGCAGCAAAAACAGGAAAATAACTCTCCACCCCAGTTCAGTTTTAGTATGGAAAATGGCTCAGGTGAGGGAGGAGCCTCATTCGAAGCCCAACTAGGCTCTGCTTTGGTTCTTAATGGCCATTCCCCATAGCTGCTGTGTGACTGCAGGAAACATAAGTGGGGTTTGGGAAACCTGGCTGAAATATTTTAAAAAATGAAAGTCTACTTTGGTCCTTGATCCTGGCACCTAAAACTGATGAAGAATTAACTGAGGCCTCCTGTTTTAAATGAAGTCTCCCTTATGAATATGTTATGGGAAACATAGCACACAGTTGTTTTGCTAGTTTTTTGTCTCCTACTCTTCCTGTCATGTGACTGTGTTAGGAGACTTTCCAACACTTGCATGTAACTGGGTGATTAAAGGTGGCCCTGGGTCTGGAAAAGTTGAAGACCACTGCTCTAAAGTGCTCAAAAACCACAGGCAGACATGCTTAGAACACCGATGTTCTAATGAATGCATAAGGCATATCCAAATCACAGCCAGCTTTTATATCCAAATCCACCGTTCTGTCTTTATCGCCACCCTCTGAGACTTTCTTGCACCCTAATGTGCACAGTCGCACAATGGGCCGCAATCCTATACACACTCACCTGGGAGGGAGTACGCACCATTGAACATAGGTCGGTGGACTGACTTACAAGTAGACATGCCTAGGCTTCTGCTGCATATTGCCTCAGCTCCACTTTAAAACACTTACAATCCACGCCTGGATACATCATGCCAACAATATCTCTGTTGTTGTTGGGCTTTATAGCTAGCCTGAGGATGAGTTCTGATAAACCCGAAAGCCTGCTGAGAACCTGGTGAAGTTTTGGCTCCTGATGTAGTTGCCTCTCCCCCAACCCGCAAGGGAGCAACCTGCAGTCTCAGCGTCATTAATGCAGCCTGCTTCAGGCCTGTGCTCTAGAACTCCAGGTGTAAAAATTCAGTGAAATCGGCGCGCCGTCCATTCGCGCCGTTCAGCGGCACGAAAGCGCTCGCCTCCCAAAGCCTAGACCAGAAAGGGACAGCCACTCTCAGCAAAGAGCGCGCGCTAGCTTTGTGCCGCTACTTTAGCAAGATTGGCTGCTGAAAAGAAGGGGCGGGGCGTTTGGTGCACCACCCAGAAAAGCGGGGTGCTGTGTGCGGATGTGGAACAGCTGAGTGTCTGGGGACTGGTAGCCCGAGCCATGAGTGTGGCGGCGAAACGGCGGCACCGAAGGGAGTTGTACATGTCCGAGTCGGAGCCCGTAAGTCTCCCGCGGAGAGAAAGTGGCCTAAAGTACTGGGGGAGGAGGAGGGGATTTGCACACCAGAGCTGCTGACTGGCCTAACGCGTATCGTGCCGAGCATGCTCCGTAACATCTGCTGAGGCTAAAGCCCCGAGTTCGGTTGTTTGTCTCTTTTGCCCTTGCTTGAGTGCAGGAGGGTAAACTTGGGAGAGGGAATGATAAGAATTAATGCCGCAGCCAAACGGAATTATACAGAAGGTTGTGTGCTTAGGTTGAGTATGTGAGAAACGAAAGCAAAACATACAGACATGGGAGTCCAGAGTTTTATGTCCTTGGTTCTATTCTAAAAAAAAATGTGGAAATGCCCCATTGAATTGAGTGGGACTTCAGCTCTTTAAGAATCAGGCTACCAGTCTCGCTAGATGGCCTTCTTGGCTGTTGCCCAGGAATATTTTGTTACTATTATTATTATTAGCGCAAAATGCAAAATAATTCTTCCCCGACTCTCCTCTGACATAACTGGCTGAGTTACTAAAAGTACTTTGATGCTCCGAAATATTTTTGCAGACTTCTCGCACTGCAAAACTACACAGACATTCTTTAAGCAGCTATAGAATAATCGTAGCTGTACACGACTGCATTTCTAAGACCAACGAAGTTTTATTCAAGGTGTGAGCTTTTCTGTGCATGCACATGTCAGAGAATGAAATGGAATTACATATCATAGTTGTATATATAGGAGTGGTATGTTAAAATAGCATAGGAAATAGTGAGGACACATTTTTTTAACAGATCAAAAGAATGACAAGTTTAGTTATCTTCTGTTTTGGTTGGGGGGGTGAAACATAGGTAATAAATATGTCAGAACTGGAGACTGATGTGCCCTAATTTGTGAGAATCCAGTCCTTAGACCCCATCCATCTCCTTTCAAGCATGGTGGTGAATTTTACAGTATCTTGGCTGTGTAGAGTGTTTTCCTTGTCCCCAAAACAAAGAACTGCATTTAAATCTTGGTGGGAATGCATATGTGAAGATTGAATGAGTTAGCATGTGTAATGGGATAAGAAACCAATATCCCTGTTAAGTCCTGGTGGGGTGTTTGTTCTGAGTGTTGTAATAATTTGTAATTCAGCTGTTTCCCTTTCCATTCTGTTCCTAAACTTTTTTTGAGATAGTATATTATAATAGTGATTGTAATGCAATGCAATATCTTGTTGATCTCTGACATAACACTGTACCCCAGGAAAAGGATTCTGTCAGTTAACTCCATGTTTTATTGAAGCAAAATGTAATTACTACTTTTAGCAATTAAGAATATAATTGAATATGTAACGTAATTTGTAATGGTAGATTCAAATGCAGGGACAAAGGAAACACTCTACACAGCCAAGACGCTGTAAAATTCACCTCCATGCTTGAATGGAGATGGATGGGGTCTAAGGATGGGATTCTCACAAATTAGGGCACATCAATCTCCAGTTCTGACATATTTATTACCTATGTTGTCCCCGTCCCCCCATTGAACCAAAACAAATGATAAACAGGAACTAAACTTGTTATTCTTTTGATTTGTTAAAAAAATGTGTCCTCACTATTTTGCATGCTATTTTAACAAGCCACCCCCATATATACAACTATGATATGTAATTCCATTTCATCGTCTGACAAAGTGTGCATGCACATGAAAGCTCACACCTTGAATAAAAAATTTTTGGTCTTAAAGGTGCCACTGGACTCTAACTTTGTTCTGTTGCTTCAGACCAACATGGCTACCCACCTTGATCTACGATTGCATCTTGTTCTTAGACAGTTTGGAGCAACATTCTTATTTGTAATGTGTAGTTTCACTCTTCTCTTTTTTTAAAAAAAAAAAAAAATTGTTTCTCAAACTGCAAGCACAGCTTTGTTGAAACACAGTACAGACCGTTTTAAGTTCACAGTTATGCTGGATTGTAAATGATCAGTTGAACGTATTAATAGCTAGTGTGGACTTGTGAAGAGCTAACAAGAAGATAGAGGTATCTGCCTCTCCTCACCCCAGTTCTTCACCCAGGAGCAGACATAGGGAAATCCAAGATCTCAAAGAGTTCTCAGGGCATGGCAACTGGACATCTTTATCCCCAGATTTCCCTTTCCCAGTCTCTACAATAACTTGGGACCAAAACTAAAACTTGTTCTTCATGGGAGTCCTAAAGCTGAGAATTGCAATGACTTGCCTTGCAGTTGGGTTCCAGCAAATGAAAGTAACTAGCTATGGCCAACCTATTCTAGGTTTGTGCGGGACAGTGTGGTCCTAAACCCATCATAACTATAGGGGTCCCATCTTAGAGTATTAACACTTCCTGGGTTTTTAGTTCCTGGATTCATAATGCTGGATTTCTGCGACTGGAACTCTAGATGTGTGAGGATCTGAGATAAATCAGGAGTGCAGTGGGAGAAGGAAGGGTTAACATTTTTTGCAGTACTATTTGCCTAAATGGAAACAGCCCTCTCAAGCTGCATTAAGCCCTGGTAGGAACAAAAAAGGTCTCCAGATAAGAGCTAATTTTGGGAGCCAAATTGTATGTTGGGCAATCTATGCATTCCAGCCCACAGGTAAGTTTGGCCCTCCGATAAAGCCATTTGAAATGTTTGACTGCAGATCGAACATGGTAGGGGCATGTGTACTGGAGTGCTACCCTGACCTTTTACTTCTGATTTGTGCAACTTCACAACTAATTGTTTTACAAGTTTAACAGTACAATCCATGCACAGTTACTCAACTCTAAAACCACTGGAATAAATGGTTTTAGACTAAAGAAGCTCTGCATAGGATTGCACTGTGAGTCCTAAAAATGTAGAGGGGGGGGGGCTTTGATTCATGAACTCCAGCCTTGTGCACCACTGCGAGGACTCTTAGACTAAAGTATCCCTGACAAATGTTTTTACAACCTCTTCAAACCTTCATGTCATTCTACACCACCTTCCTGGGAGCACTCCCCATTCATCAGACCTTGCCACCCCTACAAGAAGGTAGACTCTGGCAAGGAAATTTCATGACCTGTCATGGACAGAAGAATGGAGAAAGATGTAGCCGCTTGTATATACATAAATGTCAGAAACCATTACCGTGTTATAAATTTAGAGGGAAAAGGCTTCTGACACATTACTCTATCAGTCCAAAGGCAGTAGGATAAAGGTCGAGGGTGCAGGACCACAATGGATTATGTGTGCTGGAGAGAAAGATTTCCCATTACTGGGGGGGGGAAATCCCCACTTCCATGAGCCCTTACGCATCTTCTGCTTGTGTCTGAAATATTTAAACTGCAGAGATGCCTTTCTCACCTGTTTGAACAGGATAAGCAATCATAAGGGTAGAAGAAAAAACCTGGAAAACTGATAGCAAATTGTAATCCATATTTCCTAAAGGGTAACCTTCTTGCTAATTTACCCTTAACCAATCTACTGGACCCTAAACCTGCAACATACACTGGGGAACCTGCTGTGCCATCCTTCTCTATATATCTGTTTCTCTTTATCTATATATCTGTTTCTGAAGTGTAGTCTCCATCTGTGGATACCTAAATCTGCAGAATGGGGCCACACTTATTCAACATAGATTTTTCTGCAGACTTGGATAACCCCCAAAGCTATGGAAAAATTTGAAATCTTTTTAAAAATACATGGGGGGTAATTCCCCCTAAAATAAAATAACATTTTCTGTGCAGGCACAGGTGCAGAGAATGTGTCTACCTCTGACAGTCATCAGAGGAGCCCAGGAGTTGCACTGGGGCAGTGGAGCCTGAGAATCACGCTGGATCTGGTGAGAAAGTGGGAGGGGAATGCTCCCCTGGGACAAGTATAACAGGCCCACATTTGTCCTAAGTCTCTTGAGGCCAATGGACTGATTAGGATTGCACTGCTAACCTATGTAACAGAAGCCACCAATGTTTTCTTTAATGAAAGCTACTTCTGAGTAATAGGAAGATATCCCAGGCTACCAATCCCCCTGGCATGATACCAAGTTTCATTCTGTCCATATCACACAGATAAAAATCCCATGAATAAAGAAGGAGGAGGAGATTGGATTTATACCCCACCCTTCAGTCGAAGCCACAGAGCGGCTTACAAACTCCTTTTCCTTCCCCTCCCCACCCTGTGAGGTAGGTGGGGCTGAGAGAGTTCTGACAGAAACTGCTCTTTTCAAGAACAGGTGTGCCAGAACTATGGCTTGCCCAAGGTCATCCAGCAGCTGTGAGTAGAGGAGTGGGGAATCAAACCCAGTTCTCCCAGATGAGGGTCCGTGCATTTAATCACTACATCAAATTGGCTCTAGAGCAGATCTTTTCATCATCTTAGTCTGGATCTTCCAGGGGCTAATGAGCTACTCCGTAGCAGCCAAAGAGTTACCTCTTGCAGATTCCTGCTATATAACCTGCCACAAAAGTCCATAGCAATTAACAGTGTAGTTTGTAAGTTTTTTCTAACAACTGTAAACTACATCTGAGGAAGTGTGTTTGCCTACAAAAACCTATTCCATGAATAAAACTTCATTGGTCTTAAGGGTGCCACTGGACTCAAACTTTGTTCACCTGTAGACTGCATGTTAGACTTTAAAATATGGATCTGTTTTCTGCTTTTGAGAACTGTTACCACATACCAGATTTAGGCTTAGCCCTCTAGTGTTAATATCTCAACATTACTGAGCCCAGTCTTCAGATTTCACAGGCAAGTACTTTTATTTACGTGAAAGTATCTGAAGGGAAAAGATTTTCATTGAAAGAGCTCTTTAATTTTTTTTGTGAGCAATCTTCATTTTTAAGAGAATATAATTTGGAATTTAAATGCAGCAGCATACTTGTGCTGGGGAGCTGAAATCACTAGTGATTTGTTATACATTAATTTTTGTAAAGCTTGATGTCCCTATATCTTTTTTTTCCTGAAGTGTTTTCCAGCGAGCTTTATAGTGTAATTAAACCTATCAGTGCAATGGCATGTGCTTGTTTAAAAAGCCACCTTTGGTACTTAATTGTAGTTAGCCATCATTTGCTTTATTAAAAGGACATTTGCAAATATACAACAAGGCAAGCAAATCCTGCGGGAATTTAACCCACTATCTTCAAAACCCACACACAGCTCTAACCTTCCCTTTGGCTGAAAAGGGCTGGACATGTTTCCCCTCTAGAGCCTATTAAAACCACTCTGTTAAGTGACCAGAGGCTGTTAATGCATTAATGACATTAGTTGCTCCTTTTCCTTTAGGGACTTTACACAAAGCCTCCCCCCTCCCCAACCTTCTCCCCCTCTTTTTTTTTTTTGGTGACACTAATAGCGTTTCTACAGAGGATTGGATTTGTTGGCTATGCTGATAGGAATAATGCAAGCTAATGCCATCCTCATTTTCAGTGTCTGTCTAAAGGCCATCTTCTTTAATGCTTTATATTCAGTAGACTGAGTTTTAATATCACCCTTAAGGGGTGATTGGTCTTATCTGCAGCTTTTGAGATCAGAGTTGGTAATTGGTGTCTCCTTTAATTTTTATCCCAGCAATACACTTAGCTAAGAAAGTGCTCCCAGCCATATGGTAATGATGCTGTGCTGGAGTGTAAGTGTGGGCTACCTAGTCCAGCCTATCCCTCAGGTCAAACGGTATATTCTGTGCAGAAGTAACCAAACAAAAAAAATGAGCTGAGGGGAAAAAAGATAACATTCATAAGACTTCCAGAAATATTACGGTCAGCAGAATGAAAAGATTAACAGTCACTGTTGGACAGGCCTTGAACCTTAGCACACACAACAATGTGTGCTGCTAAATAAAGCATTATGTGAAATTCAGAATAAGGCAGCGTTGTTGTTGTTATGCTGCCAACCTCCTGTTCTTGCCTCCCTAGTAAAACTAAGACTTGAAGAGAATGATTGGCAAATAAAGGATCTTGCAAAATGGCAAGTGAGGAAATAAAAAAGTTTTGTGGCACATTAACAGCTAACCTTATCAAAGCATAAAGTTCTGCGGACTAGAGACTGCATCATCAGATGCATGAAGTGAATCTTCATTTGGCAGGGATACATGCACATGCATGGAGGAAAAAAAATGTAAACAATGGGATCCAAAGTCAGAGAAGCACAGATGACAGCACATGATATTCCTATGCAAAACACTAACGTATGCAGGATAAGCTCAGTGACCGTTCACAACAGAGTAACAGGTAGCAGCACAATCTTGCTAAATGTTTTAAGTTAATTGAACTCCTATAGTGTGTAAGGGCTGGCAGCTGGGTTTATTATAGGCCTAGTTCCTGGGTTTATGACACCCTAATACTCCCTCTAAGCTGTGGAGTATTGTAAACAAAAATTCTGCTTTGTGAGCTACTGGCATTAAAGTTGTGAGCAACCAGTTTGGCTGCTGCATAAATTGGTTTGCTCTGGAGCCATCCTTCCTGAGCTCAGACAAAAATGTGTGAGTCGAAGGCTAAAAACCTGTAAGCTAGGTCACACTAGCTCATCTTAGAGGGAGCACTTACCATTACCTGTCCTGTTATCATTGCTCAACAGTGCCATTCCAGGTTTTGGGCAGATAATACCCAGAAGCCAGACGTCCTTTTCCTCCCCTCCTGCCTGGCTATTTCCTGCCTGTGTATCCTTCCCCCTGCCCACTTGTGAGCCTTTCCACTGCACATGCTCACAACTACCCACACGCCCTTTACCAAATGGCATTAGGCAGTGTGGGCAACCAGAAAGGCTGGTGGCATTGTGCTCATAAATGAGTGGCCAGGAGAAGGGTGTACAGGTAGGCAGTGGGAGACACACAGGTGGAGGAGGTTGGTACAAGTGGTCCATTGGCAGCTGCCCCAGCTCAGGGCGTGCTGATGACAGCCCTGTTGCTGAGTATCTGTTTTAGATTAAGCGGCTGTCCTTAAGCAAAGACAGACTTGTGAGAGAAGAAAAGTCCAGTGCATAGTTCAGATAGGCCAATGATAATTAAGCCTGCAAGAGGCAAATCTGGATCATCAGGGCGCAGCCTCACTCAGTTCTGCCAGTTTGCTAATGAGTGCCATAAAACGCCTGTTCGCTTGTCGCAGTACTGCACAGATATGCAGAGGTTGTACAACCGATGTTCATGTTCATGTGACTTCAGATGCATTTATCTTCATGTTCTGTTTGTAAAAGAGTTGAACTACTGACTTTCAGCCTGAATTGTGCTTTAGTGTAAAGCATGGAGATTTAAAGCCAGTCTACTTCACCTGTCAGGGTAGCTGATTAGACTGAAAAGGTGCTCTCTGCATAGGATCTCACAGTTTTCAGTTGCCATGCAGGGGGAAAGAAGTTGTTTTAACTAAGCATGGCTTTTGGTGAGCTCACTGGAACAGAGGTCCGTTTGTATTTTTCTACAGTTGTGCCAAAGTGGTTTCTCTGGGAAACCATCAGGACCACGAATCAGCTTGCAGGAGTTCTGTTCTGTGGATTACTCAAGTCTGTTCAAGTGAAAGCTAACATACACACACACAGGCACGTCAGATGCAGACCTTGTCCAGCGGAGAAGTGCCATTTCTGGGTAGGGGAAAATTTTCAAGGCATGTCTCATTACTAGCAAACACAGTTTACACAGTGATGTAAAGTCATCTTTCTTTTTGTCATTGCAAATGCACTCAGTAACCTCTTTTCACAGGCTTTGCAGCACCTCAGGTTCTGAAACAATTTTTAAAAAACTGAAGAATGTTTACATTGACATTTACATCTTTACATTGAATGATTGTAAAGGTATTTTAAAAATTTGGTTTCATCATTATTAGTATATCTAATAGTCAACATGGCCCCATCTGTGAATCGTCATATCTATGGAATGGGGCCATGTAGATAAAGCCTGGGGGAGACCCAAGTTTTGTAGAAAAATTCCGAAAGAAAGTCGGGGGGGGGGGCTCTCCATCCCTGTTGCTGACGCAGCAATGCTCTGCCCCCAGCTCCTGCCAAGGTGGCGATGCTTGAGACAGGTGGGGGGCAGGAGTTTTTGCTCTCCCCCCCCCAAAGCAGCAGCAGTGTAGGTGAGCAGGGGAGGAGAAACAGAAGTCTTAGGCCACTACGAAAGTGGCCTGGTGAGTGAGGAGAGAACGAGAAAGGGGAAAGAGTGAAGAAAAGAGGGGGAGAAGGGGGAAGATGAACCAAGAAGTGTGGGAGGGAGGGGGAAACAAAGGCAGGGGAATGGGGTGCCCCCTCTCTCAAGTTCCTTGCAGGTGCCTGCTTGGTGTATCAAATTCTAAACAATGGCTTCAGAGTACAGATCAGATTTTCTGCACAATGGAACCATGTGATGAAAGGGGGTATTTTTCTACATAAAAATATGAATTTTTAAAACAAAGTTTAGATACCCTATAATTATAGAAGCAATGTCTGCTTCTTTAAGAAAAGAATACTATTGAGGTTTCATGAGACTCAGTGGTATTCGGGATATTGCTATGCAACCAACAATCAACATTAGCAAAGGTTCAAGACTTTGGTTAATGTCAACACTGAGAGGAGAGAGATTGACTAAACTTTCCTTCCTCCCGTTTTTTACCTGTTAATGCTGGAGTGGATCAAGAAAGGTAAAATGGGGAAACTGGATATAGGCAAAGGGAAAAGGAAAAAAGATATGTGTGGGAGGCAGAGGCCGCTTGTGGGAGAAACAGAAAATGATAGGTAGGGAGAAGAGCAGAAGAGTTGGCTTTATATTCTGCTCTTTACTACCCAAAGGAGTCTCAGAGTGGCTTACAATCACCTTCACTTCCTTTCCCTGCAACAGGTAGGTGGGTTGAGAGAGTTCTGAGAGAACTGTGACTGGCCCAAGGTCACCCAGCAGGTTTCATGAGGAGGAGTGAGGAATCAAACCCAGTTCTCCAGATTAGGGTTCACCATTCTTAACCACTACACCAGCTGGCTCTGGGAGACAGAAAAGAGTGGCTGGCAAGGTTGGGTAAACTCAAGGGCGGTGGGGGGGACTGAAAGAGGTAGGTAAGTGAATAGAAGGAAAATGGAGAGGTTGCAGGTATGTCAGGAGAGGCAAAGAGAAAAAGCAAAAGGGGGAAAGGTGAAATGAGATTCTCCTCTCTTCCTGTGAGTCCTTGCAGGTCCCCCACTTGTCTCATTACATATCACTCCCATTCTGCAGTCACTCCATTGGTTGCCCATCAGTTACTGAGTTCAAGTTAAGGTACCAGCTGTTACATGCAAAGCTCTCCATGGCCTTGATCTCTCGTATCTCTCCCCCCCCCTGCTGCTCCTTTTCTCTCTCTTTTTTTCCCTCCTTCTCCTTATTACCCCCTCCCACCTTGTATCTCCTTCTTGGCAAGCATTGTGCAATGTATGTGGGTGATTGCATCATCCCAGGTTCACTATATGAGGTCACTGCAACAGCTTGTAACTTGATCTTTTACGTTGATGGTGATGACACACATCCAGACCAATGAAATCTCTGCTACCAGGTTTGTTGGCCAATTTAATTTTATTTTAAGCTAAAATTATTCTAAAATTAGACTATTTATAAAATTTCTATAATTGTACTTTTTTATTTATTCAGAATAATTTGAAGAATTGGCATGGCTATATTTATGGCCCAACATATATACCAGTAGCATAATTATAAACATACAAGGTAATTTCAGTTAAAAAAAATTTTCATTATTAATGATTTTATATACATTTGGCATATTATAATGAGGTTTTTTCCCCTCTTTCACTTTTTCCTTTTTATAATTTCAGGAAACAACATCTGGTTAGATATATATGTAAACTAAAAATATTTTATACATGTATTTGGATGTGTGTCAGTGCAATATAGAGAATAGTGACCACTGAGGAAGGCCCAAAGGGGCCAAAACGCGTTTGGTCCTAAAGTTTGAAATTGTTTACCCGTCATATGTATTTGTACTTGAAAAGTTTTTATAAGTCTGATATTTAGACTCTTTCTTTTAATCATATGTTTTAACATGTGTATACCTTAATAAATATTTGTACTTTTATGATATACAGTGTTAGCTCAGCCCCTTTTGGCTCGCAGCAAAATCAACAACTGCCTGTACATATGCATTCTCTGTTGTGGCTCCCACCTTGTAGAATGGTCTGACTGATTAGATTAGGAAGGCTCCCACCCTCCTGGCTTTCTGCAGGCTATGCAAAGCTGAATTATTCATGAGTTATTTTTGCACAGGTAACAATGTGGCTCAGAGAAAGGCCGGGGGTTGGAGGGTTGGGGACTGTGGACTGTACTGCCGTGTATAGTTTGTCCTATCTGTTGCTATAAGTAGGCTTGAATTTTTGGTTAGCTGTGAAATTCTGAAGTTTTCCATAGATTGGGATGATTTCAAAATCATTGATTTGAGGACTACTGATTTGGATTTTGTTGGTAGAAGCATTAGCTTGGTTTTGACATTGTTTGCATATTCTTCTCCCTTGTTCCTAAAATAACTTTACTTTTGTGGTGTTTCTACAGCTCCATAAAGCTTTGAAGTTTCACATTCACTCTCTTTCTCATTGGTTTGCTGTCAGTGTACATCTTATGCCAAAAACAAATTTTGCCACTCATTGGGTGTGGTCAGACAGCATGCTGGGAGCAGTTTGAATTGCTCCAGTCCCAATGCGGGTTTTTTTAACCTGGAGAATCGCGATCACACTCACCTCCTTGTTCTGGATCGCTGCGCAGCTACATCAGGAGCGTGTGTTGGTGGTTTTCTCTCTCTCTCAGTTTGAGCATGTGCACAGGCAGCCATCTGTAGAACTAAAATTTTCACACGTGCACAGAACAGTGATTTCCACACTTCCCTTTAAACTTTAAATGAATGCTTCCCTTTAAACTTTTACCCCAAAACTGGCCTCAGTGAGATCCTTAATTCGTCTAAACGCTAGAACTAGGCACCATTTAAACTTAGGAGCAGAGCTCCACCTATGCACACACCACCGAGGCATAAAAAAAAAAGGCGAATGGAAAGCGGAAGCCTTGGGCTTCTGCAGCAGCTTTCCAGAGGGGAGGGGATGAAGCACCCACCGCGGGAACCATCAGAGGTCAGAAAAGTGCATTAGAACCGGAGAATCAGGAAAACATCACTTGGGGACCTGGTATCAAAATACTCCGTTCTACAGGGGGCTTGATCCGGAAAGCGACAGCTGGGGACGGTGCGCAGATGTTGGGTGTGTGAACATGCACATAAAATCTGTTACTGAAGCATGCCAAAAGCAGTTCAAACGGAGTGTCTGAACTCACCCATTGTATAGGAAAACACAATTCTACTTTTTTTTAAAAGGCAAGCTACAGCAAAGTGGGCTTCAGGAATTAAATTTATGTAAAACAATATAAGGTATAAATTAAGTGAGTGTTTGGTATTATCCAAAGCATTTTCCACTGATTAGGGTCCAGTTGAAAAGATATGCTGGCTCTCCATGTGAGGGGTATGCATGAGAGTTTTGGGAGAGAGAGCCTGTCTTATTTGCTGCCCACCCTACATTCCATCTCCACTTGTGATGTCACCAGATATAGCGTAGTGTTGGATTAGGATCTGGGAGACCCAAGTTTGAATCCCCACTGTGCCATGGAAGCTTGCTGGGTGACCTTGGGCCAGTCACACACTTTCAGCCTAGCCTACCTCACACAGTTATTGTGATGATAAAATGGCAGAGAGAATGACCTAAGCCACTTGGGTTCACCATTGGGGAGAAAAGTGGGGTATAAATGAAGTAAATAAATAAAAGCACTGCCATATTGTCTGTTACTCTGTCAATAGGTTTCATAATTGCAGATGGATTTCTCCATTTAACCTAGGATTTAATTGTGCATACAGAGCCTATGCATATCAGATTGTACAATAGGGCAACATGTAGATGAATGACTGGCAAACGAGGTAGATGGAGGGAAAGTCGCATTGCAATTCACCACTCTCCATGATATGTCATCTTAACCAGCAGTTGTTGATAAATAGATATCTCTTCTACATATATTCCAGTTAATTTGTGTATAACTTTCCAAAATCCAATACAGACCTTTGATTTTTTCCATTATTAACTGTTGGACACTTAGCAGAGTAATAAGCAGAGTAATAAGCAATGCCGCACACGTGGGTAATTAGCTTTAAGAAAATTTTACTAGAAAATAGGGAAGGGTTACATAGAGTTAGAAGTTTTTACTGGC
The DNA here is from genome assembly GCA_029375565.1 of Gekko gecko. Lineage (NCBI taxonomy): Eukaryota > Metazoa > Chordata > Lepidosauria > Squamata > Gekkonidae > Gekko > Gekko gecko. The sequence goes on from JAPDNY010000008.1 coordinate 50,144,030, forward strand.
TTCCTAGTCCTAAATGTTGCTTGTTCATTTACTAAAACTTGTATGGTGTGTACAAAGGAGAGAAAGTTTACCCCAAAGCCCCTCCTTTTTGTATACATGGCAAACAACATGTTGCATGATCAAAATATTGATCAGCCAATACCAGTTCCCAAACTTCTCATTAGGAATAATACTTCCTTTTCTCTGGCAGGAAATATGTGCCTAACTCCTAATTGGTTCTAAGCTAACTAGCTAAGAATTAGCATACATAAACAGGTTAACTCTTTCATGACAGAAGGGAATGACACTTGCATATCCAACATTAACTCTCCTTTATGTTCCTGTATAGTAAAATAAAAATGTTTTGTTTGCTTAGACTGTGAAAAGGAATGAACACCTAAGTGTTGATCATTGGATTAATGGTTCAGCTTTCCTAAATAACTGAAAGGCTCTTTCTGCAGAGTACTTGTCCCCGTATCCAGTGCTTTGCCTGATGTACGTGGACTTTTGAGCTCTTTTAGAAGAGGTTGGAACACATATATACACTGTTTTGATGAAATGCAGTAAAAAGAAGAGATCGAAAACTAGCTGGACCCGTAGGGCCTGCTGTGGATATGCTAGACTGATGTTAATGGCAGTATCCATAATCAGAATTCCATGAGATGTTTCCAATGCCATTACATTTCAGAATAATTTTTGGATTCTCTATAGAAACCTTGGTAGGTTCTGCTTACATTAGTATAATATACTTAGCCAGCTTCTGTGTATGCTGAATTTCTATCTCTCATAATAAGAAGTACTTCAGACCCAGAGCAATAGTCTGACTTTGTTTTTGATAAGCAAATTTTCTTCTAATGCATAAGAGTAAATCACTTTTCCCTTTTATCCTTCATCTCACGCATCTTGCTAGTTGTGCTACTTGTACTTGCATGCCATAGCTTTTAATAAAGGACAAATTCTGCAGTAACAAAGGAGACGGATGTTTTCCCAGTGGAAGGAGCTTGCCTTCAGAGAGCCTTCTCATATATTTTTTTTATTATTACATTTTGTACACTTTTAGTATAATACATATTTTGTTTCTGTTTCACTTCCCTTAGATATTTTGTACTTCTCTCTAGTGTTCTTGTTTCAGCCTTTCTCCTTGGAGAGGCTTCTTATATTGATCTACTTTTGTTTTATCCTAACAGGACGGGGGGGCTGTATTCAAATTTTAAATATAACCACCATACATTAATAGACTTGATAGCAAACCACCTGTTTGTGAAAGATGGCTCTCATATCCAGTGTACATGTCAGAATCCAGCATACTGGACAAAAAAAAAAAATCCCATCCATATGGGAGCATTTTTCAGCAGCTCCCTAAAAACCTCCCTTGATGGTTGAGGATCTTCTAAACCAACATCTTCTCAGGCCAGGGATTACTATTGAAATTTTAAAATGGTGACGCTCACACTGTGCACATGAAAAAACTCTTCACACATGTGCATGGGTCTGTATCCCTTACAATATGAAGGACATTGAATATACAGGTAGAAGTGTTCTTAACTAGCCCGCTATTACATTTTTATCTCACCCTTCCTACAAGGAGCTTGAGGAAGCGCATATGTATCTCTCCTCCTATACCCTAAAATTAGGATGTGGAACCCATACGTGAACTTGGAACTGGCAATGAATTTGTATGACACATTTGCTCATTGGGTAGTGGTGTGCATTTATATGAAAGTAATTTTGTTTAAAAAACCTCATTTTATCCCATGACAACATTAGCTGAATAATCATCTTCCCTCATGCCATCCAGCCTGCCAGTTGAGATCTGCCTCTCAAGCCCTGCTCTCTGGGCCCTCGTCTTCAGATATGAGGCAGGCAGCAACTAGAGAGGGGGCATTTTCAGTGTTGAAATGCCCTCCCCGCTGAGCCTTCTTTTTACCCAGGCTTATAATGGGTTTACCTTTTTAACTGTTTTATGATCTGACTTTTGTGTGATGAATATTTTTAATGCTTTTTTATGTCCCTGCAGGGGCATAACAAGAAAATTTTGGGTGTTGTGGCATTGAGAAATCGGGGGGGGGGGGTGAGCAGATCCTGTTGGCAGGCAGGTGAAGAAGGGAAGGGTCTTTCCTTACCTGCCAGCACAATTCCCACAGCAGGAGTTGTGAAGCATGGGGCATGAGTGTGGGGGCACCGTCCCTAAATGCCCCACTGTGGCTACAGGCCTCTGTCCCTGGCTTGTTTTTAACAACTTGTTTAGTTTTATATTGACAGTATAGTATGACTACTGTTATATATGATGGTATTGTTTATACTTGTATTATATTGTAAGATGCCTTGTGCAGGCCTTTGGAGAAGTGGCACACATTTCATAAATGAGATTTTGTGTGCGTGTATATATCTTTTTTAAAAAAATCGTTCTTTGATGTGACATAGATGTGACACAGAAGTAAAATATAGAGGAAATGATGAGATTGCAACCAACGGACCACTGTAGAGTTATCATAATGCACACCATCAACATGTAACCTGTATTCACATAAGAAGACCCCTGGTAGATCAGACCAGTGATGCATCTAGTCCAACATCCTGTTTCACACATTGACCAACTGGACGTGAACATGCCAGCATTTATTTGTAATGCCCATGAACCTTGCTTATTGTCAGGCTTTCTTCCTCTGCACTCCTCCTTTCCCTTCTACATGGAGCTGGGATTAAAGACTTCTTGGTTTAGAAATTGTGATCTCCCTCCAGCTCAGTCCGTTGGACCTGTTGGACTAATGTCAACTTGTGATGACCAAATCTGAACACTTCAATGAACTGGAATTTGTTTTCTGCTGAGAACAGGGATTCTAAACCAAACTCTAGTTTGTTGAAGCACCCAGATTCAGAAGTCTCAAAAGAGATTAATTTGCAGACTTCGTAAATTTAGAAATCTTTCATTCCAGCTCCACATGTAAAGAAAAAAGAGGGGTCAAAGTGTACAAACCTGACAATAAACCAAGTTTGAACTTCTCACAAACTCTAGTTTGTATGTGACGTCTAAACATGGTCAGTAACTAGAAACTCTATGCCAAAACCCAACCAATCAGGTAGCCATCTGGACATCATTTATAAATCCAGAGCTCATTTAGATAAACCTAAATGTATTTCATAGACTTGGGTTTTTTTTAAAAGAATAGCAAAACCATTAATATTATTTATTGACCACTTTATCACACTTATGATGTAGATAAGGCTTTTTATGCTGTGAGCTCATTTTTGTTCCTATTATTCAGGTAGGGAACTGAGGCTTGGAGGGCTGTGAACAGTCCATGGCCACCCAGTGAGCAGGCTTGATTTGAGCTCCCCCCAACCTCAGCTGGACACTTTTCATAGAAACCTATGCAAAACACTTCACCTTTATTTATTTTTTCCCTCAGAAACGAATCTGTAAAAGTCTGGAGACTTCTCCACAGGAAATCATTGTTTGCTGCCTACCAAGAAAGTGTCCTGTGGATTACTGGGATATGGAGGAGGACTTGAAGCAGAAAAGGCCGACGGGCTTGTTTAGTCCTCAGATTACAAAAGAAAAGCCAAATTCCATGGTATGTTTTATGCAACCCAAAACCATGCTTTTAGCAGAAGATGTTAATATATTTCATAATAAAAATGTCAAATAATGGTTATTTTTTTGAGAATTTTGCGTATGTGCTTGTTAATCAGATATTTCCGGATAATGAAACTGTAACTACTGCCCAGCCTTGCCCAAGATGTATTGCTGGAGAACCTGTAAGTATATTAACCTTCTTACTGTGACATAAAAGATAGGCTTGTTCTTAAATATTAGAGCCATAAAACATAAAGTTAATAAAAAAACTGCAATTACATTTCTCAGGAATAAAGCATGTAAATAAAAGAGGCAGATTGATTTAGTTTTTCCTCAGTATGCTAGCAGAGTGCAAACTAATATGTTTCCTGCATCACGTTAAAAATATAGAGACTGTGAGCACATTTTTCAACGCACTCTAGAAAGCAGAATTTAGTCACATAAATGAATATCACTTGCAGTTAAAAAAGGCACAGATTATTCAATTCAAGGATTTTGTCCGGTTAGGACATATTTCATATTGATAGCCAGATCAGATGTTCCTACAAAATTTGAGGGGATAACTGCATCTCTGTTAGAAGTGTGTATTTGCTTGAAACTACTTAGCCACAACAGTTTTACTCACCGCAGAAAGAAAGAGGGAAAAGGTCCTGTCATTACAAGACCCTAAAGAAAACAGGAGATGAAGAGTATTTATTCTTCCTCATTATCACTCAGGGAAACCCACCCTGCCTTTCCTAGCACCTTCAAACACACACCAAGTAAAATCCATTGTACTGTGTTTATGGACTCCCAGTACTGGCATAGACAGTACTGACCTTGATGGACCAAGGGGCTGATTCAGTATAAGGCAACTTCATGTGTGTTCAAGTGCACTATTACCTAAAAGTTTCTTGGCCCCATTCAAAAAAATGAAATCCCACTGGAAACTTTCATTAAATTTAAATGTTATTTTAAAAAATATGTATGCAGAAGGGTTAGGATACTTCACCACAGCCATATCCTTTCTCAGAATTCTAAAAGTGCCCACAAGGGTCATCAGGGTTCTAGCCCCCAGCAAGGTAGTAGTACAGTAATAGCACAGGCTTAATTCAGAGAATATTTAGTTTACAGAGACCGTGTTGGTTGAAAGAGTGTACCCATCCCTACCCAGATATGTAGATTTACCCTTAGGTCAATTGTCTTCTTAGGAACTCATTTAAAACTTTCCAAAACTTGTTGGTGGTAGTGGTTGTAGTTTATGTTACAGGTTGTAATGGATATCACAGCCTCTTTTAAAAACTAAACATTTTTTTCATTTCAGGGGCACCTTGGCCATATTATGGGTTTATAGAAGATCATAGGACACAGAAGCTCTTGGTTTCAGTAGCCAAATTTTTCTGCACTCCTTAGAAACATATGGGTGTAGGTTATAGGGTAAATGAGGTCTGAGTTTTTTTATGTACTCAGAACAATTCCATGGCAGTTGATAGCCCAAAACATTTGTCTTCATTTTTTTGTGTTTCAGATATTCACTACACCACATGTGGATAAACAAATAGATATGATTTATTTGTCTCATTGTTTTCAGTCTCATTGTTTCACATTTCTGTCTTACATAAGAACATAAGAGAACATAAGAGAAGCCAATGTTGAATCAGGCCAATGGCCCATCTAGTCCAACACTCTGTCACACAGCGGCCAAAATATATCAGGTGCCATCAAGAGGTCCAGCAATGGGGCCAGGGCACCAGAAGCCCTCCCACTGCTGCCCCCTCCAGCACCAAGAATAGAGTGCATCACCTGCCCCAGACTGAGGGTTCCTATCTATACCCTGTGGCTAATAGCCACTGGTGGACTTCTGCTCCATATGTTTATCTAATTTCCTCTTGAAACTGTCCATGCTTGCAGCTGCCACGACCTCCTGTGGCAGTGAATTCCATATGTTAATCACTCTTTGGGTGAAGAAGTATTTCCTTTTATCTGTTCTAACCCGACTGCTCAGCAATTTCATAGAGTGCCCACGAGTTCTTGCATTGTGAGAAAGGGAGAAAAGTACTTCTTTCTCAACCTGCTCAATCCCATTCATAATCTTATAAACCTCGATCATGTCACCTCTCAGCCGTCGTTTCTCCAAGCTAAAGAGCCCCAAGCATTTTAACCTTTCTTCATAGGGAAGGTGTTCCAACCCTTTTATCATTCTAGTTGCCCTTCTCTGCACTTTTTCCAATGCTATAATATCCTTTTTGAGATGTGGTGACCAGAACTGTACACAGTATTCCAAATGAGGTCGCACCAATGATTTATACAGGGGCATGATGATACTGGCTGATTTGTTATCAATTCCCTTCCTAATAATCCCCAGCATAGCGTTGGCCTTCTTTATTGCAGCTACACATTGTGTAGACATTTTCAGCGAGTTATCCACTACGACTCCAAGATCTTTCTCTTGGTCCATCTCTGCCAGATCAGACCCCATCAACGTGTATTTATATTTAGGATTTTTGGCTCCAATGTGCATCACTTTGCACTTGGCCACATTGAACCCCATGTGCCACGTTGACGCCCACTCACCCATCCTCAACAGATCCCTTTGGAGTGCCTCACAATCCTCCCTGGTTTTCACCACCCTGAACAACTTTGTGTCATCTGCAAATTTAGCCACATCACTGCTTACTTCCAATTCCAAATCGTTAATAAACAAGTTAAAAAGCATCGGACCGAGTACTGATCCCTGTGGTACCCCACTGCTTACCACCCTCCACTGAGAAAGTTTCCCATTTATACTCACTCTCTGTTTCCTATTTATAAGCCAGTTTTTGATCCACAAGAGGACTTGTCCTTTTATCCCATGACTATTGAGCTTACTTAGGAGCCTTTGATGAGGAACTGTATCAAAAGCTTTCCGGAAGTCAAGGTAAATAATATCTATTGGGTCCCCCTTGTCCACATGTTTGTTCACTCCCTCAAAAAACACTAACAGGTTAGTGAGACAAGATCTTCCCTTACAGAACCCATGTTGAGTCTGCCTCAATAGTTTTTGTTCATCAATGTGCCTACTAATTCTTTCCTTAATACCAGTTTCCACCAACTTACCCGGTATCGATGTCAGACTGACTGGCCTGTAATTTCCTGGATCTCCCCTGGAGCCCTTTTTAAAGATGGGAGTGACATTAGCTACCTTCCAGTCCTCAGGAATGGAGGCAGATTTTAAAGAAAGATTACATATTTTTGTCAGGAGATCCACAAGTTCACATTTGAGTTCTTTCAGAACTCTCGGATGAATGCCATCCGGGCCTGGTGATTTATTAGTTTTTAAATTGTCCATCAGTCGGAGGACTTCCTCTCTTGTCACCGCAATCTGATTCAGGTCTTTCAAACCCCCTCCTGAAATTGGTGCTTCTGGAGTGGGCAAACACTTCTCCTCTTCCACAGTGAAGACAGAGGCAAAAAATGCATTCAGCTTCTCAGCCATTTCCCTATCATCCTTCACTACTCCTTTTACCCCTTGGTCATCCAAGGGCCCCACTGCCTCCCTGGCTGGCTTCCTACTTCTAATGTATTTGAAGAAAGTTTTATTGTTGGTCTTTATGTTTTTTGCGATATGCTCCTCATATTCCCTTTTTGCTTGCCTGATCACAGACTTGCATTTTATTTGCCATAGTCTGTGTTCCCTTTTATCAACCTCACTAAGACTAGCTTTCCACCGCTTAAAGGAATCCTTCTTACCTTTTACAGCTTCCATTACTTTATTTGTTAACCATGCAGGCTTTTTTCTATACCTATTTGTACCTTTCCTAACTTGCGGTATATATTTTTTCTGAGCTTCTAGGATTGTCTTTTTAAATAGTCTCCAAGCTTCCCCAATGGTTTTGACCTTTTCCACTCTTCCTTTCAATTTCTTCCTCACATGTCCCCTCATACCAGAGAAGTTACCCCTTTTAAAGTTAAAAGTGGTTGCGTCAGTCTTTTTGGGCAACTCCCTATCTGTACAAATGTTAAACTCAATGACATTATGGTCACTGTTCCCAAGTGGTGCAATCACTTTTACATCTCTCACCAGGTCTTGGGTGTTACTTAGGACCAAATCCAGGATCGCCTCTCCCCTGGTAGGATCTGTGACCATCTGTTCCACAGCACAGTCATTGAGAGTGTCTAAGAACGCAATCTCTTTTTCCCGACTAGAACTCATATTGACCCAATCAATGAGTGGGTAGTTAAAGTCGCCTATTACAACACAGTTATTTCGTCTAGCCGCTATCTTTAATTCATTCATCATTTTATAATCCTCCTCTATCTTTTGATCTGGTGGGCGATAACAAACTCCCACTGTTAAGCCTCCTTTTGGACCCACTATTTCAACCCATAGTATTTCCAGAAGTGAATCCAATTCTCTTACCCTCTCAATCTTACTGGACGGTATACCCTCTCTGACATACAGAGCCACCCCACCTCCAACCCTTTCCCCCTATCCTTCCGATATAATTTATAACCAGGAATCACCCTATCCCACTGATATTCTTCATCCCACCAAGTTTCTGAAATACCCACAATGTCTATTTCCCCCCCCAACACCAAGCATTCCAACTCCCCGATTTTACCTCGGAGACTTCTAGCATTTGTGTATAAACATTTATAGTTTCCCACGTTTGTTAAGCCCACAGCCTTCCTCTTGCTGCCTCGAGACCTTGCCAGGCAGTTCCTATCATTAGCCACAGTCTCAGTGGACAATTGTAATCCATTTCCTTGTACAAAAGTAATAGCTACCCCTTCATCTCTTTGAGATGAGCCATCCCGATCCAGAGACTTTTCATCTCCTGTCGGCTTTCCCCCATTATTCAGTTTAAAAACTGCTCTGCCACCTTTTTGATTTTGAGCGCCAGCAGCCTGGTTCCTTCTCGGGACAAGTGGAGACCGTCCCTTTTGTACAGCTCCCTCTTGTCCCAAAAAGCATCCCAGTGCCTAACAAACTTGAACCCTTCCCCCTACACCACCGTCTCATCCACGCATTGAGACTCCTGATCTGTGCCTGTCTCTCCGGCCCTGCGCGTGGAACAGGTAGCACTTCCGAGAAGGCTACCTTGGAGGTCCTGGCCTTGAGTTTCCTGCCCAGCAGCCTAAATTTCTCCTCCAGGACCTCACGACTGCATTTCCCCACATCGTTGGTGCCGACATGCACCACGACCACTGGCTCCTCCCCAGCACTATCTACCAGCCTATCTAAAACACACGTAATGTCCGCTACCTTCGCACCAGGCAGGCAAGTCACCATACGGTCAGTACGCGGGTTCGCCACCCAGCTGTCTACCTGCCTAAGGATCGAATCACCAACTACCAAGAGCCCCCTCCCACCCTTCCCAGGGACGGTTCCTTGGTACGAAAGGATACCCGTTCACCAGCTGAAGAAGAGGTCCCTTCTGAGGGCACATTCCCCTTATCCTCAGCATGGTGCCCCTTTTCCCCTTGACCCTCATGCTCCCTGGCAGCAGCCGGGCTGCCAGATCCAGAGTGGGACATATCTAACAAGTCCCCGAGAGTCTTCCCCGTGCACCTAACTGACTGTCCCTGCTTCTCCAGGTCAGCCACCTTGGCCTCAAGGGAGCAAACTCGCTCCCTGAGAACCAGGAGCTCCTTGCACCGAGCACACACCCAAGACTTCTGACCAGTGGGCAGATAGTCATACATGTGACACTCCATGCAAAACACTGGATAGCCCCCAACCCCCTGCTGGCATTCTGGCTTCATAATTGTTTTTAAACAAATACTTTTCTATAACCCCCTTTTAAAACCCTTTGTATTTATATGGCTCCTGTTGTAGGAGTCTACTTACCTTACCAAGGAGCCAAGGTCCTGGCTTTCTGGCTCTTCCTGGGCTTCTTACAGAGCCCCTAGGCCAAGAGCCACAGGCAAAGAGCCGCGCCCTTTTGCTCGCGCCAGAGGCTCGCGCCAGAGGCTCGTGCCTCTTGCAAACTTCCTGCCTTAAATGGAATTGTCTCCCAGGAGAGGGTATGGCCAGCAGCTACTCAAAATCACCCAAGGCACTTAATGACGGTCAAACAAAGCCCCTTTCACACCCTAACTCCAGCAGCCAGGAGTCTGCTATTCAATTTCACCCAAGCACTTAATTACAGGCAAACAATGACCCTTTCACACCCTAACTCCAGCAGTCAGGAGTCTGTTACAACTCACCCACACACTCCCAAGTACAGTCCCTGACACAGTACCTTCTCAGCTAAAGCACCTCAGCTGAAAGTAAATAAATAAAAATACCACTCACCCCTCTGGCAGCTCAAACACCTTGCTCCTTCTCAGAGCTCAGCTGGGTCTTTCCAGCCCATCATTGAATTTAAGATCTCTTACAGAAATTCTGTCTGCGTGTCCAGTGAACCAATGTTATAGACACCCAGTAGATCACATGAATCTACCTCCCACTGTCACCTGTACAAACTGTTCCATACCAGACAGTGGGGAATTCTACCTGTGCTTATGGTACTCAGTTATTGAATTACATCCCAATACACTATTAGCAATCAGATGTATAAATTACCATATGAAAAGAGGGAAATCACATCTTTAATGTTACAGATGTTCAACTAAAATGGGCACTTTCCCATCATATAAAAAAGTAAAATAGAAGACTTATTTATCTTGAAGTTTCCTCTTTGACAGTGGTGAATGTTAAAATAATGTGCATGTTTGTTTGAGGAATGATATAAAATGTCCTTGACACTGCTGAAATTATTTTAGAATACATTATTAAATCAGTCTTTAAAAAGCAAAAGAAGATTCTGGGCATGAGTGTTAATCACGTTTCATGTACTTTGTTATTATTTATATTTCACAAAGTAGAGAGTAGGGGCTCATGTGCCAAGTGTTCAGGTCATTTCTGAGTATACTGCCTCATGAGAGGCATTGAACAGTAATGAAAATTTCACCTTCCCACCACCATTCCTCCACCACACAATGGTGGAATACACGACAGCCACTGCTGTGGAGTAGTGGCTTGATTTCAGTTTTTTTGGTACTCTGTTTTAGGTGACAGGGAACGATACGTAGATGAAGGGTGGCCCACAATACTGCTTTGTTCACACATGGAACAACTACAGCTTATAGCTAGATGTGGATATTCTAGATGTCAAACATGTTAACTATAGGGCCCAGAAGTGAAAGGAGACAGGTCACACTACTCATATCAACTGGTAGTTCTTGCTAGGAAAGTAGAGAATTCCCAGCCTACCATTTCAGCTGTTTAATAGCAGCCAAAGAGCCACAATATCAGTCTCTCACCACGCATAGATATTACATGCTGATAGCCTCAGTGGAATGGGGCACAAAACATTCGTAATAATAGGCCTCACTATAAGTATGTACTGCCAAGTTGCAGCTGACTTTATGGTGACCCCAGCAAGGAACTTTCAAGGCAAGCAGGAAGCAAGGGTGGTTTGCCTTCCTCTGAAGAATCTTTCTTGGTGGTCTCCCATCCAAGTATCAACCCTGCTTAGCTTCGGAGATATAATGAGGTTGGGCTATACCATGGTGCCTTTCCTCCAATACTACTACTAGTGGCCCTTATACACAGCATCTAATCAAGGGGCATCATCAATTTTTATTCACAAGCCTCACTGTTTTATCAGATGTTTCTGGTCATATGTAGCGTAGGCTTTGTTCCATATACAGTTTCAGTGGTTGTGCATAAAATTAAGTCTATGAAATATATGACAACCCTGAATTAGCTGCTGCAGATTTTCCGGGTTTTATGGCCGTGGTCTTGGCATTGTAGGACCTGAATTAAATAGCAAGCTTTGGTTCAGTTTGGCAAGAGGAGACAAAGTTGTTTTACTTGATGTAAAACAAACATTAATTTTATTGCTAAAGCCTCTGTTTTGGAAGCAATTATTTTTCCCATCAAGATAAAATGTCATATATGGGCCATAAGGCACAGGCCTTTACATTTTATAAATATATTTTAGAAAACTATGAGCTGTTTTATTAGACAAATAGTACATAAACTCTTAAAACACAGAATATTTATAAAAACAGGCTAGTATACAATGTGAAAATGTGGTCCATACTGAAGGTTTCTTAATGATGTTAATGATGTCTTCCACACAGGGACAAGTTTTTGTGACTTCCCTGTTGCTGGCGCAGCTGCAGATAAAACACAGCAGCAATGGGGCTTCCACATGGCAGATTTCCCCATGTTTCCAATCCCCCAGAGGTGGCCACCCCCCTTCTCTAGGCCAACAGGGCTTTTGCAATTTAAAAAATTGATATACTTTTGCAACTATACAGTAGCAGGTTTTCTGAATTCCCAGCTTTCATTTTAAAAAGTCTCTAGCTTCTTCCCTTGCAAAGATATGCAATTCTTGCTTATATCTTTGCAAGGGAAGGGAGCAAGAGCCTTTTTAAAATGAAAGCTGGGAATTCAAAGAACCTGCTATGCCTATTGTTACAACACTATATCACTATAACAATATTCTAGTGCTGATTTTTTTTAAAAAAATTAAAATCTCCTGGTGACTAGAGAAAGAAATGGTGACTATGGAATGGGTTTTGGGAAAATGGTTGCCATGTGGGCCAAAATAATCCAAATTTCCCCACCCACACAGCAGCCATCCAGGTTTTACGTTTCCCAAAACTCTGGGGCAAAGCACATTTGTAGAAAAGCTTTGGAAACCCATGGAGGTGCATGGATGCACCACAATGCTGTGGGGGGAGCAGGGGGGAAAAAACACTTCACAAAAGCATAGAACTCAGAGGAGATAAACTCGTGTGGAAGACATCAGAGTGAATTGTTATATGATTTTTAATCCCAAAATAAATAAAAAATTGTTAGACTCAGAACAGTGTTTTGAGAAATGTCAGTGTTATCACTATTTAACTGTCAGATTTGTAAATCTATAGGTATAGTATTTCTTATTTTGTACTCAAACCATATAAATATTGCTTTTGTATCAGAATAAAAATGTATAGAATTTATCAGTCACATTTGATATAGTTGATTTTTTTATTTGAACATTTAAAACCTTTGTATTTTGTAAATCAGAGTTTATAAAAAGCTGAAATATTAAATAGTATCTTGCCTTTAACCCTGATTTTTTTCATTTATTGTTCAAAAAATCAAGTCAATAGTTATTCAATATGCAGAAAAACAAAGATTTCCATTCCCAGAGTTTGGTTGGTACTGTTTTGAACAGAGAACTGTATTTTCCTGCCTTACTGCAGAAAATTCAGACTGGTTCTACATAGTTGCATATTAGTGAAGGCTAGGCTCCTGCAAAGTTTCAGGGAGGAAATAAACTATGCTGACTTGAAAGATATGTTAGATTGCATTTTATCCCAGGCACTCCCTGATGTTTCAAACATGGTGGGATTCTACTAGGAAGGATGACTTTGTACAGTTAGCATCAGGAAGGAGTCCACATTTTGCCTGCCTTTCTCTTCTGATTAACCTGCCTCATGAAGAAAATGTCCACATGATCTCATATGGTTTTATGTAAGCCGCCCTGAGCCACAGGGTAGAAGTCAGATAAATAAATATCTACCCAAGTTAAACATAAGCCACAAGGAGTACCATCATAACACGGATTTTCCATGGGACAATGATGGAGAAGACTTTACTGGTGAGGTTTCCTTGATTTATGTGGTCACACAACATCATGATGGCCAGTGAAACTAGATTTTGCATTCGTCACATTATCAGTAAACTTCCCTCTTTGTACAAAACATGGCAGTTTTTGAACATAGATGTCATGATATAATGTGGAAAAATCTATGCATCCAAGCCCACCTTTACTTAGAAGTAAATCTGTTCAAGAATGAGGTTCAGGTTTCATGGCAGGGCCACTTCATTCCCAGCCCTTGTCTTATGTTTGTTTTCATTTTTAATTCTTTCTTGTCTGACTATAATTCCTCAGTCTACATTCCTCAATCCACTTTCTCCAGGAATTGACCTGTACAGGATTCCCTGGAGTAAAAGGGCTGACCTCACAAAGCTTTTTCCCCAAGATTTAAGATCTTAGCTTTTTCATATATTCTGTCAGCAGCATATTCTAAAGTATCTTGATAGATGTACTACAGAGCAGTGTTTTCTTGAGCATCCTGTTGAAATGGTATACCAACACCTCTTGGGTAGCTAGGTGCTCTTACAAGCATAGTTTCAAATATTATGCCCAGATATTACACAGTTGTGCTTTGTAAGCAGTGCATTCTGAATTCAGATGTTCACAGAATGTGAAAGTATAAATGGGTTGTCACCAATACCCCCTCTAAGCTGTGGAGTCTTGTGAGCAAAAATTCTGCTTTGTGAGCTGCTGACATTAAAATTGTGAGAGAGCATTTTGGCTACTGCATAAATTAGTTTGCTCTGGAGCCATCTTTCCTGAGCTAAGAAACAAATGTGTGAGCTGAGGCTAAAATACTGAGCTAGCTCACACTAACTCAGAGGGAACACTGGTTGTCACTGGAACTCAATGTTTCCATGGCTAGTTTTAAATCTGGTCAACCACCTGTAGGGAGGGATTGTATGGAGTGGACAGTGGCTTGAAAATGGGATGAGGTGACACTATTCATCACAGTTACCATTGGACACAGGACACTTGTTGTTGTTGTTCAGTCGCACAGTCGAGTCCGACTCTTCGCGACCCCATGGACCAGATTACGCCAGGCCCTCCTGTCTTCCGCTGTCCGCTGAAGTTTGCTCAATTTCATGTTCGTTGCATCGATCACACTGTCTAACCATCTCATCCTTTGCCGTCCCCTTCTTCCTTGACCTTCAATCTTTCCCAGCATCAGGGTCTTCTCCAGTGAATGCTCCCTTCTCATTTGGTGGCCAAAGTATTTGAGCTTCAGCTTCAGGATCTGGCCTTCCAAGGAACAATCAGGGTTGATTTCTTTTAGGATTGACTGATTTGATCTCCTTGCAGTCCAAGGGACTCTCAAGAGTCTTCTCCAGCACCATAGTTCAAAAGAATCTATTCTTCGGCGCTCGGCCTTCCTTATAGTCCAACTCTCACAGCCATACATTACTACGGGGAATACCATTGCTTTGACCATGCGGACTTTTGTTGGCAAGGTGATGTCTCTGCTTTTTATCATGCTGTTTAGGTTTGCCATCGCTTTCCTCCCAAGGAGCAGGCGTCTTTTAATTTCATGGCTGCAGTCACCATCTGCAGTGATCTGGAATCCTAGGAATGTGAAGTCTGTCACTACTTCTACGACTTCCCCTTCTATTTGCCAAGGAGTGATGGGTCCAGATGCCATGATCTTAGTTTTTTTGATGTTGAGCTTCAAGCCCACTTTTGCGCTCTCCTCTTTCACCCTGAGCAAGAGGCTCTTTAGGTCCTCTTCACTTTCTGCCATCAGAGTGGTATCGTCTGCATATCTGAGGTTATTGATCTTTTCCCCAGCAATCTTAACTCCAGCTTGTGATTCATCCAGGCCAGCATTTTGCATGATGTACTCTGCATATAAATTAAATAAGCAAGGTGACAATATACATCCTTGTCGTACTCCTTTTCCTATGCTAAACCAATCAGTTGTTCCATATCCGGTTCTAACTGTTGCTTCTTGACCCTTATATAGGTTTCTCAGGAGACATGTGAGGTGGTCCGGTACTCCCATCTCTTTAAGAACCTGCCATAATTTATTGTGATCCACACAATCAAAGGCTTTAGCATAGTCAATGAAGCAGAAGTAGATGTTTTTCTGATACTCTCACAGGACACTAATAACAGCTAAATCATCTACTAACTGGTCAGACAGTGATACTACCCTGTGGATCTAATGATATTCCTGGTCTTGGACCTATCAAGGAGTAATTCTGGAGTAACAGAAAAAGTTATTCAGCTATACATATAATTGTAAATACGCTGTTGCAGATCTGTGAAAAGGTTTGCATTTTTAATGCATAATGCTGGGAGTGCAACTAGGTACACATCACTCTGTGCACGTATTGCTTCTGCACCACACAATCTATTTGGTAAATTATTGGTATTGTTTGTACTTAGTGTGGATCGCCCATTTTTTCCCAGTGTATAAGGAAGTGGGCTTCATATTCAGTCCCTGTACTACATCTTTCTCACACAAGCTGATAAAACCTTACAGCAGTGGAAGTGCAGTCTGCCTAGCTGCCTGGATTGGGATTATTACATAGCATCTTGTGCAATTTGTTTAAGCTTTGGCTATTCAAATGTATCTCTTCTCTCAAATCTACATGTTAGCTGTCCTGCCAAAAAAGTTCTTTTGAAATCACACTGATTTTCAAAATACCTCCTGAGGTCTTCTGAAACTCCTAAACTTGACTTGACTGGTATGTTGAAATAGTATAAATCAGTGTTTCTCAAACTGTTTTATCCTCATAAAAGAGGCCATGGCAACCCCTTCTGAGGTCTGATAACACATCCAGTCAATGTGAAAACAGCCAACTTGGGTTTCTAGACATGGGCACAGAGGCTGAGTTCAGACTGGCAGTTTGAAGCAGGAGCCAGTCATGGCAAAAAAGCCCCGAAACAAACTGTTCCGGGTTTTCCTGGTCACACAGGGCCGACTGATGTGGGAGCATACCAGGAGAAGGCACGCAGGAGCATTCAGACTGCTGGCCCAGAGGTGCAGCTGTAAATGCCTTTTTCCTGGTAAATCGGCTGGATGCCTATGTGTGTATGAGTGGATGAGCGCATATTTACTCATACGCTCATATACACATAGGCATCCAGCTGATTTGGGGAGGATTCCATTGCGCCGGCACCACACTGGGCGGTAGAACGGAGCAAAGCCAATCATATCGCTGCTGCCTTATGTGCAACACGGGTTGCTCCCGGCTTTTTGGCTAAGCATTCACACTTCTGGGAAGCTGAATACAGTGGGATAAAGGCACTCTCTGGGATTTACTACCACTTTCAACAGGTATCTTTTAATCCCAGGAGCGAAGCGGAACAGCACAGGTTGCCTACAGGTGGGGAACGCCAGGCAGATGTGCCTATGTGAACGCCCCCTTTAATCCGCTTGGAAAACATGGCTGAAACATGGCTCTAGCGGGGCCAATTGCCAGTCTGAACTCAGCCAGAGACTCTCCAACAGAAAGAAACAGAATAGATGTCCCTCCACTTTGAAGGGTGGGAACTCATACAGCCACAGTCACATAGCTTCCAGAGCCCAATGGCCCAATGTTGCTATTTGTGAAGCAGGTTGGTACCATGGCCAAGAGTGTTTTTTATCAGCTGCATTTGGGTCACCAACTCTCTCCTTTCTTAGACTCAGCCAATCTGGCCATGCTGATCCATGTTTCTGTAACCTCCCAGTTGGATTACTACAACATGTTCTGCCTTTGATGATGACCCAGAAACTACAACGGGTCCAGAATGCAGCAGCCCTACTTTTCAGGGGCTAGCTGCTGGGAACATATACTACCCATGCTGAAACAGCTGCATCAGCTGCCTGTCCATTTCCCAGTTCAATTCAAGGTTCTGGTTATGATCTTTGAAGCCCTTTGTGGCGTGGGACCCATGTACCTAAAGGATCATTTCCTCACATATGTTCCTGTGAGCCAACTATAAGCTTCAGTCTGCCACCTGCTGGCTGTTTCCCCACTTAGGATGACCTGCCCGGCATCGATCAAAGCACCGCTCAATTCCACTGTGGCTCCCATTCTGTGGAATGAGCTCCCTGAAATGGTGTGGGGAGCCCCTTCTTTGGAGATCTTAAGGAGATGCTGCAAGGCTTGTTTGCCAGGGGTTTTGATGGAGTTTGAACAGCAGGCATCTTTTAGTGGGGGAAGGAGATATTGGTAGGGTATTTTACTTGCTTTTGGTCTTTAATGTTTTAATTAAAGTTGTAATGCTGGCTTCCTTGAGCCAAAAAGAAAGAGAAGGGCTAAATATTTTAATTAATAAACATGTCCCTTAGTTGCTGGGATTCAGTAGTTCAGACCTTGAACTCCAGAAGGAGCTAGAAAAAGTGTAAGCATGTGTTGCTGGTGACCAAGATCAAGTTAATCCAGGCCATAGTATTCCTCATTACTATGTATGAATATGAAAGTTAGACAATTAAGAAAGCTGACTCATTTGAAATGTGGTGTTGGAGGAGAGTTTTACAGATACCATGGATTGCCAAAAAGACAAATATAGGGGCTGAAGATCAAATCAAGCCTGAACTCTCCCTAGAAGCTAAAATGAATCAACTGAGGCTATTGTGCTTGGCTCACATAATGAGATGACAAGATTCACTGGAAAAGACAGTAATACCAGGACAAGTTGAAGGCAATGGGAAAAGAGGAAGACCCAACATAAAATGGAGTGACTCAGTCAACCCACAGTCCTCAATTTGTAAGAGAGCCAGTTTGGTATAGTGGTTAAGAGCAGCAGACTCTAATCTGGAGAACCGGGTTTGATTCCCCACTCCTTCACATGCAGCCAGCTGGGTGACCTTGGGTCAATTACAGTTTTCTCAGAGCAGTTCTCTCAAAGCTCTCTCAGCCCCACCTACCTCACAGGGTGTCTGTTGTGGAGAGAGGAAGGGAAGGAGATTGTAAACCGCTCTGAGACTCCAAGTGAAGGGCGGTGTATAATTCCAACTCTTCTTCTTCAAGAGCCAAGCAAGGCTGCTAATGATAAGTCATTTTGGAGGACATTAATTCATAGGGTCACAATAAGCCGGAAGTGACTTGATGGCACTTAACACACACAGGAACTCTAATTGGCTGAGTAGCACCAAAGAGGTACAGTCCTAAGACAGTTACTTCCAGTATAAAAGTGAACTCATTTCTCACTTCATATTCCAATGCAAAGGCGTTCAGAATGTCAATATTGGCATACCACTCTGGGTCCATAGACAATAAATGCCAATTATAATTTTCAGTTGCATACTGGAAGTTTTGTATGATGCTGCTCTTTTTCTATTTCTGGGAAGATCCCTTCCCCAGACCTTTTCCAACTCTGTGCAGTTGACCACTAGCTAGAATTTGTTAACCAATAAGGAAATTTCTTCCTGTGTCCTGCACGATGCTCCTTCCATTCAAAGTGAGATTGATTACAGCTTGATTCAGGGGTTCATTTTAGCTGTGGCCCTTCAGAATTACCTTGCCTTTGAGGCCTGCCCTTGTAGGCCATGTACAAGCAATGGGTTGGATATGGGTTAAATTTTCTGCCCATGCAATGCACAGAACAAAACATTCAATGGAACAGAACACTCCTGCTTCTCCCCACACCCCACTGCAGCCCACTGGTTTCTCAGAAAATAGGGACTCTCAAGAATAGCATCAGAGGCAAATTGTGGGTCTGTGGAAGGAAGAAAGAACTGGTAGAAGTTACCCCACTCTTTCCATTCATGGAATATTTGGTCTGCATCCAATCCCAAACAAACATTTACCTAATACTGTTTTTAGCCATACAGAGTAAAATCCATGTGTGCAGCCCAGATTGGATTCAATATTTCCTCCTCTCAGACGTGGACCCGGAGGTTTCCCAGGCTGCTGTGCGTTTTTGGGCAGCCTGTCTTGCAATACATAGAGAGAAGTTGAATCCTGCTCTATAAACCATTTATCCTAACTCTGGTTGATTTTATTCTATATTATATTATTCTAAATTTAAATCTTATTTTTTAATTTTTTAATCTAGTTTTATTTTTGTATTATAAGCTGGCGAAAGCCATTAAATAAACTATACTATACTACTAATACTGTTTTTGAAGTGTGGCTGATACAGTTCTTACTGCTTTATTCTGAGGACATACAAGGAGGGCAGTCTCCATGAGGCACAGACAGCTTAGCGTGCACCTTGAAAAAAGGGCTACCCAGTACATGAAGGGTGTGGGCAAAGAAGAAGCAGAAGGCATGAGGATCTACAAAAAAATTAAAGCAAATTGGGGGTCCTCCTCGGTTGGCTACAGTTTGAGAACTCCTTGTCTAAAGGAAAGGTTCTGCTTAGTGGTTTTCTTTTTAAAAGGGGATTTGAGTCAAGAATGTCTGAATGTTGTACCTCATAATCCCTGATACATTGAGCGCCCTCTGTAGATACTCATTGGTGAAATTACAGCATTCTGCACATGTTCAAAGGCACTCTTTATCAGATATTAAGCCATAGGTAACTTTTCTATAAAACACAATTGTTTAACTAGTACCAACCTCATATTGAATTTAATCATGTCACGGATGTGTTTGAGTGTCTTTTTTCCCCTTGTTGAATCAAGCTATACTTGTATGTGATTATATTATTGTTACTGGAGCAGTATAGAAAACGCTGCATGATATTTGCTTGCAGCACAGGGTATCATTCATGAGTTATACATAAATGGCAGCTTTACATATTTAAAGGGAACACGAACTGCTTCATATCTGAAGTATGTTTCCCAGGGGATACCACCACCATTTGATCTATTTTTGATTAAAATGTAAAAATTAAAAATTAAATCAAATGGTAGTCTAACTCCTTGGGGAAAACATACTTCAGTTATGAAGTATTCCCTGTAGCAACCTTGAAAATCTTACAACTGTATTGTCTCATCTGTAGGTGGTCCTTTTATGTCACACATAATTAAAATGAATTGCTGTTAGAGAACCCATACTACTGCATACAGATTTATGAACCTTGAGGCACCTCCATTCAGATATAAACAGTGATATCACAAAGTAACTGTGAGGGATAAACAGCATGAGGATAGGTATCAGTGAGTAAGACATTTCCCGATGCCATAAGAGGAAAGACCAGGTGCATGTCATAAAATATTATGTATATGTCTAGTAAAAAGTATTTCCTGCAGAAGGATAATAATGCAATATGATTAGCTTACTCTGCAGTTGCTAATGCAGCTCAGTTCTGTCTTCTTCAGCTGAAATGGCATAAGAACTTTTAATGTATAAAGAAATGTCTAATATGTCACCAAGAAAAAAAAATTGTGAAATTGGATTTACTAAGGAAATGTGCTTTGCAAACACTAATACTTCTTGTGCGTATCAGAATATGTGGATGTATATTTGATAAGATTAGAGAGTAAGCAGGGATTAAAAATGAGACTATGGAATTTGCATTCCACATTTCACAGATTTGAAAACCTACAAAATTCATGTCTAGGTTTTCTTTGGGGTTTTTGGATTCTTTTAACCATCTCTGTCTCCATAATAGTATTTTGTAGCTGTTCACTGAAGTGTGACTTGATAAAAAAATATTTCAATGTGTATTGAAGAAAATTAGAACAATGCGTAGAATGTATTCAGAAAATCTGAACATTCATAATGTTTTTTTAAAAATTGCCTGATTCCAAAACATCACTAGAACAATTGCGCATGGTGCAGCAAAAGTTAAAACCATGCTTCTCCTGCTGAACCAACTGAGCCAAAATTTAATTATTGGTGAATTATGCCCAACATTAATACAACAGGAAATAGTAATCAAAGACAAAATTCTGATATTTGACTATAGGAATGTGTCTTTATAGATAATCAGCCTTGATCAAAAGTATTCACATGTCATGGCCCAGGACTCCAACTTGGAAAACTGCTGCATTGGAAGAGGAGCACTTGGCCACCAAGGGCCCTGAAGACATGTTCTCCCCAAACAATCTCAGGAATCGGCCACAGGGTAGGACCCTTTCTCGAAGATTTTTGAGAGAAGTTAATGAGAGAAAAATACCCAGGGACAATGCTTCCTTCACTATCTGCTTTTGGAATGATCCCCTTGCCAGCCTTCTCAGATGAAAATGAGCTCTCTCCAGAAGTTTGCTCAGTCCCTGCTATCGTGCTAAGTTATTTCTACAGACAGCAGTCAGTGCATCAGAAGACTTATCAGTGCCATGCTCCAACCTAGAACCCTTCAAATGGGACCTGACATTCTCCAGTAAGGCAGGACTATGACCACACACTTTCCTGCAAGCAACCTCATTTAAAAGAAGTGATTTACAAAGTAATAGAATTGGAATTAATTTTAGAAAAACATCCTCACAGTATCATCTAACAATGGGATAGCTTAATGCTACCCCTGCCTCCAAATTAACAGCAAAGCAGCCTAAACTCTTCAGTGTTCCTGAAAGAAGTCTTCATACTCTGCTGCCCAGATGCCAGAGTCTGGGGGAATGGGGTGGGCTCACCTTCCAGTTTCTTCTTCTCCAGCATGCCTGTGTGCACTGCCTCAGCAATGGAGAGGAAGAAGTATTCTCTTACCCTGTTTCCCATTCACCACACTCATTGTCTGACCCTGAAGACAATACCTATCTTCCCTCCTCTTTGGCAATCTCCAGGCAGGTCTTATAAAGGAGTACCTAGGGCAGGGCTTCCCTGGGCTCCCACCAATGTATCCCAAACTATCCCAGTGGCTAGCATCCCAGCCAATTGGCTGACCTCCCTCTGCCCTCTCCAGCCTGCCATTTCCCCTCCAAGTCTTTAAAGTCTCTCCTAGCACCTGTTTCTCAGGGCTAAGGCCCATTCCATATTTCTTAGGACTGGTTTTTGACCTGCTGAGCCTCCTGCATGATCCAGGGAGTCTCCAGAGATTGTTCTCTCTTCTGGTCTCTTCCATGACTGCCCAGCTGCTTCCTGCTGGTGATATCAATTAACTAAGGCCTCTGTTATCTGAGTGGGGCTAGCTGGTGGCAGAGATTGCCCAGCTTGCCAGGCTCCTCAGAAGAAGGTAAGTGTCAGGGCGACGGGGGTACTCCTTTCCCAGACAGATGTGTAGACACAGGAGGAGACAGGTCCACAGCACATAGCACCATGCACAGTTTTGCACGTGGTACAAGCAGTGTGCAGTTCAAGTATGGTCTCTCTCTCTGGTATTTCCCCAGACAAAGTGCAAGTGTTCAAGCATTATAGAGGTGGTGTGGTGTTTTGCATATCAAAATGTACATAGTTTTCCTCCAGTGTGTTGTAGTGGTTCAGAGCCACAGACTCTAATCTGGAGAACTGGGTTTGATTCCCCCACTCCTCCACATGAAGCCTGCTGGGTGACCTTGGGCCAGTCGTCGTTCTCTAGGGTTGCCAGATCCAGATTGGGGAACTTCTGGAGATTTGGGAGTGGAGCCTGAGGAGGACAGTGACCTCACTGGGGTAAAATGCCATAGAGTCCACCCTCCAAAGCATTCATTTTCTCCAGAGGAAGAGAGCTCTGTAGTCTGGATATGAGCTGTAATTCTGAGGGATCTCCACGTGCTACCTGGAGGCTGGCATCCCTATAGTTCTCTCAGAACTCTCTCAGCCCCACCTACCTCAGAAGGTGCCTGTTGTGGGAGGGGAAGGGAATGTGATTGTAAGCCACTCTGAGATTCCTTAAGGTAGAGAAAAGCAGGGTATAAAAAACCATACCTTCTTTTCTTGGGATTATCCTTGCTGATATAAATCAGGTATTCACAATTTGGGATAGAGCTCTGCATGGAACAGCAGGAAACACCTAGCAGGAAATTTGGAATTAGTTCTTCAAGGATGAAGAACCTAGGACTACAGGAGTCTTGAGCCATCATCTGACTTCCTGGGATGCTGGGACATAGAGCTAGCTAAGTAGAGCTGGCTAAGAGTGGAGAGGGGTGGATTCAGCTACAGGCCCTGAAGGCTTTGACTACAAACTCTGAGCAGGAGGATGAAGCAACTTTTCTTCCTTCTTGATAATGTCATTTTCCTTTTTTCCCTTTTATAGATAACCAATAATGCAGAAAGGGGCTCAAAATTCCCACGCCCTGAAGTTCCTGCACCCTTCTGTGCATGAAGGGTTCTGGTATTTACCTTCAAGGTCCTATGCAGTCTGGGACCAACGTTATCTTTGGGACCACCTCTCCTGGTATACCTCTAGTCGAGCGTTACGTTCTGGGGAGAAAAAGCTACTGTTGATCCCTGGTCCAAAAGACATCCGGTTGTCCTCAACCAGAACCAGGGCCTTTTCAGCCTTGGCGCCAGCCTGGTGGAACTCTCTGCCAAGTGACATCCATGCCCTGTGGGACCTAGTACAGTTCCACAGGGCCTGTAAGACAGAGATGTTCCGCGATGCCTATGCTTGAGGACAGCAATGGTTTTCCATCGAGCCTGGCATCTTCCTTTCTTCCCCCTCCCCCCACAGGTTTAAGGATATAACCACCATCTGAATTAGGATAGGTTTTTTTTTAATTGTATAGGTTTTTATTGAAATGTTTTTTTATCGAGATGTTGTTCACATCTCTGAGCCCTGTGTGCAGGGGAGGGATCAAATAATAAAATAAATGACATGAATTTGCATGAAATCTACAGGAGGAACAAAACATCTGGCCAACCCTTTACATGTGTAACGCACATTGTGAAATCTGTAGCTAACTATGGCATTCTTGTGCATGCACTCACAATTATTCACAGTGATGAAGCATCATTGCTACAATCCATAAGCAGGAGCCATGGAAACTTGTTATACAGAAGTGATTTCAGTACTGTATGTGTGAAGTGTCTATGATCCAGAAAGTGAAGTAGGGAGTAGACAGTCACCTTCTTGTTAGACCACTAGGGGTTTGGTCACATGCACTTGGAAGTAGGGAGCGAAGTGCATCTGACTATCTACAACCTTCTTATTAATGATGTTCCTGTTAAGCCTGTTTCCTTTTGCACCAGCCATATGGAGACCACTGTATTCAACATGAATGCAAAGCAAGGAGAGCACCCGCATCATAAGGTAAGTGTAGGCTTCAAAATTACCATCCACTGTACAACCAAATCAGAGCTGTTCCTCCTGGCAGTGCTCCCTTTAGAGCTCATCAACTGAGACAACAGATTTCAGAATGTTAGTTCTGGCAATGCTCAAGCCCAGGGCTATTCGTCACATTATACAGTCTCCCGGCTTACTTTATAAAAGGTGGGGAATATATATCAGGATAGTTCTCAGGCTACATTTTCATTAATAATTTGATCTATGTATGTGATTACGTTAGGAATTACTTCACATAAAAGGGCCACCAAGAATGATATACTTTGATTGTTTGCTGTTATGCAAATGTTTGGCGTTCTTAACAATTTATAAATAATGTTCATTTAGGCTGACGAATGTGCCAGCAAACTGTTTAGTTTTAAAATATGGGAAATGTTTGCCTTTTTTAATGTTTCTTTTAAAAAATGTGCAGGTACCTCAGCAGTCCATAGATGCATGCAAAACAACAGACGCTATACCAAATGCTTATTTTTTTCATATGTTTTGTTTTTGCTGTTTTTGCAATTTTGTGTGTGTGTACGCGTGCCCATGCCTCTGGCAACTCCTACTGGGGCATGGAGAACATTAAGAGAAGTGGCTTGATAGCCTGCCTCTGTCTCCCAGCCCTGGTATTCTTTGGAGGTTGCCCATCCAAATACTTGCCAGGGTCAGCCTTGCTTAGCTTCTAAAATCTGACAAGATCGGGCTTGCCTGGGCTATCCAGGTCAGGGCCACATTCTTCTCATTCTTGTGTTCTGCACTTTTGAATAATAATATAAACTTGGCCATGATCTAGAGAAGTACAAACACTGTTATGATAAAACAGTTCAAATACATGTGACTTAAGTCACCTTTCCATGGTGCTGGTGGCCTGGGCTCATGATCCAGAGAGCTCACTAATTTGTGTGCATTGATCCATGCATACATCTGAACTTTTCTTGTGCTGTTTATTGTATTTGTATCCCACTTTCCTTTAAAGAACTCCAAGGAAGTTATATAGAATGCATGAACTGTCTCTTACTCAAGCACTGTTTGTATGGCTTCCTTTAACAATCTGACATCATCATGTGTCCTCAACTGTCTTCTAGAGCCTCTTTGTACCACAGCAGCCCCAGCCAACCAACCACTTTTGAAATATTCTTTCCTCCCATCCTTGCAATTTGGCAGTG
Organism: Gekko gecko; assembly: GCA_029375565.1. Lineage (NCBI taxonomy): Eukaryota > Metazoa > Chordata > Lepidosauria > Squamata > Gekkonidae > Gekko > Gekko gecko. Next base: position 50,169,355 of record JAPDNY010000008.1, read on the forward strand.
GGCCTGGGAGGGAAGATCCAGTGGTCAAGACAACAGATTCTCAGCTGTGTGCCCAGATCTCTGATGCATATGCCAAAATTACCTCTGTAAATCATAGTCTTGACCCACACACCACTGCACCATTCAGTGTGCTTGCATCTTAATGATCTCCAGGCTACAAAAGCTGTGAATTAGATAGTAACAGAATGGATGAAACAGGCCCAGTGCACATTTTGGTTGGTCCAGTCCAATGCAATGCATTAACTAATATCTTCAACCATCTGAATGAGATTTCCAAAGCAGCAACGAAAAGTGAAGAGTTGCCGGAAATGCCGGTCACCATCATATTTTCTGGCTGAAGACTGAACAAACTAGAGCGCATCCACCCCACTTTAAATAATGTAGCATTTGTGTAATATCATGAAATATTATTGTCACCAGAGGGGGAGGGGGTCTTATAAATAGAGCTAATATTCTTCTACATTACACTTACAGATTAAAAACCTGTATAGGATCTGTAATATACATAGCACAGTAAGTGGAAATTAGATCAAGAGGGTGAAGTAACTAGAGACCTGTACTATCCTACAATTTGTCTCCCATCCCAGACCTTCTGCTTCCAAGAGCAATGCACTGCAAAAGGAGGGGAGGGACTGAAATTCCGTCAGTGTTTTGGAAGCTCCACGCTTACAAGTTCAGTCGGCATTCATTTCAACTGGTTGTTGTCAGTAGGTTCTGTAACTAGAGGAGAAATTATTTAGAAGGCCCAGCTCCTTACTATTTACATTTGGAGTTGGTTGGACTAGTTGCTTGTAAGCATTTCGGCACTGTCCATAGCCAACAAAAACAAACAAGATAGGCCTTTGCCCTTCTCGGTTGCTATATTATAGTGTTTGCTTCAAGATTTGTACTTAAGTTTGGCCATGTTCTTGCAGGCCAGAAGTCAATCCAGTGCCATACTAGGATCAAAGGTTAGACGGATCAAGTGGTGATATCCAAGAAGTGAATCTTCCTGACAGGTGATGCAACAAACATTGTCATTTCTGTCTCGCAATAGATTCAGGATGGACAAAAGGAAGTACTTCTTCACTCAGCTAGTACATAAATTATGGGATTCACTGTCAGGGAATGTAAAATGGGCACAAGCATAGAAGGCTTTAAAAGGGAATTAGACGATTATAGGGAGGATACGTGCATCACTAATTAGTAATCCGAGTACCAGTGCTAGGAGCCAACATCACATGGAGGACTTAGCTGTGTGTCCTATTTGTTGGCCCTCCTGGGCAACTGGTTGGTCACTGGGCTTTATGCTGAGCTTGATGGACAATCGGTCTGATCTAGAAAGGCTCTTGAGTTCTTGCTTCAGGAACATCAAATAAGCTGAGGAACAAAAAAGCAGAGGAAGGCAAAGAGAGAAATACATGGGAAAGCAGTATGAGATCCAAGAACATGGAGGAAAGAGAAGCATACAGATGCAGCAGATGAACAGGGGCCACATCCAGGCCAGAATAGTGGTGCAGCAGGTTACTTTCAACAGCTGTCATCTTAAATAGAGGTACCAGCCAATCAGATTACGGGTTTCATTGTCCTCTTTAGCTGGGATTCACCCGCAATGCAAGGGAAACAGTGACTCCTTCCAGACAGCTATGTAGACCTGGTTTGAGTTCCAATGCTCTTGACAGGTTAATCCCTTTCAAAGCCTTGCCCCCCCACCCCCCAGAATGTAATGCAGGTGATAAAAATGCCCTCCTGTAAGGCATACTGAAAATTCAGCAATAATTGAGTATTGCATTATAAAACAGATGAAGAAGAGTTTGTGTTCAGTCACAATGCAAACAGTTGTACATCTGTATGAAATTCCTCAGCGTCAGGTGTCTAGTTTTCTTGTTAAAAATCCATCCCTCTTGCCTTCACTTAAGCTCTTCTCAGGAGCTTTAAAGAGCTATTTCTACCAAGTGAATTAATCATCCTTACATTAAAATAAAGTGTGAACATGTACAGGTAAATGTGTAAATTTACTGTTCCCCCCCCCCCTTGTCTTCCAATGCTTTCCATGTGGCTCAGGTGTATACTGTGTATATACCTGGCAGATGAGTAGAATCAGGCTTGCTCTTTACTGCCAAGAAAGAATTAAGAACAAAATCTTCTGTAGAAAGCAATTGTGAAGTGTGGAAGTTTCTAGTCAGGCAAATAAATTGGATTTAAGTATATTACAGTCATAATCTTTTTCTGCCTCTCTCCAGACAGCCTTTGTACATGGAGAAATGAGAATGTATTCGCAGACAAATCTTGACCTGAGGGAAAAGGCTGAGGGAATCTGGATTTTCAATAACATAAGACAATAAAGCTCAGACTTCTAACCTGCTGCAATATGGTAAAAGTATAAAGAGCTTAGCAACTAATAAAAGAAAAGGGTCTTCCAACTCATATTTGAAGATCTAGACCCCAAAAGGACACTCCATAAAGATCATAATGGGTTAGTCAGTACCTAACAGATACAATGTACCTTGTTGACCAATTGTCTGACAGTTGTCTTCTATAGGGTCTGGATATTAATAAGTCTTGTGTTGATTTCCTTTGGGCATTTGGGTTCATAATTGTATGTCTACTTGTTGCGACACTGCAGCTTGCTATATATTTATTTAATGTGATTCCTGTAAGGGTAACACACAAAAAAAGGAAAAAAAGAAATGGAGGGATGCTCTTGTGTTTCTGAGATCATATGCACACATTGCAAATTTTATCTCTCTCTAAGGTGCAATGAATCAAAGCTATTATAGAGCAAGGGAGAGGACGCGATCTTAGGGCAAAGAGGAAATCCAGATGTGTTTTCCCCCTAGGTCACAACATCATCTTCTTCCCTTTCCATTACATGGGGACTATAAAGAGATTCAATTATCACTACATTTTATATTTTTATTAATAAAACTTGCTTTAGAAGGCATAAACTAGCTAAATAGTATTTTGTCAGGTAACGCTAGTGTAAAGCAAGAGTCGCTCACACAGTAAGATCAAGGGAAAACAGATGCATACGGGATCATCTGCTGGTTTTATTCAGTAAAAATGACACCTGTTAAGAGGTGGTCTTCCCATCGAAATAAAGAGCCCCCTTCTTCAGCTTGATCTCACCCTGTGTTGATATGCAGACACTTGATAAAATGCAAATATTTAAAGATTATGTATGTGTACATAAAACTGCAGCTCTTGGTTGTAATCCCAAGGCAAGCACTGTTCTTTAAGTATGCAATATGCCAACTGAATGTTATCAGTAGGACTGAGGCCATAGCTTTGTAAAATGTTGATATATAATGATGGTTGTATGCATACCCGCATCGATTCATTTTGGAGTTTAGGCCTACAAATAATTGGTCCACACAGCTGTTGAGTCAAACCAGATGCAGAAAGTTTTAAAGCTCCTACATTCTCAGCAGAACAGGAAAAAGCCCTACATTGCCAGGTCTGGCTCCCAGTGCAGGATATGACAAAAGGGATAAACAGGGTGATGTCAAAGCCCTTAGCAGGGGCTTATATTCTGACTCTTATTTATTCTCTCCGTTTCTAGCTATACATGCCACAAACAGCAGCTGGAAAATTTTGAGTCAAAGCTAGGGCAAAGCTCGGATACACTTTTCACATACATCATTAGCCTCTGAATAAATTAGATACAGGTTGAATGATTGTTAGGTTATAGTGAATGATTCTCTTGTACCATGAATATATGTAGCCATTTGAGACATGGTATTACACGAACTGCAGCATGCCCTTAAAATTTAGTAGACTCACAAAAAATGGAAAACTACATGCAGGGTCAAAGGCCGAGATCAGTGTATATGGAAATCGAGTTACGAAGAAATTCCTTAAGATGGTTGAGTGGGGGAAGATCTTCAGTGTGACGTTTCATGTGATGCAATCTCATGGATAATAGTGGGCATTTTGCCATTGGTTTTAATAGACTTTGGGTAGGATTCTGCACTTGCAATCTGATGCAGAGTTACATTCTTCTAATTCCATTGGATCCAAACAATGAATTTCGGTCAGGGATCCCTGGAATTGCCCAGCTACCTCTTGATCCATCACCTCACTCAAGAATTTGAGATTAGTTGATAGTTACAGTTCAGTGTAGTGGTTAAGTGTGTGGACTCTAATCTGGGATAACCGGGTTTGATTCCCCACTCCTCCACTCGCAGCTGCTGGATGACCTTGGGCAAGCCATAGTTCTGTCAGAGGTGTTCTTGAAAAAAAGAGCAGTTTCTGTCAGAGCTCTTTCAGCCCCACCTACCTCACAAGGTGTCTGTTGTGGGGAGGGGAAGGGAAAGGAGTTTGTAAGCCGCTCTGAGATTCTGAGTGAAGGGCGGGGTATAACTCCAATCTCCTCTTCTTCTACTGAGATCTCCTGGGTCCACAGCAAGTTTATTTAGGCATTGGTGCTCTATTGCCCACTTCAAGGCAGGGGCAGCCACCCTTTCTCTCAGGGATGCATTTAATCTCCTGGACCCAGTCCACCAGCTCTCCCCCCCCCACCACCTCCTGCTGCCAGGAGGAACAAGGGAGTGGTAGGTCTCACACTTCCAAGCATCCTGTCCACATCAGACCAGACAAGCTGAAAGGTATCCACACAACAAAACAAATCCACACCCTGAGACCAGCTGGTCCTGTCACTGGTAATGTAGAGTCCAAGTCAGAATAGAGTATCTCTCTGTCGAAGGCAACTGCACTGCAAACAAACCAGTTTGATAGTCACCCCCTTCCCCAATAGACAATTTAAAAATAATAACAGACAAATATTAGTGGAAATTGTGAAGGAGCAATCTTGCCTTCTTACAAAAGTGGCATGTTTTGGGGCTACCACCGTTTTTCACGTGGTATTTGTTTAATTCAAACTATGCTCCAAATATTTGTTTTACAGTAAGACTGTGAATTAGCCAGCAGATTTAGTCTTAGGATGTACTGGCAAAACATGCTTTTCCACTAATGAAGAAGGCTGATGTGTTCCCCTTCCCTTAATGCATGGCCAGATAATTAGGTATTTACAAGTGGGAGACCCATGAGATTCATGGCTGGGGGATCCCATCCTGCCTTTGTCATCTGGCAGGCCAGCCACTCTCTGGCTCACCTGCCTACTCACAGCACTGCCCCTGCTTGTGCAGTGGAGGGAGGCAGGGGCTCCCACTTCTCCATTGTCCAGCTCACATGGTGGCAGAGGCAAGTGCTGGGTGGGGGAGGGGACTGCTGGGACATGGGGGCCAGCTGTGGATGCTCAGGCTCCCTTCCAGCCCAAATGCCTCTGGCAAGAAGTGCCCACTGTCTCTGCTCACCCTCTTCTTTCCCTTCTGGGAGGTAGGAGGTGGAGGAGATGGAAAGGAGGGAGGAAGCAGGAGGCTTCCCTCTTCTTTCCCTCCTACTGGTGAGGAGGAAAGAGGAGAGAACAGCAATGTCACTTGTTCTCATTGAATGCCTTTTCCATCACTCAAACTCACATTGTCTGTACTTGCACAAACAGTATTTCTCCAGGTGTGTGTGGGGGTGTTACCCAATTTTGTTGTTTTAAATGTGATTTTTCTGTAAATTTGGGGATTCCATCAAGTTCCTAGAAAATGTCTCCTGTCTGTTCTTCACGCCCTTTTCTTGGTCTGTCAGTCCACACAGGGCCAAGTTATGCAGTAGATATAAGCTTTCTGGTACAAGTAGAAATCTTGAATTAGCTTGCTGCACACAAAGGAGTGTGAACCCCCAGGGATCCCCCAGGTTCATTCATGGAGTGACAAACTTTGGTTTGCTATTGTTGTTGTTGTTCAGTCGCACAGTCGAGTCCGACTCTTCGCGACCCCATGGACCAGATTACGCCAGGCCCTCCTGTCTTCCGCTGTCCGCTGAAGTTTGCTCAATTTCATGTTCGTTGCATCGATGACACTGTCTAACCATCTCATTCTTTGCCGTCCCCTTCTTCTTTGACCTTCAATCTTTCCCAGCATCAGGGTCTTCTCCAGTGAATGCTCCCTTCTCATTTGGTGGCCAAAGTATTTGAGCTTCAGCTTCAGGATCTGGCCTTCCAGGGAACAGTCAGGGTTGATTTCTTTTAGGATTGACTGATTTGATCTCCTTGCAGTCCAAGGGACTCTCAAGAGTCTTCTCCAGCACCATAGTTCAAAAGAATCTATTCTTCGGCGCTCGGCCTTCCTTATAGTCCAACTCTCACAGCCATACATTACTACGGGGAATACCATTGCTTTGACCATGCGGACTTTTGTTGGCAAGGTGATGTCTCTGCTTTTTATCATGCTGTTTAGGTTTGCCATCGCTTTCCTCCCAAGGAGCAGGCGTCTTTTAATTTCATGGCTGCAGTCACCATCTGCAGTGATCTGGGATCCTAGGAACGTGAAGTCTGTCACTACTTCTACGACTTCCCCTTCTATTTGCCAAGGAGTGATGGGGCCAGATGCCATGATCTTAGTTTTTTTGATGTTGAGCTTCAAGCCCACTTTTGCACTCTCCTCTTTCACCCTGAGCAAGAGGCTCTTTAGATCCTCTTCACTTTCTGCCATCAGAGTGGTATCATCTGCATATCTGAGGTTATTGATCTTTTCCCCAGCAATTACATCTGAACTAATGTAACATGTACATGCTATCATATTAGTGAAGTTGTCTGGCAATTCATAAGTAATGCTGATGAACAACAAAAATCAAAGTATAGCATTCTATGCAGCATCCTACAGGTTGGAATAAGCATGTAAGGACATGAGATATGCCTTGTATCTGTTAGGGAAAGAAGATAATGTGCAAGGATGCAGCGGTGAAATCTGAGATTGGCCAGGGGCATTATTCATGTTTATAGCAGGGATTATGTGAATGCTTATTACTTAATTAATCTGTCCAATCATTTTTTTCTAGTGAGGAGAAAAAACTGAAAAATCTTGGAGCTTGACTAATCATTTGTGATTATTAAAAAACAGAACTGTGTCAATAGCTGACCCAGCTGAGCTCTGAGAAGCAGCAGGAGACAGAGCTGCTAGAGGGGTGTTTTTTATTTGCTTTCAGCTGAGGTGATTTAGCTGAAGGTACTGTGTGAGAGGACTATGTTTGGAAGTGTGTGGGTGAGTTTTAAGTTGTGGCAGAGTCCTGGCTGCTTGAGAAAGGGTGATTGTTTGATTGTAATTGGATTGCCTGGGTGTAATTTGAATAGCTGCTGGCCTTGCCCTCTGCTGGGTGAGGCTTCTATTTAATGCTGCACCTTGCCAGAGGCACGAGCCGAAAGGCTCTTAGCCTAGGGGCTCTGTAAGAAGCCCAGGAAGGGCCAGAAAACCAGGGCCCTAGTCTCCTTGTGTTCCCAGTAAGGTAAGTAGACTTCTACAAGGAGAAACACATAAATACGAAGGGTTTTAAAAGGGGGGATTATATGTAATTATTTTTTTAACGTAATTATGAAGGCAGAATGCCAGCAGGGGCTATCCAGTGTTTTGCATGGAGTGTCACATGTATGACTATCTGCCCACTGGACAGAAGACTTGGATGTGTGCCCAGTGCAAGGAGCTCCTGGTTCTCAGGGAATGAGTTTGCACCCTTGAGGCCAAGGTGGCTGACCTGGAGAAGCAGAGACAGTCAGGCTCATGGAGAAGATTCTTGGGGACTTGTTAGATATGTCCCACTCTGAAAATGGCAGCCTCGCTGCTGTCAGGGAGCATGAGGGTTGAGAGGAAATAGGGCACTGTACTGAGGATAAGGAGAATGTGCCCTCAAAAGGGACCTCTTCTTCAGCTGGTGAACAGGTATCCTTTCACACCAAGGAACCATCCCTGGGCAGGGAGGGAGTTGGTGATTCAATCTTTAGGCAGGTAGGCAGCTGGGTGGCAAACCCATGTACTGATCGTATGGTGACTTGCCTGCCCGGTGTGAAAGTAGCGGACATTACAAGTGCTCTAGATAGGCTGGTAGACAGTGCTGGGGAGGAGCCAGTGGTTGTGGTATATGTTGGCACCACTGATGGACCTCCTGATGGCACCTGGTATTTTTGGCCACTGTGTGACAGAGTGTTGGATTGGATGGGCCATTGGCCTGATCCAACATTGGCTTCTCTTACGTTCTTATGTTATGAAACCAATTGGTTTTTATATATTGCTTTTTATTTTCCTTTTTTGGGAAAAATTAGAACAATCCATACATTATTAGGAAAAACCACTACAAAGATTACCAGTTATAAATCATATACTACTGTGTCTGTGACCCATGAAGAAGTTGGTTTTCTTCCATCTAGCCTTTTTGCCCATCAACAGTATTGCTTCAATGCAAGCATTTAATTCTAAGTTCGACTGCTTTGTCCATCTCATTGAAAGTCTTGAAATAATTTCTGAAGAGAAAATTTGGTTTGTTTGCTTTGACCATTATTGTGTTTATTTTATTTTATTTATACTATACCTTTCTCCTCAAGAGGGGCCCATATTGGCTTCAATTGTTGTCCTCACCTTCATTTTATCCTCACAACAACCCTGTGAAGTAGGTTATCCTGGGACTGGCATAAGGTCACTCAGCAAGCTTTCATGGCAGAGTGGACAATCGAACCTGGAGTCTCCCAGATTCAAAACCAACATTCAAACCACTACATCACACTAGCTCACCATTGAACATACATATACAAAACCATTGAGTTTCTGGCAATTCCTAGAGAGGCGTGATATCACTTCCAGAGTTTTCCTGGAAGTGACATCATGCCATCACCACCAGTCACCTCCTTTGTCCCCAGCTCCCCCAGTTTTCTACCAGTTGCCAGGCCAGGACAGGCAACCCATTTTTGTCTCGTGTTCTGCTTTGCCTTGCCACATTTCTAAGTGCACAGGGACTGGAATTTGGGCCTGATATGCAGTAACAAAGCCACAGAAATACATATAACGGTAGGGATGGTGAAAAGGGACAGAAGTTCTTAGAAGACTAACTCCCAATTAATACCAAAGTTGGTTCAGGGGTTGGAGAACCTGGATCAGAAGAACCTTGATCTGGACTGATTTTAGTCAAAACTTAGGTTCACATCCCAGTGAATCATTTTACATATTTTTTCTAAATGTCACTAAAATCTCCCCTCCCCTTGCAAACAGTTGATGTAGACTTTCCTATTAGGGGCATATTCCATCTGGGATTCTCACGTGCCCCGATGTTATGAAATGTCACTCAAACGCTTTGTTTCCTGAATAGATTGTGATCTGGTATGTTAACGTCAAACACTATAGAGTAGAAAAGAACCATATTGCCATTTGACAGCCTACTCCATTCGTTTCTGTGAGCTGCAACTCTGGATTATTTTTCTCAGGATGATGGCCAATATGCTTATGCTTAATTTTTTTGTAACGGGGTATATGGTTTAGCATTGCAGTGCTTCTGTAAGATATATTTTTTTGAATATCTAAAGACAAACAAACAGGAGACAAAACTAAATGCAAAAGTGATTATGACACTAAGGGTCTTTATTCTTCATATGTTTAGTTGCAAAAGTCAAAGACGGAAGGATTTGTCCTGTCCGGTGCCTAATAACAATGGGTACTTGCTAGAGCAGACCTTGTAAAACTGTCTGGTGTGATCTTAACATGTGGTAATTTTCCAGATAAATGGACAGTTGCCTCAGCAGTTCCACTGTTGAAGGTCAATGAGCCATATAATATGTACATTTACAAAAGTATTTCCCTTGCACACTCTGTGGGCAGCATTAAGTGCTAGACAACAAGGAAGCATGCAGAACCAATTGCTTTAGCACGTTTTAAACAACCTGCACACTTTTACACATTTTTTTGTCAGATAGATCTGAAATTTGGTATATTCTCTTTCTCTCTCAATGACTCTTTTGCTGTCCACATGAGTGGACAAGTTTTTACACTGATATCTGTTATAGTGGGTACACAGCAAGCTGTTGCACACAGCAGACGGCATCCAGTAACGGGGAAATGAGCGCCTTGTTCATAGTGGGTTTCTAATGATGTACCTAAGGTTCCTTGGAAGCTTATTCTGGATGAGACAGTTTGCAGCCAAGATAATGGTTTGTTTGTGGTTGTATGAGTCGTGGCTTTGAGGCCTTTAAATTTAAAGTTAGGGCTGGTTATAGTTGTACACTGCATTGAGCACTAGTTTGGTAGAAGAGTGGTTAACAAATTGACCAGATAAATTAATAAATAAGCTGCCCAGTTTCTGTGGTACCTGAGGTTCTGTGGGTTGGGATGGTTGACACCTTTAAATTTTTGGTTGAACATCTCTAATATCCTTTTGTTACTATATGTCCTTCCAAGTTAGAACTTGAGGATACATTATATCATCTATCATCCATCTGTCTGTCTACCTATCTACCATGTTGTTATATTGCCTTTCCTCCAAGGGCTGATGTACATGGTCCTTCCATCAAGTTTATCCTCACAACCGCTCTGTTAGGGATGCCAGCCTCCAGGAGAGTCCTGGAGATCCCTCAGAATTACACCTCATCTCCAGACTACAGAGATCAATTTTGAAATGGATGCTTTGGAGGGTGGATTCTATGGCATTGTACCCCACTGAGGTCCTTGTCCTCCCCAGGCTCCATCACCAAATTTCCAGGAGTTTCCGAACCCATATCTGACAATCCTACACTCTCTGTGGTAGATTAGGTTGAGAAAGACTGACTAACTGTCATTCAACAAGCTTTATTGTCGAGGAGACTTGAATCCATCACCTCAGTCCTAGCCAGGCATAAGCAATCTCTAGAATAATAAGAAAGAAGAAATGGGGAAAACAGAAAATCACAACAGATTTATAAAACATAACTAACTCTAATTGTAGATCAAGGTGGGCAGCCGTGCTGGTCTGAAGCAACAGAACAAAGTTAGAGTCCAGTGGCACCTTTAAGACCAATAAAGTTGAAAAAAGCTTTGTTGGTCTTCAAGGTGCCACTGGACTCTTTGTTCTAACTCTAATTGTATTTGAGGAAAAATTAACAGTGGAATCCTGGGGGTGCAAAAGCATACAGGGAGCTTACACAATGCTCAGCTGGCATATTTCCAAGATATGCCAGCAGAGTGCTCCGGTGGGGCTGCACTTTGGCCAGCTGCCAGTGTGGTAATGGTGTGGAGCAGTACTGTTGCAAGCCGCTGCACTGGTGGGAAAGGGGTGGACCCAGGGGCAAGGCAGGAGTTAGCTCGCTAAGTCACCCCAACCTGGAAATATCCCCCCCCAAAAAAAACCTGATGGAAAGTTATGCCATCAGAAACCACAACAGAGCCTATATGTGCCCATATGATGGCAAAGCTCAAGCAGCCGCACACACACACACACACACACAGGCAGAGTCCTGCATGAAAGCCACAATAGAGGACTGGATGATCACAACAGCTGCAATTAATTTGGAATGCTGCATTAAAGCATTGCATGATCATGACAACAGCGGCAATTAATCTGGAGTGCTGCATTAGTGTTGCATATTGAAATATACTGGGTTCAGACATGTTGAGTGATCAGCACATAGTTTATTAAGTGATTCCGCAGTGAGGACAAAGACCCCTGGCCGAAGCCACATTTTATGCCCAAAGAAAGTCACTCCCAAAGCATACCCCACTCCCCTATTTACACCAGGTTACCTTTCCAGGTAACCCTATTGGGCTATACTCGGATCCAAGCGTTCCTACTGGTGCACTTCTAGGATCCTAACCTGCTTTTGTTATGGATCTCAAGCTCAATACATTACACATATGATGCGGGTGGGAAAGGGTGCACCCGTCATTTGGGATTCCTGGCAGCTGCCTCCCTGTGCTCAGCTAGATAAGCAACCATGGGACACATTGCCTTGCAGAATTGGGGCTCTAGGCAGTAGCAGCAATGGATGGAGCAGCTGCATTTGCAGAGCACTTCCTCGTGGGGGTCAGTAAAAGGCATTTAGATGGCTACAGCATATGCCTCGGAGGGGTTTCCTAACAAACGAAGCCCTTCCTATGAGAACATAAGAACATAAGAGAACATAATGTTGAATCAGGCCAAAGGCCCATCCAGTCCAACACTCTGTCACACAGTGGCCAAAAACACTAGGTGCCATCAGGAGGTCCAGTAGTGAGGCCAGGACACTAGAAGCAGTATCCTGAAATGTGGATGAAATAAAAGACATTGTGGGGACCCCACAGACACTGCTGTGTCCAGCATTATTTGTTATCACTGCACATTTCCGTTTATCATCTCTACAGGTGATTATTCAACAGGGAGATCGGGGAACGTGACTGGTACAGTTCCTGCCACTCTGCTTAGTCAGGAAGTCTGCCTCACTTGCATGCTGTACTAGGGGACTGTTCAGTCTGTCACCCCTGTCAACAGAAGTATGAGGCCTGTGCCCCCCAACCTATAGGGGAAGGCTGACAGGATAGGGTTGCCAGGTCTGGGTTGGAAAATACCTGGAGACTTTGGGGGTGGATCCAGGAGAGGGTGGGCTTTGGGGAGGGGAGGTGCCTCAGCATGGTACAATGCCATAGAGTCCACCCTTCAAAACAGCCATTTTCTCGAGGGGAGCTGATCTCTGTCAGCTGGAGATCAGCTGTAAAAGCAGGTGATCTCCAGGCCCCACCTGGAGGCTGGCAGGCCTAGGATGCATACCCTTTCTCTGGAAAGGTCCTGACTGGCAGCAAAAGTACTGCACACTTGCAACCACCCCTGACCCAAACCATGCATCCTTTCCCATGAAAAAGTCAAACAAGGAAGAAAAAAAGACAGAGGTCAGGCTTGAACCCACAGCCCCAGAACCGAAGTCTAGCTTCCTAACTACTGGGCCAAGAGGGCTGACTCAAAGGAGGCATGCCATCAGGTATCAGGCACTCCACTGCAACCCTGACATCACCACCAGCCATGTGGGACCACACAGAGACCATTGCGCTGACAGGCATGCCTCAGGAGAAAGGCACTGGCATGGCATGGCATGGCTCAGGGGCCTGATTTGATCCCCACGTGGAGAGAAGCCAGTGGCAGGCAAAACCTTCAGAGCCAACATTTTTCCACCCAAATTTCGAAAGGACAAACCCAGAGACTGCAGCCCCACCCATTCTAGACTAGCTGTACTGTTAAATACTGGGCTCCATGGATGAGCAGACCCCACTACTAGTGATCAGCTCTACTTTATTAGTGATTTCAGCAATTACAAGAGTAAACTCCAGGACCACAGCCCTGTTTAATAGCATGCAATTTGTTATGTATTGAGCCTAAGTCAGCCCTCTAGGTATACCTGGAATTGGTAGAGCTTGTTACTCTAGAACAGCAGTTCTCAACCTGTGGGTCGTGACCCCTTTTGGGGGTCGAATGACCCTTTCACAAGGGTCGCCTAAGACCATCGGAAACACACATATATAATTATATATTGTTTTTGTGATTAATCACTATGCTTTAATTATGTTCAATTTCTAACAATGAAAATACATCCTGCATATCAGATATTTCCATTACGATTATCACAGTAGCAAAATTACAGTTATGAAGTAGCAACGAAAATAATTTTATGGTTGGGGGTCACCACAACATGAGGAACTGTATTAAAGGGTCGCGGCATTAGGAAGGTTGAGAACGACTGCTCTAGAACAATAGCTTACCAGGATCCTGGAGTAGACCAGTAGATAAGTAGTATAATGTAAATAGCCTATCCTTGGGAGTGGGTGTGGGGGGGAATATGGTGTTTGCATGCTTTTTAAGCAGGGCTCAAACCTTGCTTCTGGTCCTTGTTGTGTTCCTGACACTAAATAAACTAGAGCTGATCACTGCAATGCCTCCAGAATCCAGTGTTTAACACAATTGCCACACCCAAACAGCCCCCACTCCCAATGATAGGCTATTTACACAACATTAGTTCTTGATTGGTTACTTCCAGAGTCCTGGTGGGCTATTGTTCTTGATCTCCAAGCTCAGCCAGTCTCTGGTAGAGTAGTCCTGGGATGTTTCAGTCCCAATACATAGCATGTACCGTCTCTTGAACCACCCACCGGCCTGTTGAACTGAACACAGCAACCAGCAGTGTGTGTATGGGAAAGGGGTGGGGACAAATATGTGGGGTCATCCTTCAAGGTGCCACTGGACCTCTGCTGTGTTTCACAGCTGAACAAAACAGAAAGTCCAGGGGCAACAGAAAGACCAACAACAGCAATCCCAGCATGGGCTGGCCACCACTAGCGCAGTGGCTCTCAGAGTTGCATTGTTCTTAGGTTTGTGCATGAGTTATTTGCAAGTGCTGTGCCAATTCACATCTGGAAACATGCTTATTGAAAAGAGGATTCTCAACAATACACGAACTAAAGAGAAATGCTTTGTGTAATGAAGTGTACATAGAAAAAAAAGTACACTGCCGCTTGACTGGTGGCAGCTGACTGAGGCTTTGTGTTTTTGTAATTATTTAAATGTACTGCCAGCAAAGATAATGAATGCATGGTATTTTACAACATATTGATACTTTAGTAATTAACAGAGCAAAAATCGATACAAAAGTGTGCTAACATAATTAAGAATATGCCAAAATCACTCTCCAGCTACATTCACATTTCTGTCCATGGTTGGTTTCAAGCATCAGAAACTTGTAGTTTTCTGTGTTCACTTATGAAATGTTTCCATGTAACAACAAAATGTAAAATATGCAGGTGCCTTTAGTCGCATAAATGTTGTAGATCTTTAAAGATAAACACATAAGACCCTGGAAGACTTTTGTGATTTCTGGTGGGAATACATTAAACCTGTAGTGGAGTTTCCCTTGTGGATTGTACTTCTGTTTCAGTCTCCGTTTACTGCTGCTTTCACTCATCGTGTGATAGACAGGCTGCCATTTCCGTCTCTTGAAATGAAGGTGGAAACATCAGTAAAGAGCAAGCTTAATGGTGGTAGAATACACCAGGGAAGGGCTTTCTGAATGGTTCAAGAACCTATTCCAAATTTTAAGCAGATTTTTTTTTGCTAAAAAAGAAAAAAAAACACAACTTGAGATGTTACACTTTAACCTTCAAGGATGAATGTAAAAAATGAATTTATTGCTACCTCCGGCAACTCTCTTCCTATTGCTTTCTGAATGGATTACGAGTGGCTTGCAATGCTCAGTTTGGAGCTCATGTTTTCAGGCTGTTTCTGAGCCAGGCACTCTAGAGATAGAACATGCTGAATTGTTTAGGTGTAAGCACAGAAGAAGGCTCAAAACTGTTTTTTTTTTTTTCCTCTTAGGTCATGCTAACATTTTTGTAACCGGTCTTGGATTTACTAGTTTTAAAAATTATATAAAGTGCTTTTGGATCTCCCAAGAGACCTTGTAAAATGATGCGAAAGAAAATGGGCTTCTCAATACATTATCACGTGAATAAAAATCACAGACCTCATTTACAGGAGGGTTTTGCACTATGGTTGCCCTCATGCAATGTCAGAAGTCATGATAAACTACCCTGAAATTGCTTCCCTGTGTCAAGTAATTATTTCTCACCTCTTGCTGATGGAGATCTGGACCTCAAATGCATCCCGTGATTCTAAGGCGTGCTGCTGTCTAGTTTCCTGAGCAGACAAAACATGGGGATTTTGAATGATGTATGAACTGGAAGCAGGAGCAATAAAGGAATGTAAACAGAAGAGCAAGGAGTCAGGCAGTGATGCCAAAGGAGGGCTCCTAGGGCAATTTACGTCACTCAAAGACAATGGCTAGTCACCAAAATGGTAGAGGGGTCAGAGGTGACAGGAAACCTGTGGTATTTTCCTCCAGCTGAATGCAGGAGGCTTCTCTCCTCTTTCCATCCCTGATTTGCAGCAAATAATGCCTGGCCCCATCAATTAAAATGAGCATTGAATACAGCTCCTGACGCCAGAAGTAATGTGGTATCTGAATGCATCCATTGGCCATGTGGACAAAATTATCCCCTCCAGTATTTGGGGGGGGGATACTTGGGGCAAGTGATAGTTTTCAATTGGACTTCTGAGTGAATAGACACAGGATAGCAGTCCCCAACCCTCTTACTGCCCTGTCAATGATTACATTGCCTGGGAAAACATCCTTTTATATTTAGGTACTTCATGGTACATAGCAGTGATACCTGCCTATATGCTAATAACACTTACTTTTCCTGCCAACCCCAACCAGTCAAAAACTAGTCCTAATAGTCCATCCCTATCCTCAATGCAAAGCAGGTGAAAAAGAAGCCCTTCAAGGCAACACCCTCTCTTTCCTGGTCCCAGCTAATCAGTATTATACCAATTTGGGTGGATAGATGGGGTTCAAAAATCCTACAGACTGGAGGTGGAGCTGGCTTCCATAGTCACCCCTTCACCTCTCCTGACTGCACAAAGCATACGGCCAAGCCCTGTCCAGACCCATTTTATTCAGGATGTGCAACATACCTCTGTATAGATATAGACTTTTCTAGGAAAAAGAGTGCCTGTAGATGAACCTGTAGCCCTGACCTGGATAGCCCAGGCTAGCCCAGTCTCATCAGATCCTGGAAGCTAAGCAGGGTTGGGATGGGCTAGTATTTGGATGGGAGACCACCAAGGAGACCCAGGGACACTATGCAGAGGCAGACAATGGCAAATCACCTCTGAATGTTTCTTGCCTTGAAAACCCTACGGGGTCGCCATAAGTTGGATGTGACTTGATGGCAAAGCAACAGAAACATGGACTTCTGGTGATAGGGTATTGAATTATGTCCTATACTTTTTAAAGGTCTTCTGCTTCTCTTTCGGGACTTTCTGGCATCTTTAGAAGTGAAAAGTGAGGGCATGAGCTATAATTCTCTGATGAGTTGGAAGACACCAGTCCTCATGCCTATAATATTTGAGCATCTAGTAATTTTAATACATTTTCTGCTCAAAACATCCTTAAGTGTGACCACATTGCAGTAGGCAAGTGTTAATCCCATTTAATTATGAGTGGAGATATTGGACTTTTATGAGATAAATTAAATTGTTATATCAATATCACTGAAAACAGACTGTGGCCAAGCAAGGAAATGAAGCGATGCATCTTATATTCCTCTCATTTGGTGCCTTTTTATTCAAACCAACCTTCTATGTGCTAGTAGGATATTATATAAATCCATTCATGCAGAATTCACAAAATGTACCTAATTGGAAGGGATTGTATTTATTTTTTTTAAATAGAGCCTAGAAGAAACTCATAATAATAACTTCTGGTTACAGTTGGGCTTTCTGTAGCAATGTGATTTTGAAGATTAAGGCTACTATTTTCTACACATCTACTTGAGAAGTTCTATTGAACTTTTTGCTGACTTCAGATGCATAGGATTAGGCTATATCTGTTCTGTCCTTACATCATTTCACAGTTCTTCAAGGGCCACTTCTTTGATTGACATAGCTCTTAGACATCTGTCCAAATGCCCTTGGGGCTCTTTGGAGGGGGACTGTGTCATCTGCAAGCACACGCTTTGTATGCTTTCAAAACATCCCAGGTTAAATTTTGGCATATCCAATTTAGAGTGTCAGGGAACAGATCTGGGGAGGAAAGACCTTTCTCTGCCTGAGATCCTGGGAAACCACTGCCAATTAGAGCAGACAATATTGAGCTATATAAACCAATAGCCTGACTCGGTATATAAAGCAGCTTATGTTATCTTCCAGCTGAGCCTGCATGAGGCAAGAGTACTGTCAAGAGACAGCCTGAAGGGACATAAGCTATAGGTAGGACAGAGAGAGTTCAGTAGCCCATCATGTGTGCTCGTTCATCCTCTGTTGCTAACATCGTAATGATTATTATGAAGCATAAAAAAGAATTATGAGTTGCCAACAGGCCTGGGAAAAGATGTTCTGTCTCTTTAACGGGATGTTATTTACCTCCATGCCCTGAAAATCTTCAGCTCCCCATTAAGCCTCTATTAAAGGGATAAATCATTTTTCTCCAGGCCTGTTGGCACCCCTAGTTATGTTACTGGGAAACATACCAGGGACTACAGGCACACACAAAAGGGGACAAGGCAGAGAACCTGGAACATGTTTGTCATCTTTCACTGGGGCTGCATGAGGAGAAGAGATGCCCTCAGTGCCTTACTCCCACAAATAAAGAAAATTTACAGCCCCTTGTTAACTGTGCTGAAACTAGCTAGGTTTTCCTTGTCTTATATGGGGCCTCTTCCAAAGGGCAAGGCTCAGTTTCTTGGGTATCTGCTTTTCCCATTGCCGTCCAACTGGGCTGCATTCCTTGCCTCTCTGGGAAGACTCTAGCCAGTTCCTGAGTCCCTATGGTTGCTCTGTCTCTAGGAGTTTAACAGAGGCAGGGCAGGATGTCATTTAATAGGTGGTGTTATTTACCACCATGCCATGAAAAGCATGAGGCAAAATTATCAGGGCACCCCTTTCTGCCACTCACTTTGCCCTTGCATTTCCTCTCTGCCATGAGGTGGGCCCTCATATCGATAGTATGGGTTTGTGCTGGCCACAACCACCTCCTCCCAACTCTCTCCAGACTAAGCAGCCTCACCACCAGATAAATGCAGGACGTGGGACATGGGAGCCCCAGGAAGTAATGTGACGACTGGCGAGACAGTGCTTAAAATGCACTGCTTTCTTGTTTGTTTCGTTTTACTTTTGCAATTTAATTTTGAATATATTCAAGGGTGGGCCTTTGAACCTTGCTGTGAATCTTTCCCCCAGGCACATATATTAAAACATGTGCCCTGAAATTAAAAAATATTTCTTCACCCTGGGATAGGAAATGGCACCTGTGATGAACGGTTCATTGTGGGAGCAATCCTGAACAGGAACCCAGTGATTTTAGGATTGCAACATATGTTTGTCTTTATTTTTTTGTTCTTTGTGCTGAATTAATCTGTCCTGTTTACACATTATTTCATACTGTACAGACGATACGAATGTGTCAGCTCAGGTGTGCATTTTCCCTGCAGATGAAAGCGGAAATAAGAACTCAGTCTTCTCATGCTGACTGCTATCCGCCTGCCTTATTCTCCTGCTAGTTTACTGTATTCAGAGGTAACTCCTGAATGTTTCCTTTTATGCCAAACTCCTTACACTAGCAATCAGACAAACAAAAAAGTTCTTTGAAATCCACCTGGGAGAGCATTACTCATGGGAATACAAAGAGCAGTTGTATGTCTAATACGGCAGTTAAGGTAGTACTCTGCTGTGTCAGTACACTAGCTTCTTCCAGATAGGTCCTGACATCCAAAATGGCCCTTAGTCAACAGCCACATTTGAAATCCATTGAAAGGTGTTAGGAAATGCATAGAGCATATCTGCTATGCCTCCAGGAAATGGAAAAGTGGGGCACTTGTTTGGAATGTGCCGAATGCTTCTGTTAGCACTGTGATAAATCGGCTATTTGGAGATCAGGTGCACGTACATGCCAGATGACATCTGGATATGATTAGTTCAATCACTGTTTCTTGGAGAAGCAAGGAACTAAGGAGGCTGCTTGTGGAGTCGTATATGAGACACATATTAACCAGGTCTAAATGGGGTCTGCCAAACTGATTTGGGAACTATATTAAAAGGGAAGGGAAAATGTTTCAGAGAAAGAAAAAACAGAACTTCTCAAACAAAGGTTATGCATGCTTTCTGTGTTATGATTTCTGTCCACAAGAGCAAATTTCCCCAAAACCAGAATGATAAAATTAGGAGGATCATGAATTCACAGTCTGCACATATCTGACAGAGAACTACAGCTATGTGCCTGTTAGTCGACTTTGAAGAGCTGGCATAGAAATGTTCAAAATAAATAAACAGGAAGTGGATGAGCCACTCCAAAATGAGGCAAATAGTTCCCTCCCTGATCAATTTTGGCTTGGGAAAATGGGAAGAGAGGCACAAGCTCCTCCCTTGACCCCTACACCATGGTCAGGCCAAATCGGAACCTGCAAACCTTGGCACCTGGAGCAGCCAGTCAGTACAAGTGGCCCATCCAAAGTGATTGTGTTTAATGCTGCGAAACTTCAGCTGGGCCAAGATTCCTCGCTTGCCATAACCTAACAGCTTTGCTTTTTGTCTTGTAAGAATGGAAAGAAGTTTGGGGTTCTTTGGCTCTTTTAATGATCATACTGTTGGTAGCCAAAAGGTGAAGATGGCTCTTTTGCTACCATCCCTCTGGGTGAGGTTTAAACCCAAGGTTTTCCACATGGGTGCCTCCCCCTGTGAACTATTGGGGACCTGACAGGGAGACCTTCTGTGAATCTGTGGCTGTGAATATTCTCGTCTTGTTGCCCTATTGTCTGTATCCACCTTGCCTGGCCAAAGGCTAGGACTCCCTAGCTCTCCCACTGTAGGACCAAAACCCCTATGAAGAATTTCTCTGAGAGCTACCCAGGCATGTGTGTGGTCTTGCTGAAGTGACCAAAGATATCTTTCCTGTGTGTGCACCTGGTAAAAGGGAACATGATTTCAGGAAGGGACTTTAACCTGTGTTTGAGGAGCTACCTGGTGTGTGCTCATTCCAGAGCTCATACCAGTCATGCCACAGCATTCATTACATTGAGCGTTTGGGAGGGTGTCGTGTTCCTTTTGTGCCCTCCCTTGTGTTCTGTGTGTGAAGTGCAGCCACAGCAGTGAGTGCTCGTTGACTGCTTCCTTATCATCTTGCCATGGGGTGCCACCAGCACTCCACACTGTGACTGGTGAGTGTCAGTGGGGTTGGTATTTATTTATTTATTATTATTTAGGATTTTTATCCTGCCTTGCCTGCGGTTGCACACTGCGCACTTTTATATAGGGATTTATTTTACAAATTTCCCCTCTAGAGCATGAGAATAGGCCAGGGGTCCCCAGCCTTTCTGAATGGGCAGAAACCTTTGGGATTTTGAGATGGGGTGGTGAATGTCACCCCAAAATGGCTTCCGCAAAAAGTGCAGCCAAACCCAATTTCTCCCTCCTTATTTTGCAAAAGAACTACAAAAGGGGAATAAAAAGACATGATGGGAAACCCAAGGGGGAGAGGGAAGGAGAAAGAAATTGAGGAATAAAAAGAAATAAAGGAAAGTCTGTAGGGGAAGGAGAGAGGGAGAAAGAAAAGGAATAATACAAAGAAGGAAAGCCTGATGAGGGGATGAAACTACAAGCCCTGGTGCTTACCAGTCCTCATGATCTTCCAATAGCTGAAGCTGCTGTTGCAGCTATGAAAAACCGTTTCATTTGAATCAGCCCTGCCTTACAATGGATCCACCCACTTTCTGAAAAACCAGCAAGTACCACAGGAAGTACTGACAGGTAACATGGTGCCCATGGGTTCCATGATGGAAGACCCGTCCCTGGCATACACATTGACTAGTAGCTCCTGCTCCTGCACTGGGACATTAGGTTTGGGCTGCACCATGTCCCATGCAATGAGTTTCATTAAAGGAGTAATTTGCAGGATCATTCCTGTGAATAAACCCTACAACATGCAAAGCTGTCCAGATGGAAGCCAGAGTGTAGAAGGAAAAGACGTCAACTGATAAACCTTTAATCTGTAGACTGTTGCATAGTGTTAGGCTAAAAGACAGGAGGATTATTATTTCACATTCTAATACTTATGGGGTTTCCTATTTAGGTCTCAGCAGTCTTGGCTTCATATGCAGTCTCAACTTCATTGTTATTAAAACACCCCCATTTTGTGTGTGTTTGACTGCTCAAAATGTTTGCCACTTTGTCCTGTTGAAAATGCACATTTCAACATGAAAAATTTGACTCACAATTTAGTCCCTGCCCTCTGAGATCTTCATCTCAGGTCCTTTTTCATTACTTCTGTCATGAGGCTAATGGCTATTCTTACCTCATGCAACTACCCTTCCATTTCCATGGAAACAAGCACCAAACAAGTGGAAAGGATCACAGTGTACGTGAGCTGTGTCCAGTAGAGTTGTGGAGGGACCCAACAGTATCCTTCAATACTCAGTTGTTAATTTTCTCTGAAAGCCTTATGTGTATTATTTGAAATCACAGAGCAGTGTATTACACCATCTGAATGGGCTAGCAGGTATATGTGAGGCAAGATAGAGAGAGATTTCTGCCTACACACAATCACAAGGTGATGATACTTCGAGCTGGATAGGGGGCTACACCAGACAGGCTCCTTCATCTCTTCCTGTGTCGTCTGTAGTTACTCCTTGCTTCACTGTTTCAGACTTTTAGAGGTTCCTTCTGCTCTTTGTTGAAGCTTTTAAAAAACTTCTCTACAGCTAAACACAGCTATTGTGACAATTATGTAGTCATGTGCAATTTCAGAAAACTTCATTAAAAATAGGTTCTATTGTGATTTAATTGTCCCAGTGGCTTTTGGTAAATTTTTCAAAGTTCCAGTTGGCCACACAGGACTTACTTGAGTAAAGTACATCACATTGTTAGATTTTTCTGATAAAGTCTGCTCTTTTGTGATTCAGCAAACCTCTTCCTCTGCACACAACTGGCATCTTCATTGTTAGGCACCCCAGAGGTACACAAATCAAAATGGAGTGCACTCAGATGAAAAAGGTATTCCCAATCATACATGCAGATTACACATTACTCATGCAGTTTAAAAAAACACTGTGAATTATACAAATTTAACTCTGAGGATTGAACTGTGCTTTATTTGCAGCTTTAAAAACATGACGGAGAGAGCTCCCATCTCTGACCCCTGCTCCTGCCAACCTAGCCATTCAAAAGCAAGGAATTGCAAGTAGATAAATACGTACCACTTCGGTAGGAAGGTAACAGCGTTCCGTGCACCTTGGCATTTAGTCATGCCAGCCACATGACCACGGAAAATCTTCAGACAGCGCTGGCTCTTTGGCTTGGATACAGATATGAGCATCGCCCCCTAGAGTCAGATTCGACTGGCTTTTGAGCAAGGGAAACCTTTACCTTTACCTTTCTTTTATATTTGACTTCATATGCCTTCCATGTCCTTCATTCTTGTTGGCCTTCATTAACTAAACAATGCAGTTATTGGAGGTCTCTGTTGGTGGCCAATGGAACTTCTGTATACCTTATCGACAACTACAAATAAGCAATGAAGAGATAAGGAGTGGTATGAGCAAGAAAGATGGCAAGAAGCCATAACAGAGAGGAATAATCAACACAACTTCCCATTCTACTCTATGTTTTTCCATAGAAAGAGAAGATGCTCACATCTGTGGGTATGGATTCAGTCAAAGAGTTGAGGTGGGAGAACAAACATGAAATACTGCTTTCCAAGCTTCAAATCTTCCCTTTCAACCTGTTTTCCTATTATAATTTGGAATTACTGTTATTGTAAATTTTATAAATTGAGGTATTCCCAATAAAGCACAATACAGCCAAAGTTATGGATTCCATATGCCACCCTAAGCAGAGTTACAGTTTTCTAAGTCCACTTCAATTGACTTAGAAGGGTGTAACTCTGTTTTCAATTGCACTGCTGAAGTCCCATTGATCTTATGCATATGTTGAATTATTGCTTTTACACCAATGGGGCAAGTTTCCTTATCTTTGGCTACACTGGACATGGTGTTGATAATCCCCAGTTTCTTATATTCACAGCAGTATCACTGCCAGCACTTCTCTTCAAATGCTACACTCAATAATGGCCGTAATATTTGTCTGGCTTTTATACTGACTGCCACCCGCATAGTTAAGTGATAGGCATGTTTTCTTCTACTTGCCCCCTTTAACATTTTCCTTGTGCTCGTTGGCTGTTCCTTTACAAGCACTTTAGACTCTCATTGTTCTGGAAATGAGCCTAAGAAAAATATATAAATATTAGATGTATCCATATATTACAGGGTATACTATGCTCTATGGAACACTGTATTATGCTTATTGCTGTTCATGTGATAAATAGACCTACCTTAAGAACAATTTATTCATATATTAATGTGCCTTATGGGAGACATAATCAGCTTCATTAGAGCACATTATTATGGTAAATCTCTACAAAAACATCTTGCATAACAAGGCAACAAGATCAATAAAAAGCCTCATCATATGTGTATAATATTGGTAAAAGACAGTAGGTTTTACAAATGTTAACACTGGACTTCTTGAGTTATATTCACAAAAATGAGGCATTATTTTATTGCAGTTCAAGTCAGATTGCACTCAAATGTTTGGAAGGTAAAACATTCCTCAGTGCATTATAGCAATGATTGGAAGGTAAAACCTTCCTCAGAAAGACACGATTTTACTCTTTTAAAACGTCTTTTACTTTGTGACTTACTAGTTTTGCTGTATCTACAAATACAAAAAAACAAAAAATGTGATAATTAATAATATTTTTTCCTTGTAACTCAAGATGACATATATTGGGCTCCCAAACCTGCTTAGATTCTATAAGTTGACGGCATTGTCCACTTCAGACCATGCCCTCAGAGTTCTGAACATCTATATAGTTTCAACAATGTCACTAACCCATCACTAGAAAAGAATGATGTGGCCAACTATTGTGAGGTCTCTAATTTGCCCCTTTTGCCTAGGCAAAATGATTGAGAGAGCAGTTGCAGAAGAACTCCATGTCTTCTTCAATGACTCATCTGCTCTAGACCCTTTTTAGTGTGGCTTTGGGCTCAACTGTGGGAACAAGATGGCTTGCTGGTGGCTTTAGTTGATGATCTCAGTTTGAACATAGGCCTATTATGCATGGGTGTTTTCCCTTACTTTCACTGTGCTTGTCCATCCAGTTTTCTTTGTCCTTCTGCATTTCCCTCAATCATGCATGTCTGCTGGGGGGGGGTTTCCCCCCATTCTGCATTGATTTCCATCCCTTCAGCACTCAGTTCATTTTCCAGTCACTGTAGCCCCAGGTTTTCTGAGAGTGGTTTTGTGACAGATTTTCCCCCTTGTTTCGCTTCCAAGCTGAAGGTAATTCTAATGCATACATATTCCCTCGGATTCCCCCCTCCGCCCTTTCCTCACCCCTCAGAGGCCATTCTACCACTAACATTGAGGTTGTTCCTCCCATTCTGCACCTTCCGCAATACTTCCCCCTTCAAGTGTACAAGCTCCACTATTGCTAAGGTTTTCCATCTTTTAAATTTTTGTGTTTTGTTTTTTTTTCAATCTGCGGGTTGAGTCTAGTAATATGAGTTTTTTGCTAATCTTGGACTGCTGGAGAAAAAAATCATTGGCAGGGAATGCTTTAAAAGTTTGGCTATAGGTTGTGTGTGTGTGTGCACAGTTAAAAGTTTCAAAAGATGCATGCCTTCAGGAGGAGATATTAAACACCTGGCCAAAGAGGCAGCAGCAGGTGTGCCATGAAGCAAGGAAGGAAGCAAGCGAATATCCAAGTATGCATTGTGCTGGTAGTGCCCCCCTGCCCAGTATGCAAATGACCACCTGAGCCTGTTCTCCTCGCCAGCCCCATGGTTCTGGATGTGACCCCACAACCACCGTCATGGTGGATGCCAATACTGCCAAAGCTCAAAATGACTGACTGACAGACCAGCCAGCCAACATCCAAGCTCACATCCCTCTATGGGTTGCCCATGCCTAGAGAAGCCCAGCAGCAGCAAGCCAAGGGGGGTGGAGGAGAGGAGAGAAGAGAAGAGGGAAGCTGTGGTCTGCCCCCTCCCTTGTGCACACACTCAGCCAAGTTGGTGGCGGTTTCCCTGTGTTGGCTTCTCCAGCTCGGCTTTCCTTGTCCACCTTTCCCTCATTTGCCTGCCTGCCCACCTGCCCCTCTAAGCCTGGCACACTTGGGCAGCCACTCACCTGCTATCCTCTCACCTTCATTGGTGTGCAAAAAAATTAAATTTCAGTATTGATTGCAAACAAAAGGGGGGATCTTCAGTGTGAAATGAAATTGACATGACATGACAGAGAGAGACACTGAGACTGGAAGCATAAAGTTTGAAAATATTTCTCCCTTTCATGCTTTAATGAACAAACTTTGGAGGGGGGAATCATTTTGTAACGCCTAATGTTAAAATGGTGCCCTGTTTTCTGAGATGTTCGCTAGTCTTGGATCACTGGGGGGATGTTACAAGGAAAAAACATGCTTCTCTGCCAACTCTCTGAAAAGCCTCTTTGCAAGCTCTGTAAGAGGGGGGAGGGGGAAAATACCAGCATCGGGTCCACTCTTTCCTATTTTTCATAGTGGCCAATAACACAACAGAGAATCCACTAGAGTTTAGCAATAAGGAAAGGGAACTTAGCAGCTTGCTCTAGTCAATTTCATTCATGGAACAGCTTACGCCATAAACTCAATTCTGTAGATAATACTAAATTACTCAAATTTGCAGTTGATACTAAATTGGGAGGGGTGGCAAATACAGTATAAAACAGAGTCAGGATACAGGATGATCTTGACAGGCTGGAAAACTGAGCTAAAATGAATTTCAGTGCGGATAAATGTAAAGTTCTACATTTAAGTAGGAAAAATCAAATGCATAATTATAGGATGTGGGAGTCTTGTCTTGGCAGTAGTATGTGCAAAAAGGATCTAGGGGTCTTAGTAGTCCATACACTAAACATGAGTCAGCAGTGTGATGCAGTAGCTAAAAAGGCAAGTGTGATGTTGGGCTGTATCAACAGAACTATAGTGTCCAGATCATGCAAAGTGATGGTCACTTTACTCTGCTCTGGTTAGACCTCACCTAGAGTATTGTGTTCAGTTTTGGGCATCACAATTTAAGAAGGATATAGACAAGCTGGAACATGTCCAGAGGAGGGCAACAAAGATAGTGAGGGGTCTGGAGACCAAGTCCTGTGAGGAAAGGTTGAAAGAGCTGGGTATGTTTAGCCTGGAGAGGAGACAACTGAGAAGTGATACAAAAACTGTCTTCAAGTACTTGAAGGGCTGTCTTATAGAGGATGGTGCAAAGATGTTTTCTGTTGCCCCAGAAGGTTGGACCAGAACCAACAGGTTATAATTAAATCAAAAGATATTTTGGCTACACATTAGGAAGAACTTCCTGACAGAGTGGTTCCACAGTGGAACAGGCTTCCTTGGGAGGTGGTGGGCGCTCCTTCTTTGGAGGTTTTCAAACAGAGGCTAGAAGGCCATCTGACAGCAATGCTGATTCTGTGAACTTAAGAAGATCATGAGAAGGGAGGGCAAGAAGGATTGCATCAGTGCTTAGTTCTTGTGGCCCTTTTTTACATGCCCAAGGAAATGCTGATCACCACTTTGGGGTCAGGAAGCAGTTTTTCTTCAGGCCAGTTTGGCCAGGGATCCTGGAGGTTGGGGTGGGTGGATTTTTTTGCCATCTTCTGGGTAGGGAGAAGGGGTCACTGGGGGTGTGGGGAGGAGGTATTTGTGAATTTCCTGCATTGTGCAGGAGGTTGGACTAGATGATCCTAGCGGTCCCTTCCAACTCTATGATTCTATGATTCTATTATTCTCATTCTATGAACTGAACAAGGAGAATTCAAATGAAAGGCAATTATTGGACACTGCTGCGCAGCTGCAATAGGGCAATTACATAGATTTTTTAAACTTTGGATGCCACCCCCTACATGTCACAAGTGACATTCCCACTCCAATTAAGCAAAACTGCAGGTTTTGGTTGTAGCTGCAGAATAAGTGTACAGGAAAAGAATGGTGCATAGGGCAGGCACACAAATCCAAAGTCAAGCTTAAGGGCTTGACTGCTCGGATTCTCTGGAGTAAGCTGTCAGTGCATAATGGGCCATAGACAAGGGCTATGCCTCTTTGTTGCTCTTATTGGATATATCAGAAGCCTTTGATACTGTGGACTGTACCTTCCTGTTGAGGCATCTGAAAGCAGATACAGGTATCAAGGGATGTGCTCTGGATCGGTTTACGTAATTCTGTCGGGACCACATGTTGAAAGTTTTTGTTAGCGATTCATCGTCATCTGTGTGGGACTTGTCCTGCGAAGGTTCCACAAGGCTCAGTCTTATCTCATCCCCCGTGCTATTTAATCTGTCAGTTTCAACAATGTCATTTCATATGTTCCATACTAAAATTTAAGTGGGATAATAATTGTAGAACATAAGCACTAACTGACAAAAAATATCTAACCCAGCAAGCAATCCAACTTTGCATCTCCCATTTTATATAAGTTCCCTAGCACAGTTTCTTCATAGGCTGCTTTGACCCAACAATGCCTAGGTATTTGTAAAGACAACAGGGAGGCCACTATGGACTTCTCTTGCACTTTCCCTGCAGCTACAAGGCAGGACCCCAGGCAGATTTTTGGTGTTTGCTTTATTACAGTATTTATCTGTGGAACTGGCTTGGCTGAGAAAGAGGATTCTCTCCCACCCCCCACACATAGACTGCACCATGATCAGCTCTTGCAAGCTAGAAATCCCCCCCTTTCTCCACCCCCTGGAACCACAACTGAAAATTCTTCTCCACTGAGCTCCAGTCCTACTATCCATTACATGCCTGGATGAGAGAGTGATGAATGGCAGTGGATGCAAACTGGCAGTGGGCACCAGCTTGTCAAGTGGCACTGAACTCAACAGAGGAACACTCTTAGTAGCAGCTCTGAAAGGATGGGAGAAGGAGGGGGAAATTCTCACCCTATGAATACTGATTACAGAGCATCCTACATGGGAAAGGTGGGGAGAGAAGTCCCTTCCTGGGTCTGGATTAGCTTCCATGCCAGCTCCCAGTAGAAGGTCCTTTCCACACTAGACCTTAAATCCTGGTTCAACCCTGTCTCTGAACTTACATTCTACACTACTCTCGAGTTCACCCCTGTAATTATCTTGGGGTATTTTTTGTTTCCACATTACATTGAGGTCATCCCAGTTTTGCCCCACACTTGTCCTAGGATAAACAGATGTTATTATAACCAGGGATGAATGCAAGGTATTGTGTCACAAGCTGAACTCTGATAAAACCGGGGATGAGATCCAAGTGCAGAAAGGACCCTAACTGCTGTGAAACAAAAACACTGAGCTGATAGCTGCAGATCTTAGCTGTTAAATAAAATAGTTGGATTCCATTGTCCAAAATCTAAATTCTGTCTAAATAGGTCTCTAAAAATCCCAATCCTAGTGTTAATATATTGCGCCAGTCTCTAAACCCTACAATTCCTGGTCTGGTGATTCCTACACCCTGGTAACTCATACACTCCTGCTAGTCCCCATTTGTCCTAAGCTTGTGTCCGCTCACAGAAATAGTCCTGTGTTCTTGACTGCAGAACTTTCCTCCTTACCTAGTCTTCCTCCTTTGAATGGATCCTAATGCAGCCCTGATGTTATTGTTGACTTTCCCCCTTTGAACTTGGCCCCTGGTATCCTGTTCGGTGTAGTGTAGTGGTTAAGTGTGCGGA
Source organism: Gekko gecko (assembly GCA_029375565.1). NCBI lineage: Eukaryota > Metazoa > Chordata > Lepidosauria > Squamata > Gekkonidae > Gekko > Gekko gecko. The sequence goes on from JAPDNY010000008.1 coordinate 50,198,463, forward strand.
CTCTAAGCTGGGAGAACCGGGTTTGATTCCCCACTCCTCCACTTGCACCTGCTGATGTGACCTTGAGTCAGTCACAAGCTCTGTCACAGCTGTTCCTGAAAGAGCAGTTTGTGTTAGAGTTCTCTCAGCCCCACCTACCTCACAGGGTGTCTGTTGTGGGGAGGGGAAGGGAAAGAAGTTTGTAAGCCACTCTGAGACTCCCTTGGGTAGTGAAGGGTGGGGTATAAATCCAATCTCTTCTCTGTTTTGCCACAAGTTTGCTTATAATAATTATACTTTACCCTCTTCCATGGACCTCTTGGCAATGTCTATAGGGTTCCTAGGAAGTCTCCCATCTGGGCAGTGACCAGAATGACTCACTTAGCATCAGCAAGGTTGCTGCATCTTCTGCCTCCAGACCCACACACTGGGTCCAAACCTAGTTCTGGGAGCTCATTCTTGTTAATGCTACTTTACAAAATCCAGCCAGTAAATTGTCCCTTGAATCAGACTGGCCTCTCAAAGTCACATTAATGAAAAAGAACAGGTTACAAGCCACTGATTTTAAAATGTAGTATCCAGACCAATACAAATTTAAGCAGTATATTAGGTGCATCCTAGTACTTTTTCCTGGTGTTTTTTCAAGGGGGTAGGTTAATTCAGATCAACCCAGAGAGATCAGTGTATTTGGATTCAGGAGGAAACATTCTCCCTTCTTCAGAAAGACTGTATGTTGCTTTCCCCAATAGAATATTGCCAGAGCCTTTTGCACAAGTCATGTGAACTCTGCTGCCGTGTTTATCCAATGTACCTATTCTTTGATTGCATCTATCTGGACTTGGGTACATTGTGGGCATTTTACTAACAATCTGAGCAATGTCAGGTAAGGATTCAGCAAAGACACTGCTGTGGCATGTTAGTGAAGGAACTGTCAAATAGAGCAACTAGATTAAGTTCCAGTAGCACCAATTCTGGAAAAAGAAGACATCAAAGACTACAGCAACTATTGGACCATCGCATTAATTTCTCGTGCAAGTGAAGTGATGCTCAAAATCTTGTAACAAAGACTGTTACCATATATGGAATCAGAAATGCCAGATATTCGAGCTGAATTCAGAAAAGGAAGAGGCATTAGAGATCATATTGCAAATTTGCTTTGATTACTAGAGTGTAGAAGAGAATTTCAGAAGAAAACCAGCTTCTGTTTCATAGGTTACAGCAAAGCTTTTGACTGTGTGGAGCATGGATATCTACGGTTAGTTATCTATGGTTACTTTTAAAAGAAATGGGTGTGCCACAACATCTGATTGTTTTGAAAAACAAAGCTTATACCCCCAAAATCTTGTAAATCTCTCAGGTGCTACTGGGTTTAAATCTAGCTGTTCAACTTCAGACCAACATGGTTACCTTGAAAACGACCATCATATAGAGGAGATCTTTGGCCTAGATGGACTTTTTGGCCCTTTAAACATTGTGATTTATATGAATGTCCATTCATGAAAAGATGTCTTCCCTGGACTAGAATCTGTGCCATGCCAATGCTTTGTGTTTGTCTCTAATACAAGGTCTTTAATGTAGAGACCTGTGTAAAGGTCTCTAATACAAGGACCAATTAGGTCATGTGAGAACCCATCCATGACTCAGGTTAGGATTGCCATCATGCAGGTCAGGGCTGGAGATCTCCCAGAATTACAACTGATCTCCAAATGACAGACATCATGTCCCCTGGAGAAAATGGCTGCTTTGGAAGATGCACTGTAGGGCATTAATCCCCACTGAGGTCCTGCCCTTCCCCCAATCCCACTTCCCCCACGCTCCATCCCCAAATCTCCAGGAGTTTCCCAACCCAGAGTTGGCAACCCTAACTCAGGTGTGGTAATTACTAAATAGGCCAGGCCCATTGAACCTGTAAACAGCATGCATTATTATTACATTTTAATAGGTTTATGCTCTATATTTTATGATATTGTGATGCATACCACTTTGAAGGCATTTTTTCCCAAAAAGTAGAATACATGTATTTGAATAAATAAGTATGTAGATAAATTCATAAACAAATGGCTACCAGATACATGATCAATCCCTTGCTTCTTCAGTTCCTGAAAAGCCTGGAGCAGAGAAACAGGATGTGTAGCCAGGGTAACCCTGCTTTCCAAAGAACCCCTTTGGATTGATGGCATCAGATCTGCACGGGACCTCTGCTCTGTGCTTTATCAGACAAGCTCCCAGATGGCCCGAGCAGCGAAGCCACCTGAGCTTTTTACAGTCACAGCTTAGCATATGGGGTGCTATACTTACTATCTGGTGAGGCTGCATCTGAACAGATGCTTATCCTTCCTTCACAGTAGCTGGAAGAAGCCCTTCTGTGCGATAAACAGATTAACATTGATTTCCACATGGTCATTTTCAATAGTCAGGTAAGACAAAGTAGGTCAGATAGATATCCAAGTACAAGTCAGAACAGCAGTAGTTTGGCATGGGAAGCGATTTATGTATCGGCATCCCCTAATGGATTTGTTGTCGTTTTCATACATCTGGCATACAAGCTTTGATTTTTGTTGCTCAATGAAGGTTTCAAATTCTTCTCTCGGTGCCGATGACGAGACTTGAAGCTTGATGGGGATAACAACTGAAGAGATGCCGGTTATGCTTAATCTAAAGTTTCCTAACTGAGCCAGATGAGGAGGCTGAATGCCAAGGATGAAACCATTTTTAAAAGAAAGTGAAGAAAGGGGTAGTTTTATCCTTTTCAGAACAAAATGAATTTTAATTTTTTTCCCTAGAAGGTATTAGTAGACCAATTTTTAAAAAAACAAAACCCACCTTGACATTTACTTGTGATCAAAGGTTAACAAAAATCTTTGAAATTATGAAGAAAAATTCTCCAACCCCAAAAGATAAGTACTGCTAGTTACACTGAATTCCTAGATCAGGTTCTGCCAATTTAAGATGCAGCCCTGCAGGTAGTTAGTCATGCACACAACTCATTGAAGCCAATAGAATTTATCCAAGTATAATTGATGGCAAGATTGCACCCAAAGTGACTCAGGTTTAACTCATTATTGAGCTTTCCTCATGCTATTTGTGCATATGTGACTATTATTAATGCCGAAGAGGAGGAGGGACATTTATCATTTAAAACTAGCATTCTGGCCGTTGTAGGCTTTACATTCACATTGCAAGAGTGGAGGGTGAAGAGCCTCCTTACTAAAATGACATTGTCATCCTAAACATGATTATACCCTTTTCAGACCAAGGAAGTCAAGCTTGACAGGTAGCTTGACTATAATAACCCAAGCACAACTAAACTGTTCACATCAGAGCCTGATAATAGAAAATATGTATATCTAATGATTCAATGGTCAAGTTTTCCTTGAGGAAACTTTGGCAGATGTGATTGAGGGTAGCCAAGAAGTTCTGTGTACATAAATTAAATGGTCTGGATTAGAAGGAAGGGAGAAGGGAGGGGGAGGGAGGGAATGCCCTGTGAAATAGCTGCCCATTCTCCTTGTTGACCTTTGCGCTCACATCTGAGGTGCCCTACTTAAGATCTTGTTAATAACGATTGTCGAAAGTCTGTGTAAGACAGATAAGCATACCTTCTGGTAAGGCTTTTTATTACATCCCCATGGAGATCTTCACAGGAAGAGATGGGCAAGTGCATGTTAAGTCAGTCTCAGAAAAGGGCACACTTCTTGTACTTCACATGAGGGAGGCAGCTGGCAGACAAGTGATGCCACCTTTGTGTTGTATTTGTGTGAAGTTCAGAGTGTACTGCCAAATGATCTAGGCTGCACTGTACACACTATGCCCAATACCAGAACTGCTATTTGTTCCTGCATTAGGGAACCAACAGTTCTGCGTATATGAATCCAAGGGATTGGATCCAGAACAGAACTCTCCTGCCTCTCCTTTCCCACTGCAGTCCACTGATCTGCATGAAATGCTGTACCTGGGAGACAGGAGATGCTGTGGAATGGCACGAGGGCAATAGGAAAGGGGAATGAGGGGAAATTGCCAAGTTAGACTGGATCCAACCCAAAGGATAAAACCTGTCACTGTAACTCACAATACAATGGAGGAAGGGACATCAACCCTTCAGAAAGAATTTGCTTGGCTATTCTTTCCATTCACAACAGTAAGATGACTCCTCTGTTGGCTGCAAGTCCCTTTTCCTTTTGCATTCAAGAGAGCTTTGGGCTTGTGCCACAATTCGAACTAGCTACTTAACATAGTCACAGGATTTATTTATAGCAGAATAAACCCTCCCGTGCTTTCTGCGGCACAGAGTCAGGGCAGTTCATCTACATGATGAAGATCCTGTATGCTGCAGGGTAGATTAGGTTTATTATCCATTGAATAGGTATCTTTCCTAGGAGTATGTGAAATGTCACGCTGAGTGCAGCACAAGGCGATAGGGTAGCCATACATCTCCGACAGTACTAGAATACATATTGAGGAAGAACAAACACTGCTCCACTGACAAATCTTTAAATAAACTTGTACATGTATTGAGCTGTCTGTTTCTTTAATCCAGTTAATACAATCCCCTTGGAGAGGGAGAACAGAGCAGAAACCAGGGTGGGTTTTTTTAAGAACTGGCATAAAAACACTAATTGGAGAAATATTATTGAATGATATTAGAGAATAAGGCAGATGTTCACCTTCCTGTGTTTTGATTGCCAATGAAATGGCTGGATCTGTCCAGCAATAATCGCATAGGATCATTTTAAGATCATTTTCATTCTTTGGAATGGGGCTCAATAACTGCGGTCACACACGCTAAATGATCCACTTTCAATGCACTTTCCAACTGAATTTTGCCAGTTCACATAGTAATACCCTGTTGGAAAGTGTGCTGGAAGTAGATTGAAAGTGGATTATTTAGTGTGTGTGACCACAGCTTTTGTGGCCATGACCCACTGAGGATTAGTTGTGTTTGGTGTAGTGGTTAAGTGTGTAGACTCTAATCTGGGAGAACCGGGTTTGATTCCCCACTCCTTCACTTGCACCTGCTGGATTACCTTGGGTAAGCCATAGTTCTGACAAGAGCTGTCCTTGAAAGAGCACTTCTCTCAGAGCTCTCTCAGCCCCACCTACCTCACAGGGTGTCTGTTGTGGGGAGGGTAAGTGTAAGGAGTTTGTAAGCCACTCTGAAACTCTGAGTGAAGGGCGGAGTAAAAATCCAATCTCCTCTTCTTCTTTCCAATGGAACGTAGTAAGGAGGACTAGCTTTAGCCATATCAGTGTCTATAACTGTATAGGGCCCAGAGCAGGAAGAAAACTGTCATTTCCATGTCCTTAACAAAGGAAGGAACCCAGAGAATAAAAAGTGATACTGTATATTGATCAGTTTCAAGATGGAAGCTATTGAACTACTACTTTTCTTTCTACACCTAGTATTTTAGGGACTGTCTGTCACCACGGCAGGTCAACTGCAAGTGAAGGACAACTGGTAGGCTTTTAGATCTGAAGAGGTAGCATTCATTAACCCTCACTCAGTGATTTAAAAATAGTCCAGTGTAGCTCTGGGCACTAAGACTAGAGACTAAAAAGGGAGAGGAAAAACAAACGACTTAGGCAATCAAGCAAGAGAAGGGACCCAAACTTATCTCTTGGGTCATCTATTGTATATTTGGCTCCCATTTCTTTCTATCATGCTCATGCCTTCTGTGCTAGCTGCATGTTCTTCATAACTGCAAGTCTATCCACTCTATAAAACAAGTTCTTAAAACTTGCACTGATGTTTCCATTTAGTTTGCTTTTTTAAAAAGACCTTTTGGAAAACTTACAAAAGTCTAACCAGTAGATGGCAGGCCTACAAAGCCTGATAAGACATCCGAAACTATTTTTCTTGCTCAGAAAGGCAGAACAATAATTTCATTCAGAATTTTCTCATTTAAAAAGTTAATAAACATTTCTGTATTTTACCTACTGCAACAGGAACATTTTAAAGTGCTATATTGTGTTTTAAAAAAAAAAAAACACCAAAAACTTGTGATTAGATCCTGAATGGTCCAAGCCAGACAATTTCTGCTCTTGCCAAAATGTTCTGCTTCACAGAAGTGAATAAAACAGGACATAATAAAGTGCAGATAATTTCCTTTATAATAATATTCTGCTTGTCTAATAATATTCAGCTTAGCCAAGTCACATAAGTCATTATTATTACTACCAGTATATTCTTTACAAGGTAAAAAAAAGACCTGCAGGAAAAGCATGGACTAATAAATTGTATTCCGTCTAACCCACTTTCTGATTATTCTTCCAGGAGTTATATATACTATATATGGAACTGTAATACACCATCTTTACAATTATATTGAACATGTACAACATGACTATGTCATAATGCTTAACAGCTCAGGAAGTAGTGGAGAAAAGATTCCATTTAAATATAGCTCTTTTGGTTCTAAGCATCCATATTATCATTTTAAGTATCAGTTCTTGCAGAGAACGAACCAGAGACTCTGATGACGGGTTCAAATTATTGTTTGGGCTGTTGGTTAGGTAACTACAGAGGGGAGGGGACTATCAGGAGGGGCTTCCCTCCTTTTCTACTGCCCAGCTGCCAGGACAACCTGCATGGAATGCTGGGGATCCATCACTGGATCCTAAATGTGTAACAAAGCTGCAAAAATATCCATGGGAAAGGATGGATTATCTGAATTGCAGGCACAGCACTGGAGAAGGGGTTTAAACTTTTCCTCCCACATACATGCAGTTTCCACAATTGACAAAACAACCTTCTGGAGGTGTAGGGGAGGAGGCTGCTTTAAAATCATGTAAGAAAAAATACCATTAGCCATGTTTTGCTAGTCTTTTCCCAGTCCCCTGGGGTTTAGAACAGATGGGGAAAATCTTTTCATCAGCTCCCTCAGTTCCTGTGACACAGCCTCACCCTCTCCTCATTTTTTTAGGTAACTAAAATATAGCTCTGGGGATCTGATTGTCAGGGCCACATGCAGTTTCCCTGCTAGGAAAGCATAGGGAGAAGAATAAATACATACATAAATAGCAGGAGGATATAGGGAAACCTCCTCAAGCATTCATACTTCTCTGTCAGTATGACTTCAAGCTTCTCCAACTCTATTTTCCCTGTAAAATGGTACCTTCAGAGTACTAAAGATGAGGTGTTTTTCATGTTCAGTTGGACTTTCAGAATCTGGACAGGCTACAGGTCATATCTCAGTTCAGTTATGAATTCAGTGGATAGATGAGACACTGTTTCTTCAGCTGCTCAGTAATAATAATGACTCCCAATGTAAGGCTGTTGTGAAGATCATGTGTCTCAGGATAACCTGAGGTGCTGCAAACATTTGGAGAGTACCAAATAAATGTAGGTGGGCAACCTACATATGACATTTCTGTGACTGGAATACCCATTATGTTATTTGTCCTACAAAGCCATCATGGCAGAACCAATACAGACTGGGGCACAGTGCTGGGAGAGAGGAGTCATCCCTTCTTCCCCTCATGCCATACCAAAGATGTCCCACAGCCGCCTTTGGGCAAACAATACAGATACCAGAAGTTTTTGTCTACTGAAGCTAAAAGCAGCTCAGAATAGGAGGTGTGTGTTTGATTAAAGAAATAGCACAGGGGAGAGTTCAGCCCATTCCCCAAAGCTGCAGTTGTGGTCCATATTGAGGTTCCTGCATCCACTTTTCAGAATAAAACAAAACTGCATGATCCAGTTACTGAACTCTACAACATATACTTTGGCCCAGTATCATTAGTCCATCTTTTCCCACCAACAGAGTTGATCCTTTCCCAACTTGGTTCCAGGACAGATGAAATCCCTCTATACATTTTCATCCTGCATTCTTCCAAGAAGATCAGTGTGGTGTGGAATCATCCCCAAAAGTCCCACCTCTCCTTTAAGGCTCTCAACCAATTCTTGTGATTATTATCTCCAGCAAATCCAAATGATTGTTAGCCAATCAGAGCCCATGGAACTCCACTGGGTAGAAGGGGTGAGCAAGCCTCAGTTTTAAAACAGAGAGGGAAAAAATTCTCTTCTCAGATAGGGGGTTGGAGGCTCTGGTTAAGAGCATCAAGTTAGTGAGGATTTTTTTTAAATTATTTTGTTAGGTAGGGTGGGCAGGCTTAGGAGAAAGACATTATTTGTAGGTGATAAATAAGCATCCTGGAAAAAAACAGAAGTACCAGTTTTGCCTGGGCAGTTTCTGAGAGAAGGGACTGTGAGGTAAGAGGGGAAACATATACATTTGAGGGAACTTTCATTTTTTTGGTAACCAGATCTAGTAAACCTCCTTACTTGAGGCAAACTTTCTGAGGAAGGGACACAAGAACCTCTCAGTGTTTATTTACTTTAGTTGGGCCAGTAACAAAGTCTTGGGAGAAAAGTTGTAACTGCTGTATCCCAGTGAAGAGTACCTTTATAAACTGAAATATTCCACAACTAACATGTACTTTGTTCTTTTGTGTTAAATAAAATATATTGTTTCACCTTTACCCACCCAGTTGAATATACAGAAAATTTACCTCATAAATTCATCCAGTATTGTTAGAACAGCATCTGAGCAGGAGACCTGTGGAAGCATGCAGTTTATATAAACTCCCGTCACCCATGCTCATGATTGTGCGAAGCTAGTGAATCACAAAGGCCCCAGTCATATGGGCCAGAAAATGCAGGGGTGAGGCGTGGCAATTCACCCCGGAGCAAAATAAGGCGCGGTAGCCCGATCATACGGGCCACCGGGTTGCCACGCTCCAGCTCCAAGTGCTGATCACACCACGCTGCTGCAGTGTGGCAAAAAGTGGAGCAGCAGACCACGCAAGCCGCGCTGTTGCGAAGTGCGCATGTGCCGTCAGGGGGGGGTGGCCCCTGCTGGTGTCTTGCATATGCGCATGCCTCATTCAGCGTTGGTGCGCATCCCATGGAAACTTACAACATCCGGAAACCCCGAGACATGGGCTGGTGTCGGAAGCCGCAGAATACTGGCACTCCTGCGATCAAATGCCAACCTTTGCCCCGGGGTTTCCGGAAACTAGTACTTCGACCCTAGTAGGTTTTTACTCCACATTTTCGGAGGGAAGCCGTGGGTTGGCCACGGGAGCACTACGCCTCCCAGATGTGCTTGTATGATCGCTCACGGAAAGTCTGCGGGGCTCGCGTGTCTTCAGCAGGGCAAATGCTCCGTGTGAACGGGGCCAAAGAGAGGCTGGAGTGAAGGAGGAGCTGTTTTGAAAGATTCCAGGCAACTACAGAGGACCCTGAGCAATGTTCCCTCTAAGCTGTAGAGTCTTGTGAGCAAAAATTCTACCTTGTGAGCTACTGGCATTAAATATGTGAGTAAGCTAGTTGGCTGCTGCATAAATCAGTTTGCTCTGGAGCCCTTCTTCCTGAGCTAAAACAACAATCTGTGAGCTGGAGGCAAGAAAATGGTGAGCTAGCTCACACTAACTCAGCTTAGAGGGAACACAGACCCTGAGGTGTTTCAATAGAACATAATCCTAAACACAATAAAGCCTTGGGGCTAGAATACAGTTGCCTCAGAGCATCATCCTACACAGCCTCCTCCTAGGACTGACACAGTGGCCTATAACCATTTTATTTTCACAATCACCCTCTAAAGCAAATGAGGCTGGGAGAGAGAATGACTGGCCCAGGCTTCATGGCAGAGGGCAGATTTCAGGCATGGATCCCAGATCCACGTCCTGACACACCAGCCACTGCACATATGCTTACTCCAGCACAGGGTGAAGTAGCTGGGCTAGGCTGACCTGACACAGATTATGTTTATCAGATTTTGGAGAAGTAATTTCAGCAGGTGAGGGAAGCCATGCCTGTTGGAACTTTCATCTGCAATCACCCTTGCCTATTCAATTGTTAAAGGGATTGTAGCCCTATTCTCCTTTGCTCTCTGCAGTAGCTGGAGTAGCTCTAAAGAAAACTGCTCATACTTAATCAGCTGAATCTCAGTGCTTTGCAGTCAGATTGTGGCAAAGGTCAGTTTGACCCATATGCCACTGCTGAAGTGTAAAGGCATCCTTAGACCAATTGTATGAGAAATTTGAAGGTTTCTTCATAGCAGTCTCTTACTAGAACAATATAAAAACAGTGCTGGGTTTTCGTTCTCACACTGTATAAAGGTCATATTTCATAGCTTATGGCCTCACAGCCATGAAATTACAGCCTTCTCATTACAGCCTCAAAGAATTCCAGCTATAATGGTTACCTATCAATCTGTGGTTTGGGATACAAAAGAAACGCAGTGGGCAAAACCACCATTAGTTAGAAAGCTCCTTGTGAGTGGCAAATCTCTGGGAAAACTTGCTGATCATACCCTGATGGCATTACAGAGAGGCTCAGTCCTTGAACTACTCCACCAAAATAAACTCTATTCACTTTCACAGGACTTGTGCCAAGGGACCGTTTGAGCATGGGCCAGATAGTCAAGAAGTATTAATCTTCTCCAGGGAACAGTGAGAGCTCTGCTACAGCCATTCCATCCACTTATGGAACCAAATAGTAAATGTGAATTCATGTTGCCCGCATCTTTCATCGGCTAACGGGGACGGGGAGTACATTGTAAGTACTGGTCCAATAATGCATATGTAATAAAGACAAAACTCAGTATACCCATACATTTGCAATTATTTTTTATAGACAGGGTTCCAACATGTAACAAAACATGTGGCAGGATACGAGCTTTCATGAGTCACCGCTCACTTCTTCAGATACAGCTAGAATGTGAATCCATCTGTCCTATATATTGGAAGGTGGAGTGATTTCAGATGTCGAATGACATTAACAGGCAAATGACAATAGCAGGTGAATGACAATAGCAGATTAGATTGGATTAGGTGTGATATGCCAACCTAAAACAACTTCTCACCCACAATGATAAACTACTTAACAGTAACATGGATTCTGGTACCCAGGCCTGCAACAAACCAAGATGCCAGCTTTGCTCTCATACAGATCCTAGCAACACCATCAATGGCCCCAGCAACATCAGCCATACCATCTCAGGTTCATACTCCTGCTCATCCTCTAATGTAATTTATGCCATCAAGTGTCAGCAATGCCCTTCCAGCCTCTACATTGGACAAACAGGCCAGTCCCTTTGACAAAGAATTAATGGACATAAGTCTGACGTTAGAAACCACAACATTCAAAAACCGGGGCGGGGGGGATTTAACCTTCCAAGACATTCAGTTGCTGACCTAAGAGGAGCAGTTCTCTTGCAAAGGAATTTCAAAGGGAGATTAGAAAGCGAAACTGTTGAATTGCAACTGATAATGAAGCTCAAGACAATGCATCCATCTGGACTTATTCAGGACCTAGGTTTCCTGTCTCATTACCATTGCTGATTTCTCCATGACGATTACCCCTCTACATATCACACCTAACCCAATCAAGCCTGCTAGTGTAATTCACCTGCTATTGTCATTTGCCTACTAATGTAATTCGATGTCTGAAATCACTCCACTTTCCAATGTATAGGACAGATGGACTCACATTCTAGTTGTATCTGAAGAAGTGAGCAGTGACTCAAGAAAGCTCATATCCTGCCACAAATTTTGTTAGTCTTTAAGGTGCTGCTGGACTCTTGCTCTTTTCTGCTGCTACAGACAGACTAACACAGCTACCCATCAGTGCAATGTTATAAGTCATTGTCTTAGAAGTTTTGCATAGAAAAAAGACAAGACAAGCCTTGTGTACACCATGAGGGAGCCAATTTTCCATTAATTTCTTGTCAAAGAATTTGAGCACATTTAGAAAGCTGTGATTTGCAGGATACTAAATTATGGGCCAACCAGATCCATAGTCAAGATTTCTTGCTGTTTTATGTCTAAGTACTTCAGTTTAACTACATCATTAATCATAGCCTCAAAGGACAACAAAAATGAATCTATAAAGAGTTAAAGAAATCTACAATAAACCTTCCTAGAGCCATAGTTTCTTCTGATAAAGTGAATTCTTTTTAAAAAACATTCATCTGCATTTTGGTTTCCCAAGAAGCTTCATATACTTCTACCCCAAAAAAAATATTTAAATTTGATATGTGCTATTTTAAAAAAACACTCCTTAAGTTTTCTTTCATCATCTCTGCTGTCTCCAGCAGCAAAACATTTTGTAAATAATATATGGGTACTGCATGCTGAAAATAAACAGCAAATTAAAACTTTTATAAATTCCAAAGTAAAAAAGTTTCCTTGGTACTTCAGTTTATCTAAAAAAATTTCTCATAACCATATTGTATAATTTCCACAAAATTTAAATTCATTAGACACCATGTTCTTTTTAATTTTCTTTCATCATTTCATCTGTTCCTATGAGCAGGCCATAAGATCTTCCTCCTAGAAAACAAGCCTAGGGGCAAATATTTACTGTAGCTTCTACTCTCATTTTAATTTTTGATACATGAAGAAAACCCATCTCTATATTCTGTTATGCCTGACAGAATTCCATGACTGCAGCTGAAGTTTTTGTGTGTATCTGTGTCTCTGTGTGATTTTTGGCTTCCTCTGTCCCTGGTGAGCACTGCTGCCACATTTTAACTTGAACATAGTCACCTGATACATGACCTCTCACCCTATGACCTCATTTCCAATAGGGCTTTAAGCTGGGGGATTCAAGCCTGTGGCACAAAGACAGTTGCTTAAGGAAAACAGGCCACTATTTCAGTCAATGTCCTCTTATATCTCTGACACTTTTTGCTAAAATATTTAACCTTCAGCTCTAAAGGAGATGACATTACTTTTTTCATGGGTTTGAGAGTATGACCTTTTCTATCACAATCATTTACTCACTTTTGAGTTTGGCATGAAGCAGTATAGCTGCTAAGGTATGTCCAAAAACAAAGAGACACATTTGCTGATTGATTAAAAGTAGGACAATGCTGGAATTAAGTTTCTTACAGTGTCAATTATCATGCATAGACAAACTATTCGGGAATTTCCCTTCCTCTCATTTTCTTTCCCCTTTTCTCCATGTCTGTATATCACTGTGCATACATGTTTCTTTGTATTAATATTATTATCTCTTTACAAGAAAGTATTTTCTTTTCATTCATTGCTCATCTCAAACGGTCACAAATCCAATGTTAATTTTTCAGGTATACTATAAAAACCATTATACTCTTATAGCCATTAAAAATTAAACCCATGCAGTATCAAATGTAAGCAATCCGTGTATTGTTTTTGTTGTGTGAGAAAAACAAAGATATGATATGGAAACCAAATGAGTGCCTGTTGTTAACTGATCACCTATATTTCACAGTGCCTTTACAGCTTGCCTACCAGCAAAAGAGTTGCAAATGTATGCTGTCATAAGGAAGACCCCGATTTGGGAGCCGGCAAGTAGCTTCAGGGCTGGTGGAAGAGTGAAAACTGCAAAGGTAAGATGCTTGTACCAAGGGGAAACTTGACTGCTCAGTTCTGTAGCATCCCTGCAGAGTTGGAGTGCGCAGTTTCTCCATCTCAGCACAGAATGAAGCTATCCTGACACACTGCAAGGTAGCGGTAAGAATAAGATTAAAGCACAGTGAAGGAAAACTGCTGATAGAGAGTGAGACACACTAAAGCAACAAAAAAGAAATGGACAGATAACCCTGTTGGCTTCTCCTGTACTGATTGTACTCATGGCTTAGACAGAAGTGCTAACTTATGTGAACTTAAGGGGATGGTGCCTTGTTTGTAAAATGCAGGATGCTGAATATTAACCCCTCCTGGAAGCCAAATCTTTACACTGTGATCAGAGCTTCATTTCTAAAATAAGTGTTGGGATATTTGGTTAATATAGCAGAGTTTGCCCAATCACAGAAGCCTGATACTGAGTGCAGTAAATAAATCTCCCAAGAAGTATATTGCAAAAAATAAAAAAGTAAACTTAGATTTATTCAAGTAGATCCAGTTCACATTCAGGTTGCAGTCAAAAGAAAATAAAAGAAGCCTAATTCAAAGAGTACTTTCCCTATCACAAATGACCAGCTTGTCCAGCATCATGTGTGGGGGTCTATGAGGGCATTGTATCTATAGGCAAGACCTGCAGAGACATGTGTGTCCATGGACGGCATGTACAGAGACAGAGAGAGAGGCAGGGGTCAGAGGGCAGCTCCCAGGTTAAGACAAAGGCTGCAGTCACACACACTAAATAATCCACTTTCAATCTGCCTTCCGACTGGATTTTGCACAGTTAATATCCAGTTGGAAAGTGCACTGAAGTGGATTGAAAGTGGATTATTTAGTGTGTGTGACCACAGCCAAAAAGAGGCATCCTATTCAAGGAGATAATACCTATACACCCCTAGAGCGGTCTTATAGCCCTGTGGCCTCATAGCTCTTCTCCCTAATTGCCAATTGTAGGGGAAGCTTGTTAGGTAGCTAGTAAAGAGAGAAAGGAAGGCGTTCAATTCTCTGTACTTCAGTGGTTCCTGACTGAGAAAAAAGGTTCTTCTGAATTTAAGCTATGGTCATCGCCGCCTCCCCCCATCACCCCCACCTATTCCCTGGCTTGCTTGGGCACCCTGCAGCTGCAGAGCGCCCAGGCAAGCCAGTGCTGGGAGGGAAGGGCGGGGGTTAAAACTCCTGCCCCTTCCCTGGCTTGCGGCTTGCCTGCCCTCCCCCTCCCCCTGGGGGGGAGAGGAGGCGGGGGCGGCATGGTGGGTGTCTCCAGGCCCCACCAGGAGGTTGGCATCTGCGCCCGCCTAGGGTGCAGAGCCACCTTGAGCCGGCCCTGGCTATGGTTACGGCTATGGCCAAGCTATGTCCCCAGTTAAGTCCAGCAGCTCACTCAGAAGTGTCATCTCAATCTAATGGAGTTTTCACAAGTACCTTTTAGTGTCTTTACAAGTACAGAAAGAACCACACTTTCAATCACTGGCTATGTGCACAAGGCATGGCCATGACGAAGCAGTGTTAAGCATTTATAAAGTGCTTTAAAGTTTTCAAAACACTTCACATACATTGTCTTGATTACTTTTACAACACTTCTGTTGATCCCCATCTCTTCATATTACAGGTGTGAAACTAAGGATGAAAGATAGTAACTTGGCTATGGCCGCATAGTAAGTTCATATGTTAGGTGAAATTTGAATTAAAGAGGACTTCCTAGCTCACAGCCTCTTAATCTGCTATGCTGTACTAGGTTTCCTTCCAGCTCATTTTATTTTACCTCACAGCTGAGTTGCTTTTTCTACTATTGATATCTTATTTTATTGGGAGTAAACATGGCAGCCATACAAGTGAATCTTCAGTGGCACTCTTGTTTCTTTGGACCAGGATTCTGTGAGGAAACAACCAGTGTTCCCTCTAAGCTGAGTTAATGTGAGCTAGCTCACAGTTTTTTAGCCTCCAGCTCACACATTTTTGTCTTAGCTCAGGAAGGATGGCTCCAGACTAGCAAACTAATTTATGTAGTAGCCAAATTGCTTGCTCACAACTTTAATGCCAATAGCTCACAAAGTAGAATTTTGGCTCACAAGGCTCCACAGCTTAGAGGGAGCATTGGAAACAACATGTATTGTTGGGTAGACAGATAGACATAATGAACAAAGTTCATAAAGTCACTGCACAGGCAAACGAAGAAAGAAACTAATGAAGTTCAAACAAAACTTGGAGGATTTTTTTACAGAGTTATGCCATGCAAGCAGCCATGCACCTCTGGAGAAAAGAAACATAGGCTGAGTTCAGACTGGCAATTTGGCCCGATATAGGGACGTTTCAGAAATGTTTCACAAATGGATTAAAGGGGCCAGTTAACACAGGCACAGCTGTCAGGCATTCCCCAGCCGTAGAATCATAGAATGTTAGAGTTGGAAGGGACCTTGCAGGTCATCTAGTCCAACACCCTGCCCTCTGCAAGAGCATAGCTGAAAGATAGCCTTACATACCTACAACATACCCAAAAGATGGTCATCGAGTCTCCGTTTGAAAACATCAAGCGAAGGAGCATCCACCATCTCCTGAGGCAGTCTGTTCCACTGCTCAACCACTCTTACAGTTAGGAAGTTTCTCCTGATATTTAGCTGGTAACAACTCCCTTGTAATTTCCACCCATTAGATCTAGTCTTGCAATCCAGAGCAAGAGAGAATAGATCTGCTCCACCTTCTACATGACAGACAACTCTGCAAATACTTGAAGACTGCAATCATGTCCCCTCTAAGTCTTCTCTTTCCCAGGCTAAACATACCCAACTCCTTCAGCCTTTCCTCATAAGACTTGGATTCAAACCCTCTCACCATCCTGGTCGCACTCTTCTGGACATGCTCGAGCTTGTCAACATCCTTCCTAAAATGTGGTGCCCAAAACTGGTCACAGTACTCCAGGTGAGGCCTGACCATAGCAGAATAGAGCGGAACTACCACCTCCCGTGATCTGGACACAATGCTTCTGTTAATGCATCCTAAGACTGAATTAGCTTTCTTCACAGCCACATCACACTGCAGGCTCATGTTTAGCTTGTGATCAACCAGAACACCTAGATCCCTTTCACATGTGCTGCTATCAAGCCAAGTCCCTCCCAGTCTATATCTGTGCCTTTGATTTTTTGTACCTAAGTGTAGGACTTTAAACTTATCTCTATTGGAATTCATTTTATTTGTCTCAGCCCACTGTTCCAGCCTATCTAGATCATTTTGAATCCTGACTCTGTCTTCTTCAGAATTAGCAATCCCACCCATCTTTGTGTCATCTGCAAATTTGATAAGCATCCCCTCTATGTCTTCCTCCAGGTCATTTATAAAAACATTAAACAACACCAGGCCTAGGACCAAGTCCTGTGGCACTCCACTCGAGACTTCCCTCCATGTAGACGCAGAGCCATTTACGAGCACTTATTGGGTATGATTTTTCAACCAACCATGAATCCATCCAATGGTTGCACCATCCAGACCACACTTAACCAGCTTATCCTCAAGGATATCATGAGAAACTTTGTCAAATGCTTTACTGAAATCTAGATACTCTATATCCACAGCATTGCCAAAGTCAACCATTTTAGTAACTCTGTCAAAAATGGAGATAAGGTTGGTCTGGCATGACTTATTCTTGATAAACCCATGCTGGCTACAACCAATTAACTCATTCCATTCAAGGTGCTCACAGACAGAGCATTTAATAATCTGCTCTAGAATTTTCCCAGGTATTGATGTCAAACTGACAAGCCTGGAATTTCCCGGGTCTGTCTTTTTTCTTGAAGATTGGGGCAACATTCGCTCTTCTCCAGTCTTCTGGCACAACACCAGTACTCCAGAACATCTCAAAGATTAGAGCCAGAGGCTCTGAAACAACATCTGCAATTTCTTTTAGCACCCTGGGATGCAAGCCATCTGGCCCTGGAGATTTGAAAGTATTTAAGGCAGCTAGATGCTCTCTAACCATTTCCTTACTTATTCTGGACTGGCAGTCCCCCCTTCCTTCATATGCCCTGCATTCTTCAGTTTGTATACAGCTCGCCTTACGGTTTAAGACTGATGCAAGTGAGAGTTGAGTAATTCTGCTTTGTCTTCATCCCTTGATAAGTCTTGACTGTCTTCCCCTAGCAATGAGCTTACCCCATCCCTGTTCTTCTTTTTGCTCCGAACATAGGCAGCTCCATCTGCGCTTTAGCCTTTCTGACACCATCCCTACAGATTCGAGCCTGCTTCTTGTACTCATCCTCAGTAATCTGACCCTCCTTCCATTTCCTGTACATTTCCCTTTTTAGTCTCAGCTCTTCAGAGAGTTCCTTGTTCAGCCACCTTGGCTTCATTACCTGTCTCCCACCTTTCTTTCTTACTGGAACAGTTTGCGATTGTGCCTTAAGCACTTCATTTTTCAGCATCACCCATCCTTCCTGTGCAGATTTCCCCCTCAGCATTTTCAGCCACGGGATCCTACCTATTATTTCTCTGAGTTTTTTGAAATCAGCTTTCCTGAAGTCCAGGATGCGAGTCTCACTATGTCCTGGTTTCACATCCTTCTCTATGTCAAATTCCAAGCTGACATGGTCACTATTCCCCAGGGATCCCACAACATTCACTTCATCAATCAGTTCTTCCTCGTTAGTCAGAATTAAATCTAGGATAGCAGATCCTCTGGTTCCCACCTCCACCTTCTGAGAAACGAAGTTGTCCGCAAGACTATTCAAGAATCTGTGGGATGCCTCATGTCTAGCAGAGCTAGATTTCCAGCAAATATCTGGATAGTTGAAATTTCCCATAACCACTACATCCTGTCTCAGTGAAAGTTTAGCAAGCTGTTGCACAAATGCATTATCCTGTTCCTCTGTTTGATTTGGAGGTCTGTAGTATACCCCCACAACAATATCCCCTTCTTCCCCCCCTCCCACTCTATCCTTACCCACACACTTTCAACAAGGCAACTCTCAAAATCCTGAATTTCAGTGCAAGCATATTCATTTTTGACATATAGTGCCACCCTGCCTCCTTTTTCGTTTATTCTGTTCCATTTGAACAAGGTATATCCTTCAATTGCTGTTCTCCATATATGGGAGTCATCTCACCAAGTCTCAGTGATACCTATCAAATCATACTTACTTTCCAATATTTGAAGTTCAAGTTCCTCCTGTTTATTTCCCATACTCTGTGCATTTGTATAACGACATCTCAGATTACAGACATCCTTTCCTACTGTAAGTCCCTTCGTACTCAACCCATCTTGTAACGCTTCCCTCCCAAGTTTAAAAAGTACCAGGTGAAAGTGGTAGCACACCCTGGAGAGTGCGTTGATCCTGCTTCCCAGAAGTGTGAATGTTGAAAGCCATGAACAAGCTGATCCGGTAGGGATGCACATAAGCGCATACAACCAGATTTTTTTAAAAAGCTACTCACTTGTGCCTCCTCCCTGGTATGCTCCCGCATCAGTCAGTGCAGTATGATCAGGAAATACCCAGAACAGGTTGTTCCGGGTCTTTTTGCCACAACTCTCTTGCACTTCATACTGCCAGTCTGAACTCAGCCATAATCTCAGTTTACAAAAAAACAGGAAAACTGGAGTAACTGTCCAATCAAATTATTTAAATAGGTTTTTGTGTTGCAATCATGCAGTCATTCAAAGAATAATGTTCTTAGAAGATCATTTAGGCTACATTCAGAAGTCTTTACTGTCCTTTTTCATCATTTTCATGTTTTGACCCTGACCCTTCCCAGAAATCTAACAGATTTGTTAAACTACTATGACTTGTTTATTCAGTGATTCCTATTAGTCTTAGCAGAGATTCCTGATCTTACATACTTAAAAGGTAAAGCATGATTGTTGGTGAGAAGGGTGAGTCACAATTACTATTGCTGTTACTAGTACTACTAGTGGTAAACATATTGTAATCAATATCCCTACTGTGCCCCAATGTTATAGGATACATTGTTGCTGTGCTACAGGAGCGGGGTCCATCCATGTTGTTTAACTCATCCTCATCAGCATCATTCTGGGTGGAGTAATAAGTATTCTCCAAAGCCCCCGGTCTATTCTAGTGACTCAGTGAAGACTTCTGTGGCATGGTAAAAGTTTTGCAAGGTTTTTTCTTAGGTTCCCTGGTGTTACTAAAATAAATAGTTGGATGAGGGGGTTGTTGCTGCTGCTCTGTTCAGCTATCCTTCCTAAGTAAACAAGACGACAAATTATTTATACTTTGGTTATTTGTTCTCCAAAGTGCAGAGCCATTCAGAAGTGACACTGGGGTTTGTACCACCCTGCTTCTCCTACAAGGGATTCCTAAGTGAGACAGGCCAAGAGATGAGTCTCCATCCTATACCAGACTCCTTTGGGGCAATCTAGCCCTACTATCCCCTGGAGATGGACAAATATAAGAAGAGTGGGAAAATGTGAGGTATTGCGCTGTCTCTATGATATCATAATTCAGCACCACCTGTCTTTTGGACTATGGAGTCAACATCTCAGAGCTTAGATCTAGTGATCCATAGAAAATCAGAATTAAGATGTTTCTGTGGAAGCAGATGATGATTTGTGTACACAAGAATATTCAGTTAGAAGGAAAATTCTGCTGCTATAGCACTACATGCTACCTTCTTTGTAAGGACACATGGAAACTCTAAAACAAAAAAATAAAGTTTACAGGGCTGGGCAATAGCTGAGGACCGAACCCATTCCTCAAGAGCACTCTGTCAATTCAAAGGCTAAGACAACCTTTTCCCCTTTCTTATTGGACCTACCTACATATTGAAAGGAAACAATATTTGCACACATAAGAAAAGCCATCTATAAATATGGTGGTCAGAAGGGAATGCAATATAATGATCTACATTTCTTAGTAGACTGGGTACTACCAGATAAGAGCAGGCCTCACAGGGGAAAACTCTGCTATGTGGAACACTTAAGTGATTAAACAAAATTTCCCCACTGAGATGTCTCTGCTTAACCAGTATGCTTTCTGCATACAAGGAGGCAGGCTATTTTGTCTCTTCCCTCTGGCATCCCCCCCCACACAATACATTTCTTGTCCTGTCTAGAAATCCTGTTGAACTGTGTAAAGGTTGTGTAAAGGTTTCAGTTGCATTCTGATTAATCTGAGCATTCATTACCCTACATGTGCTGTTATATGTTTTAAACTGTGGTGCTCCAAAATATGACATTTATATAGACGTTATAGATGCATAAGTAATTATTCCTGGTTGTTAGATGTCTCATACAGGGCCCTTTCCATGCCAGTGCCTGTTAGCACTTCTGAGAGGTTTCCCTTCTACTGTCAGCTGGAAGTAGAATGAGAGCTATGGTTCCACATAGCTTTAAATATTATATACTCACCACAACAATCCTGCCCGTCCCCATAAGCAGCAATGTAAATTCCACTCAGTTAAATGGGCTTTCAATTGCAATCCTAAACTGAGTTACAACTAAGGCCATTGAAGTCAATGGATTTAAAAAGATGTAATTCTGTTTAGGATTAAACTATTAATCTCTTGAAAACATCTAGAGCAGCAGCTGCTTTCTCCAGCTACCAACCCTTTTATTAATTGGTCACTATACTCATACCAGAAGAACATCTACTTCTGCTTCATTGACTACACTAAAGCTTTTGATTGTGTGGATCACAACAAACTGTGACAAGTCCTTAAAGAGATGGGAGTACCAGACCACCTCACATGTCTCCCAAGAAACCCGTATAAGGGTCAAGAAGCAACAGTTAGAACTGGATATGGAACAACTGATTGGTTTAGCATAGGAAAAGGAGTACAACGAGGATGTATATTGTCACCCTGCTTATTTAATTTATATGCAGAGTACATCATGCAAAGTGCTGACCTGGATGAATCACAAGCCAGAATTAAGGTTGCTGGGGAAACATCAACAACCTCAGATATGCAGATGATACCATTCTCATTGCAGAAAGTGAAGAGCACCTAAAGAGCCTCTTGTTAAGGATGAAAGAGGAGAGCACCAAAGTTGGCTTGAAACTCAACATCAAAAAAACTAAGATCACAGCATCCAAACCCATCACTCCTTGGCAACTAGAAGGGGAAGTCGTGGAAGCAATGACAGACTTAATGTTCCTGGGATCCCAGATCACTGCAGATGGTAACTGTAGCCATGAAATTAAAAGATGCCTGCTCCTTGGGAGGAAAGCAATGGCAAACCTAGACAGCATAATAAAAAGTAGAGACATCACCCTGCCAACAAATGGTCAAAGCAATAGTATTCCCAGTTGGACCATGAGGAAGGCCGAGTGCTGAAGAATAGATGCTTTTGAATTATGGTGCTGGAGAAGATTCTTCAGAGTCCCTTGGACTGCAAGGAGATCAAATCAGTCAATCCTAAAAGAAATCAACCCTGACTGTTCCCTGGAAGGCCAGATTCTGAAGCTGAAGCTCAAATACTTTGGCCACCAAATGAGCAGGGAGCACTCACTGGAGAAGACCCTGATGCTGGGAAAGATTGAAGGTAAAAGAAGAAGGGATGGCAAAGAATGAGATGGTTAGACAGTGTTATCGATGCAACAACCATGAAATTAAGCAAACTCTAGAGGACGATGGAAAACAGAAGGACCCGGCGTGATGTGGTCCATGAGGTTGCAAGGAGTCAGACTTAACTGTGCAATGGAACAACGGCAACAGCAACAACACACTCATTCCAGTTGCCACCAAATCCTTTACTTCTGTCTTCAATTTTACAAACTTTAAGTATGTTTTAATAAAAGCAGTTGTGCTTTAGTGGGGAAAAATGAAATCTTCCTCTGTTCCCCCCAAACTGAGTGAAGGACCTTTCTGTCTCTCCCACTGTTTGGTGTGCCCCTCCCAACACCCAGCTCTTCCTCCCTGTCCCCATATCAGCTTTGCAAAAAGAAGGGACTAACCTTTGAGGTACTGAGACTAATAAATGAGCAGCATAGCAAGACAAGAGAGGGAGAAATTCCAATGGTAGCCCCTTTTTTCTTGCCTCCACTGCATCCCTTTGCTTCTGTAGCGAGTCAGTCCGTTGCCAGACTTTACGCTGGTGCCTGAAGCGTTTTTGTCCTGGACAGGCTGTGAAGTCAGCTGGGCTAGCACAGCAGGAGAAACACTATATGGGACAGGTTTTATTTCCCCTTGCCTCACGTTCTGTTTTTCTTCAAATATAGGCCTTTCTATCCTTGGCTTTCGGATTTCAGGAAGGTGGGGAAAACTCACTTATGACAGTTCAGGCCTCCTGTTGCCTATTGGTTAAACAAGGAGTTCAATTGCTTCCAAAACAAGGACACTCTTTCTTACCCTTCTGAAATTTGGCAGGGGGATACCGTGGGTGAGATGTTCATCCCAGTTGCGGGGGAAACAAAAAGCAGTACAGATGGAAACAATAATAAGTATGGATGTATCCAGATTAGGGTTTGAGCACGGCATGGAATTTCCCCCCCACACACCCTCTCAAGACAGCCCCATACTCCCTCCCCAGTCTTGTTCTTTGGGGAGAGAGGATGACCAGAAACATAATTTTGGGGGAAGTATTTCAGGGAGAGGGATTACCAGAAAATCACAGTCCGTGGGTAGAAGTCCTTGTGCCAGCAGAAACGTTCATGTCTACCCAAGCCATAGAAGAAAAGAATCCGAACTAGTGCAATAATGAAAATGAAGATGAAATTAAAACAGTATGAGACCTATCATCTACTGTTGTGCTCAGCAATGCTCCAAAGAACCACCCAAAAGCCAATTTCAGTTATTTTATTTAATTTCCTATTTAAAATGTGTTGACCATCTCTCCACTAAACGGGCTCACAACATTTAAAACAACATTGAATAACAATGTACAAAATGATCAAACATCAGAATAAGCAATTAAATGAAAAGCAGTTTAAAATAAGAGCAGTAAAACAATATAAGAAATAAAACAGTACAAGCAACAGACAAAAACTGCAGAAAAGGGGCAGGAAAAAATACACTCAAATGTCTGAGCAAATAACAAAGTTTTCACCAGCATTTGAAGCTTAATAACAGGCATTCTAAATTTGAAGTGCCACCACAGGAAAGGCTCTGCTGTTGATTTCCACTTACTTTCCTTAGAAGACATGAAGCAGAGCTCTGATGCTAATCTTAACAGGACAGGCAGGCTCATATGGCAGCAGAAAGTTCTTCAGATACTCTGATCCCAGATCCTTAGGCATTCTAAGGTCAGAAATAGCTTTCTAAATTGTGCTCAGAAATAAATTGTCAGCCAGTAATGTTCCTTTAAACTGGCAAAATATATTCTCTATAGCTATACCAGTGAACAATATTTCTGCTGCATTTTGTGTCCATGGTTCCTGAGCAGCATTCAAATACTAATTCTACAGTAGAGTGTAGATAACACAGGCCAGATTTTGCTTTTCAAGGAAATGACACCAACCAAACTTTAAAAATAAAATCTCATGCCCATTTCACAAACTCTGTAAAGGATTCTAATGACCTACAATAACTTTTCCCACCCCTAACAGTAGTCCCAAACATCAAACTTGAGGAACATTCCAGGAATCAAAATGGTAATCATTGCTTGCTATGTTGTGGTCCTTCTAAGAACCTTATCACTACAAAGAGATAATGTCAGAGTCATTCAGGGTATCAACTGAACGCCTTTAACAAGTCCTCTCTCCTTCCATTAGCATGAAGTACAAAAATATTCAGATTTAAAGAACTGGGTAACTAGACAAGATTTAACAAGACAACAAAGGTTCTTTTCCCTTATTCAGCATTAGCACAATTCCTATCATTATGGCATGGAGGGCAAGTGGGGAAAGGGCCCGTGGATGACACTGATGGCTGGAGGACCCAATGCATCTCTGTTTGTTTATTTTATTTTATTGAACTCGTATCCTTGCCCTCCCCACAAGCAGGTTCAGGGTGGGTTCCATCAATGTTAAGACAATATACAATACAATTAAAACCAATTTAAAAGAACAAGATTAAAACAACACAATAGTCATAAAATCATAAAATATTGTGCAGGATATAATCAATGACTCAGTAGCTAAAATAGAATGATAGTGTACTTCCCAGGTGGCTGTTCAAATCCAGGACATTACTGATGGCCAACCAAGAAAGGGGGGCACCCACTGCCTCAACTAAAAGCCCAGCAGGAACTCCATTTTGCAGGCCCTGCAGAATTGTAATAAATCCCGCAGGGCCCTGATCTCATACGGGAGCTCTTTCCACCAGATAGGGGTCAGGGACAAAAAGGCCCTGGCTCTAGTCGAGGCAAGTTGGATGTCCCTGGGGCCGGGGACTACCAAAAGGTGTTGATTCGTAGATCTCAGTTGTCTCTGGGGCTCATATGGGGAGAGGTGGTCCTGAAGGTATGCAGGCCCCTGGCTGTATAGGACTTTAAATGGTTCCGGAATCCAATGGGCAGCCAGTGAAGTTCACATAGCACTGGGTGGATGCAAGCCCACACAGATATTGCTGCCAACACCTACGCTGCCGCATTCTGCACTAGCTGCAACTTCTGGGCAGCCCCACGTAGAGAGAGTAACAAATTCAAGCCTGGAAGTGACCATTGCATGGATCACTGTAGCCAAGTCTTGGAGGGTGAGATATGGGGCCAACTCCCTGATCTGCCTCAGATAGAAAAAGGCAGACCTGGCAGTGACCAGGGAAGCATCCAGGAACACCCCCAGACTCTTCACCCTTGACATTGGTACCAGGGGAGCTCCATCGAAGGCTGGGAACCCGATTCCCAGTCCAAGTCCCCCGGCAACTCAGGTGCAGGACCTCTGTCTTCAGTTGGCTCTGTCGCAACCATCCAGGCACAGTTTGTAAAGCCCCATCCAGATCTAGTCTCTGACTGTACCAATACCCAGTCTGCAGAGTAGACAAGCTCTCTGTTGTGGTGGTAGGGGCTTTATCCCTCCCCAGTCTCCATAGGGATGCATGCCAACTAGTGCAAGAAAAGTATACAGCTTTGTCATCTCCATCAGAGACTGCCTATCACTAGAGCCTTGACATCCACCTCTATTCCCTTCCCCTGCCTGTTTGCCATCAAGTGAAAACAACATTTTGTTCCAGGACCCTACCTAGCAGCTCATAATGAAACAGCTCATGTAAACAGTACCCACACTTTGGTAGAAATGTAAAGTCATTCTCAGGCCACTGAGATACTGTGTACAGAAACACCAGCTAGGATGATTCTATGAGTTAACAACATCAGTAAACTTTTGTGGTTGGACAACATCCTTGTCAGGTACCTGTCTGCCAAGTCACTGTCTTTCCTTTCCCTTTCCTTGCTCCCCTTATTGGAACTGAAATAGGCAGCATCAGACACTAGGGAAAGGATTGAGAACCTTTCAACATGATTCCAGTTCCTAGCTTTTCTACTGCAATTATTAACAATAACTATATTAACAAACAGGCTCTGTTGAATTAGTTTCTTTCCACTTGTATATGCTTAATTAGTAAGAAGAACGCAAACATCAGAGAATTTTTTTGCAAGCCATCTCCAAATATTTTGACAGCAAATACAAATTTACTATTCTGTTACTTTAGCAGTACAGTATACTCTGAATACAAGAGGGCTTACTTCCAAGTATAGGATCAAATTGGATGCCCAGTATATCCATTTTGATGAAGGATGCTCTTTTACTCTCAGCATGTGTTGGATAATCCTGAAAAGCAGGACAGAACCATTGCTTCTGTAAAGCTCAGTTAGGGACTGTAGCTAAATAAGCCACTGTCTGGCACCCACCCTTTATTATAGAGACCTAACATGTGGGGCTTTCCTCTACTCCCTGAACAACTAAGGCAGAAGAATGTTTTCCCCCTTCCAAGTTCCATTAATTGCACTGTGTCTCAGATCAGCTGACTCTTCAACCATGTAATTATTAATACTGGGGTGGTGAAGGGAGGGGGTGGTTGCATCTGCTTTCTGGTCTACTCCACCTAGCAACCAGCTATACCTTCTTTAAACTATGACGTTATTTTTTCCCCTACTGTGTTGGTGAAAATGAAGACTGATGTGTAAGCATTTACTGGACTATTGGGGGGGAGGGGTGTAATTCAGATCACTTACAACATTTTGACAAGGGACCTCTCACATCTGCATTTATCCCTGGGATAAAAAAGGGTTTTGTTTATGGTCTGTCCTTTTAAAATCAGCCAAATGTGAGTAAAGTCTTGTTTCTGGCTTTACGTTTGCTGAGTTTTAGAAAAATCAAATGTGCTCTTGGTCTTGAGCTATATTGTACAAAGCACAATAGATTGGGGGGAGGGACATTGCCTGGTTCACCTCTTAGAAGGGGGGTTGTCAGGTGAGAAGGCAATTCTGCATTGCCAAAAACTGTTCAGTTTCTCCTACTATATCGATTTGCAGGAGACACCCACTCTCTAGAAAAAGAAGCAGGCAATAAAATTTGTGTTCCCTTCACTTTATGAAGCTCCGGGAGCATTTTTAAAAATATGCTCCGCTTTTAAAAATGGAATTTGGTGTGGATTACTGCAGTTTATTCAGAATAGCAAATCAAAAATGGTGATTAAAAAAAAACCCAAACCTTTGGCTGTACTTTTGCAATGAAATCGGTGCCAAAGAAAAATGACTAATCCCAAATCACAGAGCGCCTAAACCGAAGGATTTAAACAGAATTTATCCAAGAATGTGTATGAAAAAATCGCCCACCTGGGGTCGTGTCTTCACAGTGTTTCCTGAAGAACTAAAGCGGCTTAAAGTGCGGCACTTGCGCTCAGCTCGGTCGTGGATCTCTTGTTCAGGTCACTTACCCCTGGGTCTTGTACACGTTCTCTTAGATTCCCCCCCCCCCATGCCATTGATTTCCTAATTGATTGAGGTTTCCAGCTCCGCGTGTTTAGGAGCGCCGCCACCTGAGACAGAACAGCGCGGAAAGCGTCGGGACCAGGATTGGGCGGCGGCGCGTTCCCTCTCCGGACGCTGTGGTTGTGCCCAAGAAGCTCGAAGGAAAGACAGATTCCTTCCCGCAAGCCCAGTTTTACCTGGAAGCAAGCCCGACTGATTTCAGTGGGACTTACTTCCACGGAAGCGCACCGTTCGGATCGGGACATTGCTCTCGCCTGCGTCACACGCCTCTCCTGGCTCTTCTGCCTTGCTCAGGAGGGCCGTCCATGAAAGCACGTTTTTGCCCCGTCCGAACTGATCAATTGACCGGTTGGAATGGGGGGGGTTGGGGGGCGGCTTTGTAACCCGTGTGCGCTGAACAGGGCGCTCTACACAGCCCGCCCACCAGTCTATTCCTGGGGGCTGATTCAAACACCCACCTCTGGCACCAGTTGCTGCACAGAAGGCCAGTGGCCAGACGGAGTCGGACCAGTGGGGACCGGCTTAAGGCTTATCAGGGGGTCTTCGGCGTTGTGCACCGGAGCCTTGGCAACTGGAAGGGCGGGCGGGGGGGGGGTAGTGCCGAATTCCCATTGCTACGCCTGCGATCCTGTATGCACGCAAGAGCCCTTCCCAAGTACGCGTCCGGTTGCGTTCGTACACGCGTGTTCTCGTGTTCAGCCGCCTGAATTGCCTTCCGTTTGGCTCGCCTGTTTTGGCACGTTTTCTATTCTGAGCAAAAGTCACGGGGAAAGTCCAAACCTTCTGCGGCTGGAAACGGGAGTATCCCCGAGACCTCTAAGACACCAGAGAAGGTTGCGGCACAACAAGGCGAAGGGGGGGAGATCTAGACCAGAGTAATAAACTAGATCACAACATTAAGAATGATTTTTAAAACCGTTCAGTTGAGATAGACCGAGACCAGCTGTGAAGGGGACAGAAAGGGGAAGGAAAGCGAGAAACTTATTCAGAACAGAAGGATTTGGGTGGATACCCAATACAAACAAGAGCTTGAAATCTTTCTTTCTTTCTTTCTTTCTTTCTTTCTTTCTTTCTTTCTTTCTTTCTTTCTTTCTTTCTTTCTTTCTTTCTTTCTTTCTTTCTTTCTTTCTTTCTTTCTTTCTTTCTTCCTTCCTTCCTTCCTTCCTTCCTTCCTTCCTTCCTTCCTTCCTTCCTTCCTTCCTTCCTTCCTTCCTTCCGCCGATTCCCCAAGCCAGTTCTACGCCACAGACCCATCCCCGAGCACCGCTTCAATTAATCCAAACTAACTACCACCCCCAGTCTAGAAGTTCCACTTCGCTCAGAGGCATGTACTGGGAAAGCGGTGTCGTGAAAATTGCACCCTGGAAATAAGCGGCGTGCAAGGGGGTGGGGGGATTAAAGGGACACCCGGTCAGCTACCAGGAGGCCCCCTCTGCTAAATCCTCCAACCACCCCGTCCCCCGGGACATCACAGCTCAAAGGCAGCGACCCAATCAGAGGCACCAGCCTTTTGGTCCGCTGTCCCGGTGCTGATCTCTCTCCCTCCCCTCCCCGACCCTTCACCGGGTGATCTCCCGCACCTTCCTCCTCCTCCTCTTCCCAGGCCAGCCTTCCCACCAAACTTTCCGGACTCTCTCGATTGCCTTTTCCCTGAACTCCTGCACCCCCCCCCCTCGCCCTCCCCCGAAGTCCCATTCGCTTGCAGCTCCCAACCTCCCTCCCGTTTCGACCGGGGGGCGCTTGCGCACTGCTGCGCTTTCTCACATCCCTTTGCCCCGTGGAGCTTTCCCGAGATTGTCGTAGGGTAAGTAATGTATTAAATAGCCCGGCTCCACACACACTCCTCAGCCCGCCTTTCCGTCCACAATAAACACTCCCGGCCAGCCTCCCTTTGTGAACCCAAACAAACCCGTCCATTGCCTAATTAGCCGTGGAAGGTAAGCGACCGGGGGTGGGCCGGCCCCGTCCCTACAGCATTTTCGCTCGCTCGCTCGCCTGCCTGCCTGCTTGCTGGGGCTGGCGGCTTTCCTTTCTCTCTGTGGGGCTCCAGTCTCAGGTGTGGTCCTGATTCTGGGAGGAGGCAGGCAAAGTTGCCCGTGGGAGGGGAGGGAGGGTGGGTGGGCAAAGGAGGGGGAGGGAGGGGGAGGGAGAGAGGCTGGCTGGGTTTCTGGTCCCGCGCTGACTCTAATGAGGCGAGGGGGCAGATTG
Source organism: Gekko gecko (assembly GCA_029375565.1). Taxonomy (NCBI): domain Eukaryota; kingdom Metazoa; phylum Chordata; class Lepidosauria; order Squamata; family Gekkonidae; genus Gekko; species Gekko gecko. Next base: position 50,227,846 of record JAPDNY010000008.1, read on the forward strand.
ATCGGGAAGGGCAGCCTGCTGCCTGCCGCGGCCGTCGATTTCTCTCGCTCCACAATTGGTCTCCTGCCTCAAGCGGGAGGCAGGCGGGGGGCTTCTCCGGCGTTCTCGCCCCTGCGCTCCGGGCGCCTCTCGCCCTCTGGGCTAGCGCCGGGGATGGCGTTCGAGGCGCGGCGCGGCGTTCTCGGCAAACTTTGCGAGGTCGCTTTGTTCGGAGGACTGTCAGAAAGTTGTTGTTCCCCCGTCCCCCTGCTGCTGGGGACGACCTGGGGCTGCGGTTGGCGGGGAGATTTGGGAGGTGACTGGTCGGAATCCCAATCCTAAACCCAGAGTGAAGTGTTTTGAAGGGGCTGGGAAGCCTCCAAAGTGCTTGAACTGGGGAAGGAGAGGGGGGGAAACACCCCACAGTGGAAGCAATTAAAACTCCTCCTTTCGAATTAACAACCAAAAATTGATCGATCTGTCAGGAATACTGTTGATTTATGAAAGGTGCTTATTTCCTTGGTATGGAGAATTTTATGTTCTCTAGGTGAAACTGAGTTCAACCAGCTCCAGAGTAGATTGATGTTTTAATAAAAATAAATAAAGAGAAAAAGCTCGGCTGGTCTTTGGGGACATCAACTCTCAAATCGCAGAGTTAGACTAACAAATCAAATTGTATTATCTTTACATTTCATACCTTTTAATCTCATGTCTAAAAATGGCAAAGATTTTTACGCTTCGAAAAAAAGCGTGGAGTGGTGGGTTGCCGGTCTCCCCCCCCCCCCGTCTTCTTTTTAATATCGCGCCTTTAAAAGTTCAAATAACGAAGCAATCAATGTTTCATAAGCAAAATGGCACCGAGAAATGTTGATCAGCGACTTAAACAGCCATCAAGATCTCCAGGAAGAAGTTAAGGCGGGCGAGCGGCCGGGCCGGGCCACCGAGACTCCGCGCGGCCTGTAGGTGGCAGACTGTACCCGCGGTTCAGCCGCACAAGCGCGCGCGCTCTTTTCCCCCTCCCTTCTCCTTCGCCTTTTGAAAGCCAGAGGGGGAGATTTTGTTGCGCGGGGGGGGGGAATCCCGGCACTTGTTGTTTACCCAAGACAGCTCTGCGTTTATGTCCAATCCACTCAAATGATTCTGAAAAACCTGAGAATCGCAAGCTCCGGGAAGAAGAGCGGAGTTCCACCTTTCACCCTTGGGCTAAAAAGGGGTGTCCCCTTCATATTGTGCACTTGGGACGAGAGGGGGAAGGGTTGGATTACAAGTCCCACTTGAAAGGGGAAAAAAGGCCGGTTATGCATATGCAGATCGAGGGCCAAGCTAAACTTGAGGGCCCTGCCCGGGACTTCAGAAGGAGCCGGAGTTCCAACGGCCTCCGTGAATCACCTTTCGGGGGAGGAAAGAGTTTGGCCGCCCCTTGACCCACCAGGTCCTGGCTCCTGACAGGCCGGCTGCTCTCCTTGTCATCATCCCGTCCCCCCTTTTTGCCATATAAATTTCAGCGGGACAAATTGCTTATTAATAGTCTAGAAGAGCAGCCCGTTTCTTTCTTTCTTCTTTTCTTTCTCTGTTTTTATATCTGCATGGCCCCCAGCTATGCTCTGGGCAGCCGAACCGCCCAGCAGTTCCCTCTTCATTTCAATATCCTAAAGAAAATGCAAATGACGGACGGGGTGCAACACACGCACGTCTCCCTCCCTCCCTCTCTTTTCAAAACTCCAAAGTGAAATTAACAACGTCTTTATGTGACTCCATTAGCCGGGGAAAACATCGGCATCTTGAATGGGGGGGGGAAGTGGGCTAAGCTAAGCAAGAGCTTTTCCTTACCGGCCTGACTCTCCAGGAGTCCCGCTTTTTGAAGGTTCACATTCTTCTCTCCCCGCCCCCCCAACCCCCCGCAGATGAATCGGGACTCCCCGACATACAAGCGACATTCACTCTGCTTGGCCGTCTAGGAGTCATGGCAGAGCATCTCTGCATAGTGTAGCCCAAGAGAAACTCTGGCCATCTAACTTTGCTAGCCGTGGGTCGGCTTTTAAGGCTTTAATTATTGAAAAGGCCAGGCGGTGGGGGGAAGACGAGAAGCCCCGGCGCTCCGGGAATGGAGGATCTTTCTCTCTGGGTTGCTTTCCCGGGCGGTGCGGCTGGGGGGGGGGGGAGAGAGCGCCTTGGCCCTTGGATTATTTGCAGATGACCCCCACACACGCACACCCTCTCTAGTACTGGAGATAGTTGGACCATCTGTCCAAAAGTCGCCCTCCGCGCTGCCAGTCAGCTGGCCAGGATTCGTCCTGGGTTTCCAGGCATCAGCTAAAAGTAGGGATGTTTGAAAACTCGGGGGTGGGGTGGGGTGGGGGTTCCCCAATCCCCACCCCACCCCGCGGAGGCGAAACCACCTTCAAGCGCGCACACTTCGAAAGAGAATGTTGCCGGGGCTTACACCGCCGAGCTTGGATTCTCCACCGGATTTGGGGGGGGGGATTTATCCCGCTCCCAGAACTCGATCCGGTTCGAGCAGGAAAGTGTTAAGCTTTCTATTATTCAGACGAGGTCTTGTTAGGCTGTAATCTGCATTTTCTAACTACGGCGTAATAAAAAGTGAGAAGTTTGGAGACACCTTTCTTGATTATACCTTTGGCGATACTTTAGGTTTTACATTTAATTTGCATTTTGTTCTTCGCGAATATTGAAGTCTTGAGTGGAGGATTGAATTTTATTAGGACATCTGGACTGACAATATCAAATCAGACACCAGCGTCCCAAAGCATGCTAAAATTTCAGAGTTAATTAGAACGAAGTGTGTTTAATTAAAGCCAATTATAATATCTGAAATGATCGAATCGATCCTTGTTTGTTCAGTCGGAGTCGGAGGAGATTTTGATGGGGGGCTAATGAAGACGGGTCGGCGGGCGAAACTTGGGCTCGGGAAGAGCGCGGCGTGTTTGTCTGCCGGGGTCCCAACCGGGCGGAGGCGCGGCGCAGGGAACAACAAAGGACCATTAAAACAAACGCCGACGACCTCCCCGGCGCGTCTTTCTCCAACGGCGGCGGCTGTTTGGGGAACGAGGCGCTTTCGCAAGTTCCCCGACCCACCCAAACTTCTTCCCCAGCCCAGTCTGGCCAGCTTGTGTGCCGAGACGCCCCTTCAGCCCGCGCAGCCCCCTCCCGGACTCGTCGGACTGCTCTTGCCCAGGTTACCATCAGTCAGGCGTCGCAAAGGGGGGTGGGGGAGAGAGTTCCGCGCAAACCAGTCCTCCCAATTTGGGGGGGTTCCCCCCCTCAGACCAAGGCTTGGGGACATCCTCTCCCTTCTACCGGCCACTCAAGCCTCCCTTCTCCCGCAACCAGGCGCGTGTCCGCCTTGTCCACCTAACCCAAATGAAGATGTTTGGAAACACACACACCCCGCCAATGGGACGCATTTCCTCCCCTCCCGTCCCCTGAAATAAACTGCCCGTTTCCGAGTTTCGCTTCAGCAGCCTCCTCCCTCGAACCCAGGTCTTTGCCTGGAAGAAGAGCCTCCTGACTCCTAAGTAAACGGCACTTGGCCTCCCTGGCCCATTCAGCCTCTTTTTTCCAAGGGTATACTTTGCAGGGAAAGGCTAAAGACACACAAGTCATCGGTTTGTTCTTTGGGCAGGCGGGTGCCAGAGCAGTGGCTCGCAAACGAAGGTCCCCTTAGCAGAGCAGTTGCTCTAGAGAGCCGGAAGGGACTGTGGGAGGGGAGGGGGGGGAGACCTTACTTTTGCGCTTTACTTATGCGGCTTTCTGAAATGTGGCGTGCGCTCAACAGAGTTTCATTGATCAGAAAGGCCAGATCAGTCCCAAACAGTCTCCGAGTGAAGAAAGTTGTTTTCTGGAAGTGCGGTAACGTCACCCAGCATTTCATTAATTCCAACAAGACAATATGACTTGTGTGTGTGTAAGAGAGCGAGCGAGAGAATGATGCTACTCTTTTTTTTTCCTGCCGTCCGCCCCTACTTACGAGCTCTTATTTGCGCTGAAAATCTCCGCTTCTCACCCAAGGAGGCGCTGTTCATCAAACTTCCCCACCTCCTCGTCGCTTTCTCGAGACCAAAATTTCTTTACTTAGAAAATTAAATCTTTTTATTCAGGGAGACGGTGTGTGCGTGTTCCAAAGATACTCGTCTAATAGGGGAAAAGGTCTTTCCCCTTTCCTCTGCTCTTGGCAGTTCCCACCATTCCCAGTCCTTACGAGTTCAGCTAGAAAGGAGAGGAGAAAACTGATACAGGGAAACCATCCCCTGGAAGGGCACGATCATCTCCAACCTGGTTGCTACAGAACTTGCCTTGTGTTTCCCGCATGTAATTAGGAACGGGAGAGATCAACCGGGTCGGTCCGTCTCCCCTTCTTGAAACGCCACGGGCTTCATTGAGAAACTTGGCAGGTCTTTTTTTTTTTTTTTTTTTTGCGCACAACCAGCCATTATTTATTTTTTAAAAAACTGGGAGGCCGGTTTTGGAAAACGAGTCCAGGTTCCCCAAACTTGTTCGGGTTGACTAGACGCACAGCTTGCGATGGGAAGGCATCCGGAGCCCAATTGCTCACGCCTCGGCGGGCCGGTTAAAACTCGGGCCAGCATTTAGAAGGGCCACCTGAGGAGGAGCCTTCTTCCGGAGCTCGGCCCGGCGCGGGGCGCACGGGTTCCACGCAGGCTGGGGAGCGCGCCCGCCACCCGTCTGATTCCCAGGCCCTCCCTTGGCGCCCCGGGGAGCGCTGACCTTTTGTCTTGGCGCCGGGGGGGGATGTTTTGGGGGAAGGAAGCGGCGGCGGGATGATGGGGGGGGGGAGAGAGAGACTCGAAGGCAGTGCCGGGCGGGCGCGTCCAATTCCTTCCAGTCCCCTGGTGGGCTCGCCCGCAGCTCATCTGGGCGGCCACTAGGAAGAGGGGCCGCCGCCAACCTCTGATCTGAGCTGCTACGGCAGGAGCCAGGAGCACATGGCGGCTTGGCGGCTGGAGCCAAAGCGAGATGTGGTGGAATGAAGTCTCCCGCCCCTCGCCCAGCTCCCCCGGCCACCGGCCTTCGGGCAGGCCAGGGATCTGGCGAGGAGCCTGTGTGGCCAGCCAGGGCTCTCCTCCGGACCCCAGCTGGTGGAAGCCTCCCTGCCGAGCAGGCGAGCCAGGCTGGAGTTCCCACGAGGGAGCACACTCCGGATCTCAAAGAGTGTCCTGCTGCTCGGGGATGTCGGGCGTGCATTGCGCCCCCCGCCCCCAAATGGCAGCCAGCGATCAGGCGTCCCAGGGAGAGGCCCCAACCCTCGCTCTTGCCACCTCGAAACAAACACAAATTTACAACTCCGCCAGAAACCAGGAAACCAGAGGTTTGTCGAGATTTGTTTCGGTGAAATCGGGCATAAATTACCCCGAGTGGAACCAAATGCGTGCTTGATCAAAGGCGCCTGAAAAACACTAAAACTGACATAGAGATGGGGGTCAGCCGGGTGACTCCGATTCCGCCTCGGGCCCTTCGAAAGCAAGCGGTTACTTCACAGCCGGACAGAGCGCGGTCTTGCGTTAGGGTGGGGTGCCTGGATCCCCCAGCAGGGGACGTTTCTCCCCCCTCCCCCGCTTCCCCTCAGGAACTCTCTTCCTCCCTCCAAAGTTTCTTTCGCCAAAGAGGAAACTTCTGTCACTCCGTGGGCTGGGCCGGGTGGGGTGTGGGGGATATCACTGGGGAAAGTGCCAGAGCCGCGTGGCGCTGAGCCCCGGGGCAGAGTCCACGTGGAGAAAGTTGGAGGCTCGGAACCCTCGGGGGATGGGACGCCTCTCCTTCCCCTCTCGGGCCCGGGAGATGGCAGGGAGGGACTGCGCGAACTGATTGAGATAATAGTCCCGGGGGGATGATCAAGGGAAAAGGGGGGAGGGACAGATAATGATGAAGTTTAGGGGGTGGGGGGTGGGGATCTTAAATCTCCTCTCAGGCTGGGGAAATGAGCCTATCCGTTCGAATCTGTGGGAGCCGCGTACAGTGCGTGATTAGGGGTCATTATGCTGTGCGTTGTAAGGGAACACAGACGGGGACTGGGGGGGTATTAAACATGATTTATGGGAGACTCTGCCATTTCTTTTCTCGGGCTTTTAACAAACGAAGGTGGTACAATGAGACACACTGAATCCGGCTATATCGGACGTGTTCCCGTCTGTTTTTGTTTCTTGCGGGCGGGGAGGGGGTGGTGTAAGGGAGGGAGGGAGAGGCGTCTGGGTGGTGGTTAAAGCCAAGGGAGGGCTCTGTCCCTTTAAGGTCACTGCATGCTCTGGTATGATGTGGAGGAGGACAGCTGGGCAATGGCCATCTGACTGACTTCGGCTTGACATCTGGGAGCCCACTGGTGTGTGGCACGCGAATCGCTTGATGTCGCTATTTAAATGCAAATTTGTGGGGGATCATTGAAGCCTCACCCCGTAAATTCACACAAAAGGAACACTTCACACACTCCAAGGAGGGGGAGGATCGTTACTTCGGGAGGTCTTGGCTGCAACATGCAAATCTCATTCAAATCCACAGCACCTTCTGCATGACTAACTTTGCTAAGGTCAAGACTTTTGGGGGTGGGGTGGGGAGCGATGGGAAGAGGCTGGCTGCGGCTGGGCTGCCAGGGAAGCGCTTCCCGCAGACTCTCTCTCTTTTCCCTTGACTACACGGGGACGGGCCCAAGGCGTAGAGGGGGCCAGCAGGCTCTACTTCTAGGGGGAGCCAGTCTGGAGACGCCCTCTCTCCGGTTGCAAAAGTCGTGAAAAGTTTGATTCTCCACAAAGGACGGCGCGATGCCCCCCTCCCTCCCGAGGTTTTCTCGCCACACGGGAGAGCAGCACCTTTTGGAGAAGAGAGCCCACTTTTACAACGAACGTTAGCGCTCTAAGCTCCCCTCCCCCCGTGCATTATTCGGAAGCCGCTAAAAGCACCCATTTCTTTTTTACAGAGCAGTTGTCCCTTTTCTTCCCTAGTCCTGAGATTAAAGGTCCTCCACCAGGACGAAACACTTGGAATTTGTAGAGTAAGGATTTAAAAACAAAACCAAACAATCAGAAAGCTCCGAATAATAAGCAAAAGCCACTGACTTATGACCCAAAGACTAGGAGAGACATTAAAAAAATCATTGCGCATTTCTCCTTGAATGTGGGAAAGAAAGAAAGAAAGAAAGAAAGAAAGAAAGAAAGAAAGAAAGAAAGAAAGAAAGAAAGAAAGAAAGAAAGAAAGAAAGAAAGAAAGAAAGAAAGAAAGAAAGAAAGAAAGAAAGAAAGAAAGAAAGAAAGAGAAAATGAAAGTTGGTGAATTATAAAGATCGTATTTTCCACGCTTTGGGTGCAGGACCAGATGATCTAGAAAATGAGCTGAAATAGATTCAGCCTCAGAGTCTGATGTGAAGAGCAGCTGACTCCCCTATTTCTGGCCAGATGGCTTCTGAACACAGATTTGCATTCATTTTCGCTTAATATCGTCCAAAATAGCGGGGCAGCTGCATTTGTTGTCAAAAAGGTTTAAAACTCTCTTTTCTTTCTGGGGCAGGATCCTTACCTTATGTGTCAGGGGCTTATGCAACTTCCCTCCCCCTTCCCTCCCCCTTCCCTCCCCCTTTAGTCAACAGTATCAGATTTAAAAGGATTTGTTTTAAAACCTTCTAATTTGGTAATCAGATTTAAATCGCCTTGGCGCGTGTAATCTGAATTAAAGATACTGTAAATGGTTTGAAGCATGATGCTTTTGTTAGCCCAGGGAAAGAGCAACTTGAACATTCTTCAGTGTGTTTTCGAAAATTTACTATGATCAGCCCTTCAGTAGACTCTAGGATATTTTTTTGTTGTTGTAAAGGAGAAGCGTATTTTGTACTTGATAAATCCAAGAAGCTTTACTCTCTGAGTATACGGTATTTAAAACAAACATGCCACAGAGAGAGAGAGAGAGAGAGAGAGAGAGAGAGAGAGAGACTTCCACCAACCTGTTTTGTAACTTTAGTTTTGCTTGGAAGACCGGCTCAACAGAAGTCTGGCATCTTCCAGTCAACCCCACTGTAACACTCCGGGATTATTATGGAGACAAGATTTTTCCCCTTTAATTTATCACGAATAGTTTCTATACACTTTGATTTAAGGTTATTAACATTCTATAGACAGTGGCATCTTTAATATGTGGCGATCGCTTCTAAAGACTAATCTCATTACCCTCAAATAGTCATAAAATATGATTTTATTATACTTACGTATTTAATTAGACGGCCAGCAATGTAATGGATTTTGAGATCGGGTAGAGCAACAGCTTTGATAATTCACTTATCTTTAGCAATAGTCATTAACCCCCAACACCAGCCAAATAGATTGCTTTCTAACACATCTTTCCGCATCCCCACCACCACCCTTGGAGGAAGGATGGGGTCCCCTGATAACACAAATCGGACTTCGATTTTCATCGATTAATTAAAATATTAACGTTCATACTCTGCCAATTCACATAAAAGAAAGTCCTAATCCACGCAAGACGGGGAAAGCTTTTTATTCCACCCCTCTTGTCGTCTTTTAAATACACACACACACACGCAATCAAAGGGTGACAGGAGGATCTGTTGTACTTCTCTATGAGAGTACCTAGGACCCCCTTTGTCTATCCCTAGAGTCTGTTGTAAAAAGATGAGTCCGTCGGCCCTTCCGCCTATATCTGTCTGTCTGTCTGTCTGTCTGTCTATCTAGTACTGCAGACATTAGCTCTCACAAGTAATTAGCAATTTCATTCTTATTGCAATTCTAATCGCTAGCACTTTTAAAATCCAGCACCACTGAGTTGTAACACCCACCTCCCTCCACCATGATTCTTCGAAACCGGAGTTTTAAAGATGCTGTGATCTGTCTTCCTAACCTGTTACCGGAAAACAGCTAAAAGGCAAAAGAAGAATTCCGACACTTGGAAAGCGCCACTAGGCATCGATTGGGATTTTAAAGATCTCTTCACGGGTTTCTTTTCTCTGCCCACTATCCACATCAATGGAAGCATAACTTTATACCCTGTGTTGTTGTTTTAAAAAAGAAGAAAACAAAATAGGTTAGGAAACAGGACATGCTTCGCTTGGCTATTGTTCCTGACGGCTTTCACCTTTACGCGCGAGCATTACTGGAAAGTTTGTGCGCCATGGCTGCGCCCCTGCTGCTGACCCGCTTTTGCCCAGATGTGACGGTGGCTGATTACCGCTAGTAACAAATGTACTAGTCACCGTCTCTGTAGTGTTCAGACCACCTGTAATATTTGCAGGTCTTAGATCATAAAATTAAACCAGATACCTCATTTGTATGTTTAATGCAACTAAGTCTACAGCAGGGCCAAATCACTTTTCAGCAGGCACGAAACCTTGTTGAAATTGCCCTTTCTTCCCTAATTTAATCCAAATATTGCTGTAAGAGGGAGGGAAGGGGGCTGGGGGGAGGATCCTGATAACTGACATGCTTGCACCTGCTGATGCCCGGCCAGCTACTTCCTGCGCGCACGCACGCACACACACACACACACACACACACGCCTTTTCTTCCAAACGTGCAGTTTGCGGGAGCGCAGTTGTGATGCCTTGTGCCTCGCGCACAGCCGCCTCGGTCTCCGTTGTTGATATTTAGGGTTATTAGTCTTTTAACGATCGTGGTTCTTTGCAATAGTGAGACGCTCCAGCTGTCTTTTGTGCAGCGACTTAAAACAAAACAAAACAAAAGCTAACTTCATTGGCTGCCGACGCGCGCGTGTGTGTTGCATGCATATACATATTATAATGTATATCTCTCTATAAAATAAAAAAAAATAGCGGCTGCGTTACAAGGCAGGGCGGGCGGGCGGGCGGGCGGGCGGGCGGGGGAGAAGCGGCGCACTGCACGGCGAGGCTGCAGCAGTCAGTCAGAACTAAACAAGCTGTGGAGCTCTCGGCTAAAGGGAGGATTTGTTCTGCCCCCCATATATGGCGTTGGCCCCGCCTCCCCCACGTCAGAATCTGACAGCGCCGTTCCCGGGGGTTTAGAGTTTTGGCTCCCGGGAAAGGTTCCATTCCTAGGGGATGGAGGGCTGAGTTTTGTACGCTTCCCATCCATTCTGCAAGACGCTAAAGGCCCCTCACCAAGCTCTCCTGTGTCCAGGAACACCTCCATGGTAATCATTTTTTCGTTTATTTGTCTTTTGGAGCAGGAGAGCCTTGCCAGAAGTGGTCGATTCAGCAGTGTCCTGAAGGTTTTTTGATGCTGTTTTACTAGGATGACACCACGTTGAGACGCCTCTACAAACAAACAACAAAAATTATTTATTTGTGAAAGAAAGAGAGCGAGAAAGAGAGAGAGAAAACCTCGCAATACCGACGGCTGTAGTTTCTACTTTTTTTTTTTTTAGAAAAAGAAACCCCTCTACGTCGTCGTCGTCGTCGTCGTCGTCGTCCCCCCCGGCAACCCCTCCGGTTTTCTTTTTTTGTGAATGTGTGTGTGTGTGTGTGTTTTATACCTCCAAACTGGAACGCCATCCAAGTAGAACTGCTCAGTATATTGTTTATGTGGTGCCAATACAGGACAGATTGAAGACGGAAAGACGACTTGAACTGGGCTTTCCTCCGACTGATCGCGGGGAGTAAAGTCATCTCTTCTATTCCGGTCGCCAAGGAGAGTGGGAGACGGAGAGAGAAAGCGAGGCGAGAGCGAGAGAGAGCGAGAGGGGGGAGAGGAGGAGGCAAAAACCGCCCGAGAAAGAAACTGCCATCAACTACCACCCCCCACCCCCTCGATCTGACATTTCCCATCGTTTGTGACCCCTTTTGGTGAGGAGCTGGTTTCGCCCCAAAATTGTTTTAATGTTTGGGATTCAGGAAAATATACCACGAGGTGGGACGACCATGAAAGAAGAACCGCTGGGCAGTGGAATGAACCCAGTCCGCTCATGGATGCATACTGCTGGGGTAGTGGATGCTAACACAGCCGCCCAAAGGTACGTGTGCCAAACGATCCTTCTCCCTTCCGTCGCTGGCGCTTCTCATGCCGACAGTAAATCGCCCTCAGTACTCCATATCAATTAGAATCTCCCTGAACTCCGCTTCAGTGTTTCCAACCGCCCCCCCCTCCCCGGTCTCTCTCTCTCTCCCCTTCTTTCATTACATCATATTAGGGCGATAGTGACAAATCAAGAAAATCTCCTTCCCCCCCCCAATGTAATTCTCATCCTCTCCCAGTGTTTTCGTCGGAAGCCGTCCCCCCACCAACACCCCCCACCCCACCCCCGAGTCCCCACACTCTCTCTCTCTCTCTTTCGCCGGTCTCTTCGGTTCTCACCGAGACGTTATCTTCTTTTTCTCCCCGCAGCGGTGTGGGGTTGGCTCGGGCACATTTCGAGAAACAGCCGCCTTCCAATCTCAGAAAATCCAATTTTTTCCACTTCGTCTTAGCACTGTACGACAGGCAGGGACAGCCAGTGGAGATTGAAAGGACAGCTTTTGTGGACTTTGTGGAAAAAGAGAAAGTAAGTTTTTTTGTTACCTCCAACCCCCCCCTTTCATAAAAAGCCACACGCTAGAATGTGATTTAAGTCTGATTCAAACGATTAAAGATAATTTTCACCTTGACTTAGACGCTGCCAGTTCTAACGGGACTCCAGAGGCGTCCAGCCCACGTGTAGTTTCCCCAAGTTCTGGTGCCAGAGGCTGGCCTTTAAAGTGCTTTACAAAGTTCTCCCAGCCTACCGGTTCCTTTTAACCGCTAAAAGTCACATTTTCGCCACTGAGCAAACTTCCATCTGCCAGATTGCCACCCAAGGCAGGCTAAACAAAACGAGACACTGTACTGGGGAACAGCTGTAGAGAGCTGTCGGAGACCACCTATGGCATTACCCCCTCATATTAAACGCAGTTATTTGTCGTTATTTGCAGGAGCCAAACAATGAAAAAACTAACAATGGGATTCACTATAAACTCCAGCTATTATATAGTAATGGTAAGTTTATTCAACACTACCTCCTTTTGGGGGGTGTGTGTGTGTTATCTCTATGTGTCACAAACTGTTACCTTGTTTCTTGAGCCTTTAAACATAAACAAAAGGATATAAAGATTTTGAGATTAAAATTACATGGCTGTGAACACGACGCTTCTTATGGCATAGAAAGAAAACAAAACATAAACGATCAATAAGTCGATGGTACTTTACATGATTAACCGTCTGGTCTTGAAGTCGAAAGTAAAAAAACAACCACACAAACAAACAAAAACCTGAATCAATATCTGTTCCAACACAACATCAGTTTTAAGAGATTTTTCCCCCAGCAGTTGTACAAATTAATGTTAATTATTGTGATTGCCTAGCTCCATCATGGCAGATGTAAAATATTCCACATCCGAACAGCCTTCGAGTAGGATAGCAAATATTTACAGGGGAAATTATATTAGGAAACAAGCAATCAACGTTTATTTCTAACGTTGTCCTTTTCTGGTGTTCAACTTTATGTCAACACAGGCCACAGTTAATGAAACATACATGCAGCGGTTATCTCAGCCAAGGCGACTGTCTCGTATTTCCCTGGTCTCAGACAACTACAACTTGCTGCCTAGATAATTTTTATTCGAATTTCCCCTTCACAGACCTTTTAATGCAAGTTTTGATAACTATGCATAGCTCCTGTTTTTCATGTATCCACGATGTCAGATGTATGCCTTACCTTGCTCTCTACAGCATTTTTCTAACAGAATGATGTTTCTGTTTTGTTTTTTTGTTTTTGTTCTCGTCCTCTTTGCAGGCGTCAGAACGGAACAAGATCTGTACGTTCGCCTAATAGACTCAATGACCAAACAGGTGAGAAAGTTTAAGCTTTTCTAAAAGTTGAGGGCTGCTGAGTTTTGTTTCTGATTCTCATTTTCGGAGGGATTGGAACTCTTCGGGGATTGCATCGCCTCTTCTTCTTTGAGCTTCCTTGTCATGTTAATTAAAATCCTATAATATTGACAAATATTTAGAAACTGAAACAGGTTTATTGTTATGATCATAAATCTGTTATTAATTCGCTGCCCTTTGGAGTCAGATTTCGGTTTGATAGATCTTGGGGACAAGTTAGGCGACAAGGGAAAGCAATGCTCCAATGCTGTCTCAATTTTATTTTAAAACAATGTGGAGGATTACTTTGATCACACCACTATGAAGAAAGAGCATCTCCTAGTGGCACTGGAATCAAAGGTGCTTTTCTTTTTCCTCCCCCCCCTTTAAAAAGGGATGATTTAGTCTCGCGAGACGTTTATTTGGGATGTTAAAGTTAAATGTGTTGAGGTGAAAAGTCATCTTGTTCTCCACTAGTCCAGATTCACCTCGCAGTCCCCCATCTCCATAATTCAAGCTCTATGCTCCAGGGGTCACCCAAACCCGTCCATTTTCTCTGAGATCAGCTCCTGTTTCTTCCTCAAACCCCTGTCATCCCTTGTAAATAACATAATTACAAGCAGATCCTTATTAAATTATTTAACCTGTCCTGGTCAACTTTCCCGAGGATAAACTACGTGTTATAAGACTTCTTCTAATACAATTAAAGGGAACTCCTTCCGCAGCAGCTTATTAGCTGGATGTCTCAACTTCTTTATTTTAATCCCCCCTCCCCGAGAGACCCGTGTTGATGTTTCAGTTGCTCTTACTCTTCCCCACCCTCGAAAGAAAAGATAATGTTTCTCACAGATGTAAACTAGCGGAAGTTGTGTCCAGCATTCTGAAGTGGTGTCAGTCTGGTATAAAATGCACCATACATTTTTTTTTGGGGGGGGGTCTCTTTTTGCAAAAAGAATCTAAGCAGATAGGTGTTTTTCTTCTGTCATTACCTATTTATTTTTAAGGACAGGCTTTTCATACCGCTTGCCTGTGATAGTATCGCAGCTAGCGCCAGCTCCTAAAACACTCTTTCTTTCAGAAAGTTTCCAGCGATCTTGAGAAAAACAAGGTTAGATTTAAATGCCTCCAGTAGTAAATGAGTGGTGTTCTTTTAGAGAAAACCCGATCTGACAGGCAAACTCCAGTCCTCTGACGAAGACGGAGGCGTTGTGCCCTCCAATAATTATTTCAATAGGTTACAGAGAAGCACCCTTTTAGACTCTGGAGCGCTCTCGAGTTGACAATGTCTTTTTTATTTCCTTTGTACATAGCGGCTAAATGTTTTCGGAAACTGCTGTAGGCTAATTAAGAGGCTACTGTGGGCAGCTCTGTAAGTTTCGTTGCTCTCGAAGAGAGGAGGGCGAGCCAGAGAGAGGAGAGGAAAGGCGAGGAGAGGAAAGAGGCTAACATTTTCAAGCAGGCTTGGGCTGGTAATTGAAGCTACGGGTCTTTGCAGTAGCACCAGTGCTGAAAATAAAGGCTTTTAATCTCTCTTCGCTGACGGGGAGGAAAGGGGGGGGGGAGAGAAACAGCAGCCCAGTAACTGATCAAAGAGTCAATGGCGCTGAACCGACAGTTTATGGATTTCTGTTGGTGCTACAAAATAAAAAATAAATCACATCTAAATACGCGGATTCATCAGAGGCGAAGTAACAATCACCAGAAGTTATAGGGCGTGCTGCAACAACAAACATTCGCAGCCGCGGACCGCTTGTTATGTCTGCGGGGCCATATATTATTTTGGCTTGCCCTGGCGATACCTGCTTCGAGGAGGAGGCGGCGGCGGCGGCTACTAGGCAAAGCAGGCCCGGTCCCCTCTCCTCCGTCTCGAGGACTCTTTGCAGGCTGGCGGGCGGGGGGAGGCCGTGCCGACGCCTCGTGGCCTCGTCAACAAGCAAAGGCGCGGGGGGGGGGGAGAGCGAAGTGACTCCAAGTGGCTGGGGAAAGAGGCGAGGCAGGTGGGGGAGACGAGAGCTCTCTCTTGGGGCGGGGAGAGGCGCGAGGGCGGTTTGGGTGGCGGGGGGATTCCTGCCGGGAGCTTCTCGCCACCCCAACCCGCCCCCTGCTGCCCCGTACTCGACGCAGGCGGCCTGCGACGAAGGCAGAAACGAGCTCGCAGTCAATGGCACTGGAGGCGAAGTGACCTCATGGAGCACAGACGGCTGAGGCCCAGGCTGTGTGAAGGGAAGGGAAGGGAAGCGGGGGGGGGGGGGGAGGCTAGGCAGCCGCCAGAGAGGGGGAAGGAAGGAAGGCAGGCGGAAGGGAGGGAGGGAGGCCAGCGGGCAGCCCTTGTGTGGCGAGGAGCTTGGCCGCTTTCGGCCTCCTTACGTTGCTCTCCCCGCGCTCGCCTTGCCGGCCCGGCTCGCGCGGGAAGCCCTCTCCAGGGGAGCAGAGCTGCGGCGGCGACAGGAGAAAGCGGCGCGCGCGGGCCGACCCGGCGGGCTCATTCTCCAGGGGAGGCTGGGCTGGAGCTGGGCGGGGGAGGGGCGGCAGGGGCGGCTAGAGAGCGGAAAAGCCTTTGCACAAGCTGCCCGGCGGCTGCTTACAGTCCGGTCAGGCACGACGGTTCCCCTAAGTCTGGCGAGCGGAGGGGGCGGCGAGGGGAGAGAGAGACAGAGCGCGACAGAGCGCGCGCGGGAGAGAAAGCGCACCTATAGCTCCTCCGCGCCATCTGTTAGAGCCTCTGCTCAAAACCCACTCAACCGTGTGCCCAGACACACTTGCCTTTTTTACCCAAGAAAAATCATTGTTAGCAGTTTCAAAATAAACACCAGATTGCCCATTAGCACTTTCTTCCCCAAATATCAGGCCGATAATAACCATATTGCCGTGCACGCTTCTGGGATTCCTCAAGGCGGTTCGACACTTCTTGTTTTGATCAGGAAAGGGAAAGCAAAGAGTGGCGGGGGCGGGGGCGGGGGAGAGGCTTGCAGGGAAACAAGCGCTTTCTTAAGCATCTCAAAATGCAACCTAACCCCGCTGTAGGGACGCTTGTTTGAGAAGGAATGCCTCGTAAAACAGAGAAGCGGGGGCTACGGCAGCGACCACGGGGGGGAACACCTCTTTTTCCCATCAAAGACCCAGCACGGTCCATCGGGTTCCATCTCTTGCATTGCTGTCAGATGTGGGGGGGGGGGGCACTGAAAAGTACTGGCTTTACCACAAAATTGTGCTGGTGTAAAGTTTTTTGGGTTGCTGCGTCTCATATACCAACCCTGCCCTTTTAAAAAATGATGCAATGAACCTTATTGCTTTTTTGGGGAGGGGGGAAGGAAAGAACCGGCTTGGATGATGATCTCTGCATGAGCAATAGCTATAAAGCCCTTCTAATGAGCAAGTAACAAGCTCCAAACTTAACAAAAATACAATAAAATCCAATTGGCAGCTGTAGTCTTTAACCGTCGAGGAGGTTTTTAAGGTCTGAGCTCAAGGCTTCAGAGTTAATCATCTGGTAACTGAAACTTTTGGAAACCCGTTCCTTTCCAAACGGCACTTTCCCGAGTCCAAAAAAACCCAAGGCAAAAGCTTTGCGCTTTTAGGTAAGGAATAATGTTTCGTTTGGTGCTGCTTGTTAATCCAAACCCCAGGGGGTGTATAAAGTATAGCGCTAATGCTTCTAATTGGAATAACATGTTACCACAAAATTGTTTTTTTATATATTACATTTTTTTTCATTTGCAGCGTTTTCTGACACAGCCTTTAAAAGGTAAATTGAAAAAAAAAAGAGGGAGGGACGAAAAAAAACCCTCAACCACGCCGCTTTTGGCTGTGTCAAAGTGTGTATGTAGGAGGAAAGTCGATCACATCCAACTGGGTCCCTACAGGGAAAAGCCTGCCACGGCAGAGGCCCCGGTTTTTGCGTGCTCCCATTGGTTTTCCAGGAGAGTCCAAATAGGACTGATGTGGAGAGAAATAGGAGGGGCTAATACATAGGGAGGAAAAGGACAATTTAAGTCTTAATTGGGGGGGGGGGTTCCCTTCCTTTGTATTTATACAGCCACTGAAACCCCCTTCTTCTGTGTCTGGAAGGGTTTCAGGTTTGCCTCACGCAAATTTGCAGCCTGACAGTGTTGGTCGGGGGAACTTGTGCTTCCCCCCTCCACTTATTAATATCTGGATTTGTGTACC